>JAKSZT010032012.1:7612231-7678120 GCA_026826555.1 Tolypeutes matacus
GGCCTTCCATATCTCATCACTTTTTTGCATTTGAAGTCTGTTTTGTCTGATATTAGTATAGCTACCCCTGCTCTTTTCTGTTTACTATTTGCGTGGAGTATCTTTTTCCCCCCTTTTACTTTTAGCCGGCTTGTATCCTTGTGTCTGAGGTGAGTTTCTTGTAAGCAGCATATGGATGGCTCATGTTTTTTATCCATTCTGTCAGCCTGTATCTTTTGATTGGGGAATTTAATCCATTCACATTCAATGATATTACTGAAAATGCACTATTTATTTCCTCCATTTTATTCTTTGGTTTTCATATGTCATCTTATTTTTGCCTCTCTTTTTACTCTTTTAGTTATCCTTTCTGCTTTTCTTTCTTCTATACTCTCCTCCAAGCCTCTCTCTCCTGTCTTTTTCTTTCAGGTTCTAAGGTTTCCTTTAATATCCTGCAAAGGTGGATTCTTTTTTTGCAAGCTCTCTTAGTTTCTGTTTGTTTGTGAATACTTTATACTCACCTTCATATTTGAAGGACAGTTTTGCTGGATAAAGAATTCTCAGCTGGCAGTTTTTCTCTTTTAGTTTCCTAATTGTATCATACCACTGTCTTCTCGCCTCCGTGGTTTCTGAAGAGAAATCTGCACTAAGTCTTACTGGACGTCCTTTGTACGTGATTGTTTGCTTTTCTCTTGCTGCTCTGAGAATTTTCTCTTTATCTTTTACATTTGACATTCTGAATAGTATGTGTCTTGGCGTAGGTCTATTTGGATTTATTCTGATTGGGGTACAGTGTGCTTCTTGGACATGTAAGTTAATTTCTTTCGTGAGAGTTGGGAAATTTTCAGCTATTATTTCCTCAAATACTCTTTCTGCCCCTTTTCCTTTCTCTTCCCCTTCTGGAACTCCCATGACACGTATGTTGTTGTATTTTGTGTTGTCATTCAACTCTCTGAGCCCCTGCTCAATTTTTTCCATTCTTTTTTCTCTGTTCTTTCCTCTCTTCAATTTTAGCTGCTCTGTCTTCGGTATCACTTATTCTTTCTTCTATCATTTCGATTCTGCTGTTGTATGCCTCAAATGTGTTTTTAACTTCACCTATTGTGTTTTTCATTCCCATGAACTCCATTACTTTTCTGTTCAAGATTTCAAATTCTTCTTTGTGTTCACTCAATGTCTTCTTGATGTCATTTATCTCTTTAATTATATTGTCTTTCATCTCATTAATTTGATTTTGGAAATTTGTGCTCATCTCGCTGATTAGTTCTCTCAAATTCTGCATCTCTTCTGGGACTTTGCTTTATTCCTTTTCTTGGGCCATGTCTTCTATTTTAGTATGGCTCGTAATTTTTTGCTGGTGTTTAGGCATCTGGTTAGGTTGTATTTTACTTAGATGCACTATCTCTTTCTCTTTTATAGGGTTTTAGTGGCAGGAGGCTGTGAGTTACCACAGCTCTTTGATTTTTGGCTCAACCTTGATTGTTAGGATTGTCCTCTGGTTGCTCCAAACTGGGCACTGGACCCAGTAATTGGTTGTAGAGTCGTTTCCTAGGGCCTTGGGCCGGGAGGCCAGAAAAAGCCTCTCCTATTTATTTTTAATTTATTTTTATTTTTAATTTTCTTATGTGCACTTCCTTGGTCTGCCAGGAGATGGCGCTCGTTGGCAGCTCTCAGTTCAGTGCCTGGTCGGAGCGTATTTGTTGTGACACAGACCAGATCAGTGTGATAGAGCTTCCTGTCCCGGGGCTAAGAGCCTTGTAATTCAAACTTTCTGAGACCGTTCTCCAGGCTTCTCTCATAGCGCCCCCCTTTTCCCAGCTAGGAAATATTTCCACTCCCCTCTGAGTCCTCCGCAATCAGTCCCTGTTAGTAGAGGAGGAGATTGGGAGGGTTGTATATCTTTAGCCCCATGCAGGCTCCAAGGCAAACAATGGCACAGCCCCACCCAGCCTGGCAGGGCTCTGGGGACAGGGAAGACCAAACCTGCAAGTCAAAAGTGGAGTCAGCCCCAGGCTCTCTCTCTCCCCTCTCCTCTGGAGTCCTCAACAATTAGTCCAGGCTAAGAGAGGGGGAGATTGCAAGGGTTGGATTTCTCCAGTCCTTCCTAGGCTCCCAGGCTCCGCAGCCCAAATTTCCGGGTCAGAACTTGAGTCAGTCATAGGCTGTGTCCCTCCCTCTCCCCTTTCCAGGAGTGGTAGATCCCTGGAGCCCCTTTGTCTGTAGTCACAGGCCCAGAGGACCGAGAATTCTAAAGAGTGTGGGGGAGGGTGCCAGCAGCAGCCGCTGCTGGTTCCAACTCACGGTTCTGCCGTTGCGATTTCCCTCTTTTGTCCCTCTCTCATCTGGGTGGTGTGCAGCCTTCACCTGCTGTCCTAAACCCTAGAAGATCTATTTTGGGGCTGTTTCAGCCTGTCCTCTAGCTATTTTTCTGGAGAAGAGATTCCTGTGTCTTACTAGTCTGCCATCTTCCTGGAAGTCTAAATTTTATTTTTTCATTTTAAAGATTTATTTATTTATTTTACTCCCCCCACCTCCCTGCTTTTGCTGTTTTTGTGTCCATTTGCTGGGCAATTCTCTTATGTCTGTTTCCTGCCCTCTCTTCTCATCCTTCTCCTGTCTTCACTGGCATTTGATCCTGGGAACCTCCGATGTGGGAGAGAGGCATCCTACCGCCTGCGCCACCTTAGTTCCTAGTTTTTCGGCGTGTCTCATCTTGGCTCTCCCTTGTGTCACTTTCCTGTTACATCATCATCTTGCTGCATGCTCGGCAGGGCCTGGCAGCACACCTGCACATGGGGCCTGGTGGCCTGCGGGCCTTCTATATATATTTTTTTCTTTATTTTTACCGGGAGGTCCCGGGGATTGAACCCAGGTCCCTCCATATGGGAGACGGACGCCCAACCATTTGAGCCACATCCACCCCCAACCTTGATTTTATTTTATAAATGGTTTTGTAACTTGACAACATGTGATTTGTGTGTGTGGTTTTTGTTTTTTGTTTTTTTTTTATATCTGATAAAAAATATTTCCCTCTTCTTTATTTGAATTTTGGCCTCATGGTGGCTTGTCTGCCCCACAAGATTACAAAGCCTATTTCTGATGATCATAATCTCAAGCACTTATAGCACAGAGTCTGGAATATAATAGATGCTTAATGTCGCTGGATGGCTGATTTACTGACTTAATTCTTTGTAAAATTAGTCTATTGGAATATATGATTTCTAAGGACTTCTCCAGCTCTAGAATATGAAATCAATGAAAAATTTCCTTTGAAATCCCAAGACTATAAGTATCAAGTATTTTCTGACATGATAATATTGTGTTTATAATGTTTTTTTCATATAATGCTATGTTTCATATAGAAGTACTACAATTAAGCAGAGAACTTAGAAATGTTGTAAATAGGAGGGGTATTTTGGTGGAGGGATTTTGAAAAATTTTTTATTTTTAAAGAAGCTTTAGATTACACAAATGTTACATCAAAAATATAGGGGATTCCCCTATACCCCCCCCCACACACACACTTTCCCTCATTAACATCTTTCGTTAATGTGATGCATTTGCTACAATTCATGAACACATATTGAAGCATTGCTACTAACCATGGACTGTAGTTTACATTATAGTTTATACTTAACCCTGCATAGTGTTATAGGTTTTGACAGAATGTGTAATGGTCTGTACCCGTCATCGCTGTGACGTGCAGGACAATTCCAGTGTCCCCGTAGTGCCCCATGTTACACCTGTTCTTCCCTCTCCCTCCCCTCAGAACTTCTAGTGACCCCTGTCTTTATATCAGTAGTGAAAGTTCTCCCATTGCTACAATAATAATGTCTACTTTAGTCCATAGTTTCATTCCCCCCCTTATGTTTTTTTTTCTTCTTTTTTTTTTTACACACATAACTAGCCTTTATTGATTATAGTGGGTTTAAAGAGAGGAGGGGATATGACAACTCAGAAACCCATTACCACCTGAGAAAGCCCCCTCACCATGTTTGTTCGTTCCTCAATCTTGAGGATTTTAGGATGGTGATGCCCACTCTGTTTCTGATTGAGAGGGGGCTTAGATCCCATGGGGCAGATGGATGGAACTGTCTTGCTTGCAGTTGTAGATACTCTCTGTTTTTTGGGATGGGTGTTGTCCATTATCATCATTTTATTAGTTGTCCTGGGTAAGTCCAATGAACTGGAGAGTAGGTGTTGGCTGCAACTCTGCTGAGATTCAGGGCCCAACCAGCTTATGAATGGACCGAAGATTTAAGTCTCTGAAACATCTATTTAAGGAGTAATATATTTTTAAAATACATTTTAAAAAATATATTTTTAATTGAAACTTAAGTAGCTGAAAAGGAAGGCATGAAAGAACACTTATGATATTGTAGAGGAAAAATGAAAACTAAAAGCTCTAATAGTGACATTTTAAGGTTTAGGTGGAAATTAGGATAAAATTGATATTTAGGGCTGAAGGAGTTAGAAAAGAGAGAACCTACCTTTCTAGATAAAGAATCGGTGATCAGTTTTCTGGTGTAGTTTTGGTAAGAATGTAAACTGATTTCAAGAAATATTTATTCTGTTTGAGAAAATACTAACATCACTAATTGCTTACTACTGCTTATCAAATTTAAAAAATCTGAAAAAAAAATTGAGATTTGAACTTCCAGCTGTTTCTCATGTGAACCTCCTTGTAGCACAAAAACTCAGAAATAGCATCCCTGAGAGCCAAAAAAGGGCTTTATAGCCTTTTGAAAGAAGAGCTCTTTATCGTTGTCAGAGTCATAAGATAGTGGCCCCAGACTTTGGGAATCTGTTCTTTACAAGCTGTTATAATTGTGGACTGCTTTGATTTTCATACCGATGGTCAAATACAAGTTAAAAAAATCTTAACCCATTGTAGGCAATGGTGCAAGTTGCTAATGGTTATTTAATTGCTTTATTCATTTACATGTATAGAAGAATTATTTTGTGAGTGGGTTTGTGATTTATACTTAGATTTAATTTCAAAGAAAAACACTTATAGTTGGTAAGATATACCTTCAGATTCCTTTAGCAGTTGGATGTTATAGAAACTTCTTTTTGAGCTTATAAAGTTGTTTTATTTACTGCATTTGATTTTGCATGAAAACGAGAGCAGCCATCTCTTGAGTACTTGCTGTGTACATGCTAGTCTCTTACCATGCCTTATCTCATTTAATCCTTCCCACAGTCTTGCAGGTATAGAAATTCTCTGTATAATACATTGGGTGTCTGTCTTGGAGAGGTGAAGTAACTTACACAGGTTCACTCATCTAGGTCTGTATCACTCAGAAGCATGACTATTCATCTATGGCTGCCTCTTTACAACCATTAAAGTTTTTAAATTTATTTTTCACTGCAAGTTTTTGTGTAGACTCAGTTGAATCTACAGTTTATTTCTTATAGTGTCTCATTCAATGTTGTATATTCATTTGGTGATCGATAAATACTTGTTGAATTAAACTGGGGTGCTTTAATTTCATTACCATGTTCCTTAAAAACAATAGCAACAGTGAAGATGAATTAACCACTGGTACAAAAGCTCCCCAGGTGATTTGGATATATGCATCTACTTAGTAAATAGTTGTTAAACCTGAAAAGTCTTAATTCATACACTATACACACACACCCCTTCATACCATTAAACACATATATCAAGTTGTGAGATGGATGGATCCCCATTTTAAGGATGTGGAAACATTTCCTGAGTTTAGCATAGTTGTGGAAATAGCACCTCCTTCAACTGCTGCTGATATATTTACATTCCCTTTATTTTATACATATTTGTGCTAATATATGTGAGAGTATTACATAAACTGTAAAGGGCCATATAAATGTTGTCCTTTATTACCTGGCTTTGTTTATTGCAGGGTTCTTTTTTTTTTTTTTTTTAAGATTTATTTTATTTATTTCTCCCCACCCTCTCATTGTTTGCATTTGCTGTGTCTGTCTGTTGTGTGCTTGTCTTCCTTTTAGGAGGCATCTGGAATGGAACCTGGGACCTCCTGTGTGGGATGCCTAATCACTTGAGCCACCTCTGCTCCCTGCTTTGTTGTGTCTCTCATTATGGTTTCCTCCTTGTGTCTCTTTGTTGCGTCATCTTGTTGCGCCAGCTCTCTGCGCCAGCCTGTCACACCAACTCCCTGTCTTGCTCATCTTCTTTTGGAGGCACCTGGAACCAAACGCGGGACCTCCCATGTGGTATGCGGGAACTCAGTTGCTTGAGCCACATCCGCTTTCCTGCAGGGGTTCTTAACCAGGGATCCATGGTTAAGATTTCAGGGGGTCTGTGAGCTTGAATTGAAAAAAAAAATCAACTTAATATCTTTATTTTCTCTGACCTCTAATTGGAATCTAGCATTTCCTTTACTTATGAATGTATGTAATAAATTGCAGTAGTATTCATTCCATGTCACCTTGCAGTTGTGGCATATCTTGAAAAATCCCTTATGCTCATTTATACTTCAAAGTTATGGTAGTTGTTAGACCCGACACTAGTTGAGTGTCATAAAACTATCTGCCGCTACATCTGAGAAGATGGTCTGTGGTTTTTCACCTGACTGGCAAAGGGGTCCATAGAACAAAAAAGTTAAAAACCCCTGGTTTATTGCTAAGAGCAGGTCATATGGTGTAGGCACTTGATGGAGAAGATGTTACTTAGACATCTTGCTTTATCTGAAAACCAGTGTTTTAGTTGGATAAATTAGATGTTAGTTGTTACACATTAGCTTAGAATTGGTTAATGATTTCATTTAGGCTGTTTTTCTGTACTTTTATATAATTGTGGAAACAGTGGCAAATTCAAATTGACAGTACATTTACCATCCTTAATGGAACTGTCTTAGTTGGAATTTCCCACTTCTGGGAATGATAAGCAATAGATATGATTCTTTTCATAGTACTGAGTGAGATAAACCAGACATCATTATAAAGATGCATAAAGAAGACTAAGCCAATGTGGAGGACGACAGGTGTGTGGTTGGCGTCCCCGCATTGGTATCCAGCATGAGAAGAGACAGGATGGCTTCCTGGGTGCCTGCCCACTGCACACCTGTGGTTCAGGGCCCCTGACTAAAACTGTTTGAACACTGAGAAAAATGGTTCTGGACAAGCCCATTTGAAATGGAACATGAAAATTCTTGGCATTGTAGAAAAGATTATTTACACCCACATACACACAGAGAAGTCCCAGTAGTCTTCTCACACATATGTACAGAATTGAACTTGAATTCAAGTTATATAGTTCTTGTCATGATCTTGGGCTAAATTATCTCCATGGGAGTAAAATGGCCAATCTTTCAATTTTAACTCAGGGGAAAATATATTACCATATGACATTCAAGAATACCTCAGGTATTCTTTAAAGTAAGACACCTGTTGTATGACTCTTAAATGCAGCTTATTAATTTTACTAGAATGGTTATTTTTAAAATACAGAATACGCTTCTGCTTTCTGGAATTCAGAATGGTGTTTCAGATGAGTGCTTCATGTATTGCAACATTATTTATTTTTGTAAAGGGCTGTTAATCACTTGGTGCCATCATGTCTGAGTTGTGTGCTTGTGGACTGTCTACATGAAATCACTTGATACGGCTTCTCCTCTCTGCAAAATTTTCTCCTATATTTTTAATCCACCACTGTAGTGTGAAGTTAAATTATTTAATAGAAATATTTAGAGGTCATATGCTTACTTTTAATAAAATCGTTATAGCAGATGTTGCTTTACTCTTTTGGAACATGGCAATGTTTGAAAGCATGTGTCAACGTAGTTACGAAATATATGTCACTTATCCTACCTTTGACCAAACATGCACATACACATAGCGAGAGAGTGCACACACTATTTCCAAGCACACAGTCTTGTTTAAAAGAAAGATTAGTATTTCCAATTTATTCCCATATTCTTAATCTTTCTAGTTTGGCAGTTTTACTGGATAATTGTTTTTTGATGGGACTGTCATTTAATGCCTCTTGAATTATTCTGCAGGAGTGTTAGTAAGGATTGTAAACTGGTGTTCTTACGTGAAATGTGATACTGTGACCTCCTGATCAAGAGGGCAGGAGTGTCGCCAACTGAACCAAACCTTGCCTTATCCTAAGAATAGACGTGCTCTGCTTAATGGTTGAATTTCAACCCGGTGCTCATGGTGTTTGCCAGTAGTTGGTCAGAATCTCAGATGCGTGTGTTGGTTTTGTATGTGTTTTGAGTGGACAAGCAAGTATTTCTTTGTAGGGAGGATGAGGGATTAAATGTGAATAATTTCTTCAAAGAGTTTGGGAGGGAATTCTAGTTTATGAGAATTGCACAGAAACCTAAGACCTACCTTTGTCCCTGTCTCCTAGAAATTGTCACCAAATATGAAGAGATGTCCATTTTAATGTTAAGTATAATTAATTTGAAAAGAACATGTAATAAATATAATACCATCTAAGTCTCTTATCCTTTGGAAATTTAAGCCCTGTAAACCAAAAATATTGAACTGAGGAAAAAAGTTGGTCTTCACTTGATGGATAGGATAAATATTACTTCATAAATTTGGGATTCCTGATCGCAGATCCAATTTGCCTATATATAGTTCTATTTTTTCCTACTCCTTTACGCATTCCTCTTGTTTTTACAGCTTTTCAAAACTTACACTTTTTTTGATGCCTGGATAGTTGGGAGTCTTTCACACACAAGTGGTAAAGCCATGAAGAGAAGCCCTCTACCAGGTAGATAATTAGGTAGTTAAGATAGGTCACTTAATCAAAAGCCAGTTAAATCGAGCTATTTAAGTCAGTTATGTCAAGGAATTAGTTTAGTTAGTTAAGTGGGTTAGTTAATATATAAATAATATATTTGCACAAGTCAGTGGAACCACTGGCCTAGAGAATGAAGATCCATAGCCTGGCCCCAGATCACCTTTCTAACCTTATCGGTATCTACTGCCTTTTCCCCTCATCCTTCATTGCCCTCCCACCAATCAGTACTGAGGAGACCCTGATGTTCCTGAATTTGTAACTTTGCATAGCATGTTCCACTATCTGGGCTACCTACCTTGAGAGGGTCTCCCTACCTTCTCCCCTCCACCCCTGTTTTTACTTTATCATTTAAGGCCAAGCTCCAGCTCAGATGTCACCACACAGTTTTCTGTAGCTTGCATTGACAATATTTGAATCTTCAGTTAATTGGTGAAATGAACTGTTCACTCATTTTTATTCCTGTAGCATTTCTTCAATGCTAAAAATGCACATTTTTCACCTTTCAACATGTGAAATTAAGATACTTCTTACAATGCCTGAGAGCTTAGATTTAATTTAATAAGGCACCTCTGTTCCGGTACATACTACACAAAATTGAGGTTCTGTGATTGCCCCTCTTCTGTAACTTGCTCTCTTTGTAGGAGCTATATATTTAATTCCTCTTCCCACACAATATCCAACAGTTTATGCTCAAATTGAATGAAATTGAAATATCTTACTTGACTTTTACTATATTCAGGTAAATTTCAAGGGCATGATTTCTCAAATATATCAACAATTTTAACAATAATGACTAGCATTTACTGAATGCTTATTATGGGCTGGGCACTGGTTTAAGTCCTTTATTTAGAATAACAGTTAATCTTCACAACGACCCTGTTATCACCATGTTTTGGTAATGAAACTAAGGCACACTTTCCCATAGCTAGTAGGTGGCAGAGCCAGGATTCCAGCTCTGGCAGTCTGGCACCAAAGCCTATGCTCTTGACCATTGTTCTATACTAAAATATTTGTATTTATTTAAACTAGGCACTATGCTGTGTGTTTTAGTTGAAGTCCTCATTTAGTCCTCATCACAGCCCCATGAGGATTTATAGTGTTGTTGTAATATAATATAGTACATTCCAATAGGCATCTCTGGCATAAGTCCTAGTCACTATTCTGACACTGTAAAGAAATAAACAAGAGAAAATAATTTCCTACCCTGAAGGAATGCACAGCTAGAGTAGAGAATGATCTTTCTTGATATTTTCCATCCTTTGAAAACTTTTCATTCAATTTTTGTGAAACAAATCCATACCCTAGAGGGGAAGCCAGCTAACATTGAGTACTCTATATAATTTAAGATATGTGGTTTTCATCTTCATTTACTAATGAGGAAACTGATGTTCAAAGAGATTAAATAACTTACCCAACTGATCAAGAAGCACAGCTATAATTCAACTTTAGCATTGTATTTCTGCCCCCAGAATAGCCTCTAAACCAGGGTTTCTCAACGTTTTTTGTTCCACGGACCCCTTACTAAGTCCACACTATACTGTGTATTATTTAATAAACATATTACACCCGCACCAACACATCCCCACAAGAATAATGCTTTTTTGAATTTCAATTCAAGCTCACAGACCCCTTGTTCAGAACCTCTGTAACAGTCAGATTGCTCTGTGGTGTGATTTTATTATGTTTAGTATTTTAGGAAGTGTTTTCCCACCATCCTTTTGTTCCACCAGTTCTCTTGAAACTCAGTCATTAGCTATCTGTTGCTTTATTATGCAATTTAATTATGTTCAACAGCATGTATTTTAGTATGTTACTTTTAATATTTAGCCACATAGTTTCTCTGCCAGCCATACAATAGACCTTTTTTTTTTTTAGATTTATTTTATTTACCCCCCCCCCCTTTGTTTGCGCTCACTGTCTGCTCTCTGTATCTATTTGCTGTGTGCTCTCTGTATCTGCTCCTCTTCTCTTTAGGGGGCCCTGGAACCAAACCTGGGACCTCCCATGTGGAAGAGAGGCACTCAGTCGCTTGAGCCATCTCTACTTCCTGCTTTGTTGTCTCTCTCATTGTGTTTCCTCTTTTGTCTCCTTGTTGTGTCGTCTTGTTGTGTCAGCTTGCTGTGCCAGCCCATCGTGCCAGCTTGTTGTCTTACTTGTCTTCTCCAGAAGGGACCGGGAACCGAACCCGGGACCTCTCATGTGGTAGGGGGAGCTCAATTGCTTGAGCCACATTTGCTTCCACCATAGACCTTTAAAAACTGGTATATTAGAAAAAGAAATTAGAACTATCATTTTTTTTTTTTTTTTAAAGATTTATTATTTACTTTATCCATTTTAAAGCCCCCCCCTTCCCCATTTGCTGTTTTGTGTCCATTCGTTGGGCAATTCTCTGTGTCTGTTTCCTGCCATCTCTTCTATCATTTTTAATTATTTCATGTAAAAAGGAGGAAACAATTTTTAATTAGAGAAACTGTACATTTACAGAAAAATCGTGCATAAAATATAGAGTTCCCATATACCACCCTATTATGATAAATTGCACTAGTATGGTATATTTGTTAATTTGTTACAATTCATGAAAGATCATTTTGTATAATTATACTATTAACTAATCTATTGTACAGTCCTATGGTGATTTATTTTATTTTGTTCTAGTAACAAGGTTTTAAAAGCATCCTAGTGAATTATCTAAGTCTGTTAACTTTAGCAATGACTTTATCCTTGGCTATTTAGAATAATTAATACGGTACAGTCTGTATTTGAAACTTAAGAAATTTGACTTTTTAGTCTGTTTTCAATTCGAGCCCATTTTCATAACATATAAATGATAGAGCACTCTTAAACTTGGAAAACTTTGGGATTTCTTAGTTGATTTGTAAGTGATTACAGCTTTGATCTAAGCTGCATGTAAACATCTGACTTATGCATAAATATCTGGTTTCAGGGATTTCTGGAAGACTTAAGACGACCATTGATATGAAAGTTGAAATAAGTGTATATTTATGATAGCCAGTGTTTCTGCAAAATGAGAATAGATTTAGATTCAATTTATCTGTCTGAAAAATGATAGTAGTACAGTATTTGATATGCCTTTTTAAAAAAGTGCTGTCTTAGTGGATAAAACACCAATGCGTGAAATATCTTTGCCTATCTTTTGCCAGTCTCTGGTCATTAGATCAGTCTACTTTTAAAAACAAATACAAGTTATATTTTTTATTGCACAAGTAACAGAGGTTTAATGTAGGGAAGAATTGGAAAAGCATAAAGAAAAGTAAATTACCTGTGATCCCACCATCCATTGTTAACATTTTGGCTGTATATTTTTAGACTGTTCACACCAAAGTCTTTGGATATTGCCCAACAACTCTCCAGTGCAGTTTTAATTATTTGCCTTCCCACTAGCTGCAAATGATAGTGCCTGTTAAAATATGGCATTTTATTGCTCTTTGTGGTATCCTGCTCTTATTATCTTTTACTTCACATGTTGCTATGTAGTTTTTACTTAATTACGTTGAAATGAAGTATGAATTCCTTTAAAGTGCCTGCTTTGGACAAAATGCCATACTGGAGGATATGGAGGAAAAATTTTGATTATTCCCATAAAGCAGCAAATTAAAGGTATGTTAATGCCGTACAACCTGAGCATATTCAGATAGGTTGATACCAACCGGTGGAATCAATCTAAAGGAGCTGTGTATTCAGGCCAGAATTGGAAGGTGCTCCAGGAGAGTAGAGGCTGGTTTTTTCACAGGGGTTTGGAGTAGGAGCTCCATGACCTATGTGCTAGATAACAAATGAACAGTATACCTGCAAGAGAAAAAAGCTATGTGAGATGTGGCATCAGATTAAGTGTTAAGCTAGGGAGGGGGTAGGTGAAATGAGAAGCTAGATTTATTGTTGTAAAGGGAGGAGAGAGACCAGATATGAATTATGCTTGAGGGAAGGTGGCTTGTGAGGCAGAGAGTGGAGTTTGTCTTTCACGGTGTCTGTGAAATCATTGCCCAAACTGACCAAACGTTTATTTCCTCCCTAGCCCTTGTTTAGTTGAGACTTTGGACTTTTGTTGGGGCCAAGTCTTTCTTCTGTGTTCCAAAACACAGGCCTAATGACTTTACCAGTAGCTGGTGTTCAGTAACATTCATTAACTAATTGCGTAAATGAAAGAATATCTGCAGATTACTGGGGGGTGTATTTCAGCAAGATAGTCCTGTGGAGGGACACAGCTTCCTCTGGCTAAAGTAAAAAGTTGTCAGGTCAAGCAGCAGAGATGAAGTGGGAGGATAGCCACGGGCCACACTAAGCTGAGGGGTGCCAGACTGAGCCCTTGCAGCGCTCCTCAGTGTTCAGACAGACAGCAAGACTGCACACTTGTTCTGTTTACATTCCAATTTTTAGCTGCTCTATCTTAATATTTTAGCAGCTAGCACAATTTGCTTATTTGTTAAGAAAAGAGCTTGCAAGCAGTGTAATCACGTCCTTCAACAGAAATTAGGAGTGTCATTTTAGTGTCCCTTGTTTTTTGTCTGCCAAACAAAAAAGTCTCAGGTGGTTTTGATCTTCAGCCAAGTGAAGTATTGCCAGCTAGTATCCTGGACACTTTTGAAGTGATGGCTTTGTGCTTAATTATCTTATATGACAAATGGTTGAGGTATAAAACCTAATGGCAAATAACTTTAGTTATCAAGTTGAGCCTAAGTTATATAATGTGTTTACTTATCTAATAGTTTCACCCAATAGTTTTTCCCTTTACATGGCCTCTTAAAAAGTAGGGATTCTACCTTGTACTATATGTATTTTGTAGTTCTCACAATGTCTATAAAACTGTGCATAGGCGACAGGATTAATGTATATATTGGCTTGCTTTATGCTTTAATCCTTAAAATGACTTATTTCACACCTAAGATTAAGCATGCTAATAAAACTTTAAATGATGAAATTCTTAGACATGCACATCTTTTTTTTGTGCATGTCAACATTTCCTTATGAAAATACATCTATCCAAACATTTTTCTTGTACGTAGTTGTAAATCAGTGTGGTGAAATTTCATTTTCTTTACCTTGATGTACTTATGAAACATTTTTTCAATTTATATAGTCTTTGCCACTTTTAATGGCTTAAGATTGCATTTAGGAGATGTTTACTTAGCTTAATTTTGATTATTTTGTGGGGGTATCATAGAACAATATATCCGATCTTTTACCCCCTCCACAGCTTAATATTCTATTTTGAGTTGTTCTCAAATCCACTATTTGCAGAATCAATTAAAATTATGCCTCTTGGGGTATGAAATGAGCCTTTACCTAAAGGGAATGTATCCCATTCTTGATTTTACACAAGACTGGTCTGTCTGCTATTCTAGTTTCCTGCCTGAAGCTCAGTGCTTGTAGCTCTGCTTCAGTGCATCAAGGATTTCTGCTCCCTGACTTGCTTGTCAGGCTTGTTTGATACCACCAGATTTTGCCGGTGGTATCAAATGGATTTATGAAGTCAACAGAAACTTTATAAGAGATCTTGATTTTCTTTGAATTTTTCCTATACCTAATAAGTTGCAACAGTTCACTGATCTTCCTTTGAGTTCAAATTGGTTACAGTTCTTGGAAGACAGGATTGAAAATGTTGTTCAATAGCATGTTTAAAACTTTCACTAGATCTTAGGCTGTGAGGGAAAAAAGAAACCTCAAAGAGTCTGCATGATTAACTTCCTTGCCTTTTTAATTTAATATAGTAATCAGTAAAATTTTTGAATTGTATTATTTTTTATGTGATATATGAGGAGTTTAGAGCCTATAAAGATTCTTTAGTAAATACTGCCTTGTCTCTTAAACATCTGAATAGGCATGCTGTGAGACACTAGCAGCATTTTTCTGTACTTAGGACAGGCAAGGTTATGCTGGGAAACAAACAATCCCCAAAACTCAGTAGCTAAACACTTTAGTTCTCATTGACAAAGTATCTTTTTTGGGTCTGGTGACTCTCTGGGGTGGCTCTTCTTAGTGGTAATTCAGCCGTCCAGAATGTATCTCCCTTGTAATTTTGCCATTTCATCATGTTGCCTTCATTACTGTCACACAGGGAAGATAAAAACACCTGCTCTATTATGCTTTAGGCTGAATGTGAAACATCATTTCTCATAGCCCATTGACAAGAACTAGTCACTAGATCTGCCCTAACCATAATGGAGCTAGGAAGTGTGGGGGAGCATATGGGGATTTTCTGATGAGCAGCAAATATTTTTGCCACACAGAGATAGTAGAGACTTTTTAATTTGGACTCAAAATAAAGCACTACAAGTTCTTTGAAATTTTTGAAGCATTTAGATCTTAATAAGCAAGTATTAAGATCCTTAGTGTTAGCTGATAATCCTTTCCTGTAATAATAGAAATTTGAACCCATATCCGAACTTATTTATATGGGTGGTCCATGTATGCTCTTTAGGTGAGTATAGACATCCTTGACCTTGGTGATTCATGTATTCCTAGATCTATTTTTATTTTTATTATTTTTTAAAGATTTTATTTATTTATTCATTTATCCCCCCCTTGCTGCTTGTGCTCGCTGGGTCAGCTAACCACGCCGTGCGGGCGGGCTTGCCTTCACCAGGAGGCCCCGGGAACCGAACCCGGGGCCTCCCATATGGTAAACGGGAGCCCTACTCATTGAGCCACAGCCGCTTCCCTATTTTTATTTTTTGTCCTTCAATTATTTTATACACACACATCCATTAGCCAGTGTTTGTTAAATGTTTTTAAAATATGAATATAACATGTATATAATTAAGAAAGATAGTTTAGTTCAAGCAACACTACTGAACAGGGACTTTCTTAGAAGCTAGAGAAAGGTTCAAAGATGAATAGAATGTGGTCTTTATTCCTGAGACAAGAGAAGTAGTTCTCAGCCAGGGGTAATTTTGCCCCCCATTTTTTCCCCTTCCTGGGGACATTTGGTAGTATCTGGATACATTTTTGGTTGCTAGAATCAGGTTTTCTTTTTCAGCCAAGGAGCTTAATTGAAATCTACTTAGGATTCTCTTATTTAAATGGTATAAAAACCACATCTCTGTGATTTAGCCCATTTCCCCCTCTTTTCCAGCCTCTTTGCTTTTCCATCCTCGCTAGGTAAATTTTTAGATTCTTCAAAACTCAGGTTAAGGATTATTTTCTCTATGTAGCTTTATCTGTATTCCTGGTTAAGACCAAAAACCTTTCCACAAACCCTGTGCCTCACTCTCTTTCATTTTGTATTACAATCTTATCTTTGTGGATCTTCTCCACTAGAAGGTCATCTCCTCCAGTAAGCTTACTCATTTTGATGTCAGCAGTGCTTGGCACTATGTAGATGTTCAGTAAGTGTTTCAAATGAACTGTAGCTCAAATTATGTTGTTTTGCCTAGGTTTGGGAGTTTTTGTGGTATTGGAGATGGTTGGAGAGTTGTGGGGAGAAAAGCTGATTGACAGTCAGGACAACATGACTTCTAGTTGTGTCTCTCCCACCCGCGAGTGTCATGACCTTAGGCAGGTGGTTGAGTGACCATTGTGAGTCTCAATTTTGTCATCTACACAAAGAGGAGGGATTGGGCTATGAAGTCACAAAGGGCATTCAACCCGTTAGTGGTGTGTCACAACCCCATTTAACTCAAGGCCAGATGATCTTATGAACACAGCTTTGTGTCTAAAGAGTATACAGAAGAAGCCTCAATTTAACTACCAGATATTGTCCCCATAATTTAAGGCAGCTGATTAGAAACAAAAGTTAATAGTAAATACCAAGCACTGGGAGCTCAAGTGAAGAGAGGTCCACTTGACTTATCTGTGAAGGAACTTTTGGGATACGTTTTCTTTACTGATGACCTGGATAAGTAAAGTATTCTTACATTCAAACTGACTGATATACAGTCTTAAGTAAGCATCTCTCAGCTGACTAATGAAGAGCTGCAAGATGCTAGTGAAATGACTTTGGTGTGAGTTTTTCAACCTTTGAGTCATGGACATCAAAGCAGTTATTACAGATGCTGTTTCTACCAGTGACCTTGGTTTTAGCAGTTGTTGGACCAGGTGATAGGTAGCACCCACGTAGCCTTTTACTCACTCCAGTCTCTGTAGACCAGACTCCTTCACGTAAGAGGTCAGTTTTGGTATTGTCTAAGGAAAGCCATGCTGCTCTGTGAGTCAGATTTGTATTAACTGTCTCTTTCTCTGTCCATTTCATCATCTATAAAGTGAAACATTTGGTCAGATTTCCAAGGTTCCTTCTAGTTATATTCTGTGTAAGTTTGCCCTTTGGTTTCACAAATCAGTTTACTTGTATTGACTTAATGACTAATTAAAAGATTCAGGCTAGACCTGAAAAATACCTGAGTAATCTGAATATATATATATATTTATTTATTTATTTATTTATTTATTTATTTATTTATTTATTTATTTATTTATTTAATCTGAATATATTTTAGGGTCTGCTTTATCAGTAGAAACTAAATTGTGATATCTTTGGGTGAGTAAAGGGAAACTTTAACAACCCATTTTAGAAATCTAATGCATATTCACTTTGCTTGTTTTTTCCTTCCCTAATCAATGGCTTGAGTTTTTATCCTATGCCTTGATAATTGTGTTCAAGAAAGGAAAGTAAACTTTTTGCTTATGAAAGTTTACAATTTAGTTGGTGAGATAAACCATACCAGTCATTCAGTAGTAGTTAAGGAAACTCTCAAAACTGTGACACACTTTCCTTTGTTTTCCCTGCACCTAGTCCCATTCCTAGTGCTAGGAAATTGAATGTTTAAGTAACACACTATACTTATGATAACAATTTTGGAAAAGAAAAGATCATTTAAAGGCTTATTAAGTCATTAAGGTTTTTTAAAATATATATTTTTAAGGAAGCTTTAGATTACATAAATGTTAAGATTTAATGAGACAGAACAGACCTAAACAAGTTATATTGAAAGAATGAAAAGATTACTGATCATTTATGCTATTTCCATATGCTGATACTTTCTCATGGCTTTCACCTGGTTTTCAAGATTGCTTGAACAAGTACTTTTTTGTTGTTCACAGTCCTTCCTTACCTTCCCTAATCACAGAAATAACCATATGTTGCTTGTTCAGATATCTTTGATCATGGAAGGAACAAGTGAGTTTTACCTTTTGTCACATGAGTATGTTGGATTAAATAATTCTGAAATCTTAAAGATCTCCTCGACCACATACTGGGTTTGCTACTGGATGCCACTTGACTAATAACATAAAAATCCACTTGATACAGGTGTGTTTCTTCTTTAGGCATTTGAAATGATTCATATAATAGAAATCAAAGTTTGACATAATAATGCTGTCAGAATCCTTATTCTTTGCCTTAATATTTGTTATGGTGGTATAGGCCTTTTATTCCACAGTTGCTTACCCTTCCACAGTGCTTCATAAATTTACAAGAAGATTCCATTCATGTTCTCTTTTGTTCCTTAAAGCATTTAAGAATGCATATAATGTATGGGGAGTCCTGAGCATAATTGAACTTAAAGTCTGGTGGGGGTTGAAGATAACCTGGACTAATCAGTATAATGATAACTCTGTAAAGAAATTCTATGAAAACACAGGAGAGAGCAATTTGATCTGAAAGAGGCTGAGTGGAGATGTGGAGAGCTCAGGGAAGCTTTCCTAAGATGGACATTTAAGCTGGCCTCAGTAGCTTTTGACAGGAGAGTTAGGAAGGAAAAGGAGCAAAAGCATGAAATAGTGACCAATGGCTATTTTTCTTCCAGGTGTGCAATGTTTTACCTATTTTAAGAACTTTAGAATCTTCTTTCCACTTGTGACTTTAATCACATCTCTACTGGAACTTCATTTTTATAGCCTGAGGCATTCCAATTAGACCCTAGCCTGTTCATCCCTTTTAGCCATCTAATAGTTTGTCTTTGACTGGGAGCTCCATTATGTCTGTCTTGAGCAATAGTGATCAGAACTTTCCACAGGCTCACAGAAATGAGTGATTCATAACAGTCAAAGGGTATTGCCTCCTCTACCACTGCTCCTTCCCCGGCCACCTAAAGTTGTAGCCAACCAAATATTTTATGAAAACTCTTGTATAGAGAGTTTTTTTTTAAATTTTTTAAAAATTAATACAAAGGAATAATCAGTTTTTTATTTTTAAGGTATTTTAGGTCTTCTGACCTTAAAATCCAATTGTGTTTTCCAATACAGTATTAAGCAATCAGTGATTGGGAGGGTTGTGGAAGGATTGGTGGAGTAGGAAGCTACAGAAATCAGTCCTTCCACCAGAACAACTATTACCAGGCAGAAACTGTCTGATTCAACTATTTTGAAACTCTAGAGTCAGTTGAATACTGTACAACATCCAGGGAAGAGCAGGAGGAAGAGGCTGGTAATGATGGTAAAGACCAGTAAATTGCTCTCTCTATACCCAAATCCTACTTTTGCGTCAGGCCACAGTGGGCTCCAGCCCCTGGTGCTTGCTGGTTCCAGAAAGGGACATACCAGTCCCCTTCCCCAAGATCCAAGGTGGTTCTACCAAGCATTTCTAAAAGAATTAACACCAATCCTGTTTAAACTCTTCCAAAAAATTGAAGAGGACGGAAAATTACCCAACACATTTTATGAAGCCAACATCACCCTAATACCAAAGCCAGATAAAGATTCCACAAGAAAAGAAAATTACAGACCAATCTCTCTCATGAACATAGATGCAAAAATTCTCAACAAAATACTTGCAAATCGAATCCAACAGCTTATCAAAAGATTTATACATCATGACCAAGTGGGATTTATTCCTGGTATGCAAGGCTGGTTCAACATAAGAAAATCAATCAATGTAATACACCACATTAACAAATTTAAGGGAAAAAACCACATGATCATCTCAATAGATGCAGAAAAGGCATTCGACAAAATGCGACATCCTTTTTTGATAAAAATACTTCAAAAGATAGGAATAAAAGGAAAATTCCTCAATATGATAAAAGGCATATATGAAAAACCCACAGCCAACATCATATTCAATGGGGAAAGGTGGAAAGCTTTCCCCCTAAGATCAGGAACAAGACAAGGATGCCCACTGTCACCATTGTAATTCAACATTGTACTAGAAGTTCGAGCGAGGGCAATTAGACAAGACAAAAAAATTAAAGGCGTCCAAATAGGAAAAGAGGAAGTAAAACTTTCACTGTTTGCGGATGACATGATCCTGTATTTAGAAAACACTGAAGTATCCACAACAAAGCTACTTGAACTAATAAATGAGTTCAGCAAAGTGGCAGGATATAAGATCAACATGCAAAAATCAGTAATGTTTTTGTACACTAGTACTGAACAATCTGAGGAGGAAATCAGGAGGAAAATTCCATTTTCAATAGCAACAAAAAGACTCAAATACCTAGGAGTTAATTTAACCAAGGAAGTACAGGACCTATATGCAGAAAACTACAAAACAATGCTAAAAGAAATTTAAAAAGACCTAAACAAATGGAAAGACATTCCGTGTTCATGGATTGGAAGAATAAATATCATGAAGATGCCAATCTTGCCCAAACTGATTTATAGATTCAATGCAATACCAATCAAAATCCCAACAGCTTACTTTACAGAATTAGAGAAGGCCATTACCAAATTCATCTGGAAGGGTAAGTGCACCCGAATAGCCAAAAGTATTCTAAAAAAGAAGAGCAATGTGGGAGGAATTTCGCTGCCTGACCTTGAAAAATATTACAAAGCTACAGTGGTCAAAACAGCATGGTACTGGCATAAAGATAGACATATCGATTAGTGGAATAGAATTGAGAATCCAGAAATAAACCCTCACCTATACAGACTAACTGGTTTTTGACAAACCTACCAAGCCCACGCTGATGGGAAAAAACAGTCTCTTCAACAAATGGTGTTGGGAGAACTGGATATCTATAACCAAAAGAACGAAAGAGGACCCCTATCTCACCCCCTATACAAGAATCAACTCAAAATGGATCAAAGATCTAAATATAAAAGCCAGGACCATAAAACTACTGGAAGAAAATGTAGGGAAACATCTTCAAGACCTTGTAGCAGGTGGTGGTTTCTTGGACCTCACACCCAAAGCACGTGCAACAAAAGAAAAAGTAGATAAATGGGACCTCCTCAAAATTAAACACTTTTGCACCTCACAGGACTTTGTCAGAAGGGTGAAAAGGCAGCCAACTCAATGGGAAAAAATATTTGGAAATCACATATCTGATAAGGGTTTAATATCCAGGATATATAAAGAGATGTTACAACTCAACAAAAAAAAGGACAAATGACCCAATTAAAAAATGGGCCAAAACCTTGAATAGACTTTTCTCCAAAGAAGAAATACAAATGGCAAAAAAACACATGAAGAAATGCTCAACATCACTCATGATTAGGGAAATGCAAATCAAAACTACAATGAGATATCATTTCACACCTATCAGAATGGCCACTATTAAAAAGACAGAGAACTACAAGTGTTGGAGAGGATGTGGAGAGATAGGAACCCTTCTTCACTGTTGGTGGGAATGCAGGATGGTACAACCACTATGGAGGACTGTTTGGCAGTTCCTAAAGAAGTTGAATATAGACTTGCCACGTGACCCTGCAATACCACTACTGGGTATATACCCAGAAAAACTGAGAGCAGTGACACGAACAGACATCTGCACACCGATGTTCATAGCCACATTATTCACCATTGCCAGAAGTTGGAAACAACCCAGATGTCCATCAACAGATGAATGGATAAACAAACTGTGGTCTATTCACATGATGGAATATTATGCAGCTGTAAGAAGAAATGAAGTCATAAAGCATATGGCAACATGGCTGAATCTGGAGGACATTATGTTGAGTGAAGCAAGCCAGACACAAAAGGACAAATACTGTATGAATGCATTACTATGAACCAAATATATTATATATTGTTTGATTCACAAAAAAACAAAAAAACAAAAAACAAAACAAAAAAATTTACATGTATCCATTACATTTAATTGAGAAATGTATATATTCATCTGTGTTTACTTTTTAGTTTTTAATTGCTTATGTTTTCAATTATTAAATGTACAAAATAAAGTTTAAAAAAAAAAAAAAAAAAAGATCCAAGGTGGACAGGGGCTAGATCGTGGCATTATTCACAATTGCCAGAAGATGGAAGCAACTCAGGTGCCCATCAACTGGTGAATGGATAAACATAATACGTTATATACATACAATGGAATATTATTTGGCTGTAAAAAAGAATGAAGTTCTGATACACTTGACAACATGCATGAACCTTGAAGACCTCATGTTGAGTGAAATAAGCCAGACACTAAAGGACAAATATTATATGATCTCACCAATATGAACTAATTAGATTAGGCAAAATCAGAGTCAGAAACTCGAATACGGGTTCCGGGGGTTGGGGTAGAGATAGGGAATAGAGAGTTAAGGTTTCTATTTGAAATGAGGGAAATGTTTTGGTAATGGATGGTGGTGATGGTAGCACAACACTGAATGTAATTAATAGCACTGAAATATATTTCTGAATGTGGTTGAAAGGGGGAAATATTAGGTTCTGTATGATAATAGAATAAAAAATTTTTAAAAAATCCATGGAACTGCATTACACAAACCGTGAACCCTAAGCTAAACCATGGACTATAGTTAATAGTACAGTTATAAAAATATGCTTTCATTAATTCTAACAAATGGTGGTGTATGGGAATACTATATATATATATATTTTTTTTTTTTAAGATTTTATTTTATTTATTCATTTATCCCCCCCTTGCTGCTTGTGCTCGCTGGGTCAGCTAACCACGCCGTGCGGGCGGGCCTGCCTCACCAGGAGGCCCCGGGAACCGAACCCAGGGCCTCCCATATGGCAAACGGGAGCCCTACCGATTGAGCCACAGCCGCTTCCCTGGGAATACTATATTTTATGCACAATTGCTCTATAAAGCCACAACTTGTCTAATTGAAAAGAATTTCAGTGAAGTTCCTTATATGTTTGTACTCCTCAATGTAGTAAATAACCTTTTTACTAACTTCTTAGATCCCTAGAGCTTAGATTTGTTCTTAGTGAGCTGGTGGTTATTTGGCATCTTAGAGACTAGGGGGGGGACTCTTTAAATGTGAACACACACAAAACCCTTAAGAACTAGAAACCTAGAGAGCTATCCCTTGGGCAAAGCCTCATGTCAAACTGAGGATAGAACATTCTAGCATGGTTCTTGTAGATTGAGGCTGATGATCATGTTACTTGGTGTTTCCAGTATAACCTTTTCATTAATATCCTTTTAATGACCATGACTGTGATTATTTGTAACGTTTTCTACCACTCTCCATAAAAATCTCCTCCCACTCCAGAAGGTGTTAATATAGCATAACTGAATTTTTGGGTCACTTAACTTGAAAGGTTCAAAGCAGTATTTTCACAGTCAGGATCATGTTTCAATTGCAGTTTACAAAAAGCAAGTTGAATTCTAATTTTTAGCTTGAACTAATGTTCTTATTCTGGCAAACTAGGGAATTCACAAAATGATTTTTCTCTGCTTCTTAATGAACTTGTTAAGCCCAGAGGAGACAGAAGGGAGACATTTAATCTGTATTTAAAAATGTAATGTTGGTAGAGTCTCATTGAGGGATTTTTTTTTTTTTTTTTTAATTTCCCCCCCCCCGCCCCCGCTTGTGGCTTGTGTTTGCTGTGTTCATTTTGCTTTGTGTTTTTCTGTGTCTGCTTGTTTCCTTTCGTTGCGTCATCTTGCTATGCCAGCTCACAGCTCTTGGCACCACGCGGGCCGCCAGCACCGCACGGGCTGGCTTGTCTTTACCAGGAGGCCCCCGGGGAACGGAACATGGAGCCTCCCATATGGTAAACGGGAGTCCAACCAATTGAGCCACAGCTGCTTCCCTCCATTGAGTATTGTAAGTAAGCCAGTCCTACCTAATAAGTAAGCCTGGTTTGGATGAGTGTCTAGCATTCATTTTCTTAAAAAAAAAAAAAATTAGCAGCATGACATGCCCATACTAAGAGATCTTAATAGATGGAAGAATGGTGGCTTACTACTTGGTTGTGAATGAAAGAATTCCACTCTCTCTCTGCCACATATAAAATACACAGGCCTGGCAAACCAAATTTATTCCTGTTATTAATTGCAACCAGAATACTTTTTTAGCTAAGTGGTTCCATCACTCCCACTAAGTGAAAGTTTCCAGGTGTTGCCATCAGGCATTATTTATTTAAAAATGATTATGTGGATACAATACTTGGTTTTAGCTGAATGGTCATCTTACAGTAGCGAGTCAATAATGTTAGACGTTTGGTCTCATTTAGTTTGGGGAGCCTATCATATCATAGCTGCTGAGGCTAAAGTCCAGAAAAGTTGAATGAACTTCTCTAAGTTTGGGTATCTTAACTCCTATATTAGTAGGGATTCCAGTAGCGCCCTACTTCCTCTTCCAATTGTGGAACCTTTGAAGGCATTATCAAATTCTCAAAGTTTTCCAGATAACATTCCCTAAAGTGGCATCCAACTACAAATACTGAAACATTAAAATAAAATAGATCGCACCCGCCATTTAATGAAAGGCACTTGACTAAGACTCTATGTTTAATATTTATTTGTGTAGGAACCATCTCTCATTTGACATGCATTATATCTAACAATCCTGTAAATGCAGAGTAAAATATGTAAAAGTTGACTTACTAAGTTTTAAGGTTTTCTTCCAAGTTATTTTGTGAATTTCAAGGAGAATCTTTTTAGAATATTGAAGACAGTCTATAGTGTTATCAAACTGTTACTTGAAAGTAAGTGGTAAAGAGAAAATGTATAAGATTCTCTCATTTGTATTTTCATAAAAATGGCCAGGGGACTGGTTACAGTTTATGTTTAACTTTCCGCTTACACTTTAAAATTCTTTTGGTAGGGCCATTTATCTACTTTGCTTCTGTTTAGTATGGATTTCCTTGACTGCCTTCCTCGTGGTTTACCTTTGGGGAGATGTTTCCCAGATTGTTAGACTCATATTAATATTTTGGATTGTGGAAGCCTTTTTGTGTTGATAGTAGCTGAAAAACTTGAATGTAACCATCGGTATACAATGAATATGGTTCCAGGTTTGTAACTAAGTGTGATTTCCTCACAGCAGACTTATGAGCCAAGACACTGAACAGATCCCTGTTTGGAAGGCACTCACTCGTGTCTGAAGTGGCAGCACAGAGAAAGCGATTATGGCTTTGTATGACTGCCTAAACCTGTCTCCCTTCCAAATACTTGGTTGAGGGCCTCAGGCCTTATGCCGTGTCATGACAAATGAGGTCACAGTTGGTATTCAACACGTTTCTTTCCTTATCGTCACAATTTTTTTTCTCCCATCCCAAGTCTGACAGTAATAAAAATGAAAGGATCATATATATTGCCAAGGTCTTTAACATGTATAAGAAAGTTCACTTCTTTTTTAATATAACATCTGACATGTAATAGTTGTATTTAAGACAGTATTAGCTAAGGAATATCAGTTTAAGCAAAACAGTGGGACATGAGAAAACCATGAACCATCTTGAAAAAATTGAATTCCTTATCTAGCCCTTGGTGTAAAAGTGTCTTATTTTATATAAGGATCTCAGATTATGAAAGAATATATAAAATTGCTAAATCAATTACTCCAATTTTATTGTGATTTAAAATATCAGGTAATTTCAATGCAAGTGTTTGAGAATTGTGTTTTGAAAAATACTCATGAGGGGAAGTGGCTGTGGCTCAATCAGTGGGGCTCCCGTTTACCATATGGGAGGCCCCGGGTTCGGTTCCCGGGGCCTCCTGGTGAAGGCAAGCCCACCCGCACGGCGTGGTTAGCTGACCCAGCGAGCACAAGCAGCAAGGGAAGGATAAATGAATAAATAAATAAAATCTAAAAAAAAAAAAAAAAATACTCATGAGACTTTCTGTGACTAAATTTCTCGGCTTTTTTTTTGTGTGTGGGAATCATAGTTCTGCCATTAGTTTCTTTTTTTTAAGGCACCCCTTATATGAAAGGAAATAGGTAGACTTTATAATGGGAAATGTAGAGACTTGAATTGCGGTCTTTGTTCTATTAATAAAACTGTGAGTCTCAATTCATACTCTTAAAAAAATAGAGAAAAGCAGAATGATGCCATCTGCCATTTTCTAGGTCATAAAATAAGGAGAAACAAATACACTTTTTGAACATTGGGGAAAAATGCTTTCAGAACTTTTCAGAACATTGCTGAACGTCACTGCAGATAAAAGTCATTTGGGGGAGGCGGCTGTGGCTCAATCAGTAGGGCTCCCGTTTGCCATATGGGAGGCCCCGGGTTCGGTTCCCGGGGCCTCCTGGTGAAGGCAGGCCCGCTCGCACGGCGTGGTTAGCTGACCCGGCGAGCACAAGCAGCAAGGGGGGGATAAATGAATAAATAAATAAAATCTTTAAAAAAAAAAAAAAAAAAAAGTCATTTGGGATCAAGACTGAGGGAACCGTGTATTTCAGAGAGCTCTACTTGAGTTTTGGCCTTAATGCTCATAACTGATCCACCTTCACCCTTTCTTCAGGGAACCATCATCTCCAAGGGGAGAGGTAAATAAGCATGTTACCCTTATATGCAATATGGTTAAATTGGGTTTAAATTGATTTCGTACTTGTGAGCAAATGTTAATTTTATTCAACCTAAGATTTACAGGGTCATATTTCAATGTGGTGTATACATTTGTAGAATAGATTCTAATCAGATGCCACATTTGTTTTTATGTTTTTACCCAGACTTATTGTTCATAATTTAAACTCATTTTTAACAGCTTATTGTGATAGCGATTATTTAAATTTCAAATTTAAGATTTTTATTTTTGGTAATATCAAACTGTCTTATCATAGAGGCAAAGTGAATAAGTAAGTCTTCTCTTCCTTATCAAGGAATTAGTGTGTGTGCATATCTTTTAATTCTTGAGGATTCTAAAAATAGTCCGTGGTAGACATATACAAATATAAGAAGCATATGGTTGTGGTTTAGGAACTGTAGCTCAGAGAAGGATTGAACAATGTACCATTGTTCCTAGAGTCAATTAAGAGAGTAGGTTTCGCTTGCTTGGGAACAGCCTCTAGCATGTGATAACTAACACTTGCACAACAAACAAGGGCTTGATAAGTGAGCAGTAAATCTGGGCTGACTGCCCATTCTTCTAAATTTTAGAACCAGTCCTGCATCATAATATTTTGAGGGCCTGACAGTGGTAACAAAAGTTTAAAACCAAAACATTCTTTACCCCCATTTTATATTGTTCTCTGTTTTCCAGTTTTACCTTATTCTTATTTCCTGAAAATCAACTTTTCTTATAAAAAGAATCTTTTAGTTTGGGTCACTTGGCTTCTTATTTAGTACTTAGGTTTTGTACTCTTGCATATATTCAAGTACATTTTTTTTCTTAGAAGGTTGATGGAATTTGCCAGATCTCTCTGCCATAAAAGTAGAGCAGATTTCTATTATTTCATCTCACATTTCTTTACCTGTATTGGTCACCTTTATTGGGAAAGAAATTAGGAATTTCAAGTAATTCCCATAATACAACCGTATTACAAGGCAGGCAGCAAAAATGAGTTCACAGCGATGTGTTTTATCAGTGTCTGAGCAGGTCACTCTTGCCCAAAGATTTTTGCTTTTTCTGTTGCAACGTGATGAAAATGCTTGAAGGTGTGCTAGGAGATTAAACGTCCTTGACAGCTGCATTAAAAAAAGTTTCTGTTCATAAAGTTTGTAGATTATATTATATTCTTATGCCTACTTTGAGTAGTTAATTCGTGCCATCTGAAGCCAGAGAATCTTGGCAGTGTTGGCAAGGATAAGTTTATTAGGTAGCTGTGCATGGTATAAACAACTTGAGACTCTGCTGCTGGGATTTTGTGAAAAGTAGGTTTTATGGGTTTTTTGCTTCAGAAGGAAAAAAAAAATCTAAAGTGGATTTTGAAAAGAGGATATATTTTAAAAGTTTTTAACATCTTTATTTTACTATTTCTAGATTTTAACCAAGAATATCAGCATTTTACAGATTGACAGTGAGTTTAAGAGAACATTTAACTCTTTCTCCCTCTTTCTTTCTCCCCTATATGCTCCCCCTCAGCCTTACTGGCTCTAGAGTGAGATCATAGGGTTTATCTTGGTCATAAATCCAATCTCCTGTTCTTTTTCAAAATAATAATGGAGATTAATTTACCTATCTTGAAGAGATGTAGAATTTAACACTTCTTATTTTCCTATAGTTCAGGAACTAGGGTATCTTTAGGAACAAAATCCTTTTGAACAACTAATTTTTCAAATTATTTTCCATGTTATATATAACCATTCTTTTATTTTTAATTCGCAAATATTGTTTTATGAGTTTTCCTTAATTTTATCTCCTTGGTTTGTATATTTTGATTCTTTTATGTATACCTTGACATTTCTTAAAATCGGTATATTTTGTGTGATGAAATTCTTTTTTCAACCTTTTTTTCAGATTATCATTTATGCGAACACTTAATTTATAGTCATGAATAATGCACACTACTTTAATGTTCATTCAATTCAGCACATATTGAGCCTGAATATATACCAAATACTCTCCCAGGTGGACCTTTTTCAAGAAGTTTATATTCTAGTGGGAACAGAAATTCTACTTGATAATATGCTGGCATCTTTTATTGAATCTCCAGTACTTTGATTCGTATAAAGCCTTCTACAATGCCTTTTTATTCTAATCCCTCTTGGTATTTATGTATATCTTTGTTATTCAATGTATATTACAAATCATTTACATTTTGGGTATTGCCCTTTTCATATATGTGTTTTCAGAATTCCTGGGTACCAAATGCAGTTCGCCCTATTGGTTGTGTGACCTTGGGCAAGTCCCTCAATTTCTGTTTGCATTGCAAGGGTGCTGATAACACCAGCCTCATCAAGCATCTTATTGTTTATCATCCCTCTTGGAAAGAGAATAGAAGCCATTGCTTGGGAACTCAGCTTTCACTAGCCAATGAGGTCATTTGCTTCTCTCCATTCTTTCTTCCCTCCTGTTACAATGTCTGCATCTTGTCCCTTCCCACCCTCCAAGGAGGACTGTACCCCTTCAGTATTTATGCCTTCATACATCTGCAGATACTGTTTCTATTCACTTTTAAACACTTTGTCTCTTTCTTGAAAAAACAAACTCTTTATCTCAGTTCAGTTGATTTTTGCTTTCCTCCCCATGCACAGCTAAATTTGTCTACTTATTTGTTTTCTATCCCCCATTCTGACCACACTACTGAAATTTCTCTTGCCAATGTCACCAGCAATCTCCTTGTTGCTAATTTAGTGTGGGTTCAAGCCTTTCTTGAACTTTTGGAAAGGGTGGGTGATGATGAAGTCAGTAAGGTCACAGGGGCTTTTGGAGAAAGTTTGATGTTTTTATGGCAAAAAAAGAGAGCTGTCTTTTAATTTATTGGGTATTTATTGAGTACTCCTCTTATCATTGAAGATACAAAAGTGAACATAATGGACAAAAGTCCTTCTTTTCCTGGAGCCTATGTTCTAGTTGGAGGGAACAGACAAAATGTATGTCAGATGTGGATAAAGTGTTACCAAGCAAAAATTCAGCAGAGAAGGGGGTGTAGGCATTTGGACTAGTCATATTAGAGTTCTCCAGATAAACAGAACTGACAGGATATATTTATGTGTATGTATATATATATCTGCACACGTAACTGGGAGGATTGGCAAGTCCGAATTCCATGAGGCAGCCTGCAAGTTGGGAACTCTTATGAAAAGTTTCATTGAATTCTCCAGGAGAAGCTTGCTGGCTGAGGTAGAGAGAAATTCTTCTCTCTGACTGCTGAAATCAGGTCTCCCTTTAAGGAGCTGATTGGATGGGGCGACCCTCATCACTGAAGTCAATTTCCTTTATAGATGTAATCAACTGACTAATGTTTTAAATTCTGAGATATCCTCAGAGTAATAATCAGGGCAGGGCTTGCTTGACCAAACAACTGAACACCGTAACCTAGCCGTGTTGGTTCACGAATTTAACCGTTACAAATAGTATGATTTTAGACACAGTTGGGGAAGTCGTCACTAATATGACATTTGAGCAAAGACCAGAAGGAGGTGGGGGAAGGTATTAGGATATCTAGGGGAAGAGTAAACCTGGCAAGCTATTTATTTGGTCTTGGCTAAAATACTTCTTTGTAGTATGAAATGTTTTATTCATTGTGATACAAAGGAAAGCTGTATATTTTTGTGTATACTATTGCAAATGGACTTATCAGGATAAAATAGTATTTCTTTTTCATTATTTAATCTTATAGGATAAGTGAAAACAAAACTACTCCAAAGTTGAATTGATTTCATATTTCCTTTGGTGTCTAAATGATTGCATGCCTTTATAGTTGGACAATTTATTTATTTATTTATTTATTTTTATTTTTATTTTTTAAAAATTTTACCGGGAGGTCCCGGGGATCGAACCCAGGTCCCTCCATATGGGAGATGGACGCCCAGCCATTTGAGCCACATCTGCCCCCTATAGTTGGACAATTTAGACCATGGTATTTTTACTCCTTAAAGAGATGTAGATCTTTTTAAAGTGGAACATTAGATGAGAGAACATGGTACAGGTTAATTAGGGCTCTGTGGTAGATGGAATCATGCCCCCCACAAAGACAGATTCAAGTTCTAACCCCCAAGTCTGTTGGTGCCAACTCATTTATAAATAGGATCTTCCAAGATCCTCTTTGGATGAGACCAAACTGAATAAGAGTGGGCCTTAATCCAAAATGACAGAAGTCTTTATAAGGAGAGGAAATTCAGATATAGTTGGTCAGTAGAAACCAGAAGAGTTGCTAGAGGATGGATCGCCATGTGATAGAGGCAGAGATGCAGCTATAAGCCAACGAGCACCAAGAATTGCTGGCAAGCTACCATCCAAACACTTGAGAGAATGCCTTATCTTGCCAACAACTTGATTTCAGGCTTTTGGCTTCCTAGAAGACAGTAAATTCTGTTCATTTTTATAAATTTTTAAAAATATAATAAACTATTTTTAAGGAGGTTTTAGATTACAAAAAAGTTACATCGAAAGTAAAAGGGCGACTATAGTTGGTAATAATACTTTGATGATGCTCTTTCATAATTTGTTACAAATGTTTCACTACAATCTAAGGTATTTGTGGTGGGGTGATGTATGGGAGCCCTGTGTGATGTTATGCATGTTTGTTTTCTAAGTTCACAACTTTTACTTTACACTTATTGTTTATGTATGTTCATATATGAATGATATATGTAAATAAATAGTTTTTAAAATGAGGAAAAAAAAAAGCATAAAGGATTTCTATATACTCTACTCCCACCCCCTCCCACATCTTCCCCTATTAATAACATCTTAAAATTGTGTGGTACATTTGTTACAATTGATGAATAAATATTGAAGTGTTGCTACTAACTAAAGTCTATAGTTTATATTGTGTTTACACTTAATTCCAGTGCCCTTTTAAAAATGCCCCATGTTCCACCTATTATCCCATCTCTCTCTCCTCAGAACCTCTGGTATCCACTATCTTTATACCAGTGTTACATGTTCTTCCATTACAATATTAATAAGTTTGTTTTAGTCTATGGTTGCATTCCCCCCTTTTGTTTGTTCGTTCCTCAACCTTGAGGATTTTGGGATGGTGATGCCCACTTTACTTCGATTGAGAGGGGTCTTAGATCTCATGCGGCAGATGGAAGGAACTGTGTCTTGCTTGCAGTTGTAGATAACTCTATTGATATTGGGGGTGGGGGTTGTCCATCATCATCATTTTATTAGTTGTCTTGGGCAAGTCCAGTCAACTGGAGAGTAGGTATTGGCCCCAACTCTTCTGAGTTTCAGGGCTCAACTGGCATATGAACAGATTGAAGATTTAAGTCTCTGAGACATATATTTAACAGGTATAGTATTCATTATAGGCTCAAATAAAAGGGGTAGAAGAATCATATGTAGGGAAATTATAAATAAGTCTAACTCTGTTACATGGGGAAATAGGTTGTCATATATTTCAAGCAAAGGCCCACTGACGGGGTGCTGATTACAAGGGGTTGTGTGCCTTGCCTGTAGGGTCTGGATGGCTCTAGAGCCCTCAGGAGCACCCCTATTTTAGGCTTTGTTCACAGTGGCAGTGAGTGAGATCTGCCTGAGACACGCATAAGTGTAATCTCTGGAATGAGCTCCCGACTCATTTTGAAATCTCTTAGCTTTAAAATTCTGTTTATTTTTAAACATCTTAAGTCCTGTGAGACAATAAATTCTTGTTGTTTAAGTCCACCTGTCTGTGGCCTTTTGTTATAGCAGCCCTAGCAAACTAACTCAGGCTCTAAACTAACTTATTGACATTAAACAGCTTATTCAGGAGAAATTTGAGGATTTGTACACTTAGGTAAAATTACGGAAAAATAGTTGATCTTTTGAGAGAAGTAAAACTGTAAATTCTCTACATTATATTCAAAACCCAAATTTATTTAAAGAAGAAAGAAGCCTCAAGAAAAGATTTACGGATTGTTCCAGTATTTGGGATGATGTGCTTGTTATGTTCAGTCATCAGAATGGACTTTCTAAACCCTCTAGTGGAGCACCATGTATTGTGACGTGTGACTTCAAGTGCTGAAGGTTGTCAGTAGATTAAAATGATTTATGTATGGGTTAGTTTTCAAAGAAATTCCACTGTTAGAGATATTAAAAACTGTCAGTAGTCAGAATCCTGAACCTACAGCCAGCATACCTTCCTTTTCTCTTTCATACCTCCAAATATGCCAGGGATTTTAAGAAAATATTTGAGACAGGGAGTAGGCAGTGGCACATGCTTATTTTAAAATTTAAAGCTAGTAGTAATGAATCACTGTCCATTTCCTTTGCCAGTTTCTTAACATTGTAACAGGCCATAAGAAACCAAAATCTTGTAGTTTTAAGCTTCTTTCCTTGAGTGCCTGTAGTAATGACCACATAGGAATTGCTTCTTATCGATAAGCATAAGAAGCACTATGTATCTACAGAATATTTTATGGCTCGTTTGTTTTTGTTCAGTGGCTCATGTGGAACATTGAAAAAGAGGAGGAATAAGACCTTACTGGGCTTGATGAGGACTTGATCTTTTGGAATAAGTTGTGTTGGTGCTATGTTATTTAGATAGGAACAAATGCTAGTGCTACTACTGGAAAAGCTGATATATCTGGTAAAAAAAAAAAAAAAGAAAAGGAGGTGCTGGTAAGTTAACACTTGAGAAGAGAAATTACATATTCTACTAAAGAAATAGAAATTTTCTTTTAACATTTATTGTTGGTCTGTAATTGCCTTGAATTGACAGGTACATAGGCGCATTATTCTGTCTACTAATCATCCATATTCTTGCCTTGCCTAGGAGCTAAAAGAATTCTTCTCTTCTCTGGGGTGCCATTCTAGTCCTTCTGTATGACCTTTTTTTTTTTTTTTTTTAACCCCTCTTATGCCATGAATTCATAGGGAATCGGTTCCAGTAGCTCAGGCTTCTTTCCATGGGTTCTCACAAAGCATGCTTCTCTGGGTGGAGCAGGCTGGCACTTCAGTCGGACCTAGGTACTTTTCTCTTTGCCTTCCTTCCTTTTCTGATCATTTTCCTTCACACGTTTTAGGAAGCTGTCTCAGCTCTTAGAGTGCTTAGTATGTTCAATAAGCACATTCATTCTTTTGGCAAGAATCTTGGCCTCAACCTGTTTGTTTACCATGATACCGGCAGCATGTTGGGTAACATCGTAGACTCTTCTGGTTTTGCCATGGTAACATCTGTGGGGCATTCCTTTTTGAATGGCGCCCATTCCCTTTATGTCCATGATATCATCTTTCTTGTAGATTCGCATGTATGTGACCAAAGGACAACTTCATATTTTCTAAAAGGCCTAGAAAACATATAGTGGGTTCCTTTCCTCTTTCCCTTTGTGTTCGTCATTTTGGTGAATTACTGCAAGATGGTGGTTCTGGCTGAAAGCCCCACGATCTTTTAATAATAGGAAAATCTAGGAAAGCAGAATTCTGTAATTTTACCATCCAAAAAATAAAGTTAAAACATTTTATGTATCCTTCCCATATGTTTTCTTGCACATGTGTACGTATTTCTTTTTTAAACAATTAGCCTCATACTATATAGCATGTTTTACAACTTATTTTTAAAAACTATGAATATTTTCCATGTTATTAAATATCCTTCTAAAATGTTTTTAGTGACTACATATCAGTCCATCATATATAACAATATATATATATAACCAATCATTGGTTGTTAAGTGGCTTTCAATTTTTTTTTTTTTTTGTAAATGATACTGAAGAGAATGTTATGCATAAATCTTTGGGTATTTTACTGGCTGTTTCTTAAGTATAATTTTTAAATAGAGTCATATGTATAATATTTTTAGTTTATGTTTCCCTGAAACAAACTTTTGCAGAAGCAAGAAAACTAACATTTCTTGAATGTTCATATACCATATACTGTGTTAAATGTCTGGTAGTCTTATATCCCAGTATTATAGATGAAGAAACTGATATGCATACATATAAGATATTTTGCAGTAAGTAAAGAAAATGTAGAAAATGTTCAGGAAATAAAGTATTTTAGATGTTAGAACATGTTCTTCAACAAAGAGTCATAGGAGAAAATGTAAACTTTATAGATGAAGTTTAAATTTTATTTTGGCTTTGGATTACATAGTAAGAAGATGTCCATCTTTTTATGTTTTACATAGAAAGGGTTTTAGGCCTAAAGAGTTTATATTAATTGACATTCTTGTCTCTAAGAGAAGACAATTGGGTGATTGCCTTATGAATCTTGTTAGTCATGTGACTATTGTTTTAGTCATTTAATATAAAAACTACATCTTATCTTTGAATTAGATAATAATTGTCTACTAAGTGAAAGTGTTTTTCCTTTTGCTTAAATTTGCAGGGATAACTTTCCAAATCTTGCAGCTAAAAGATCTAAGAGGTGACGATTGAGTAATTTATGTAAGAAAGAAATTTGTGCTGCTTTGGAAAGGTGGGAGCAGTGAGAAGACATGACTTTGTTTCTGCAGAAATGATTTTGAACCCTTGCCTCTTATCCCTTATATATCTACCCTATTTTGATAAGGGGGAATCATTGTTTTTCGGGCATGGTATTTGCTGTCTAATGAAGTGGTTTGTTTTGTCTAGTCACATTGATCAGACAACGACATGGCAGGACCCCAGGAAGGCCATGCTCTCCCAGTTGAACGTGACAGCCCCCACCAGCCCACCAGTGCAGCAGAATATGATGAACTCGGCCTCCGGTGAGTGAGACGCTATGTTAGAGCGCATAGAGTAATGCTTATTGGTAAAACTTTTGTTGTGGAAAATGGTAATTATTCTTTTCAGGAAACTGGAGCATGAGTGATGTTTGTTTTCTGTCCAATTTCATTTGGGAGACATTTTATTTCAAAGTAACGTATGCTATACTTTAGCCTTGTTAGTCATTATTACATAAAGAGGTCATTATTACGTAAAGAATGCCAATAGCTTTAAAATTTTGGATCTGAATTGAGTATCTCAAATTCCTGGTTTGGTTAATTTTGACATGCACTTGTTTTCTTCTGCTGTGGTTTTTGTTGTTGTTGCTTTGTTTTTGTTTTTGATTTTAGTTATCTGAGGGCTTAAAGCTGAAATTTCCCTCTTCCTGTTGTGGTTTGGATTGAAAGTAAAACTATGGGGTTACCCGCCTTCTGAAGCACAAATTCATTTTACCCTGCAAATAACTGAAGTCTGTAACTTTCTCACCCATGTCTGGCATGAGTTACTGAACACACCTCCACTTTTTTCACAGAAGATGAACCTGAGTATAAATCTTTTTTCTGCCTTTTATTTGGCAGTTTATTTAAACCGGCAGTTTTCGTCATCCACAAAATGCAGGATAACAATAAAGAGAAAAATATCAAGGGAAATGATAAGGGCAAAACTTTTATTACAGTTAGGATTAGGTACTAAGTCAAAGTTTAGTTCCTTCTTTACTATTCGCTCAGATACTCTCTAACCTCTTTATCCTTTGTGAGGTGGGCCCAGCGCCAAAGCTAGCCAGCATGTACCTTTGTGCACATTAGGAAAAGATGCCCACTCTTTTGGGAAGATGCAACCCCATGCCAGGCTCAGGGATTTGGGTTCATTTGGATCTAGCTTCTGCCTGCTCTCTTGCCCTGTGCATTTTACCCGCTCTGCCAAGTGCCCAGTTCAGGGCACAGATGGCCGTAATAGTAAGCGAGGGCCCTGGTGGCCTTCACAGCCCATCCATCTTACTCACCCAGCAAACTCACCAACATAATAATAGTAAATAATAGTAAAAAAGAAAATCTGCACGGAGATTTTCTTAAACAGCAACAGCTAGGCATGGGACTAGTGAGGACTTGAGGGGTTCTTGGCTAGAAGAGCTCACAGAATTTTGAAATGCCCTGCCCTTGAAGATGATGTCAATATATCAGAATGTTTCTGCTATTCCATAACTCTCTGCTTTGCCTTTGGCAGTTGAACACATGAATTGTAAAGAGTTAAAAGCTGAAAAGGAAAAACAAAGCAAGATTCATGAGTGAGCTTTTCTTGTCATAAACTTTCTTTATATAAACACTTGAAGAAAAATCAATTCCTTAAATCTTTCATTTTAGCTTATAATGTGAATACATTTATTTTCAGAATCTGTATAGTTTTATATGACATTTAATTTAAATCTTAAAATTTTTAAAGGCAAAAAAATTTTCAAGTATTTATTGAGAGATATTTTTACTTGGCAACTGTTTTTTTTTTTTTTTTTTTTAAAGCTACCACATTGCCAAATGAAAGTTGTGAAAGTTGTCTTGTATTTATAGTCCAAAGGAGATGATTCATATTATTCCTTTCGTTATGCTCCATCTAAAAGTATACCTAGTAAATTAGTAACAAATACCTCATTAATTTAAATTTTATTTTGGGAGATTTTTTTTAGCAAGGTTGATTATTGTTATTCTTTGAGAACATTGTTTTTTTTTTTTTTTTTTTTAAGATTTTATTTATTTATTCATTTATCCCCCCCTTGCTGCTTATGCTCGCTGGGTCAGCTAACCACGCCGTGCAGGCGGGCTTTGCCTTCACCAGGAGGCCCCGGGAACCGAACCCGGGGCCTCCCATATGGTAAACGGGAGCCCTACTGATTGAGCCACAGCCGCTTCCCAACATTGTTATTTTAATTATTTCATTTTCTAATGGTAGTGTTCTAAGGAAATGGGAGAATTTGGGCTTAAATTTATATTTAAATTCAAAGGTATACTTTCAAATTGGTTTTGGTGGGTTTTAACATAATCGTGTATATTTTATTTCATTTCTGTGTTTTTTTTTGTGAAATATAAAATATTTTTATATATTTCATATAATTTAGAGCAGTTTTTAATAGAGGTGTCTTTGACAGTACAGGTTTAGTGGAGTGGCAAGAAGCATAACTTGGGCAGGTTAGGAGTGAGATGGAGAAAAGTATAGAGAGAGAGGGCTGGGACTAGAGAGTGGAAAGAAGGGCCTGAAATGGAAAAAGCTAACTCTGAAGAGATGTAAACATGTTTAAATGATATTAGAAGGTGTTATATCAGCAGCAGCAGTATAAAGATTATCAGTCCTGTTTTATGCCAGGTATTCTGCTAAGGTCATTTTGAACTATCTCATTTAACCTGAATAATGCCCATTTAAGTTAGGTACTGTTATTAGTCTTACCTTACATGTGAGAAGACTTGAGTAACTTGCCCCAAATTATTCAACTTTTAAGTGGTAGAAGCCAGGTTTCAGATTTGGGATTTCAGAGCCCAATCTCTTAATCTGTATTTGAACCAGGGATAGAATAAGTGACAGAGTAGAGTCTAAGAGAAAGCAGAAGTAGATAGGGCCAACTAGTGCACTGGTGGCAGTATTTAAAAATACTACAGTGGGTACTGGGGAACTGATTCTGCTGAAAGTGGTGGGTGTGGGAATGATGCTCACTTAAGGGAACTTTATTTCTAATAAAATACACACAGTACCGTAAAGAAATGAGAATGTTAGAAAAGAACACTAGAGGCCGTTGCCTTTAAGGGATGGTCAGACAGTCTGATGAGTTAGGAAAGAAAGAGAATGGGTAACAGGTATAGTAAAACTAAAAGGCCTTTTCTCGTTTTAAATTGGATCCTAAAAAAAGAAAAAGGATTCATCTAAAGTTTCAAAATGAGGATATGATGCTAGATTAAGCATACATGAAAATTTCCAGCATGGAACAAAAAGTCTGGGTTTTTGTGGTTTTGGTCACAGCTGTGAAAGAAGACTTACCTATCAGATCAGCGTAGAGGCTGTTGATAACATCTGTTTGGCACATGCTTCTTTTTACTCTGAATTATATTATATGTGTTCACTTGTTTTCCCTTTCTTCCATTTCAGTAGTTATTTAAGAATAATAGAGGACCTCTACATGTTGTTGAAATGCTTTGGTTCGAATGTCACAGGAACTGATGTTTTTTTTTTTCTCTCCTTGTTTCAAGCCTTTTTATTAATAACTTAAGTAGGAGAAACCTGGGAAGATGAAATAATTCATATTGAGGTGCTGGATCACTAGCCTACTAAAACATAATGGGCTAATTTTTTTTTCTTTTTTAAATTTTAAAGAAGCTTTAGATTACATAAATGTTACATCAATAATATAGGGGATTCCCACATTTCCACCCCCCCCCCACATTAACAACATCCTTCATTAGTATGGTACATTTGCCACAATTGATGAACACATATTGAGGCATTGCCACTAACCATGGTCTATCTATAGTTCACATTATAGTTTACACTTTGCACTGCACAATTTTACTGGTTTTGACAAAAATGTATAATGGCCTGTATCTGTCATTGCAGTGTCATGCAGAACAATTCCAATGTCCCCCAAAATGCCCCCATGTTACACCTATTCTTCCCTTTCCCTCCCCCCAGAACCTCTGGTGGCCACTGCCCTTATATCAATGATAAAAGGTCTTCTATTGCTAGAATAATAATAAGTCTATAGTAGAATAATAAGTCTACTTTAGTCCATTGTTCATTCCACAGTCTTGAGTTTTTTGGGATGGTGATGCCCACTCTGTTACTAATTGAGAGGGAACTTAGATCCCATAGGGCAGGTGGATGGAACTGTTTTGTTTGCAGTTGTAGACATACTCTGTTCCTTGGAATAGGCGTTGTCCATCATCATCCCCTTGTTAGTTGTCCTAGGTGAGTTCAGGAACTGTGATATTGACATACTTTATGTTGTTCACTTGAAATTACAGCTATAATGTCGTGTTGATGAGGATTACGTCTAGGGGCTTCTCTTTCTCCATCTGAAAAGCAGCCGTGTTGCTTAGCGGCTATGCACTATTGAATGAGGACCATAACACGGTTTCTCAGAAAGTTTTAAGAAACATCTCAAGGATTATACAGAATATGGAAGTAGCTTTATCTCCTTGAGAAAAGCAGCAAAAGCAATGCTCTTCTGTGCTTGGAAAAATGATAATTTAAGGAGTTTTTAGAGCCTGGAGATGGTGAGCAGGGAGAGTTTTGAGGGCATTGACTGTAACAAACCAGCAAATGGCTTCCAGTTTAGCAAGGTATCTACAGAAATTTTATACCCTGAAGGGAATGCCTTCTGAATCTGCTAATCTGAAGCCTTCAGATAAAAGAATAAACTATACAGCTCTTTTTAAAACATTTTATTGTGGTCAATCAAGCTCAGTGCAAATTGATTTACACTTTTATCACAATTTACCTTAACAGACTTTTTAGTTTTGAGGTTTTAAAAGTTATCCTCATTCAAACATTTGAGTGTGGCATTGTGTTCTCTCTTATTTCCTAAACAGACCATTTTATGTAGAATACTGTTATTTTCTCTAGACTTTTCCAACCTGTTTTATGCATAACTTTTTTTTTCTTTGAGGTACGGAGGCCAGGAATTGAACCTGGGACCTCGTACGTGGGAAGCTGGCGCTCAACCACTGAGCCACATCGGCTCTCTTGAGTTGGATTTTTTTGTCTGTTTGCTTGTTGTTTGCTGTTTGATTTTAAGAGGCACCAGGGATTGAACCTGGGATCTCCCATGTGGGAAGCAGGCACTCAGCTGCTTGAGCCACATCATCTCCCCTGCATAACTTTTAATGGTTGGTTGAAGTTAATGACCTTTTAAGATTCTTTCCAATTCTAAGATTTTATGCAGTCCTTTTTCTTTCGTTCAGTCTAATTTGGTTTAGCAAAAATGATCAGAGTTTAATTTTTGTTTTTACAAGTTCTTTTTCAAAATATAAAGTTGAAATGATAGATTTTATTGCTAGACTGGAAACTTGTGGTTTGTGATTGGTCAAATTTCCAAATATATGTAATTGAAAAAGTACCCCAAACAAAAGTATATCTGGAAAGGGTTCCAGTGGCAAAGACGCGCTACCTCTAATGAAGAACATTAACTTGTATTTTTTAACTGTGCCTTTTCTTTTGCAAGTAAATGACAACTTTTTGAAGGGAAGGAATCTGAAAGGTGGGGAAAAGAAAATAAAAAAATAAAGGTTCAGTAAGATAAAGGTTCTGTTTTACTTTACTCTATATATTTCACACATCCTATAAATGCCTAGAGGTGATTGCCCTTGAAAAGTTATATTAAATGTATTGTGCTTATAGTACATTGATTTAATAACTTTTTTGATGTATGAATGAGATCTGTATAAAATAGTTTTACATATAAAGTGTTAGGTAAACTGATTTTTGTGTTAGATATTAGAAAGTCAGGATTTGGGGAAGAGAAAAGTGATACTACTTTTAAAACGGCTCTATTTGTATGATATATATATATTAAATGTTGTAGCTTGTAAACACTAACCCACAGATTACAGAATCTTAAAGGAGTAATAATAATATCAATAAAAATAACTGGACATCAAAGGGCTGGTAACTATTTTGGACCATTAAAAACCATAAGCCTTGATTTAAATTAAGCAAAATAAATTAACCCATTTATTGGCTTTTTAAAAATGTACCTTTGATAACAATCCAAAAACAGAATGTCTTGTAACAGGTATGTTTTAAGGGATTCATTAAAGTCAGAAGTATAGTGGCAGTTACTAATGCCAAAATCTACCAGCGTAGCATTTTCAGATTTCTTAATTATGAAAAGCTTCATGGAATTCCTAGGAAATGCCTCAGAATGGGTGGAGAAAATGCCCTCTTGATCACAAAAGGTGATGCATGTTAGAAGAATGTGCCAAGCACCTCATTGCAGTGGGAAGAATATTCAGAAGCAAGCAAGGTGAGCAGTGTAGAGCTTCCTTAATGTTTGCCTGCTGAATTACTCCTGCTTTGTGTATTATGTGCCAGAGCACAAAAGACCAAGTAGCAAAGAGAGATTGTTACCAAGAAAAATGCCAGGTAGAGAAGAGATGTAAAATGTGAAAATGACAGGTGAAACATAAATATGAGGTTTTTAACTTTAAAGAACACAAAGAGAGAATAGATATAAGGATGTGTGAGAAGTTGTAGGATTGATTAACAGGTGTTTTTAGGAGTTGATAATTCCTACTTGTATTGTGTAGTTCATAAACTTTCAAGTTCTACCTCTCACATTTGAGGCAGAGAATTTAGAATAGCGATTAAGATCAAAAGCGAGTCAGATGGACCTGGGTTTTGAACCCCAACTCTGCCATTTATTGGCTGTTACTTTTACCACCTGTGCTTCAGTTTCTGCATTTGGAAAATGAGGATAACAATAAAAATAATACTGAATCAAGGGGCTATTTTGAGGACTAAATGACACAGTTCATAGACTGTGAACAGCGTGTAGTTAGTGATTATTAACAGAAATATATGGTGCTTGGTATAGTATCTGGCATATATAATATATAAACGTGGTTTGTTCTCATATTTTAAAACTTAATTAGTTGAAGGTGGTCACTTATTTCATTTAAAATAATTTAAAAAATCTGTAACAACACTGTTTGGGGCTGTGTTTTATCTCTACATGCTTTCTATCCTCAAAATTAGATCATTGGCTCCTATCAAGTAATGGATTATCTTTTAGAACACATAAAGATTCTCTTTGGCTTAGATCATAGATTATTAAATATAAATAAACTTTTCTTCTTTTATATTTGTCAATTTTCCTGATTCTTCTGAAGATTCTTGATTATTATTAGATGGAAATTATTTGTCAAGCCGAATTCATAAATTTATTAAACAAAGCTATACTAAAATGAAATAAAACAGGAATAAAACTGTAACAAAGCCCAATGTCAAAGTGATAAAGAGATACAGAAAATGCACTTTTAGTTACTCTCAAGCCCCCAAATATCTTTTTTTAACCAAAATTACTGCTTTCTCTTTTCCCATCTGGAAATGTAGTGAATTAAGAAAAGGTGGCCACAGGAAAAGGGAAAATAGTGAAAGCAAGAGCATTGATAATCCAGAATCAGATAACCAATCCTTAAGAAGCTGTTTGTTTTATGTAGTTTGTGTCTTGATTTATATGATGATTAAGTTCCTGAAAAATTTTGGTAATATGGAAACAACCATCATTCTTATAATTAAAAAAATAAAGGTCAGTCCCCCCGCTACATCTCTTAAGGTTGACCAGAGATACCCAAAGTTACAGACTTTTCCCATACAGGGTGGTCATATAATAAATCAGGCTTAGTTTATCACCAGCATTCTAAAAACCAGACCTAGGGAGAAAAACTAGGTCTGGGGACATAAGCTTGGTTTCTAATATAGCGAATGTTTAGCCTACCCTGATTGCCACAAAATCAGGACAGCGAGAATTACATTTATTTTTTAAAAAGTATTTCAATTTGAGAATCACAATATCCAGAGTAACTACATCTACTAAATTTGTCTTTAGATATGCTTGATTGTTTCAGATAAGCTAATAACCTTTCTGTCCTCTGTTTTATTTTAGAAGGTTGTCTTTTAAAGCAGGAAGATATATATAGAAATTCAAGATTGTTGACTTCACTTGATCTTAGCACATATAATAAATCTTTTTAAAAATCTAGTAGTAGGGGAGTGGGTGTAGCTCAGTGGTTGAGTGCTTGCTTTCCATGTATGAGGTCATGGCTTTAATCCCCACTACCTCCTTAAAAAAAAAAATCTATTAATGGAAGTAATTGAAGTAATTGTTTGGGAAAGTAAAGTTTTTTTTTTTTTTTTTTTTTTTTTTAGTTCTAAAAGTTGCTAGATTTTAGTGTGACTAGTGAATTTAATAAAGTAGAAGAAAAGGATATAATCTTCTACTTAATAAAGTAGAAGAAAAGGAAAGTACGAGTATATTGTTAAAGACTATAAAGGAAAAACTTTTAGATGTTTGAGTATCATTGCCACCAGCTCTTTCAGTAAAATGAGTTATTAGTGGTGCTTAAAAATAGAAGTGGCCATGTTCATCTTTTCTTCAGATGATTATTTGTGGATTTTTTTGGAAAATGCTCAGCTTTGAATAGGGAAAACGAGAGAGAGATTAAATTAATTAATTTAAGAACTAAATCAAATGTCTGTTTTATTTCTTTTCTTGGTAAGTGCTGGGATATTATTTTTGTCTTTCCCACTGATTTCTAAATCCTTCTGATACTCTATGGCTACAATAATTTTATGACTCATAGGAGGAGTATTTGTGTGAAAGATTAAGATGCTAATTCTTTAAAAATGATGTCCATAGACTACCATATATAGACAGCATGAGTGACGAAATAAATCCCACAACAATAGAGTTTTTCAAAATAGTGTTTTCTTTTGATGTTACTAGGGTAAGCAGATGGTAAAAGAAAATAAAAGGTGACTGCTTTATTTGAGCAGTCTAAATGAGCTATTTGTTTTTGCCTTAATAAAACTTTTTAGAAATTTAATCTATTACAAATATACTAAAACTCTTAAGCTATTTCATCAAATTAAATTAAAGACTCCAGTTGCACTGAAGAAAGTCTGAAACGTGCATTGCATATTAGAACGCTCTCTGAGCTTATCCCTGGCCTTTTCTTCTAGGAAGTGCATCCAGCTGTGTAACATGATAAACAAAAAAATGATTTTTAACAAAGTGTCATAGTACTTCCTCAAGACAGTTATATTTTTCCTTTCCTAAATCATTCATTCAACAAATATTAGATGGCCTAACTTGTATTAGACTCCGTGATGGCATTGCAAAGTCAAGTTAAGACAAACTTTTCCCACATAATAAAAGAAATTTTATGGAAGAGGTATGCATTGAATGCCAAGAAAGCAGAGAGGAGGAACATGTGAATCAGCAAGGGAGGGAAAGAGACAATGGCTCCTATTCCCTCAACAAATATTGAGTGTTTACTATGTGCCAGGCACTATTCTAGATTAGCAGAATACAGAATATAAAGGAATATACAGTGTATCAGATCACTAAAAATGCAAAGGAGAAAAATAAAACAGTTAAGGGCCAGAGAGTGATTGGCTAGGGATTAGGGGAGAGGGTATTTCAGATAGCTTCTCTAGGGCAAGTCTCTGTGATTGGTGTCTTTTGAGTGGAATTTGAATGATGTGAGGGTGAGAGCCAGGTGAATATCTGGGGAAAAGGGAAAGAATGTTCCCTGCATTGCAGACAGCCAATTCAAAGGCCCTGAGGCTTGTTAGAAGAATAGTAAGGAGAGAGCAAGCATATGAAGGCATGTTATAAAGGGCTTTATAGGTTTTGAAGAGAGAGAGGGGTGACAGGATCTGAGTGTTTTAAAAGATCACACTGGCCACTGTGTGGACATGGGTGGGAGGTAGGGAGGTAGTTAGGAGGTGATTGCAATAACCCCGGGGAGAGGTGGACTGGGTGGTGGCGGTGGAAGTTGTGAAAAATGGTTGGGTTTAGGACCTTGGTTTTAATGGATGAGTGGGCCTTAACTTTGAAGAAAAGGTAAGATAAAAGTAGCAGTATGTGGGCCTGACAGTGTGACTGGAGGTGGAATAGTGGGGAGATGAGATTGAAGATATCCTCAGAAAGTCTTTGTGTGAAAAACTAAGAAGTTTGAGCCTTTTCCTGACAAATTTTGGAGACCATTAAAAATATGACTCTTCTCTAAGGGACTTCCCATAAAAGGTGTGCTGCCTGTTTTTGTTATCTGATCATTTTATCTTTTAGACACAAATCTCTCATCTCATATTTAAAACTGCCCCTTCGTGTATATTATACTTGATTTTTTAATAAGTTAAACATATTGGAACAAAATGGTAGAACTCTTCCAGGAAAGAGAAGGGAACTGACTTTTTAAAATCACTTTCTATGAGTCATACCCCACTTCAAGCACTTTCTCCTTTAATCCTCTCTCAACAATTCACTGAGAGAATTTTCATCTCCATTTTATAGATGAGGAAAGTGAGTGTCATGCAGGTGAAGGTACTTGCCCAAGGTTCCAAAGCTAGTAAGTATTTGATCCAAGATTTAAACCCAGGTCTTTCTGAATCCAAACCCTTTACAGTTTTCTCTGAACTATGCTTGCTTTCTAGAGTTGAATATTAAGCTAAAAATAAGATTTGATTTCATTTACAAAATTATAAATGAAATTAAATCTCATTTATTAAAAAAACCAAAGGTGATTTTTTTTTTTTTTTTTTACTAAGTTACCTGATGAATAGTTCTTATGCTATATTTGTAAAGTTTAAGTTGATGGTAGCTGTATGAAAGAGTTTAATAAAATAAATGAGAAGACTAAAGTGCTGTATTCTAGAGCTGTGCTTCTCAACTTGTACAGTGTGGAGGCATTGCCTGGGGCTTTGTTAAAATGCAGATTCTGATTACATCGATCTGGAGTGGAGCCTGAGATTCCATACTTCTAACACATTTCCAGATGATACGATACTTTTGATTCATGGACTACACGGATGGAAGACTCTAGAGTGGTTTAAACTTAAAACCAGAGAATATGTCAGAGATTTACTTTGCTTATCCATCTGTCTGTCTGTCCATTTTCTGAACACTTGAGTGGAGGTTGTAGACATCATGATCCTTGAACACTTAATACTGCCATGTATGTACACACTTGCCCTATGTTTAGCTTATTGAAGTCACACAAAATGTTAGTGGCAAAATATTTAAAGGTTCCCCACATTTGTACACGACAGCCTTTTCCATTGTGTCTACTTAAAAATTTTAAAAATGTTCATTTAGGGATTGTTCAGGTTTGCAAGGTCAAACATTAATTGAAGATGTTTATGTTGACAGAAGACTTTCCTTTGGAAACAAAACTGCAGAAGAATCAGAGGTAAATATATTTTAGTTTTAGTATGTTTTGAAAACCCCAAGTTCATGGGTACAGACCAAAGCATCACAAACTAGCCTGGTGGTAGATTCCAATAAATGTTGCCATCTTTGTCCTGAGCAACCTTGCAAAATCAAGTATACTCCCTGTTTTAGTTTCCTGGGCTGCTTAAGCAAATACCATGCAGTTGTTTAGCTTAAACAATAGGAATTTATTTGCTCACGGTTTTGAGGTTAAGAAAAACGTTCAGATGAAGGCATTGTCAAGGTGATGCTCTCTCCCTGAAGACTGGTGTTCTGGGGCTGGCTGCCAGCAGTTCTTGGTCCTTAGCTTGTCACGTGGCTAGGAACATGGCGGCCTCATGTTCTCTTCCAGGTCCTGTTGATCACAGTTTCTGGCTGCTTTCTCTGTGTCTGAGTTTCATTCCTCTTATAAAGGATTCCAGTAACAGGGTTAAGACCCACCCTGATTGAGGTGGGCTACACATTAACTGAAGTAGCCTCATCCAAAGGTCCTATTCGGGAGCGGATGTAGCTCACATGGCTGAGTGCCCGCTTCCCATGTATGAGGTCTCTGGTTCAATCCCCGGCACCTCCTAAAAAACAAGCCCAGCTCACTGGGGAGCAGGTGTAGCTCAGTGGTTGAGTGCCCACTTCCCACATACAAGGTCCTGGGTTCATTCAATCCCCGGCACCTCCTAAAAAAAGCAAAGAACAAAAAAGGTCCTATTTGCCATGAGTCCATGCTCACAGGAGTGGATTAAGTTTAAGAACCTGTTTTTCTGGGTTTCACAGGACTCCAAATCATCACACCCCCTCATAAAAAATTGGAGAACTCTTTTTCTGTATTCTTGTGTAGAATGATAAATTCTCTTCACAATATTACTAATTAAAGTCAGTGTAAAAGAGCAAATACAAGACAATATGTAGTAAGTACCCAAGAAGTGAAAACAAGTGCAATTTCAGTGTATAGGTGGGGAAGATTCTTATAATGGGACAGAATTGAGGAAAGCTTCACAAGGATAGTGAGACTAGAGTAGGATTTCCTTGTGAGGAGTTTCAAATTGAAGAGAGATTAAAGGAGTTAGCTGAGCCAAGAGAGTGGGGAGAAGAGTTCCTGCAAGGAGCACTGCACCTGTGAAGGTGCTGGGTAGGGAGGGGGAGAGCAAAGTCGAGGGACTGAATGCAAACTGAGTGAGGAGGCAGTGAGTGCCCTGGAGTGTTGGATGCTTTCAGGATCAGTGCAGTGCTATGGAGCCTGACTGTAGAGGGCCTTGATAAACCCACTAAAGACTTGACAGTTTCTCTGATGGGCTTTAGAGAGCCATGGAAAGCCCTGAGTCAGAGAGTTACCTCCTCAGAGGAGAGGATGCAAGATGATCTTGTGATTTGTTAGAGTTGGGTAGGTCCAATTTGTAGGCTGTTGCTAAAATTTAGTCATGGAAATTTGGAAGTCTACACTAAAGTTTCATTTGAGTGAAATGCAAATGATATTTTAAAGTAAAAACCACTCAGCATGGAGGGGACTTAACTTGCGAAGTGTCAGTGTCCAATTGGTGGAGAAGAGAGACTGCTGTTGGCTCTGAGAGAAACATGAAGGATGTGGGGGTTCATCTACATGAATATCACTGAAGCCACGGGATTTCAGGAAAGTTCCAGGAAAATAAAACTTTTTATAAAAACATTTGATTACTGTTTGTTATACTTGGAGTCAAAAGCATGAGTTTTGGAGAGCTAGACTCTGGGTTTGGACCCCAGCTCTTGGGCAAACTGAGTAACTTTTCTGTGCCTTAATTTCCTCATCTGTAAAATGGGAATAATAAAACTACTGATTCATCATAAATACAAGAAACCAGAATTTCACAACCAAAGTTGCTTGGAATTTTAGAATTAGATTCCCTTAAAAGATTATTGAATCTGCTTTTCCAGCTATCCCTCTTGTTTCTAAGGAAACTTCTCCATAGTTCTTTTTTTTTTTTTTTTTTTTAAAGATTTTATTTATTTATTCATTTATCGCCCCCCTTGCTGCTTGTGCTCGCTGGGTCAGCTAACCACGCTGTGCGGGCGGGCTTGCCTTCACCAGGAGGTCCCGGGAACCGAACCCGGGGCCTCCCATATGGTAAATGGGAGCCCTACTGATTGAGCCACAGCCGCTTCCCTCCATAGTTCTGTAATGTACTTTGAACCACTCATCAGGGTGGGTTTAGTGAACTTTCATTGTCATGGATGACAGTTTATTCCTGAATTGTGGGGTGGGGAGGGGTTGATCATCTAACTTGTGGCATAGTTAATCAAGACTTTCTTGTTTGATTAGATATTGCAAATGGTTTTAGTTAGTCATTGTTAATGCAAGAGGGTCCTTAGGCAAGAGCAGGAAATTGTTGCATTCTGTATTATGACATGGAGTATTTTGTTTTTAAAATATTGCAGGGAGTTATAAATTTGCTCTAATAGATGTTATCAGTCAACCAGGAGTAGTAAATCCTACGTAAAAGTTTGTTTTCCCCAAGAATAAGTAATTCCAATTCATGAGTTACTTAGTTATAGCTTATTACTCTCTCTGTCCTAATTAAAATTTCCTACCTCTTTATTTATTTATTTATTTATTTTTTAGTTTTTTTTAGTTTTATTTTATATACAAAGAACTAGCATTGTTTTAGACTGGTAGATGTCCTGGACACTCCATTCAAGGAAGATTAGTCCAACTTGATGAAGCCTATATCCTTCGCATACTGACGGAAACACTGGCGGCACATATTGAGACCATATTTCCAGATTAGACCATGTCGGTTTGAACAGACACGGCAAGAGCGGGAACCCTGGCCGAATTTTCGTGGATGGCTCCAGTAGAGCTGCTGATGACCCATCTTTCTCTCAGGGCGCAACGAGGGAAAAGCTCCTACCTCTTTATATCTCATTAAAATGCCGGCCTCTAGCTCTTGACCTTGATACAGGGCCTATTTTTTCCTTTCTTTTTTCCCTCAAAAGACTGGTATGGTGATCAGGCATGAGAGCCCAGCCTTGAAACCACCCCCTTCTTTTCCATGTCTTAGAGTATGTAAAAGTGAATTGGGATGAAAATGTTTATTGCCCATTCTGACTTGTCCAGAGGTTGGAGGTTAATAATGAATTCTCCTGGGGTTGCTGAATTGAGGCACGCACGGCATCCAGTGACTTTTTCACCATGATGTCATACGATATCTTAGGAATGTAGAATTTTTGAATATAGTTGCTTGTTTTTCAAAGCATTTTACAGTTGAGTCATCTTCACTATTAAAGGTAGAAGCAAATCATTGGTTTTCAGTTGTTGGAGGTCCTGTCTTCCTCATGGGGAAATTGAGCCCAGAGAGACAGTGAAAACTACTGAGAAAGGTGGTTTGATTGAATGTGTTGCTTTGCATTCACCTTTTGTGAACTTGGGCTGTCTACAGCAAATTTTAGTTCTGGGCATAGTTAGCATCGTGTACAGGACTGGAGGAACCTTCCCGCTGTGGTCTCTGTGACGGTACCGTATCTGTCAAAGGTGCTTGTATCTGGTCCTGATGCAAATAAAACTGGCCTAGAATTAGGGCTTTGGGTCTCATGGGCTTGAGTCAAGTGGTCAGTTTAACCAAAGTTCCTTGCTACGCGTCGCCCATGAAATTGGCTTAGACTGCCAATACAGAAAGAAGGAGCTTGTTCCATTTTTTTTTGCACAGGAGTCATACTTTGTCTGTGGTCTTGGATGTGGGAAGGAAGTGCTGTAATTGTGAAGAGCAGTGGCTCAGGAATTATGCTGCCTGGGTTTGGATATTATTTCTGACGCTAACTAGGTTTGTGATTTTAGACCACACGTAACCATTCTGTACTTCAATTTCTTCATTAGGATGGAGATAATATCATTGCCTATGCCTCTGGTTGTTGTAAGATTAAATGAAAAATAATGTACATAACATACTTAGAGCAGTGATTTCTATTCAATTCATGTTAGTCCACAGAAGGAAGGATTTTAGGCATGTATTCAGATTTTTTCACGTTTATACTTATCTTTCTTGATCCCTGGAATGAGGGTGGGAAGTGGGGGAGAATGGGGTGAGGAGAAAATATGCTTGAATTTAGGAATTTATTCTGGGCCTCTCTTTTCATTGCTGTTACCTTCCAGAAGCAGTTGTCTTGACTCCTTATTTCATAAAAATAGAAAAATCTTGTTAGGCTCACTATAGTCTTTGGTTTTCTCTCTCAAAAATTTTCTTCTCATTCTGTAACTTTGAAATGGTATCTTGTCCCCCTTTCTTCCTGAAAAATTTGCTTTCTTTCCACCAGCTTTAGCTCCTACTCTGCCACCTTCCAAGCCTCTGGCAAGTACGAACGTCCAGCCACCACCCTTACCTCTTCGCAATTTCTGGGCTGCTTAAATAAGCTCTTTTTGAATATAGTTTTCCAGTGACATAAGTAAAGGCAATAAATAGAGCTTGGCAGTATTAGCCAAAGTGCGCATTATATTAAATAGAGTCCTTATGATAATGTAGATTTTCTGAAAATACTTGGATATGTTCCTTTTATTAAAGGGCCTTGGGGTCCCTAAAAAGGTACTGTCACCAAACTGATTGGGTTTAAGTGATAGTCCTTGAGTCATAGCACCTCTGTGCCTTGAATTAACAGTAATAATAATTATTTTGGTCATGACTATTGAAAAAATTTTTGAAAATCTGACTTTTTTTTTTTAAATGTGTGTCTTTGGGGATGTCAGTTACTTGGTGGTATGTTTCTTTTTAGTGGAGAAGAATGGGTTTATCGGTTTACCTTTCTTCTCTGAACACATGCTTAAATCTGTTTCAATGAATTGTTCTATGTTAAAATGTCTTTTCTTTTTAAATTAGTATCCCTCCCCCCCCTTTTTTTAGCTGCACCAAATGAAAACCAAACATGATTTTTTTTCTGTATTATAGGTCCTCTTCCTGATGGATGGGAACAAGCCATGACTCAGGATGGAGAAATTTACTATATAAACCATAAGAACAAGACCACCTCTTGGCTAGACCCAAGGCTTGACCCTCGTTTTGGTAAAGGTTCATCTCAAAACCCTTTTAGATAATTTTTGATTACTATTTTTTGTATGTGAATTCGGGAAGGTACATTTAAATAAAATTGCATTGCTTTTTGGTATTAAAAATTGCTTTGCCCACCTAACTTTTCCCAGTACTATTTTTATACTTCTCACTTTAAACTTGAGAAATTCAAATTTAAATCAGCATTTTAGTCTAGGCCCCTGGGGACAGGGGTGGAGGGATGTTGTGGCAGCTAACTAACCAGATCATTACTGTTCCTTTCACATTTTTGGAAGATACAGTGATCTTGTTTAAAATGATCTTTCTAGCTGCTATAGTAATCAGGCTGTCATGCTGCATCTAAAACCTGGAATACCAGCTTTTGTATGTGACCCGATGTCTGCTTGTGCTTTGCTTTTGTGAGTGACAAGCACCGTCCTCTGCCTGGTTGTTTTAGTGTTTTTCTAGGGGGGTGGGGTGGGGGAGGGAGAACCCTCTCACCCTAGAGATATGGTGCATTGCAAGAAGTTTTTCCTTCTCTTTTCTTTTGGCTGTTCTTTTTTCTTTTTCTTTTTCTTTGTTTATTTTTTATCTAGGAAATAAAAAAGGAAAACCATATCTCCCTTCAAATCATATAGCTAAATCACCATTTGCACAAAGGAAACACCCCTCCCAAACAAATGTGCAGATTTTGATAAGGATATACAAGTACTTTTTATCTATAATTTTTCACTGTTTTCAGTTTTTTTAGTTGGGTTTCTGAGGTCTTTTTCCAAAGCCATGGAAAAATGAATCTAAAAAGAAGCAAATCATTGTGGTTTTGAAGCTCTCGTCTTGGACTGGCTGCAGCTAAATGAAAACAGTATGCAGATCACTGAGTAGGTCAGACTGAGGGGACGCGGACTCTTTGAAGCTTTACAGGGGTTGACCTAACAACAACTGTGGGGCCCCTACGGGGAGGAGGAATTAACTCTGTGAATGCCATCAAAACAGAGCCCTGGGGGTGGGGGTGGGGGACTCCACTGGAGCTGGTGAGGAAAAAGAACTTCCTTGACAGGAACATTATGAATAGTGTTCCTATGTCTTTATGTGTGCCTTAGAAAAATAAACCAGGACTTGGGTTTGCCCCAAACCGACTGACTGTTCAGCTTCATGGTCTGATTAAGCCCCTATTCAAGTTAAGTCAGAGGTGGGGTCAGGACAGAGATCATCATTCTGACAGATAATCCGGTTTGACTTAAATACCGTCCTTTTGAGCTTCAGACCTGTTTGGTGTTGAAAAAGTAATGTGGCATGCTGATAACTTGCAACTTCAGATTGAATTTAATACTTGAATAACCCTTTGTGGTTGAAACAGGAAACCAAGTAGAGAGAATTTAATAAATGTTGCCATTTTTAGGGACTAGAAAGATAACAGCCATGTTTCTTTAAATCATCTTTTTTTTTTCTTTTTTTACCGGGAGGTCCCGGGGATCGAACCCGGGTCCCTCCATATGGGAGACGGACACCCAACCAGTTGAGCCACATCCGACCCTTTAAATCATCTTTAATGAAAAGAATTCAGCTTGTCCACGTTTAGGAAATTTAAAAATGTGGTGGTGTCCTCCCCTTCTCACCCCCCAACGTAAGATTATGAAAGATGGCTATTTAGCTAACTGCAGGGGTCAGGAATTAGAAAAGTTTTTTTTTTTTGAAATGTCTTCATTTAAAACAGTGAAATAAAACAACTTGCTTAAGTAGATCCATTGATTAGAAACACAGAGTGGGCTTTTGTATTAGGGGAGAAAATACTAAAAAAATCCACATACAACAAACAAACAAAAACTTCCTCCCTACCTCTAACACATATGTATAGAAAAGCATATAATTAGATGTGCTCAAGTGTTTCATAAAGTTCTCTTAGTGCCTTCAGGTTCTCATTTGGAGCTCGCTGCGTATCTGTGTATGTGTAGTCCAGACAGGCTTGACAATATGCCAAAGCTTTTTTATTTTGTGGCCCAACTTTTAATCTGTTCCAGACCTTTCCAGTCAGAGAGCTCAAGTGTAACTGAAGGGGGACAGGAAAGAAGAAAATATGTGGGTTTTTCTGATCTAGAGTGACAGCAAATAGAGACAAGCTGTTAGCTGCTGAATTTGAAGGAGTTTTTCTGGAAATCTGAAGTTCTATATAGTGGATTACGTTTTATCTCTGTCAAAGAAATATAAACTATTCCCGTCTTTTCTGATCCTTTGAGTCAAGCAAACACAAATAAATGGTAGGTTGTTGCTTTCATGGTTGTAGAGTTTGCTTTTTCCTATATTTCCAAAATCCATATTAAAATATTTATCACTTATTAGCTTGAGTCAAGCAGGACGTGTCTTTTGATACTTTCAAATGGAAGGTACATTTCAGTAAAGCTTAATTTTATTATCCTTCAAACATCAGCCCCTTTTATAATTCTATTTTTTGTCAGGTGCCTTAGATTAATCACACATCCCACATGAAGTTATTAAGTTATTCATATAATTTTAGAAAATTAACTAGTGATTTGTTATGAATTGGTTCTTGTTTATCTGATTTTCTGAAACTATCTTTGACATTTATATTGTTTCAGGGAGTTTACTAGAAATTTGTAACAGATCATGAAATGGCATCTAATGACAATGAGGATTCACTGGAATTTGTTTGTTTCTTTGTTTCTTTAAATTCATAATAAACTATTTTTAGAGACATTTTAGATTACTTAAAAGTTACATCAAAAGTATAGTGGATTCCTATGTAACCTCACTCACACACACATTTCCCTTATTATTCACATCTTAAATTACTGAGGTACATTTGTTAAAATTGATGACCCAGTATTGAAGCATTGCTGCTAATGAAGGTCTCTAGTTTACAGTTTACACTTTGTGCTATACAGTTTTATAGGCTTTGACAAATGCATAATGTCATGTATCCATCATTGCAGTACCATACAGAACAATTCCAGTGCCCCCCAAATGCCGTGTTTTACCTATTCGTCCCTCTCTCTCCCCTCTGAACCCCTGACAACCACTATCTTTATATCAGTGTTACAAGTTCTTCTGCTACCACATGATAATGCCCTACAGTAACAAGTCTACATTGGTCCATGGTTACCCTCCCCACTTATGTTTGTTCATTCCTCGATCTTGAGTAATTTGGGATGATGTCTGCTCTGCTTCAGATTGAGAAGGGTGCTTAGATATTGTGGGGCAGATGAAAGGAACTGTTTTGTTTACCATTGTAGATGCTCCTTGTTTTTTGGGTTGGGACTTGTCCACCATCATTTTTTTAGTTGTCCTGGGCAAGTCTGAAGAACTGGAGAGTAGGTGTTAGCCACAACTCTGCTGGGATTCAGGGCTCAATCAGCATGTGAACAGTTTTCTCTGAGACATATGTATAATGATAAATATAAGTTCAAATAAAAGAGGTAGAAAAATCTTGAATAGGAATTGGTAAATAAGTCTATCTCTGTTATATTGTGGAAATAGATTGTCATATATTCCCAAATAGACCCCGCCAAAGGGGTGTTGATTTTTTGTGGCTGTGCGCCTTATCTGTAATGTCCAGATATCCCTAGAGCCTTTGGAAGCACTGTTGTTTGAGGTTTTGTTTACTGTGGCTCAGTGATATTTATTGAGCTTTGAAAAACTGAGCTTGTCTTTTTTCAAAATGGAGGGTTTTTAAAAAATTTATTTTATGTATTTATTTCCCCCCTCCCCCTTGTTGTTTGCGTTCGCTGTCCGCTGTGTCTGTTTGTCGTCTTTTTTAGAAGGCACTGAAAACTGAACCCGGAACCTCCCGTGTGGTAGATGGGCACCCAGTCGCTTGTGCCACCTTCCTGCTTGGTTATGTCTCTCATTGTGTTTCCTCGTTGTGTCTCTTCATTGCGTCATCTTGTTGCATCAGATTGCCACGCCAGCCCATTGTGTCAGCTTGCTGTCTTGCTCATCTTCTTTAGGAGGCATCAGGAACTGAACCTGGGACCTTAGGTGGTAGGCAGGCACCCAACTGCTTGAGCCACACCCTCCTTTTAATGAATACTGGGAATGTATTTACGCTGTAGTATTTATGAAAATGGATTCTTGAGTATTATGCAGACCATTAAATTATTTCCTATAAACACTTTTTAGAGACTATTTTCCTCCTGGAGATTTTTTTACTATGAACATGAAGAGTCTCAAGTTTAGACACTTTTTTGTACATTGCAGTATTGTACCTAGTCATATGATTGTATAGTCATATGAATATTTCCCAGTAAAAGTCCTATAGAAATACAAGAAATTATAATTCCTATTCTTCAGAATGAAAAATCTACACCGAAACAGTAATAATCAATGAACTAATCTTTTATATAATATTACTGTCCTTATTGTTTATATAAAAGAATATATTAAACAGTGTTAGATATCTGCTTCTGGAAATGCCAGTGGCACCCCTTGGATAAAAATACATATGGTTTAAACAAAAATATTGAAACCAGAGATTTGAGGGGAAAACTATATTTTTAGAGTCTTAAAAGAAGTAATGAGCAATCACGCATGGCAAAAACAATATCCTTTAATTCCTTACTACAGTTCTGTACATAGAAATATTACTGTGCATGGAAATGCCAAAGGTAATTAAAACTCAGATGTTGATTTTGGTCCTTTGTTTTAGAGTTTCCCAAAATATGTTATTTTTGTTCCCCAAAATAATAAATAATAAATGAAATAATGTGTATGTAACTTCTTAAAATAAGGGCCCACAGCCAAAAGTTAAGTATTTTGCATTAATCACTAAAGATCTATTAAAAATTTTAAGTGTTGAGATATTCATTAACCTATTTCCTTTAAGACCCAATATTTCTGTAACCTATTATAACTAATAGTTTTCTTTTGATGAAAATGCACTTAATGACCAACTAAATACCTAAGTATCTGTCCTGTTAATGATGGGGAAAAAGCACTTAAAGTCTGTAGAAACTAAACTTGTAATTCCATTAATGGGGTCTTGGATAGAAAGAATGTCAACATCTAATCATGTAAATTTTATTGAATCATGTTTCTTAATATCTGTTAAAAACAAGGTGTTATTTTCTTTCCCTCTTTTCAGTCTTTCCTGATAAGCCTAAAGGGTCAGTGTCTGGTTGTGGACTATATTATTAACTGCTTAGGTTAGGGAGAAGAAAATGTCATTTTTTGTGTTTTAGGTAAGAAGAGCTAAATTGAAAGTTGCTAACTGAAAATCATTGACCAATTAACCTTACAAAATATGGTCCTGAAAAGGGCCTTATAACACCCCAAATATGCATTTCTCAACAGAGGCAATGCTAATATCCTGGGCACTGCAGACATTCAGTGTCCCTGGCCCTTGCTGAGTAAATGCCAGCTGCTACCCCATCCTTGTTACTTCCCAAACCACAAACACACATTTCCAGTAAAAACAAATGCTGACAGAGGTGGGGAATGTTACCCAAAGTCTGAGTCCCTCTGAGACCGAGGGAATTTGTGACCTACCCAAGGTTATGTAGTTAAGTGACAGGACTGGAATCTGAACTTGATCTTTTGACACCTAGAATTTATAAGAAATTTAGATTGCATGCAGTTAATCTTTCAGAAACACGCCTAATACGTGGACATTTCAGAGGGAGTGAGAAGACTGTGGTTAATCCTTTTGTATCCTATATTGTGACTCATCTTGAGGAAATTCCACAAAGGTAATGAATTTCCAATTACCAGAAGAGGATTATGAGATCTCAGGCTGAACCAGATTTTCAAGCCATCTACTTGAATTATCTACACAAAAGATTATTTTCCAACCTCTGCTTTAATCCTTCTCTTACTTGCAGCTAGCCACATTACAAGAAAACCCATTCTATTTAGGGAAAGTTCTGTTGTACTAATGAGTGGAAAAACTGTGTCCTTTTTTACTTCCTTTCAAATTCCCTTCAAATTTGTGAATACGGCTATAATCCCAGAAAACTGCACTTTCTCCCATCTTTCTTGTGATTAGGAGTTCTGGGCTCTTTACCAGTCCCCTTTAAATATGATACGTGGTGTTTTATATGTGCATTATCCAGTAAGAGGAAGGGTCATGGTCCTGCTCTAAACTGGCATTTAAGGCCCTCCAAAAATCCTGGTCTCCTTTATTTAGTGGATTACCTCTACCTCCATTTGCTTATTACTTCAGGCATATCAGACAGCTGCTGCTTCAACTTCCCAACTTTTCCTCATGCCTTCCTATTTACCTGGAATATCCTCCATGTCTCTCTCTTATTGGATCTTTCAATCCCTTTCTCAAAATGGACTTTTTATGAATTGTTCATCAGTTTCCCCCCAACCAGACATCGCCTCTTTTTACTTTCATCATACTTAGCTTATGGCATTTTGTTTATTTTTCCTTTAATTACAAATTTGATGAACTTTTCTTTGAAGTTCTTGGGTGCTTGCATGACCTATATAATATTCATTTTTTTCAAGTCTACAGTTAGAGGCTAGCACTTTATTTTCCACATAGTTATATAATAAATGCATTCAATTCAAACGAAGTGGTGATTTGGAAGAGAAATCTACTCAAGAGAATCAAGATACCCAAGTTTGTCTGGTATCAGTAATGTGTAACCAACTAGTCCACAAAGATACCTAACTTCTCTTGACTTAATTAGACTCATCTATAAAATGTTTATGGATTAGACTGGATGCTCTAAGAATATTTCCAGTCCTTAATTTAAATACAGATATACTAGATTATGAATCCTTTCAGTGACTGCTTTGGACCCTTGCTTAATTATTCTAAGGTTACCACTCCATAGCCTTATTGATTTGAGCGCATCGAGGTACTTTTTAAAGGTACCAGGATGGGGACTGAACCCAGGATCTCATATGCGGACAGCCGGTGCTCAACCGCTGAGCCACATCTGCTCCCCTGAGTTGGTATTTTCGTTTGTTTGCTTGTTTTTGGTTTTAGGAGGCACTGGGGACTGAACCCAGGACCTCCCATGTGGGAAACCAGGCGCTTAGCTGCTTGAGCCACATCCGCTCCCCTAGAATACTCTTGAAATATTCATTCTACCATTTTAAGTTTAGTTTTTGGTTCTCTAGTCACAGCTAGGAATAACTTTTGAAGAGAAGACTGGGAAATCTCCCAACCTTCAATCTAAACAAGCCTTATCACATGATGAGTATGCTCAAATCTGATGGGAGATGGCAAGTGCTGGGTAAGGTAGTTAAGCTTTGTCCACACTCTCAAACTCTTGTAAGCATGTAGGGATTTAAAAATGCTTGTATTAGCAGGATCCAGCTTTACTGCCTTAAAGATGTTGCATTTTTGGTACACTTTATTTCTAAGCTTTAGAACTCTCATAAAGTTATAGCTTATCAATCATTTTGTAAGATATGTCAATGAAGTAGATATATGTTAATGAAGTTAAATTAGTATATAATTCCTACTTGAGAGATGTTTAATGATTCATATAATAAATTATATAGTGAAGAAATATTTTTATCTTTGTTTACACGAGTTATTCATACTGAATTTGGTGACTGAATTTCACCAAAATCAGTGAAAGATAATTTAAACTAATGGCTTATTTGTGTTATTAAAGCCCCTAATATCAAACAACAATGAAAACCTTAGTTTTTTTTTTCCTTAAACTTTATTTTGAAATAATTTCAAACTTACAGAACAGTTACAAAAGTAATACAAAACCCATACAGAGAACTTCAACATTAATGGGTTTTTTCAAAGAAAACTGTTTCAGATTATATTTGTACTAACTCTGCATTAACAGCAAGTATCTTACAAAATGTGCTTAAGAAGAGAGCCATTTGGTGGTGTACCTTTGTGCCAAGCCAGACATTCAGATACAAGAAACAGAAAAAAACGACTATTGAATTCCCAAGGAAAAAGTCACATTTCTGTTGGAATAAAGTAGAATGATTTAGAAGCACGGTTGGCTCCTGTTCTTTGTTTTGTTTCACACTCCTTTTGCTCGCTACCCTTGCTGCAGAGGTCATTCTAGAATTCATTTTGGAGTTGTTTTAACAGGGAGGTTCTCTCGGTATTACTTTTTTTTTTTTTTTTTTTTAAGATTTTATTTATTTATTCATTTATCCCCCCCTTGCTGCTTGTGCTCGCTGGGTCAGCTAACCACGCCGTGTGGGCGGGCTTGCCCTCACCAGGAGGCTCCGGGAACCGAACCCGGGGCCTCCCATATGGCAAACGGGAGCCCTACTGATTGAGCCACAGCCGCTTCCCATCTCGGTATTACTAACCGCATCCTACTAACTAGGGATAGGAACTATTTTGGTATTTTTCATCTAACAAATGTCTGAGTGCCCATTCTGTGCCAGGCACTATGCTAGTCATTGGGGAATAAGGGGCAAGCTACTAAACAAGTATGTAAATATAAAGCGTGTTAAGTGCTATGAAGGGTGAAAAGCAAGGTGCTGTGAAAGGGGGTAAAGAGATCAAGGGAGGCCTCCTTTTGCCTGGTGGGCAGGGAAGGCTTTTCTGAGGGGAGGCCTTGAAGGATGAAAATAGCCATTTTTTTTGTGCTTATCGATAAAAACTAAAATCTATGCATGTCTTCTAAATTATAAATTCCCCTAGTGAAAGAGCTTTAATGGTAATAAACTATATGAAATTTGAAATAAAACTATTGATGACTTGTTTACTCATTCAGGAATTTATGATGACAGGTATATTTTAAAATGTAGTTCACTTCTTTAGAGTACTGTTACCTCAACTTTCTTTCCAAACTAGATTTATTTTTTATTTTATTTTTTTAATATGTACCGAGATTAAATTCAGGACCTCATATGGGAAGCAGGTGCTCAACCACTGAGCTACATCCGGTCCCCTCAAACTAGATTTTAAACTCTATTTTCCTAGTAGAAGGAAAAACCATGGTTGTCCTCTGGGGACACACAGAACTGAAAGCTAGTTAGAATACTTTCTTCTTTCTCCTTCTCACCTCATTTAGCAACCCTGTGTCCTGCCCCAAACTGCTTAATGAGGTGATGAGGAGAAAATGTTCTGTTGGTTTTTTTTTTTTTTTTAAACTCCATCCAGCATTGTATTGTTTGAAAAATATATTATAATGGTATTTTTTGATGAATGATTGAGGAGGAAGAAAGCGGATTGACCTAAATAATGGTATTTGTTTCAAATGTTTCTGAACAGTTTAAAGATTAAGTACTTTAACCCCGTCTTGGGGAACAAGGGTTGTTGCTTGGAAAGGGAGAGAAGTACAGAGTGAAGGAGGGAGAGATTACTTTACCTGTGACATGGTCTAGTGTTAAGCCTAGAATCGGTGGACTATTACACATCCAGTCATGAGGAATACACAAATTAAAACTTCACTCCCAGCAGATGGCTGAAATAGAAAGGACACAGTGAGAATTGGTGAGAATGTGGAGAAATTGGAACCCTCATAAATTGGTGGGATTGAAAAATGATGCAGTCACTATGGAAAACAGTGTGGCAGTTCCTCAAAAAGTTAAACACAGAAGTACCAAATAACCCAGTGAGTCCTAGGTGGATGTCCAAGGTAATAAAAACGTATGTCCACACAGAACCTGTGCACAAATGTTCATGGCAGCTTCGTTCATAATAGCCACGAAGTAGAAGCCACCTGTTCACCAGCTGATGAACAGAAAAACAAATGTGGGATAGCCACACAAGATGGTGATATTCGGCAGTGAAGTCCTGATACGTACTACAACATGAATGAATCTCGAAAACGTTATGCTAAGTGAAAGAAGCCAGTCGCAAAAGGCCACATATTATTTAATTCCATTTATATTAAGTGCCCAGAATAGACAAATCTATAGAAATCCAGGCCCCGGGGGTTTGGGGGGGTGGGGTGGGGCTAATGGGAATGACTGCTTAGTGGTTGGGGAGGGAGTTGATTTTGGGGTGATGAAAGTGTTCTGAAACTAGTAGTGGTGATGGTATAACAGTTCTATCACTATCACAACTAAAAACTACTGAATTGTACGCATTAAAACGGAATTTTGTGCTGTGTTAATTATCTCAATAAAGCTGTTATTTAAAAAAAAAAATCATTCCTGGGTATGGCATCGTCAGCTAGGTGCATTACTTAGTGTTGGGAAATATTTGCTTTAAACACTTGGCAGAGGTAGTAGTGGGCTATTTTTGGGTTTGTTTTTAACTGTTTGAGATCCACACGTGGCTTTGTTTAAGAAGTTTAAAAATTGTCAATGGCTTGAAAATTCAGATGCTCAGCATGAGACCTGGGGAGAACCCGCCGTGAAAGCCCCTTCGGCCTCTTTCTTTCAGTACTTACTGAGTAGGGGCTTTGCTATCATAAACAGTTAGTGGCACTTGAAACTGTCACTGTGCTGTCCAGGCAGCACGGACTCTGGATTTTTAAAATATAGCAGATTATAATTTTAAAAATTCTGGAAGTTTTTGAGGGGTGTTTTCTTTTTCCCTTTTAGAAATTTTATGAAAACTGGAAACACTGGAATTGCAGTAGGTGATGAAGGAGGGGAAGAAGTTGGTAATGCTGTTCTTTCCTCCTCTAGCTGCCCTGCCCCCTTCCCCCAGGAAACAAAGCCTGCTTTGTTTCTTGCCTGCTTGTGAGGTCTTTGCTGCACCCCTTGTGGGTGCCTTGCTCTGTGCTTTGTTGAAGTGCTTAAGATGCTCAGAAGGTAAAGAACAGGATGCTTCTGGAGAGTAAGTCCCAGGGTGGTTTGAATTGGTAATTAAGAGAGCCCTTTATGTGGAAACTGTAGCACAGCTTGTATCCATAGGTAACAACATTTAGGCAAACACAGCCTAAAATGCTCCCCTTTACTATCCCGGCACACTATGTCTGCTGCAGATTTCATCTTTTGATACTCTGTTTTCCCCTTTCTGTGGTTTTGAATAATCAAATAAGTTTAGATTTGAAAAATAACCTTTACCTGACCAGTTGAAGATCCTCCTCTATTTGTGATGACTACTGTCTGAGCAGTATACCCATTACATGTGACAGTTTGAATTATTGGGAAACTCTTCTCAATGCTGATCTCAAGTCAGTCTCTTTCTGCCATTTGCCCCACAACAAGCTTTACAGAATAAATCTAGTCCCTTTAAATTGTAGGCCTTCAGCTATCTGAAGCAGCTGTTATGTAGTCCCAGAATTATTCCCCACGGGGCAGAGCTGATACCAGCCACTGCTCCGGTAGCCCTTCTTTCTAATATGAATTTAAATGTGTCTTCTTTCTCACCAGTGTGTCTTGTTCTGTTGAGTATGGAATTTCTTTTTTTTTTTTTTTTTTCTTTTTTTTAGTATGGAATTTCTTGATCTGGAAACTGCTCATCACTTACTTCAACTTGTTTGTAGGCAGCACCACTCACATGGACTCTTCATGCTTGAGACTGCCTCTTTGTTGTATTAGTCAAATTTTAATCCTGCCTAAATTCAATATCTCAGTGCAGTTAAAGGTATTCCCTCCACTCATTCAACCTATAAACTTAAAACTATTTCAAAAATAGGTAGGTAGGTGTACTCTTATAAATCCTCCCTTATCTTGAACTTTGTATAAATTAATGAGAACAAAAATCCTTTCCTGAGGTTATAACGTATAACAATTATTGTTCGTGTTAGGATCATTTGCTTTGCCTGGAATGTGGTGATTAGAGGAATGAATTGTAGAGGGATAAGAGTAGTTAGTATTGTTTCCATTTTAACTTTACCATAATTTTTTTTATTAATATGTATTATATACCTGGTATTTGGGAAATATAAGACCCAGTCTCTGCTTTGAAGAATGTTATTTTCTTATCATAGAGAGAATTTTTATACGTGAAAGATTAATCAACAGTGTAAGTAAGTAAACAACCAACTGAGATGTATTTAAAATATACCTAAAGTAACAGGAAAATGTTTACAATATTACATGGTTTGCTATAAACCAGAGTAAACTAAGGAGGTAGGTAGTCTGGAAGAACTTGCATGATTCTGATGAGAGAAAAAAGAGAGGTAGGGTTTTTTTGTTGTTGTTGTTTTTGTTTTTTGTTTTTAAACCAGGAAAGGGCACTTGCAAAGACATGGTAGAAATGCCAGGGGCACTATGGGGGACTGGACAGACATGCCCTTTGTTGCCTGGAGCACATTGAGAGTGAGGCATTAGCCAGTAGGGTAAGAGCTGTGTGAAATGAGAATCCTAGCCCCTCCACTTACAAGCTAGATGAACCTTGGGCAAATTATTTAACCTGTCTGTAAAAGGGGGCTAATAGAGCCGACTTCAAAGCTCGTATGAAGACTAGATCAGTTATTGTATGCGCTTTCAACAGGACTGGCATGTTTGATAAATCTTAGCTATTACTATTTTGACTAGATAAAGTGAGGCTGAATTTGGAGTACAGTGAGTTCTGCTATAATGTGACATATGTGCTCCTGCCAAAATTGTGCAGGAAAAATCCTTAGAGTTTATGGGAAAGTTGGGTTAGGGGTATAGCACTCAAAAATATGTAGGCTGAAAATGGTAGTCTAGGGATGTAAATACCAATTGACAGAAAGCTAGAGAATAATCTAGGGACTGAAAGCCACAGTCAACCCAGAGGTGGATGAGAATTGTGGTTGATGGTACAGATGCAAGAATGTCCTTTGTGAGCTAGAGCAGATTTACATCACTGTTGCAGGGTGGTGGGAATGTGGAAAGCCATGGGAAAAATAAAACTGGAGTGACCTATGAACTGCGGTTAACAGTAATAATGTAATATTCTTGCATCTATGTCAAAGATGTACTGTGTTGATAATGGGGGAGTATGGAAAATGTGTGCCAAATGTATGCTGTGGACCTGGTAATAATCGGATGATATTATCTCATCATCTGTAACAAGTGTTCCATCACGGTGTGGTGTGTTGATAGAGGGGTGTTGTTTGGGAATTCTGCACATGTGCATGATTGTTTTGTACGTTTACAACTTCTGTCATAAAAATGTATTTAAAAAATAACAATAGGGTGGGTTGGGAGAAAAATACACCAAATGTAAGATAAGAACTATAATCAGTAGTAAGATTTTGACAATATTCTTTCATAATTTGTAACAAATGTCACATTACAATTCAAGGTATTGGTAGAGGGTGATGTATGGGACCCCTGTATGGTGTTATGAATGTCTGCTTTGTAAGTTCACAACTTTTACTATACACTTATTGTTTCTGTATGTTCATGTATAAGAAATATAAAAATAATAGTGTGGGTTGGGGGAAAATACTTTGGTTAGTAGTAATATTTTGAGGATGCTCTTTAATCATTAGTTAAAAATGTTTAACAACAATGCAAGGTATTGGTGGTACGGTGAGGTATGAGAACCCTGTATGATGTTATTATGCATATTTGTTTTGTAAGTTCACAACTATTGCTATACACTTATTGTTTATGTATGTTCATGTATGAGTGATATACTTCAATAAATTAAAATATATATATAAGTAAAAAAATTATGTCTATATAAGTAGGGGCTAGCTGGTGTGGCTCAGTGGTTGAGTGCCGTCTTCCCACACATGTGGTCCCAGGTTCAATCCCCAGCCCCGGTACCTCCAAAAAAAAACACAAAAAAAACATACATACATATATGGAAAGAGATATGTATGTATGTATGTATGTATGTAACCTAATAAAAGAGGTGTCATAGTTTTACATGTTAAATGGTTAAATATGTAAATACTACAGCTTTTTCCCCTGCAGATGACCCAAAGTTGGTCTATGGAAGTAGACATCAGCAGGGCCGCAGTTTGTGAGTTATTGTTGATGGTGGAGGGAGGTTTTCTGAAATCTGGCAGAAAGTTTACACCAGATGTGTATGGGTGTGTGGCTCTGGCTTGTAACACAAAGTGAACTGAGGTAGCAGGTATATGTTGAGAAAGAGTTTGCGTGCACTTTGTGTATTCTAGGTGGCACAGTTTCAGTTGAGTAAGTTTTCTGTGTACACCCTTGTGTATGATATAGCAAAATGCTCATTATTCACAAATTGTTACCTATTCTATCAATCACAATGGAATAAATTTGTGTTTTTAAAACAAGTGTTATAGCAGAGACAGAGAGTTTATTGAGCAGACGGAAGAGTTTGATCTAGATGGCAGTAATACGGTCTGTTGTAAATAAAAATGGAGTGAGAAGATAAATGTTCAGGAAAGGATTACTTAGTAGTGTACAAAATCCATTGGAAAGGAGGGAAGATTTTTGAGTTCCCTGTCAATTCTTCCACCACCTCTCCTGGCATTGTTACATTTTGCCTGTATTATAGTCAGCAAAGGCTGTCATTTAGTGTCCAATTCTGGGAAACTGGTGGGAAGCATGAATATTGACCACTTTATTTTCTTACAATTTTGTTGTTCAATTGGTTTTCACAGGGAGTATATAAACTTTATAATAACACTCAATATTATATTACTTAAAAAATTTAGTATAGAAAATTCAAAAGCTTTTTCTAGTGTTTTAGGAGGAACCGGGTATTGAACCTAGGCTCGTACATGTGAAGCCATCACTCAACCACTGAGCTTTACTGGCTCCCCTAATGTTTCTTAATAGATAAAATATTTAACGGTGTATAGATTTGAAAATCAATCACACTTTATAATTTCAGCACTTACTAATTGGGCTATTTTCTAGCAGTTTTGTTTTTTATTTTTTAAATTTAAATGAAGCTGAAAACACTTTTTCCCAGTTGTTTGCACAAGGCCTCAATTTAACTCATGCTATTGAACCTCATATAGCAATGTATGAAATATTTCTATGGGGAAATATGTTTAAGTGTTTCTTTTGTAATACCAGTAAATGTTTGACAAAAAAGAAGGATCTCCTTAGAGCAGTATGTCCTTATAATCTTTACCACCCACCTTTTCCCATTTAGATCTTACAGGAATAATAGAC
>JAKSZT010032012.1:7678520-7953209 GCA_026826555.1 Tolypeutes matacus
AAGCCAAACCTGGGATGACAGAACTCCACTGTTTGCCTCCCTCCTCTGGGTTATTGTGTATGGCCATTCACAAGTGAGGTAAATTAGGTGCATATAGACCAGAAAAAGGCTGTGGAAAACTGCTAAAAATCTTTTAAGGTTTAGAAGGAACTATTCTAGAGAAGGGAGGAAACTAATATTTATGGAGCACCTACTGTATTCCAGGACTACAGTCAGTGCTTTACATTAATTAATCCCCACAAGGTCTGCAGAAAGGAAAATGCCAGTATCCCAATGTTCAAATGAGGAAAATAAGGATTAGATGAATTACCGAATTGGTGTGCTTAACACTGATCAGGTTTGTCTGACTCTAAAGGACATGCTTTTTATGTCATACCACGGTGCCTAGATACTGTGTGTCTAATAATATAATGTTATCAACAGATACAGTTTTGTTAAATGAGGTCATTAGTGCCTGGCAAATTCTGGGCTATCAAAAATTGTTAGCTGGGAACAGATGTAGCTCAGTGGTTGAGCACCTGCTTCCCATGTACGAGGTCCCAGGTTCAATCCCTGTTACTTCCTAAAAATAAGAACCAACAAACAAAAACCCCACTCTCATTGGGGAGCAGATGTAGCTTAGTGGTTGAGCACCTGCTTCCTCCCATGTACGAGGTCCTGGGTTCAATCCCAGGTACCTCCTAAAAAAAAAAAGTTAGCTTTTTCTTATCCATTCCCTTATAAAATACTAAACTATATACCATGATTATGAAAGTTTTAGCGATTTTTTTCTTTATGAAGACATTTCATAAATAAGAGGTTAATAATGCTTTTGAGCAAGATCAAGCACACACATTTTGATTTATCTGCCCTGCCAGACAAAATAATAAATGAGATAACCAAAAGTATATAACTGGGATAATAAATTTTAAAAAAGATCTCTAGGTCAGAAAATGGAATCACATAAAGCAGTGAATAAGGGTAGTGCTAGGGGCCTGCCAAGTTTAGGAGCAGTTCAACTCCTAGAGATAGCAGGAAAAAGTGTTCAGAATAAGGAGGAGCTACCAAAACTCAGTGGTGAAAGCCAGGCATACTGCTGACTTAGCACACACCCATGGACTGACCATGCGTCTAGTCACAAAGAAGTCTCAGTTTTCACTTTTATCATACAGGCTATGTTCTTTTAACCATAATGCAATTAAATGAGAACACCAAAATTAAAAATTAACTTTAAAAAATATATGGCTTGTCCTACCAGTTATTAAAAATATAACAAAGACTGTAATTAAAACTGTGGCAATAGTACAAGAGTAGTTAGGGCAACGAAGAGAGTAGGTAATCCAGAATTAACATAACTAAATATGGAAGTTTATGAGAAAGATGATTGGGGGCAAGAAACTTTTACAGTAATGATGTCGGGACTGATGGATAGTTATAAAGACAAAATTGGATCCTTTCATGCTATGTTACAGGATAAATAACAATGAGTCAGACTGAAACAAGAAAAAAATTAAGTGAAACCATACATTTAAAAAAAATAAGGGCGAATCCCTCTGTTACCTGGGAGTGAGTAAACTCAAGTGTCAAAAAAGACTGATAGGGAAGCGGCTGTGGCTCAATCAGTAGGGCTCCCGTTTACCATATGGGAGGCCCCGGGTTCGGTTCCCAGGGCCTCCTGGTGAAGGGAAGCCCACCCGCACGGCGTGGTTAGCTGACCCAGCGAGCACAAGCAGCAAGGGGGGGATAAATGAATAAATAAATAAAATCTTTAAAAAAAAAAAAAGACTGATAAATTTAACTACTTAATAAATTCTTAAACAGCCCGGGGGGGAGGGGGGGAAGCAAAGCTAAAAGGTGACAAATCGGGGGAAATTATTTGTAACATATCACAGACATAGGTTTTGTATCCTGAATATATAGTGTCTAAATTAGAGATAGTAAAGATCAGTAACCCTACGGAAGAAAAGAGGAGTTAGGAACGTAGTTCACATAAGAAATGCAGCTGGCCGTTTAAAATACTAAAATTGCCCACACTCTTATAATACGAGATAGCAAAATAAAATTACACAGTGAAATCATTAGTCATTTTTAAGACTGGCCCAAAATCCAGAAGTTTGGCAGCGTTCTTTCTGGCAAGACTAGGAGTGGGAGGGAGACATTCACGTTACTTGTGGGGATTCTACATAGCACACCCCTTTGTTTGGGGGGTGGACAATGGATTTGGCAATATCTAGCAAAATTATTTATGCTTTTAACCATTTAAAAGCTACAAAAACAAATAGAAAAAAGCTGTAGCAAGAGAAAAAGTAGGAACCAAAAGAAATAAGTTGATAATGTTATCACCTTATTAGTGAGTAGCTCAGTAGGTTGAACTGAACATTCTGAGAGAGGTTGGTCTGTAATTTTCCTTTATTCTGATAGCCTTGGTTTGGTATCAGTGTTATACTGGCATTTATTTCTAAGGAGAAATCAGCGTGATTTCTATAATATCTCATATCTTAAATAGTTTATTTTCTGCCTCAAAGAGTTAGTGAATAAATACCCAACTTAGAAATGTTTAGGCGTATTTTCAGCATATACTTTGGGCCAGCCCCTGTGCTAGGCACTGAGGATAGGGTCCCCACGCCTGTGGTTCTCAGCCAGCAGAGGACACAAATTTACAAACAGAAAATTACAACACGGTGAGGAATGTCAGTAAGTATGTGGAAAAGTCCCAAGGCAGTGTCCATGGGGAAAAAGATTCTTAATATATATGATTCTTGGAAAAGGCTCAAGAGCTTAGTTTCCAAGAAGAGTTAGCATTTACCGAGTGGCCTCTATGTTAACAGTGAAGGGCACATAAAAAACCAGCACAAGGAATGTGGAGACCAATAAGTTACAATTATTTAGAATTTTTGTATCTAGGCTCTTGAAAGAGATCAGTCTGTAATTTCCCTTCTAATGTCCTTGTAAGGTTTTGCTATCAAGGTTATATTGCTTCATAGAAGAGTTGGGAAGCGTTTCCTCCTCTGCCATTTTCTGGGAGAGTTTGCATAAGATTGGTATTATTTCTTCCTTGAACTTTTGTGAAGCCATTTGGCCCTGGGGTTTTCTTTGGTCAGTATTTAGTAATTATTTGGTAGAAACAGTGACCTAAAATTTCAACTTAAAAAGTTGATTTATGTGTCTGAAAAGGTGATAGGTGATTCTTAGTAACATTTTCACATAAAATATCCATCTGCATCCTTAGTTTTCTACAGTCTACAGTTTGATCAGTGTTCTGTCAGTAATTGAATTTCACTAGTTAGTAAAAGGTCAGAATCCATTCCATTTCTAACCATCAGATAAAATAATTGATTACCTGAACTGTGTGCAGGGGGTGTAAGATGGTGAATAAGACAAGTCCCTGCCTTTCAGGTGCTTGTAGATAGATGTATTTGATTTTTAAGGGTAAGCATCAGATCATTTTAATCTACTTGCGTTATTAGGGGTGTATATAAATAATTTGTTTTAGGACACATTAAGTGTTAATTATTTTGATGGATTTTACTGCTCAGAATACTTTGACTTGATTGCTTTTGGATGTATATTTTTAATTAAATTTGTATATCTTTGTAGTAAGTAATGCATTCACCTAGTTCATTAAAAAAAAACTTTCTACTCATTTCTTCAGTTTCCCAGTCCTAGAGCCAACAGATGTTAATTGCTTCTTGGCTATCCTTCAATTCATAGTCATTGCAGATGCAATAAATATGTCTCTTATCTTATCCTTGAGGTTTTGCACTTTGCTTTTTTCACGTGATAATTTGTCTTAGAGGTTGTCCGTGTCATTCGTCTCAGGACTACCTCTCCCCGCCAGCCCTCCTTGCCTGCCTAGCATCTTGTATGGCAGCAACTACAGCAACATCAATAAGTCTATATAACCACGTTGACAGGCTTCTAGACTGTTTCCTATCTTACATTACAAACAAATGCAAATACATTGAATGTCCCCAATTGCTTATGCTTTTCTTTTCTTTTTTTTTTTTAGGAGGTACCAGGAATATCAAGGATTAAACCTGGGACCTCGTGCATGGGAAGCAGGCACTCAACCACCGAGCTACACCCACTCCTCCCAATTACTTCTGAATAACTAAATCATCCTTTTTTTCAAACTCGGTTTTTAGGACAGCTCTTTTGTTTCATTTCAGCCATGAACCAGAGAATCAGTCAGAGTGCTCCCGTGAAACAGCCACCCCCCCTGGCTCCCCAGAGCCCACAGGGAGGCGTCCTGGGTGGTGGCAGCTCCAACCAGCAGCAGCAGATGAGGCTTCAGCAACTGCAGATGGAGAAAGAGAGGCTGCGACTGAAGCAGCAAGAACTGCTGCGGCAGGTGAGGCCACAGGTTAGAAACCAGCCTTCCGCTTTTTGGGGTTTGTTTTCTAACATGAAACTGGGCATATTTCATTTTGGCATGTATTAGTTTCAGAGAAGTGTTGTCTCTCTAAAACTAGAGTGATGCAGAAACACACTGTCCAGCTCTGTCCTTGACTTGGTTTCTTAACTGGCCTTTGATCATGTGAGATGTAACTTCTAAACCTGTATCACAAAGAGATATTTTGGCCATAATCATTGCAGTCAAGCAAAAAAATCAAAGGAAGCAAAGATGCATCCTCAAATGTCCATGGAATTATAGATTGCTATATTTCTGAGGATTTCACTAAGGGAGAAGCTCTGGGACATCGTTGGGGAAAATCATCTTTAACTTTAAATGAATTATTCAGGTAGAGGGGATATACCAGTATGACATTTCAGATGTCAAATATGTTCATTATTGCTGAGTTTAAGACATTTTATTTAAAACATAATACCAACTTATTATCCTCAAGTTCAGAAGATGATGAAGTGCCTTAAAATTACCTACTTAAGGATATTTTTTGTGTATTGAGAAGAGTGGAGAGCTTGAGGCCCTTTACCACAATTTCCATCAGTTTTCTTTCAGAAAGTACTGTTGATCTTCATGCTACATAAGAGTAGATAATTACTCATCTCAGAATCAGTTTTCCCCTTTTCTATCTAAATTCAGATATTAGGGATGTGATCTTATTATTTTAAGCAGTATAATTATGTTTTTAAATTTTTATATTAAAAAATATATTCTTACTTGATAATAACATACAATTCGTCAAAGTGTACAAAAAGTAAAAGCACAGTGAAATGAAATTTCTTTTCCCTGTTTTCCTGGTTCTCTTGCCTAGAAGTAAGTAACTTTATCCTCTCTGTTTACAAACATAAAATACATGTATATATACTATTTTTTCATGCTAAATAGTAGCATGCTAAATGTAAACATCAAGAAATCATTATCCTACACATTTCTTTTACCAGGATGTGGGCATTTAGCAAGGTACCTTTTTTTTTTTTTTTTTTTTTTTTTTAATTGGGCCATATTTTTCAAGTGTCACTTGAGTGTCAGTAGAAATACATGAACTTGATACTGTCTTTGAACTCTGGTTTGGAATTGAGGAACTGGTATCTGAAATTAAACTAAGCCATGGAATACCAGACAGATTCACCTTTAAACTCTCTGTGCTCTGTCAGTAATGTGTCAGTGTAATTCTAGTGTGGTTGGCATCAAAAGTGAGCCCTGATAGAGGAAGTAAGAGAGTTTGTGCCAACATGTGATGTCAGGAAGCAGGCTTGAAAGAAATGCTTCTTCATCTGCCATTAACAAGGCAGAGGAAGGAGTCACATTAGCACAATTGACCAAAGAAAATTTATTTTTCATTTAAATAAAACTGTGTCATCAGAACAAGGTAGTACCAACCAAGAATTTAATTACCTAGCTTTAGAAGAAATAAAACAATTTAAGAATATGCTTTACACAGCCTGTTTTCATTGTTTGCTTTTCATTTTGCTGTTATTGAATACTAGATGGTTTTAATAAATGCAAGTCTCAATTTCAGATATGAATGAAAACCATCAGAATCAGGAAACCTTAATAAAACAGTTCTATAATTGTGAATTTCAAAGCTTGCTGTGTTTAAGATAATTTTTAATGTTAGAAGTGGGCATTCATCATTTTGTTGTGTGCCTTTGGGCAGCCTGTTTTGGTTTGGTGGGCAGAAATATGCTGTGGTAAACTTTCTTCCAAAGAAGTTTTCTAAATCTTGTTCTCTTACTCTGGGTGATGGGTCCTAAACAGAATACTTCATTTACTTGAAGGTAATCTCTTACTGTGTTTCTTCTTTATCACCTACTGTTTTGTGCTTTTTCTTATGTTGAAGTGATGGACTTGCTCTATTCTCCTGCTAATAGTCTATATTCTAGGGTATTTGTTGTTGCTTAGCAATCAGTATAAATTCAGGGTAGCTTAAATCTTTTGGCTTCCTATGAACGTCCATTGACAATTTCTCTCATCACTGAAACATCAAGTATATTTTTACTGCTTCATCTACTACTCAGAAGCAAAGAATGTACCTGACCAATATCAAATCACATTTTAGTCCTGACACCTGAAGTCTTGCTGTCCCTTTCTCAATGCTGTTAAAACTTCTGAGGTGTCAGCTTTTTGTGGTGACTCCATTGGCTCCTGTCTTCCTCAGTCTGCTGCTTCTTGGGCTAGCTTGGGAATTCTGAGCTATGGCGATTTGACTGGATACAATTTGTAAGTCAGCCTGGACAGCCAAACCATGTGGTTTAAAGTAATTTTTATCCATCTTATTTTTTACTCTTAGGCAATGCGGAATATCAATCCCAGCACAGCAAATTCTCCAAAATGTCAGGTAGGCTCTTGTCTGATGTTTTAGCATTGAAAAAAAAAAAAAAAAAAACTAAATTAGGGAAGAGAGAAACTTGTGCTCCAGTTGCCTGTCCTCAACTGAAGATTAGTCCAGAGAATAACTTTGAGCCATTTTTCTACCAAGATATTTGTTAACATTGCCTTCCCAGAAACTCTATACTATCTGCTCCCCCACTCCCAGAGAGCTTCTAACACTTGATTTGAATCAGCAGAGATTTTTTTAATTCCACATTTGATATGTATTGTCTCAATTGTACATCCTGTCAGCCTCAAGGTATGCCTAATTATTACTTGCAGATTTTAAAATAGTATTCTTAATGAATTATAGAAATTTGAATAATAATAAAGGTAGCACTTTTAGTAATAACAAAAATAACAAAGATTATTTACTGGGGTAGGTTGATTTAAGAGATTTTAATAGCCATAATGATCCTAGAAGGATTGGAAAAATTCATTCTAGTGAACATTCCAAAGGAAAGAATGTCAGAATTATTAAAAGAGAAAAGGATTTGCCTGGATAATGTTTCAGGTCTCTTTGTTGGCTTTTATCAACATTTCCCCCTGGTGAATCCCATCCACCCTCCCCCTTCCCCAGGAACCCTGGTTGTGAAGGCATCTTATTTAGATGGAAAGATTATGGCCATTTTTCTTTATAGCACAGGCACCTACCTTGGGAAGAGTTTCATTCCTGCAGCTAAATCTATGTGTTTGGGGCCCACAAGATTTGAAGGAATTGGGTACTAGAGGATAGTTGTACTTCTCCGTGCTATGAAGAAGAACCACGAGACATGAAACACTACAATTTTGTCGCTCTGCACTGGGCTAAAGAAGTGCCTCGTGCTAGAATCAGCTGAAGTGAGAGTGGACGGAATTCCACTCACTTGGGATCCTGTTAATTTGTCCATTGGAACACCGTCATGATAAAGGCAGATATAGGCCTCATAGAGACCAGTTAACTTTGTGAGAGGAAATACTGTTCTTTATCTCATAAATGCCTCCATTTAATAAAAATATGAAGTGAGGGAGTAAATCCTAACAAGTCCTCCCCACTAAAGAAGATCAGACATTCTTGAAAGGAGCACTCAGATCACAGCTGACTCTTGAGCAGCGTAGCATTGGATCTGTAGAAACATTTTTCTTTGCCTTTTTTCTCAAGTGTTTCTGAACGAAGACTTTTATTTATGATGAATGAAATGGAAAATAATATAGGAGGAGAAATTAATTCAAAGGAGCTTTGCATTCAAAAGCTTCCTGCCAAAAGTAGGTGTTGATTTTTTCCTACTCAGATCTTACCTTAAATCTGGTAGATGAATTAAATGTTTCTAGGTCTTTCTCTCATACTTGAGTAGAAATGCAAATAGTTATTGTTATTAAAATTATTATCAGGGGTTCTTAGAAACTTTTTTAAAAAACAGAATAAGACGTTAGAAAAGTTGTGGCTTATAAGTAATAAAAATTCTAAAGTCTTAAAATTGCGAAGTTGGTTGCTTGGATTTGCCTAGACCAGAGCAAGAAACCTGAGATAGTTGGGTTTGTGTTGTTTTTTTTCCCCCTTAAATTTTTTATTTTGAAAAAATTTCAAACTGAGAGTTGCAAAAATAATGCAAAACACATACAGAGAACTTCAGCACTTTCCCCTCCCACCCCAGATACCCAGACCCACCACTTCTAACATTTGCCATTATCTTTCTGTACATCCATCTGTCAATCTATCTGTCTGTCAATCTGTTTTTTAAACATTTGAGAGTAGGTTGTATATATCATGTTCCTTGAACACACAATACTTCTATATATATTTCCTAAAAAACAAGGATATTCATTAATTTAATCACCTAAAGTGTGGTTATCAAGTTCAAGAAATCTAACATTGATATAAAGTTTACAGTCTGTGTTCCATTTTTTTTTCATATGTCCAAATTATGTCCTTTTGAAAAGCCTTTTCTCTGTCATTATTAGATCCAAAGATCATATATTGTATTTAATTATCATTGTCTCTTTAGTTACTCTTTTTTTAAAATTGTGGAAACATACATACAACATAAATGTTCCCATTTCAGTCACTCATTATTATGGATTAATCCTGTTCACAGTGTTGTGCTAGCCTCGCCACCCTCCCTTACCAAACTTTCACATCAGTCCAGACATAAACCCTGTACCCATTAGTTATTAACTCCCTGTGTTGGTTTTTTTTTTTTGTTTTGTTTTTGTTTTTTTTAAATCCATTTGCGTAAGCAAAAAACTAAAATACTGATTTGTTATGTGAGTTTTAGTTGTCAATGTATTTACCTGCCCATTTGTGAAAATGTAAGTAAATATATGAAATTACAGTATAGAGTTAAATTTGGCATAGCTCAGATACATGGAATCTGGCAGTGTTTACATCTAGCAAGCATTTTTATTTATTTTTCTCAAACTAGATATTTTCTAGATGACCTTAAGGTAGATGTTAGGAAAGATTTCACAAAGAAGAATCACATATTAGGTGAAGTTGGCTTTAAAATGGGGTTTACCAGAAAGGTCAAGGTTGAGTCAGAAAGGACTTTCTCAAAGAACAGAATGTACAATGCGTAATGGAGAAGAAGGAAAGGATTCCTGCTTTTCTAGTAGAAATCAGTGCAGCTGAGTCAACAAGCAAAGTGAAATCAGTCATCATTTTATAATTATATACTTCATATGCTGTAGGATATGGGAAGGTATATGAAATGTCAACATGTCTACAAATTATTAGTTTCTAAAGCTGTCTTTAAGTGCTTCTGAATGTCTATAGTGTTGGTTTTTATGGTCTTGGAAATTAATGCTAATATTGGTGACCTTAATGGAAACTCCTAAGAGACTTGACTCTAATGATATTCAAATGCAAGATTTCTGAAAAATAAGAACACTCTAAAGGCATTAATTTATCTTCTTAGTTACATATATATGTATAATTATCACTTTAATTTATATAAGAGTTTGTGGAATTTTGAAAAAAATTTCCTTTTAGAGCTCAAAATTTTTTTCATTTTGATTATTCACTACTTTTGTGCTTCAAAAGCAATTTCTAGTCACAAAGCCTTTTTAAAACTAGAAATATCTCTGTGAGATTGAGCATTTAATGCCAAATTTTCTAATCATTTCTCTTTCTTGTACATCAGTATTCTTTTGTAAATTGGGGAGACCTTTTGAGAGAGTGGGTTAGGAATGCATTCCAGCTTCTGCTTCAAGGGCTTTTGAGACTAATGCTTTGAGGAAAGAGAGTCCCCTCTCAGTGTGAAAGTATTTACATTCTCTTCTGCTTGAGCATGTGTTCCTTAATACCTGTAGTTCCCTAATACCTATGAGTTTCAAGCTAAACTCTGCAACCTGGCTCACGACCTGTGGTCAGTAACTTTCTCTCACACTGATTCTAGGGAAGCCAGTTACTCTTCCATCAGCTGTGTGCACACTTTGTCTTGCTGCCACGAGTCTGCTTACAATCTTTTCCCCATAGTGAAGGCCTCCTTTTCCCCATTCCCTCCTACCATTTCTGTTATAAGGCCCAGCTTAAAACTTTATTCCCAAGGAGCCTTATCAGAATTCTCAAAACTACTCAGAAATTAGAAATAAGACTGCTGTATATATGTTTTAATTCAGCAGTCAGTATAACTCATTCGAAGTTGGAAGACCAAAGGACATGGGATTATTTATTATTTTATTTCTGAATAAGTAATTGCTTGTTTTCATGGAAATTAGAGCTATAAATATTTTGCAATTAATGAATGTTGTAGGTAGTAATACATATACATCAGGACCAGTCACTGGTTTAATGAGCACTGAAGCCTACATCGTTGATATTGTTGAAGATCTCATACTACATGTTTAGCCCCAGTGCTGCTGAGAGTCAGATTTCCATAGTTTTGATCAAATAGAGCAAAATAATACACTGTTCAGAGCTATGTGAAAACATTTACATTAATCACCAACAACTCTTTTCCCCCTGAATTTAGAAATGGTGAGGAGAATTTGGCTTGTTTTCCTCTCCAAACTGTCTTTCATGTTAGCATGTAATCCTAATATTAAATGAACCATAGCTTTATTTGGATGTTTCTCAGTGAATATTTGATATTTTCTTAATGGGGATATGGAAAACTTTGAATAAAGGGAGAAGATTTAGCCTCAAGCTGTGCTGACTACTTTTAATAGGTTATCTCACTTGTCTTATTAATTAAAATAACTTCTTCTTATTCGAACAATGTCATAATAACCTTATTACTTCAGTTGAGACCATAATAATGTAATGCAAATTATCAAAACCTGAGTTCCAAAGATCTGTGAAAAAGAATGTAGAATCTCAGGATTGTGCAGAAGACACCAAACAGCAATTCTGTTTTGGATGGCACTTTTCAGAGTTGAGGATTATTTTGTAGTACTCTGTATACTTTTTTTTTTGGTCATAAGTTGGTCTAAAGTTGAAGATACTTTGATAAATAGCACAAAAATTGAAAAACAAAAATTGTTCTAAGCATTAACCTAAATGTTTTCATGAATTCAGAGATAATGAAATATTCTGTGACTGTTTAAAACTCTGCTGGAAATGGCGTAAGACAAGGCCTATCTTGAACAATTAGAAGAAATGGCATTATTTTCTATTTTCAGAATTATGTTGACATCAACTGCTATCACTAAGACAAACTGTTTTTAAGATGTATATTTTTAGAGTTATTCTCCATTTCCAAATTTGGGTTTCCAGTTAGTTCCCTAAACTAACCTTCCTTGAACAAACTGATTACAGAAAAATTGGTTGTGTGCCATATATTACTCCAAAGTGGTACACTCTTACATAGCTCAGTATTTGCTAAAGACAAAAATGTCTTTAAGAAGGTAATCAATGTTCACTTGGTAGGCCCCTCCCTCCCCACGTCATTAATTCTTATGCTAATATATTCATCTACTGTGAATATGGTTTGTTTCACAGAATTCAATAAGGAAGATGGAAAAGATTTTGTTGATATTTTAAAGAAGTGGGCAAAAATGGGGGAAAGGAAATTGTATGTATTTATGTAGGAAAACAGGTTTTTTCTTTTCTTAACCTATGACTTTGGAGTTTAGTTGAGTCTAAAAACAGCAACCTCTACTTCCCACATAAACACACACACACAAATAATTATAAGAAAGCAGATTTTAGAAATGAAATGGAAATTTAGGGGTGTATCTAGTCCATGTTTTATTTAGTAAGATTTTGAAGGCAAGTTAATGTGAAGTCGGAGTTAATTGAACAGGAGTCCCTCCCATAAACTGTCCTGGTTCCAGGGAGGAACAGTTCAATCTTGAGTTTCCAGTGTTAGGTAGCCAAGAATTGTAAATGTGAAACATTGACCATACTACAAGAAACAAGGAATTTTGGGAGTAAAGTATTAAAAATTTGTTTCAGAGCTGTACTGCTAGCAACTTTAGGGAAAAAGGTACTATTTTAATATGGAGAAGTATGAAATGAAGTTACTTAATGTGAATGCTTTAAATTTAAAAATGTATTCTGGTAAACTCTTTTTCCATTGCATTGCATTTAAAAAAAAGAAAGCATGTCTATATATACCTGTGTAGAATATGCCTAATCTACTGCAATTACATTATTTATCAAAATAAGGATGAATAGGAACATTATTTTTTAATTGGGGAAATCTGGCATAACTGTTTGAAGAATAAGCCTTGGGGCATAATTGGATTGGCTTTAAAAAGAATCATTTCAGTTGAAACATTTCATGTTGAAAGTTAAGTCTATCTCCAAGGAGTTTTTGGATTATTTTATCCTGAACGCAATACCTAAAATTAGAATACTAAGCTAAAAATACAACTGTGTTAAGCTTCTCTTTTCCCAAAGGTAGTTAGAATAAATAATTTGACAGACTTTCACAAATGGGGAAGTAAGCAAGTTATAGGAAATTCAGCCAAAATTTAATCAGGCTTCTATTTTGTCTTTCAAAGGTCAAAGATTTATTTCAGAGTATTTGACTTTTTCTAAATGAGGCAAATATTTTTAGCTCATTGTCTTCTGTAATAATACAAAAATGTTGGTGGCTTTTCCCATTGAGCTTATAAATCTTAACTAATCTCGAACATATTTTGAGTCAGAGCTGTCTGCGCTATAAGTAAAAATGATATTCCAGCTTGGCCTGGAAGAACTTTTCAGGGAGGTTCTTAAAGGAAAACATGAATTTGGCTACTACTTTAGACAGTGGACTTTTATGGAGTCAGCACCCAGCCCGAAGCCATTGGTCCTTTTTATATTTCCTCCTCTCCTCTCCTTTTTTTTTTGTTAATCAATTTTATTAATATGCATTAATAAAGCATACAGTTCCTCCAGCCTCCTCTCCTTTAAATAGAAATTTCATTTCCTATAGAGTGAAAAAGACATTTTAAGATAATATATATGGTAATTAAATTATTTTAGCCCTATATAAAATTGATGCATTTGGTATACACCATTTATAAAAATTAAGGAGAAAGGCAATAAAAGTACTCAGTAGTCTGGAAACATTTAGAACATTTATATGTTTTCAAATTGTTGGGGGAGAAGTCTCATTCTTATTCAAGAGAAATGAAAGCATATGTCTGTATAAAGCCAAAATTTAGCAACAAACACAAATGCCTATCAGTAGGTGAATAAATTGTAGTACATCCCTACAGTAGAATACTAATCAGCAATAAAAGGAAATGAACTATTGATGCAACATGAATGAATCTCAATCATGTTAAGCGACAAAGAATACATGCTGTATGATTGCATTTATATAAAATTCTAGAAATGGAAACTAACTGTAGTAACAAAAAGCAGATATTAGTTGCTTTGGGGTGGGGAGTGTGAGAGTTAAGGAGCAGGAAGAAACTTTGGGGTATGATTATCTTAACCAGAGCAGAAAGTTTCACCAGGTTGTAAATATGTATAATTTGTTGTACATCAGTTAGACTTCAGTGACGCTGTTATAAAATTTCTTAGGGTATCTAGTTAACCCTTTTCTGTTTGCTATAGTTAGAAGTTTCAAAACTGAGCTGAATATTCATTCCTTGAGTGTGATGTTCTATAATTTGGTTTGCTTTGGACCTTGTACCCTCTAGCTTCTCACCCTGCACCCTCTTCTCCACCCTGCTCTTTCTAATTCTGGTGCCAGGATGCAGTGTTTCTGTTAAGCCTTATAGCTTGTATTTTCAGCATTTGTGTCATTGGCCTTATCACATTTTATTATATGTTTTCATGCCAAAATCTTCCTTATTTGATTGCTAATGTTAACATACTACACCCCACCCACCCCCATCCCCACCAATAAAGAAGGTGACATTTTGCTCCTTGAATCCTTACAAGTTTTTAGGTGAATCTTTAGGTTATTCTTGGTCATGGCTCAAATACAGGATTGATGAAAAATGTGTTTCCATAGTCTTTTTGAGGGGGTTGGACATCTCCTTAGGCAACCTGGAATGATCTTTCTTCTTATTCACATCTCTAAGTTACTTTTTTTTTTTTTTCTGTAAATCTCATAGTTGGTCCTGCAGTGTCTGATGACAGTAAAAATTCAGTTGCTAAAGGAAGCAAAAACATTTTGGCAGTTTTGAGCAAGCAAAGTGTCAAAATTCAAAGTAGGAAAGACAGCACATGACTATTAGCATAATAGTCATAATCATGAAAAAGTGGGAACTTATCAAGAAAACTAAAATTTAAAGTTATAAAAACAATATGAAAATGTTATGTACTGATTTACTGTTTAGTGCCATGTATTTGCTTTGTGCTACAGAGGGGTTCATAGGTTCATAAACAGGTAAACAGAAATATGAACATGCCTTTAATAAAAAGCAAATGAGAGATGTTCTCAGATGCTCCCATAGTTTGAAAGATGTGCATCTTCATCACAGAAACCTAGATGGTAGCCTTGTACAGAGCCTATGATTTTATTCATCTTAAAGTTTATTGTTAAATACATCCTCATATTTCAAGAACAGAATAGATTCTTCCGAGTATTAGAAGGTATAGTTTCAAGCTCCAAAACAGGCCATTCATTCATTCACTCTGCCCTTAAGGAACACAGAGGAAATAAATAATTACACTGTTAATGTGGTAAGTGCTATGATAGCGGTACATATGGTCAGGGTGTTAGAGACAGAACATCTATATATCTATTTACTCCAGTCTCAAGATATAGGTGGGATCGTCACACAGTTAACTAGAGAAGGAGGTGCCTTCACTGGATCTTGAAAGACAAAGGGAAGAAAGAAAAGTGTTCTAGGCAAGAATAGTGTATGGAAAGACAGTGCCGAGAGAGAGCCCTATGCTACAGATGGCAGGGAGCGCTCTATCACTGTTTTAAAGTGAGAAGTGACAAGATGAGATTGAGAGGGGTCAAAGATAGAAGAGAGAAAACTAATGGATCGTTGCTTCAGGATCCACTGGTAGAATGGGCTGGACTTTAACAGGAGGAGAGAAAACAGACGTATTTTCTGAGACTGGAAGAAAAGTTATGAAGATGAGTGTAAATGAAGTTACTTTTGTTTGTTTTGTTTGGGAGGAGGGTGGGGGAAACAGAAAGAGTTGGCAGGAGGAGCCAGAAAATCATAGATTGTGAATGATGGCCTTAACGTTTTTATTTCAGTAGTAGAGAGGTAGAAGTGAACTTGACCAAATAGGGGCTTGAGAGACTGTGCCAGATTTGGAGTAGTGAAAATGAGAATGAGAGAACCAACTGACCAAGGATGGATGGATGGATGGATAGATTAGATAGATAGATAGGTAGGTGGTACCTAAGGGCCCAGCCAAGCCCAAAGACTGTCAATTTGTAATAACAGCCTGGATAGTTGTGTGATTTTTCTCTAGCATTTCTCTGCAGTCTCAGTATATAAATGAAAAGGCATTGATTCGGGGTTGAGGTTTGTTGGATTGAGATAAAATTATGTGTGCGTGAGGAATCTGAAAGGTGTTCGCATATATTTCAAATGATCAGCCATGAGTTCAAGTTGGTAAGGCAGAAGGAAAGAAAAAAAAAAAACAAGAAACCAGGAGGGGGAGTCAAGCGATAGGGAGTGTAGGGAGAGAGAAGGGTCTGGAGACTCTGAGGCTAGAGGCTAGTAGAGCTGGGAGTGAGGTCATGCAGGGACTGAGCGGAAGGCCAGAAAGTGAGATAAATGTAAGATTTCTGGAGGAGAAATTTCTAGATAGCTAGGTCTAGGATGGTCTAAGGAGTTAATGACTGAAGTGCAATGGTGAAATGGTCACTATTATTGCAGTTTACAGGAGATCCAGGAACTGCAAGGATCAGGTCATGGGATTTGTGTGTAGGTGTCAACAGTTCTGGTTGGTATGAACTGAACCACCACGATCCTTGTCTCAAACGTGACTTAAGATTTTAGAGGTGGTTTGGTTTCACACAAGGTCTTGGTAGTCACGAGAGTGGTGATTGAAGTAGGTAAAGATGAAGACCAGGGAGTCCAGGGGGCCAAGAAGCTTTCATAGTCAGTGAATCATCCACCCTGATAATGAAGCATGCTAAGTGGCTTGTGGCAAGAGGCTCTGATTCAAATTCTCCCATATGTAAGATGAAGTAGCTAAGAGTTCAATATATTCCGTAGAAGAAGTAATAACCTTTGGGTGAGGAGGGATATGTATTCCTTTGGCAGTCTGCTGAGCTGATGGGCCCCTTCTCAGAATATTTTCTTTTAAATGTATAAAATAAAATTGTATAGGACTATAAGGAAAAGGAATTTTGTTGAAATAGTTTTCAAAGTATTAAAAATAGTTACGTGTTTCTTTATTAATGTATGAAGAAGGTCTAGCAACATGTCTTCTAGTTATGCAACATTGAACTAGAATGAGCATAAATATTTCAAGATATTTGCAATAACGTGATATGAAAATATCTCTCTCTTGATGAAAAGTCACCTACAGCAACTGCTAATCTGTATGTTTCCTACATTCATTATTGAAGGAAATGCTGAATTGCCGTCTAGATTCGTGAAAGTAAAAATGTAATTCTTTTTGCCCATACAAGTTCAGAGACTGCCCCTGAAAACTTCCCAGTTGGAAGGTCGGTGTATCCAGAAGGCATAAACCTGAATAAAAAGCAGTTTTTGCACAAGGAAAAAATTGTAGTCTAGAGGCAGCACAGAGCTAGGAGACTATTTCCACTGCCTGCAGATCCACTGGTGCGAGTGGGAGTTGGGGGGCTGCAGGGCAGGCAGTGTCTTATAAGGAAAAGCCGTGCTATAAGCCAAACCCAGAAGTGGAGGGCGATGCTATCGCAGAGGTGGTGATTTTAAGTGCTGGAGAGGCACCGTGGACTTCCTTGGGAAGGAAGGGCACAGTGAAAGGAAGAAAAAGGAAAGAAGGAGCCGAGTGGTATGAAGGTGCCAGGGACTAGCCGCAGAGGGCCAGAGTGGCCTCAGGGTCAGCCCGGCCAGTGCAGGCTGAGGCCTGGGCTGTGCAGGAGCCCGCTGAAGAGCAGCAGGCCATCTAGAGCACGGGGACAGCGGTCCACAGCCTCTGCTCGGGCTTCCGGGGATAATGCTGTCGAGAAGCTGTGGGGCCCCTGAAGAAGTTTCACCACATCTTTAAATATGTGGGTTAGGGTGAAGAGACTTTGGGTTCATGTTTTTCTTCTGTCACCTTTTTTGTTTGTTTCCCTCTCGCCCTGCTAGAGGAGAAAGCATATTCTACCCTGCTCATGATAGAACCTAATAATAGGGTGGTATATGGAAACCCTGTATTTTATGCATGATTGTTCTGTAAACCTGCAACTTCTCTAATTAAAAAAAAGATAGAAGAATATGAGTCAAAGTGGTGAGACACTTGCTAGCAAGTGTAAAGCAGTGCCAGGGAGGGAGGGGGAGGGGAGGACTGGTGTCCTACAGTAAATCATTACATGATGTTCTTCCTACTTTGTTTTATTGCTGGTGCCGAACACACAAAACCATCTGAGGGTTGGTGAGTAAAAATAGACTTTAAGAAGAATTCTTTTTAAAATCTACATATGCCATCCTACCCAAAGGAGGATTTGGGAATGTCTGCCGGATATAGAAAATGACAACATGAAACTAGTAAAGTATATTGTTTTTTTTTTAATTAAGATTACTAGATACACTTTCAGATTTTGTAGTTTTGTCAGTCACTTAAAATGGAGAGAAGAACTTGGTCTTTCTGATTAGAAAATGTTTTAACTTTAAAATAGATGTTAATACCCTAACTTTATATGTACATAGTTACTCTAATATGCATTTTATTTCTTTAAGTTTAGCAGTAAATTTGTTAATCAATAGACTGATTGTCTTTATTCATGTTTGTTTTTTATAGGAATTAGCTCTCCGTAGCCAGTTACCAACACTGGAGCAGGATGGAGGGACTCAGAATCCAGTATCTTCTCCAGGAATGTCTCAGGAACTGAGAACAATGACGACCAATAGCTCAGATCCCTTTCTTAACAGGTTGGTGAGAGTTGCTGCTGGCTAATATCTGAAAATAATCAAAGCTTTAAGATTATTCTGCTTAGTACTTGCAATAGGCTGTTGTGAACATCTGTGTGGGCCTAAAACCATAGCGGTAAATAAATCCCTCCTTAAATGGCAAGTATGATAAAAGCTGAGGATTAAAAAGGCTTCTCCTGTGAGAGGAAGGTGAGGTGTTCAGACTTGCAGAAGGATACTTACTCAAAGTCACAGCGTGTTTGCTTATTCCTATCCTGTTGACTAACAGTAATTTAAAATTACAGCGTCATGAAGGAGTATGTGAATGCCTTTCAGTAAAAGCAAATAAATGAACTGCATGGGAAACTTACTTACGGCTGCATTGTAAGATCATTGGAAGGCATTTTCTACATATGTGCTCAATCTGAGAGGCACTATAATCTACAGCAGCACTATAAGCCTCATGTTCTTAAGGGATATAGTTCAAGGAGATAAAATATAAGGTGGTGCCTCTTTCCAAAAAAGCATTAAGATTAATGGCAGTGTTTGAAAATACCATAGCTTAAGGATGCTTTTTAGTGAGTTACTTGAAATCTTGGGTTTCAGGCAGATTGCAAAAAAATGTTGTTATATATAGTACTATATAAATTGCGCAACCTAAAATCGATCATGTTCTTTGCCTAGAAAGCTATCTAAACTTAAGATTTGATTAAAACTGATCCATTCTTTTAGGTTGTAAAATATCTATGGAGTTTCAACTCTGAAAAATATGTAACATTCTTTCTGGTCTGTGCTTTTGGTTGTTTTCTAACCAATTTTAAACAACAACTTAAAAATATTTAAAGGTTTAGCAAAGCTATTTGCAGCTATTTCAATACTCCAACTGAATTGAAGACTTTTTATGTTTCTAAGAAAAACAAAATATCTTATCCCACCAAAAATATTTAGTACAACAGAATTTCACATCATTTCCTCAGTTTTAAAATTAATGTTCGTGGCCTAGCTGGGAGGTTTGGTTTTGAAGGCTGTCTTAAATGTATTTAAATTTACGTTTATTATTCTGATGCACATTTTAAAAGTTCTACCAAAAACAGAGTGTATTTATGCAAGATTAAAGTCATGAACATAAACTGAGTCTTGTGGTGGCTGTGGCCACAATACTTTTGTTCACCAGGAAAGCTTCAGATCAATATGATTTCAGTACCCACCTTACTGAAGGTCTGTATTAGTCCAGGGATAAAATTAGAATATTTAGAAAAATGGATAGGCTGCATAGCTTCTGACAGTTGTTAGTGAAGATTCTATTTTTTCTTTTGAACTAAGGACCTCATATGTGGGAAGCCAGTGCTCAACCACTGAACCACTTTGGCTCCTTGAGTTGGTTTTTTGTTTGTTTGCTTGTTGTTTGCTTTTGTTTTTCTGAGAAGGCACTGGGGATTGAACCCGGGACCTCCTATTTGGGAAGCAGGTGTTCCAAAGCTTGAGCCACATCCATTCTCAAAGATTCTTTCTTAACACTTTTTTTTAAAGAGGGAACGACTGTTTTTCAGATTTTATGTTCTTTTTTTTTTTTTTAAACCAAACTCCTAGGTTTATTTATTTATTTATCCCCCGCGTCTTGCTGCTTGTGCTTGCTGTCTGCTTTCTGTGTCCAATGGCTGCACGTTTTCTCTGTGTCTGCTCGTCTCCCTTTGTTGTGTCATCTTGCTGCGCCAGCTCTCCGCCGGCACGGGCTGTCAGCTCTCTGCGGGCGTGGGCCAGGCTGCCCTCACCAGGAGGCCCCGGGAACCGAATCCAGGGCCTCCCATCTGGGAGACAGGAGCCCAGTCCCTTGAGCCACAGCCGCTTCCCTCTTAAGACTTTTGATGAGAACTGGGTTGCAGTTTGAGGTTCTATTTTCTGGTTCGATCAGGACACGTCAGGTAATCAGTGTTAATACTCTAAAGGCAGAACCATATGTCCATTCCCTGCGTTACCCTATTTTCTAAAAAACGTGTCTGATTATGGCATTTCTTTTTTCAAAAACTCTGAATGGGTTCCCTAATGCCTACTGTTCTATCCATACACATTCCTTAAGTTCTAAACACATGTTATTCCCCTAAATGACCGTGGAGTTGATTCTTTCTAGTGGTGCGACTAGATCCCCTTACCTCCCTTTTACCTGTGAGATCCTTCACAACCAGCTCAGGTGTCCCCCTCCGTGAAGCCTTTCACTTTCATTTTTCAAAGTTCTCTCTTACTTGTTTTGAAAGCACTCTGCACAGTTTTCCCTCCTATATGATTCAGTGTAAGCCTCTCAAAAGCGTCAGTTGTGTGGGTTTCTGTTGTGGTTTTCCACCTCTTTGTCCTCAGTGCCTAAAGGCTATCATGTAATAGGCAGATAATGAATGGCTGGGAGCTGCAGGAGGTAGAGTTCCTCAGGCAATAGCTCTGAGTCAGGAAAAAGATGGCCCCATAAACTCTGTCCTCAGGAATGCCCATGTGTTTCCCTTGTGATTTGGAACAAACCTCTGTACAACTCTGTAAATTGGTCTTTTCTGCAGGAATCTCTTGAGTGTCTGATTTGTGCCTCCTGCTTAGCAGTGGGAAGAGGGATGACTAGGACCAGGGCCTTGTCCTGGGTCAAGGCAGGCCAAAAAAAGAGAACCAAACCATGTCCCGGCATTGTCAGGCATGGCTTCGTTGTATACATATAGTCTCAGAGGCAAATTTTTCTTGGATCTGTGCGAGGCTTTTCAATCTCACTGAAATCTGGCAGAAGCATTAGAGTAAATCAGCAGTTGCAATATAAGGGGGATGGGGTGGGGGGAGGAACAAGGCAAATGCATTGAGTTACTTAGGGAAGACTAAAAGCTGAGCTTTTAGTCTTGAGCAATTTTGTTAGTTCGCTTTTAAAGCTTAGTTGTTGTGTTGTTGTTTTTTTTTAATTTTGTGTAAGTTGAACAGGTGCTTAAATGTCCAGGTGTGGGCACAATTTGCATTCATATTTAGAGACCAGTAAGAATAACATTTTTCTCGATTTCAAACTTTTCATTAAGATTTTCTAGAATTAGTGGAACACCAAAATTTTACAGTCAGTGCCAGCTAGTGTCTGTGTGCTGCTAGTAGTTCAGGGAAGTGTTTTATTTATGAAAGAAATGTTCTGATGATGTTATTTGCCATGCCTTTATGTAAAGTTGGGAAACTTCATTTCGCCTAAAATAAAAATCTGTCTTGGCTCAGGTTTTTCTGTTTACTTAAGCTCTGTACTTCCTAAGTTTTAAAAATATTTCCTTCAACTATATGGTTCTTATATTATGATGAGGTGTTTGAGTTCTTTTATGTTTTGTATTGCTTTTTTTCTCTTTCCCTTAAACAAAATCAAGAAGATCAAGCAGTTCTTATCTTATCAGCAGTGACTCATCTGTTTGGCCCATCCAAAAAGGAATTCTGGTTGATTTTTCCTTGCCTTAAGTTCTCTGCACAAGAGGTAGGGATTTAACCTGAGTCTAGTGCAGGCCTGTCCAACTGCCGCCGCCTGGAGCTCTTGTCCTGACCGCTCAGCCTAGGCAGGCCCCCACCACCTGGGGAGTTGAGGCCTTGAAGCAAGTGAAGTACGTGGATTCCCTCAGATTCAAATGGTTTTATAGAGAGAAGACCTGAGCAGATAATTTCCTGTCAGCTGGGAAAACTCCTCCTCCTGCCACCCAGCTCAGAAACTAAGAAGAGCTCTTGGCCCCTTCAGGCTGCCAGCTTCGATTAGGAGTGATGGTCCATTTCATTTCCTAGCACAGGAGCTGCGTGTGGGCCCTGAAGGGAGGGCTCTTGTTCCTCTAGCCTGTTGGTGCACAGTGGTGATTACTTTTACCCTGAGTTGATCTTCAGCATTTCTGTGTTGGTCTTTACCTCTTACTCTTGCAGTGGCACCTATCACTCACGAGATGAGAGTACAGACAGTGGGCTAAGCATGAGCAGCTACAGTGTCCCTCGAACCCCAGATGACTTCCTGAACAGTGTTGATGAAATGGATACAGGTTGGTGTTCTTTATTCCTCTTGGTAACCTGACTTTCAGCCAGATAGTCATATTATCATGTGGTCGAATAAGCCACTGTGAACAAAGGTTATTCAGAAGAAAACTAGTTAAAATCCTATAAACGTCAGTTCAGATTGAGCCTGCATTGTTTCTTTAGGGTAATTTGTAATTTAAGTCTTAAGTTTTTTAATGTCATATTATATATATCTTAAATCTATTTGGAATTGATGACTTTTTTTTTTCCCCCAGAATATCACTTTTATTTCATTCTAGTCACACTTGTTGGTTCAAAATAGCCATTAAAATAAATATTTAGAAGCATGGATACAATTCAACTTTAAATGCATAAAAATGTACTTGAGAAGTACTAACATACTTCTAATACAGAAGTGTTGTATACTGTATTAGTCAGACAACGGGGTGCTGATGAAAATACCAGAAATCTGTTGGTCTTCATAAAGGGTACTTATTTGGGGTAGAAGCTTACAGTTACTGGGCCATAAAGCATAAGTTTCTTCCTTCACCAAAGTTTGTTGCCACATGTTGGAGCAAGATAGCTATCAACATTTGCCAGGGTTCAGGCTTCCTGGGTTCCTCTTTTCTCGGCCCTCCATTTCTCTCCGGTCTCAGCTCCTCTGTTTCCTCCACAAGGTCAACTGTAGACTATAAAGCTCAGATGACATTTATTTTTGCATGTAAAATATTGAGTTAATTTTGGCAAGGCAATTGAGGACCCTTAGAAGTCTCTCTCATTCTAGATTTAGAGAGAGATTGATTTTTATATGTGATTCAGTGGCTGCCTTCCTCTTTTTTTTTTGAGCACTTCTGGTCCAACCAGGATATTGTGGGGCTCAGGCAGTCAGGTGGGAGAGGCCAGGTGGTGGGGGCTTACCTATGTTAATGTTGTTGGGATGGTTGCAGGGGTCTTGGAGGAGCCTCACAGGCAGAATTAAGGAGCCGTTTCTCCTGTGGCTTACTTGGTGACCATTGTCCTGGACGTGTCAACTCTTATCATAGATTATGAATTGGCAGGAAAATGAAGCAGTTCTCATGCAGCTAGCTTTTTAGCTGCCAGCCTCTCTTTTGAAAGAGTTTGGTAAAGCTTATCTGACTCGTGGCTTTGCTGCATTCTGAATGGACACCACCCCCTCTTCTCTGCCTATCTAAATCTTAATCGTCCTTAGGAGCTACTTCAAACCCATCTCTTCCACAAAACCTTTCCTTACTATATCCCTCATTTCTCTCCTCCCCAAACCCCTATTTACACCTAATGGTTTTATATTAGTTTTAGTGTATGTTTATATATATTTATATTATTTATTAGTTTATATTTATATTGGTTTTATGTTAGTTTTTCCTGAAAGCATGTTTCATTGAAAGTTCTGTAGACTGTCGGTGTTGTCATGTGAAGAAGTTTCTGTGGCAGCTAAGTTCATGAAACCTGGAAGAAAAGCTAGGAAGATTTATTTTTCACGGATTTCTGGAAGGCTTGTTTTGCTACTGCAAATGTGAATTTCCAAGAGTGGAACAGAGTATTCATCCAGACCTTTTATTTTATTTTAGTGTTGCCCCAAAGTTATATTTAAGGGAAAGGCTGGCCTATGTCATTCATTTTTCTATTTAATCTTATTCTGGTGGTGCAGGTCTGCAGAACAATCAGGTAAGTGGATGCTATTGTGTTCTTTTCCCCCTTGCTGCGTATAATCTTTCAAGGGATTTTTATTTTCTTCATGTCACTTATAGATGCTCAGCATTTAGTAATAAGCCATCAAGCTCTTCATTGATATCTGAACGGATGTTGAAGCAAAAGTCAACCTGGCATTATTCCATTATCTGTGGGTTATTTTTGCTTAAAATAAACTCTGGGCATCAGTTCGGGAGTTCAACCAGGAGTTGCTTTTCTTTCTCTGTGCTCATGTGATGCAGCTCTGATGTTAGCTTTTCAAAGAGGACATTATTTCTCTCTGTTCAATTAGGTGATACTATCAACCAAAGCACCCTACCCTCACAGCAGAACCGTTTCCCAGACTACCTTGAAGCCATTCCTGGGACAAATGTGGACCTTGGAACACTGGAAGGAGAAGGAATGAACATAGAAGGAGAGGAGCTGATGCCAAGTCTGCAGGAAGCTTTGAGTTCTGACATCCTTAATGACATGGAATCTGTTTTGGCTGCCACCAAGCTAGATAAAGAAAGCTTTCTTACCTGGTTATAGAGCCCTCAGGTAGACTGAATTCTAAATCTGTGAAGGATCTAAGGAGATAAGACATATATATATATATGTATATGTATATGTATATGTGTGTGTGTGTGTGTATATATATACACACACACACACACACACACACACGAGATTTCCAAATAAGCCAGTTGCAATCTTCTGGCTAATACAGAAAAAGATGAACCAACGTCCAGCAAGATTCTTTCATCCACTATTTTGCTCTTCCTTGTCCATTGCTGCTGTTAATATATTGCTGACCTCTTTCACAGTTGGCTCTAAAGAATCAAAACAAACCAACAAAACAAACACCTTTTTTTGTTTGTTTCTTTTGCTATTGTAACTACTGCTCGTTTTGGGGGCTGGGGAAAGTGAGCCTGTTTGGATGATGGAAGCCATTCCTTTTGCCCAGTTAGATGTTCGCCAGACATTTTAACTAAATACCCAGACTTGGAAGTCAAGTGCTTCATGTCACAGCATTTAGTTTGTTCAAGCAATTGTTTCTTCAGCTGCCTTTGGCCAGGGAAAAACATGACTTACTAGTCTGACAAGCCAAAAATGTTGCATCTGATATTAAGTACTTAATGCTGATTTGAAGAGATAGTTGAAACTAAGGCTGAAGACTGTTTTACTTTCAGTGTTGTATTTTTTTGCGCCCCCCCCCCCAGTGCTATCATTAGTCACATAGTGACCTCAACTTTATTTTAGGAGCTTATAAGGCATGAGACAATTTCCATAAAAATATATTAATTATCGCCACATACTCTAGTATAGGTTTTGTGTTTTTTTTTGTTGTTGTTGTTTTTGTTTTTTTTTTGTCTTTGGGGGTTGGCTTTGTCAGAACCTAGGCAAACTACCATATTAGTCCATTTCTTTATAGTTTAGCTTGGGATGGTTATTATAGTTCCTTTGGTGAAATCTACATTTCTGGATTTTTTTTTACTGTCTTATTTAAATCTTGATTATCTGCTCTCTCTATATATACCCACACACACTTAAAATGTTTATGATAGTGTGATAGCAGAATATATCTTTTTTTTTTTTTTTTAAGTTTCCCTAATTTTCAATTTATTTTAAAATGGTAGCTTTGAAATGTATGCATTTAGGATACATGACTAGTAGTTTATATTTCACAGATAGTTTAAATCTGGCTGGGGCCGTCTGCAGATGCTTGTGGTAGGTTAGTGTTGTAGAAAAGGCTATTGTTATGGATAATGTCTAGAGGAATACCTGATGCCTCTGGGCACACAATAAATGTTATCTGATGAATTTGAAAAGAGCAAACAAAAAAATGGCTTTATTTTCCCTTTATTACTCCCTTGGACTAATTTTCAGTCTTGATGGGAAACCATTGAGTTAGGCTCATAATGTGCATGAAAGAAGTAAGCTTTATATAGTGGATTACCTTCATTTAACTTTGGAGGCCTACCTTGGAAGTAAATTCTACTGCTTTAGTTCTCATTTGTAATGAACATATTAAAGACTAGATTGAAAAATTGCCTACAAGGTTTTTCTTTCTTACAAGACTTGCTCCTACTTCTTTATGCTGAATATTGACCCTGGACAGTGTACAGAATACTTAAAGGTCATGAGATAGCTGGTAATATGATCAGATTAATAATTGTATATTGGTAGTTGAATTTAGAAAAGAAATAGAATCATGATTATACTTTTATTTTTTACAGGAAGAGATATAACTAGAGTATGTGTCTACAGGAGTAATAATGGTTTCCAAAGAGTATTTTTTAAAGGAGCAAAATAAGCATGAATCAACTCTTCAGTATAAGCTATGAAGTAATAGTTGGTTGTGAATTATAGTGGTACCAGCTAGATAGTAATTAAGGGTCCTTCAATGTTTTTAGGATAAGCCCTTATTTTCAAGGGTTTATAACAGACATACAATCTCTTTCCTGGCTAAAGCTACTATGGAAAGATGGGATTTTTTTTTTTTTTTCTAATTATAAAACACTAAGTATTTTTGGCCCTTTGACTTAGAGGAGTGGAAAAGTTGAAAGTAAGAAGTTTTATATTAAGTACTTTCAATGCTCAGAAAATAACAATCACTGTGTTTTATATAATGATTTATAGGTCAGTCATCCATAATAATTGACTCTATGGCTTTTATTAAGAAAACAGCAGAGTGATTAATTTTGAATTAAGTCAGGGGGGGAAATGGCCACTGAGTAGATGCACTGATTTTTACAGCAATAATAAAATTCTACTTAAAACGCATAATTGAGTATATGGATGGTACAGCAAGTTGGTGTTTTAATGTGCAGATCAGCGCTACTTGGATGGAATGCCTACATTTTGCCAGTAAGCCACAAATTAAGATTTACGTCTTATGTATCAGCAGAGTAGTTTTAGATTAGGGGACGGGTGGGAAAGTAGGGAGGGTGTGAAGACTTAGCGGGACCTTGATAGAGAACTTTATGAGCTTCTTTCTCTTCAGTAATGATTAGTCTTGCATCTCGCTGTCATTAAAGGCAGTTCCTAAAATTTCAATCACTTAAGTATACCCACCAAACAATACGTAGATCTTCATTTCCCCTCGACTTTAATTTGCCCAGTTATACCTCAATGTTGTAGCAGCACTGTGGTACCTGACACAGTGCTTTGATCTTACCATACACTCTGTACTGACCTGAAGGAGCCCACAAGAGTCCTTCCCCTTTTTGAGTTTGAATCATAGCCTTGATGTGGTCTTTCTTGTTTTATGTCCTTGTTCCTAATGTAGAAGTGTCTAACTGCTTTTTGGTTGTATTGCATAGCATTGGGATAAGACTTTAACTGGGTATTCTTGAATTGCTTTTACAATAAACCAATTTTATAATCTTTAAATTTATCAGCTTTTTATATTTGTGTTATTTTCATTTAGGATTCTTAGATCTACTTATGGTTGGTTGGAGCACATTAATTTGGAGTTTCAGGGCTTCCAAGCACAGTTTGTTGTAATAACTATTTTCTAAATATAATGCTTTTAAAGAAAAGAACAACATAAGGAAGTGATTTTTCTACAAATAAATTGCAATTTTAAGTATTCATATTAAATAGATGCAGTCTTAATTTTGTAATTCAAAATTCAATCCGTATTGGAACTCAACTACTGTAAAAAGGGAAGCAGTTTCCAGTGATTAACAATTTTGTAGCTTTTGTACATCTGAAAAGTGAGTGCTCAGATGAATTTTTATCTTTGCAAGCGTGTTTTTATATGAATTGTGGGTGTGCCTATCTTAACAATTGTTTTCTCTATCTTGAAAAAGTATTCTCCACATTCTAAATGTTTTATATTAGAGAATTCTTTAATGCACACTTGTCATAAATATATATATATATATATATATATATATATATATATATATATATAGTACCAATGTTACCTTTTTATTTTGTTTTCTTTGTTTTAGATGTAAGAGCATGCTCATATGTTAGGTACTTACATAAATTGTTACATTTTTTTTTCTTATGTAATACCTTTTTGTTTGTTTATGTGGTTCAAATATATTCTTTCCTGAAACTCTTCTTGGTTGTGTTTAACAGTGGATATATAAAACTTTCTTTGACTTCTTAATGGTCTTGAAATAGAACAAGTACAAGTAACAAAAGAAAATAAAAGGTGATTACAGTAGTTACTGCTAGGTTAAATTGATTAGTTTTGCTTCTTAAAGTTAATTTAAGCAAACCATTTGGCATTTTTTTGAAGTATGGCTCTAATTCTTTGAATTTGTTCTGTTCTCTTCACTTAGACCATCCTATCAGTCTGTTAAGGAGAATTGTACCCCCTTCATTCTTAAATCACTTTACCACATGTAACACCAGAGGAAACTGGGAAGAATGCAACACTCAAAAAAAAAAACCCTTTGGTTTTATTTTTCCAGAATACCCTCTCATGGCCTCTAAAATAACACAGTCATGAAAATTATTATGGGCTTACCTCATTTTATTGTACTTCATTTCATTGTGCTTTGCAGATATTGCATTTTTAACAAATTGAAGGTTTCTGACAACCCTGCCTCAAGGAAGTCTATTGGTGCCCTTTTTCCAACAGTACATGCTCACTTCCTTTCTCTAGGTCACATTTTGGTAATACTCACAATATTTCAAACTTTATCATTATTATTAATCTGTTATGGTGATCTGTGATCTTTGATGTTACTGCTGTAAGTGTTTTGGGACATCACAAACTGCACCTATATAAGACAGTGAGCTTAATCGATAAATATTGTGTGTTTCTGACTTCTCCACCAAGTTCCACTAACTGGCCGTCCCTCATCTCTCTCCCTCTCCTCAGGCCTCCCTACCTCCCTGTTTCCTGAGATACAACAATCTTGACAATAGGCCAATTAATAACCCTCCTATGGCCTCTTTAAGTGTTCAAGTGAAAGGAAGAGTTGCATGCTTCTCAAAAATTAGAAATTATTAAGCTTAGTGAGGAAGGCACGCTGAAAGCTGATATAGGCCGAAAGCTAGGCCTCTTGCACCAAACAGTTAGCCTGGCTAAGTTCTTGAAGAAAATTAAAAGTGCTACTCCAAGGAAGATACAAGTGATAAAGTGAAACAGCCTTATTGCTGATATGGAGAAAGTTTTAATGGTCTGGATAGAAGTCCAAACCAGCCACAACAGTCCCTTAAGCCAGTGCCTAATCCAGAGCAAAGCTCTAGCTTTCTTCAAATCTGTGAAGGCTGAGAGAAATGAGAAAGCTACATATGAAGAGTTTGAAGCTAACAGAGGTTGGTTTAAGTTAAGCCATCTCCATAACACAAAAATGCAAGGTGAGGCAGCAAGTAATGATGTAGAGCTGCAGCATGTTATCCAGGAGATCCAGCTAAGATTGTTAATGAAGATGACTTACACTAAACAACACATTTTCAATCTCTCCAACCTTCTATTGTAAGAGGATACCACCTAAGACTTTCACAGCTAGAGATGAAAGTCAACTCCCGGCTTTGAAGGACAGGCTGACTCTTTGTTAGGGACTAATGCAGTTGGTGACTTTTAAGTTGAAGCCAGTGTTCATTTACATTCTGAAAGTCCTACAGCCTTTAAAAAGTCTGCTAATTTTACTCTGTCTGTGCTCTCTAAATGGAACAATACCTGGATGACAGCACATCTATTTATAACATGTTTTATTGAATATTTTAAACCCACTGTTGAGACCAGCTCAGGGGAAAAAAAAAAAATTCCTTTCAAAATATTACTGCTCACTGACAATGCACTTGGACCCCAAGAGCTCCAATGGAGATGTACAATAAAATTAATGTTTTCATGCCTGCTAACACAACATCCTTTCTGCAGCCCATAGAACAAGAAGTCATTTTGACTTTCAAGGTTTATTATTTAAGAAACACATTTCAAAAGATATAGCTGTCATAGATAGTGTTTCCTATGTTGGATCTGGGCAAAGTCAATTGAAACCCTTCTGAAAAGGATTCACCATCGGAGGTAAAAATATCAGCATGAGCAGAAGATTGGAAGACATTGATTCCAGTCCTCATGACTGACTTTGAGGGGTTCAAAACTTCAGTGAAGGAAGTAAACTGCAGATGTGGTGAAAGTAGCAAGAGAACTAGAATTAAAACTGGAGCCAGAAGATATGACTGAATTGCTGCAATCTCATGGTAAAACTTGAATGGATGAGAAAAGAAAGTTTCTTGAGATAAAATCAACTCCTGGTGAAGAAGCTATGAACATTATTGAAATGACAACAAAGGATTTAGAATATTACAAATATTTATTTGATAAAGCAGTGGCAAGATTTGAGAGAATTAACTTCAATGTTGAAAGAAGTTCTAGGGGGCGGATGTGGCTCAAATGGTTGGGCGTCCGTCTGCCATATGGAAGGACCTGGGTTCGACCCCTGGGTCCTCCCGGTAAAATTAAAAAATATATATATATATAAGGCACATGGGCTGCCAGGCTCTGTGTGCCGGTGAGCCGCCAGGCCCCGGGAGCCATGCAGCAAGATGATGATGTAACAGGAGAGAGATGCAGGGGAGAGACAAGATGAGATGCCCCGAAAGCTCCGAAAACCAGGAACCGAGGTGGGGCAGGCAGCAGAACACCTCTCTCCTACATCGGAGGTCTCCAGGATCGAATCCTGGTGAAGACTGGAGGAGGAGGATGAGAAGAGATGGCAGGAAACAGACACAGAGAATTGCCCAGTGAATGGACACAAAACAGCAAATGGGGAAGGGGGGGGTTAAAATAGATAAAGTAAATAAATAAATCTTTAAAAAAAAAAAGAAAGAAAGAAAGAAAGTTCTATGGTCGGTAAAAACACTACCAAACAGCTACAGAGAAGTCTTTTGTGAAAGGAAAAGTCCATCGATGTGGCAAACTTCATTGTTGTCTTATTTTAACAAATTGCCACAGCCACCCAACCTTTAGCAGCCACTACCCTGATCAGTTAGTAGCCATCGACATCGAGGCAAGACCCTCTACCAGCAAAAAGATGATGATTCACTGAAGGGCACAGGTGATGGTTACCATTTTTTAGCAATACAATATTTTAAAATGTTATATACATTTTTTAGACCTAATACTATTGCACACTTAATAGACTACAGTATAGTGTAAACATAATTTTCGTATGCACTGGGAAACCAGAAAATTCATGTGACTCACTTTATTGCAGTAGTCTGGAACCAAACCTGCAATATCTCTAAGGTATGGCCTGTACTTTTAATTTTCTAAAGCTGTTTTATTTTAGTAAAATTTTAAATTAAATTTGTAATCTGATTTAGCAGAACACAGAAGAATGTATACATTTAGATTTGGGAATGATAGCTTCTAAAAAGAACAAAGTTTCCAGAAATTTGAGAAGTATAGTAGTCTTAATTAGAACCTATTATAGGGTAATTTACATGATTTTTTTCTTAGAAATATCCAAACTTAAAGTTTAATAGCTCAATACATGAATTATCCAGCTGGAATAAATGAGAAATGGTCTTACAGAGAGAGTGAAAAAGAAAGAGTAACAACTAGTAATAAAAGGAAACCAAGATGGTTACTATAGGAGTGATCAGTTGACCAGCAAGATATGTTCAACCTCTGATTTTCATCTTGGTAACAGGCTGCAAAAGAAGAGCAGCTCCAAGGACCCCATCCCATTTTCTTACCCTCTAAAATGGCAGCTAGACCCTCATTGGTCTAGCAACTATCACTTATACTGAAAACCTAGGTTTACTGTAGGTAATTTCTCTGTCATCAGGTAAATAAATACGTGTCCTCTCCTTTGAGCCCGAGGGTTCCATAAACACTAGTGTCACTGGAGCAGATAGTTTCTCTGGCATAATATCTATTACATTGTCTCTACCCCACTTTTTATTTATTTATTTATTTTTTTTAGGAGGTACCAGGGATTGAACCTGGGACCTTGTACATGCAAAGCATGTGCTCGCCTACTGAGCTACACCCACTCCCTATCTACCCCATTTTAAACTGTTGGAATTCAGTCACTTTATTTCTGTCATGAGAAACTCGCTTTTGATACAACTCTTTCAATTAAAAATTTAATTAGAATTAAATCATCTGAATGAAAAGATGAGAATTCTGTGACATTTAGTACTAGCCTTTTCAAATCACAGTATTTTTTTGCCATATTATCTGGATACAAAAAGTTCCAATGTAAATAAAATTGATAATTTCCTAACCATGAATATAGTCTTACTACCACAAATGAAAACAATGGCAGGTTCAAGACACTAGCAAACTGTTAAGATATTCTTTATTTTAAATAGTCTGTCATATTTTAACAGAAAACAAAACTCTAAAACTAAGAGACCTAACTTCCAAGTGCCAGAGATCCTGTTAGAACTTAAACACTTGTGTCTTTGTCCTATTCATGCACTATTTGGAGGACTGTGAACAAATGATCTATTTCTATAAAACTCCTAAACAGCTGTCTAGCACTTGTAACTTAAAGAAAGTGAGGCTTAAACTAGAATTATTATTTTGTGAACTTGGTATTGGTTTGCAAAGTGAGTGGACATGGGATGATTTGTAATAAAAGGAGCCTTTCAATAATAGAGAAAATAAGCTCTAAACCAGGAGATTTCCTTTAGTTAGCATGGCATTTTGAAAATCTTACATATTGACCTTTTATTTAAAATTATTATCCTATTTCTTAGGGTTATGACACACCTTTTCCCATATTTCCTCATGTCTAGTACTGTATTTCATGTTGGGATTGTAGTTCCCATGACCTTCATAGAATGTATGTAAAATAAAATAATGCATGCCTTAAATATCGCCTTTTGGATGTAATTCTCATCATACGATATTATTAGAATCCTTTTATGGTGGTTATATCAGTGTTAAGGATTTGTTTAGTTATAGATCTGGCTTTTGTGTTATAGTAGATTTGCACAGGATTAAAGTGGTGCTATACATGGCCAGTTTAAAAAGAAACCCGTTTTCTTAGGTTGTGGGGTAAGTGGCAGAATCTCAGGTAAAAGCACTGCTGTATTTGAAGACAGCTGTTCATACCAGCAGTGACTCATGGATTGAGAAATGTGACTAAAGAGCATTCTTCTGAAAAAGAGCCTTGTAGCAACTTGTATTTTAAGTACCTCTTCGTTTTGCTGATGAAGAGGTAAACATATCTGTAGTTAGGCATCTCATTGGCTGTTGATCAGCAGGATCGAAATGATGGATGTATAAGACCCTGATCACCGGGTGGCCATGAATCAAGCTTAGTTTTTTAGAGAGATACAGAAACTCATGTTCAGGAGCAGCTAGTTCACTGGGCAGCTTGATGTCATACTGGGCAAAACCACCACCACATGTGCAATATCTTCTGAAGACAGCCATTTGCTGAACAGTGTCCTCTCTGGGCACCAGTAGGTCTCTTGAGTGCTATAAAATAATCACAATGGGACTGGGCAAAGGAGACTGAGATTGAGATTTAGTTCTTTTAAAAACCCAAACTGTTTTTCATTTAGTGACAATTATATCATACCACTGCCTTCTCACCTCTGTGGTTTCTGAAGTGAAATCTACACTCTCTTATTGGTTGTCCAGCCAAGAATTCTTTATCCAGCAATACTGTCCTTCAAATTTTGACGGTGAGTTTATATAGTCACCGTTAAAAAGAAACTAACAGTTTGTAAACAAGAGTCCAGCTCTGCAGGAAACATTAAAGGGAGTTCTGCAGCCAGAAAAGAAAAGACAGTAGAGAGAGGCATGGAGGAGAATGTAGAAGTGAAAACTATCAGAAAGAATAGCCAAAAGGGTAAAAAGACAGACAAAAAGAAAATATGATATATGAAAGCCAAAGGATAAAATGGTTGAAGTAAATAATGCCTTTATAGTAATAACACTGAATGTTCATGGATTAAATTCCCCAATCAAAAGACATAGTCTGGGGAAATGGATGCGGCTCAAGCGATCAGGCTCCCTTCTACCGTATAGGAGGTCCAGGGTTCAATTCCCGGGGCCTCCTGGTGAAAGGCAAGCTGGCCTGCGCTGAGAGCTGGCCCATGTGGAGTGCTGGCCCCCACAGAGAGCTGGTGCAGCAAGATGATGCAACAAAAAGACAAAGAGGAGAAATGACGAGCTGCAGCAGACCAGGGAGCTGAGGTGGCGCAAGAGATTGAGCACATCTCTCCCAGTCCGGGAGGTCCCGTGACTGGTTCCTGGTGCTGCCTACAGAGAAGCAGACACAGAGGAACACACAGAGAGCAGACAGTGCAAAACGAGGGGAGGGCAGAAAAATCTTTTTTAAAAAGAAAAGACATAGGCTGGCAGAAAGGATAAAAAAACATGAGCCATCCATATGCTGTCTGCAGGAGAATACACCCAAGTATTCCATTGGACTGAAAGTGAAAGGTGGTAAAAAGATATTCCACACAAACAGTAATCAACAGAAAGAAGGGATAGCTATACTGGACATTAAACAAACATTAAATACCAAAAAAAATGATGAGATGTAGAGGACCATTCTATTAATTCTATATTATTAAAACGGACAATCCACTAGGAAGCAGTAACAGTCATAAATATGCAATTAACCAGGTTGCCCCAAAGTACATGAGGCAAACTCTGGCAAAACTGAAAGGAGAAATAGATGTCTCTACAATAATAGTTGGAGATTTCAACGTGTCAGTCACATTACTAGAACAACTAGGCAGAAGATCAACAAGGAAGCAGAGAATTTGAATAGCATGATAAACAAGCTGGACCCGAAGGACATATATCGAACACTGCACTCCAGCAGGTTATACATTCTTCTGAAGTGCTCTTGGATCTTTCTCCCAGATAGAATACATGTTGGGCCACATAACAGCTCTCAGTAAATTTGAAAAGATTGAAATTACACAAAACACCTTCTCTGATCAAAATGGAATGAAGCTGGAAATCAATAATAGGCGGTAAAGGATAATATTTGCAAATACATGGAGGCTAAACAACACAATCAGTGGGTCAAAAAAAGAAATTGCAAGAGAAATTAGTAGATATCTTGAGATGAATGAAAACAAGAACAAAACTTATAAAAACTTATGGATTACAGCAAAGACAGGGCTGACAGGGAAATTTATAGCCCTAGATGCATATATTTTTAAAAAGAAGAAAGATCTAAAATCAAAGACCTATCTGAACACCTGGAGAAACAAGAAAAAGAACAGCAAACCAATCCCAAAGAAAATAAAAGAAATAACAAAAATTAGAGTAGAAATGTGATAATGGGAACAACAATAAAATCAAAAGCTGGTTCTTTGAGACCAATAAAATTGACAAACCTTAGCTAGACTAACAAAGAAACAGAGAGATACAAATAAAATCAGAAATGAAAGGGGGGACATGATGAACTCCACAGAAATAAAAAGGATCATAAGAGGATATTAGGAAAAACTGTGCCAACAAATTAGACAACCTAAATGAAATGGACAATTCCTAAAAACACACAAATAACCTACATTGTTCTACAAGAAATATAGGAACTCAACAAACCAATCGGTCACCAAAAATCTTCCAAAAAATAAACTCCAGGACCAGATGGCTTCACTGGTGAATTCTACCAAACATTTAAAGAATTAATACCAGTCCTGTTTAAACTCTTCTTTAAAAAAAAATGAAAAGGAGGGAAATCCCAACACATTATGTGATGCCAACATCACCCTAATACCAAACCTGGATAAAGATACTACAAAAAAAGAAAATTACAGATCAAGAGAAGATGCAAATGAATAAAATGAGAAATAAGAGGGGGTGCATTACTACCTTGCAGAAACAAGAGCGATTAGGGAAGCGATGTGGCTCAAGTGACTGGGCTCCCATCTACCATATGGAGGGTCCCAGATTCAGTTCCTGGAGCCTCCTGGTGAAAGCAAGCAGGCCTGCGCAGAGAGCTGGTGCAAGAAGATGACGCAAAAAAAAAAAAAAGAGAGAGAGAGACAGTGAGAGACACAACAAACCAGGGAGCTGGGGTGGCTCAAGTGACTGAATGCCTGTCTCCCACATCAGAAAGTCCTGGGATCGGTTCCTGGTGCCTCCCAAAAAGAAGATGTGAAGAGAAGACAAGCAGACACCGAAAAATGTACAGCAAATGGACACAGAGAGCAGACAGTGAGCGTAAGCAGTGGGGGGAGAGGGAGAGAATAAGTATACAAAATAAGTCTTTAAAAAAAGATGGTAAGAGGATACTATGAACAACTGTGTGCCAAAAAAAAATTGACAATGTAGAGATGGACAAATTCCTAGAAATACATGAACAACCTACCCTGACCCTAGAAGAAATAGAAGACCAGAACAAACCAATCACAAGTAAATAGATTGAAACATTCATCAAAAACTGACCCGGCGAGCACGGGCAGCAAGGGGGGGATAAATGAATAAATAAATAAAGTCTTTAAAAAAAAAAAAAAAAAAACTTCCCAAAAATGAAAAGCCCAGGAAAAGATGGCTTCACAGGTGAATTCTACCAAGCATTCAAAGATGATCTAATACCAATCTTGCTCAAGCTCTTCCAAAAATGTGAACAGGAAGGAACACTACTAAACTCATTCATGAAGCCAACATCACCCTAATATCAAAACCAGATAAAGATACTACCAAAAAAAAAAAAAAAAAGGAAAGAAAATTACAGACCAATATCTCTAATAAATAAAGATGCAAAAATCCTCCACAAATACTTGCAAACCAAGTCCAAAAGCACATTATAAGAATTATACACCATGATCAACTGGGTTTTATCCCATGTATGCAAGGGTGTTTCAACACTAAACAATTAGAGTAATAAACCACATTGATAAATTGAAGAAGAAAAATCACATGATCCTCTCGATTAATGTAAAAAAAAAAGTGTTTGACAAAATACAACATCCTTTCTTGATAAAAACACTCCAAAAGATAGGAATAGAAGTAAGCTTTCTCAATATGGTAAAGTGCATATATGAAAAACCTATAACTAGCATTGTACCCAATGGTGAAAGACTGAAAGCTTTTCTGCTGAAATTGGGAACAAGACAAGGATGCTCACTGTCACCAGTTATTCAGTATTGTGCTAGAAGTTCTAGATGGAGCAATTAGGCTAGATAAAAAATAAAAGGCACCCAAATAGAAAAAGAAGTAAAACCTTCACTATTTGATGATGGTATGATCCTATGTCCAGAAAGTCCTGAAAAATCCACAAAACTACTAGAACAGACGAGTTCACCAAAGTGGTGGGACACAAGATTAATACACAAAAATCAGTAGTGTTTTTATAACTACTGATGAGCAATCTTAATAGGAAATGAGAAAAAAATTCCATTTATAATAGCAACTAAAATAATCAAATATTTAGAAATAAACTTAGCCAAGGACATAAAAGCCTTGTATTTAGAAAACTAAAACATTGCAAAAAGAATCCAAAGAAGTCTTAAATAAATGGGAGGACATTCCATGTTCATGGACTGGAAGACTAAATATTATTAAGATGTCAATTCTACCCAAACTGATTTAGAGATTCTAAAAAATCCCAACAACCTTTTTGCAAAAATGGAAAAGCCAATTATCAAATTTATTTGGAAGGGGAAGGGAAGCTGAATAACCAAAAATGTCTTAAAAAAGAAGAACGAAGTGGAGGACTCTAACTTCCTGACTATAAAGCATATTACGTAGCTACAGTGGTAAAAACAGCATGGTACTGACATAGATAGATTGACAAATGGAACCAAATTGATGGTTCAGACACATACCCTCACATCTACAATCAAGTGATTTTTGACCAGGTGTTCAAGCCCTCCCAGTTTGGCCAGAACAGTCTATTCAAAAATTGGTGCTCGGAGAACTGGATATTCATATCCAAAAGAAAGAAAGGGAACTCTAACTCACACCTTACACAAAAATTAACTCAAAATGGATCAAGGGCCTAAATATAAAAGCAACAACCACAAAACTCCTAGAAGAAAATGTAGAAAAACATTGTCAAGATCTTGTGGTAGGCAGTAGTTTCTTAATCCTTACATCCAAAGCATGAGCAACAAAAGAAAAAAATAGATAAATAGGACCTCCTCAAAATTCAGCACTTTTGCACCTCAAAGGACTTTGTCAAAAGGGTGAAAAGGCAGCCGATTCAATGGGAGAAAGTATTTGGATATCAAATATCTGATAAGGTTTAATATCCATGATATATAAAGAGGTACTACAACAACAATAAAAAGACAAAGTAATTTAAAAATGGGCAAAGGACTTGAATAGACATTTGTCCAAAGAAGAAATACAAATGGTGAAAAAAACACATGAAAAAAATGTTCAATATCACTAGTGATTAGGGAAATGCAAATCAAAGCTTCAATGAAATATCATTTCGCACCTATTAGAATGGCCACTATTAAAAAGTTGGGTAACTACAAATGTTGGAGAGGATGTGGAGAGATAGGAGTGCTTTTTCACTCTTGGTGGGAATGCTGAATAATACAGCCACTGTGGATCATTGTTTAGTAGTTCTAAGGAAGTTGAATATAGACTTGCCATGTGACTTGGTAATACCCCTACTAGGTATATACCTGGAAGAACTGAGAGCAGTGACATGAACAGACATCTGCACACTGATGTTCACAGTGGCAATATTCACAATTGCCAAAAGCTGGAAACAACCCAGGTGTCCATCAACCAATGAGTGGATAAACAAATTGTGGTGTATACACGTGGTAGAGTATTATTCAGCTGTAAGAAGAAATGAAGTCGTGAAGCACACGACAACGTGGATGAACCTGGAGGACAATTATGTTGAGTGAAGCAAGCAGACACAAAGGGATAAATACTGTATGATTGTGCTATTATGATCTAAATATATTGTGTAAACTCATGGAGTTAATAATTAGAATATAGGTCAACAGAAAATATAATAAGGGTAGAGAATGCAAAGTGGAGGTTTAATCTGTGCAGAACTGGTAAAAATGTAAATCATTGGAAATGAATAAAAAAGGTGAAAGCACATCATAGTATTTGCAACTAGCAGTGCTATTGTATGGGTATGACAGTGGTTGAAAGGGAAAGTCTAAGGACATGTATATGACTTGAAGGAAAGCTATAAAACGCAACATGGGGCTGTATAACATAGTGAAACCTCATGTGAAACATGGATATGGGTATTTTGCATATATAATATTGTTTTTACAGGATGTGAGTACAGATAAACTAGAAAGATAGAAATGGAATCGTGGCTGTGTGCGGCAGGGGAGGCAGGGAAAGATTGAGAGGTGATGGGTTTTTTGTTTGTCTTTTTAAAAATATATAATTGTTATTGGAGTGTTGAGGGCACCCTGGTGGTGGTTGAAGTGATGGTGCACGGCTATGTGATGGTACTGGACGCCACTGTTTGTACTGTTTGGATGGACTTATGCTTTCATATGTATCAATAAAATTGATTTGTTTAAAAAGCAAAGCTGTTATTAGAGACAAGGAAGGTCATTATATACTATTAGAAGGGGCATTTTACCAGGAAGAAGTAACAGTCATAAATGTATATGCCCCTAACCAGGATGCTCCAAATTACATGAGTCAAATGCTGACAAAACTGAAGGGAGAAATAGACTTCTCTACAAAATAGTTGGAGACTTCAATATACCACTCTTATTATTGGATAGATCATCTGCACAGAAGATCAATAAAGAAACAGAGATCTTGAATAATATGATAAAAGAACTAAATCTAATAGATATATACAAAACATTTCACCCCAAACAGCACATTCTTCTCAAGTGGTCATGGATCTTTCTCCAGGTTAGACCATATGTCGGGTCACAAAGCAGATCTCAATATATTTAAAAAAGATTGAAATTAAACAAAGTGCTTATTCTGATCATAGTATATTAAAGCTGGAAATCAATACCCCAGGTAGAAAAAGGGGAAATACACAAATATATGGAGATTAAACCACACAATATTAAATAATCAGTTGGTAAAAAAAAAAATTGCAAGGTAAATCAATAAATATCTTGACATGAAAGTAAACAAGAACACAACACAGCAGAACCTGTAGGATTCAGCAAAAGGAGCACTGAGAAGGAAATTTGTAGCCCTCAATGCATACATTAAAAAAGATGACAGGACTTCCAGGAAGATGGTGGACTAGAAAGACATAGGATTCTCTCCCAGAAAAATGACTAGTGGACAGGCAGAAATGGCCTGGAAAAAAATCTAGGGTTTAGGACGCCAGGGGAAGATTGGACACTGCCCAAAAGAAAGAGGGGCAAAGAAAAGAATGGCGATGGCAAAATTGTGAGTTAGAAGTGGCAGCTGCTACTGCGGCACCCTCCTCCACACCAAAGACACTTGAATACTCAGGCCTCCAGTCTGGCTGGTACGTCAAAGGGGGACCCAGGGACCCACCTCCCCAGAAAGGAGGGAAAGGGACACAGCCTAAGACTGACTCAGCTTTCGACCCACAGATTTGGTCTGCTGTGTCCCACGAGCCCTTCCAGGCCAGCTGGCGCTGAGCCATTGTTTGCCCTGGGAGCTGGTTCTGGACCAAAGAGATGCGGCCCTTGCAATCTCCCTCTTTACTAGCCAGGACTGATTGTTGAGGATGCAGAAGGAAGTGGAATCATTTCCCACCCTGGAAAAGGGAGGAGGCTGCCAGTGAAGGTTGGAGACTTGCCTCTGAGACAACTTGAATTACAAGGCTCTAAACCTTTGGGCAGGACGATACAGTCTGTGTTGTAGCAAACACACTCCAAGAAGGCATTGAATGGCGAGGGCTGCCAAAGCATGCCATCTGCTGGCAGACTAATGAAGTGCACACGAGGAAATTAAAAGTAAATAAGAGAGGCTTTTTTCCGGCCTTTATAAGCTCCCTCCCCAAGGCCCTAGGAAGCAGGTCTGCAACCCATTACTGGGTCCAGAGCCCAGTTTTGGGCAACTAACAGTGACAATCCTAAAGACCCAGACTGAACCAAGAATCAAAGAACAGCAGTAACACACAGCCTCCCACCACTAAATCTCTATGAAAGAGAGAGAAATTGAGCGTTTGAGTAATCTCACCATCCTAATCAGATGCCTAGACCAGCAAAAAATTTTGAACCATACTAAGAAAATGGAAGACATGGCCCCAGAAGACACACAGGATTTAAGACAACTAATTAACTAATTAACTAGATGTACAAAAATTTCCAAAATTAATGAGTTGAAAGAATATGGCTAAAGAGATAAATGACATCAAGAAGACACTGAGCAAGCACTAAGAACAATTTGAAAACCTGAATAGAAAAGTAACAGAGTTCATGAGAATGAAAGACACGATAGGTGAGATAAAAAACACATTAGAGGGAAGCGGCTGTGGCTCAATCAGTAGGGCTCCCGTTTACCATATGGGAGGCCCCGGGTTTGGTTCCCGGGGCCTCCTGGTGAAGGCAAGCCAGCCCGCGCGGCGTGGTTAGCTGACCCAGCGAGCACAAGCAGCAAGGGGGGGATAAGTGAATAAATAAATAAAATCTTAAAAAAACAAACAAACACATTAGAGGCATACAATAGCAGAATCGAAATGGTAGAAGAATATGTGATACTGAAGACAGAGCAGCTGAAATTGGAGAGAGAATAGAACAGAGAGAAATGAATGGAAAAAATTGAGCAGGGGCTCAGGGAGTTAAATGACAACATGAAAAGTAACAATGTATTTGTCATGGGAGTGTCAGAAGAAGAGAAGAGAAAAGAGGCAGAAAGAGTACTTGAGGAAGTAATAGCTGAAAATTTCCCAACTCTCATGAAAGAAATGAACTTACATGCCCAAGAAGTGCAATGTATTCCAATCAGAATAAAAGCAAATAGATCTAATCCAAGACACATACTACTCAGAATGTCAAATGTCAAACATAAAGAGAAAATTCTTAGTGAAGCAAGAGAGAAGCAAACCATCACATAAGAAGGGACACCCAGTAAGACTTAGTGAAGATTTCTCATAAAAAAACCATGGAGGCAAGAAGACAGTGGTATGATACAATTAGGATACTGAAAGAGAAAAACTTCCAGATGAGAATTCTTTATCCAGCAAAATTGTCCTTCAAATATGAAGGGGAATATAAAATATTCTCAGACAGACAGAAACTAAGGGAGTTTGTAAAAACGAATCCAACTTTACAGGAAATATTAAAGGAAACCTTAGAGCCTGAAATAAAAAGACAGGGGAAAGAGGCTTGGAGGAGAGTATAGAAGAAAGAATAGCAGAAAGGATAACTAAAAGAGGAAGAAAACATATGAAAATAAGATATGATATATGAAAACCAAAGAATAAAATGGTGGTAGTAAATAACGCATTTATGATAATATCATTGAATGTGAATGGATTAAACTTCCCAATCAAAAGATATAGAAGATGGCGGCAGAGTCAGCTCCTGCTACAGGGCAGTTAGTGATCACCCAGAGCTATGCAGAGCACTAGTTTGGGGGCTCCAGGAGACCAGAAGAGCATCCTGCAACCTCCTTGAAAGAATGGGAGGAGGAGATGCCCACGTGCAGAGAAGATTCGTGAGTAGAGCCCTCCACGCCCCGGAGGCCGGTGCCTATGGCGCTCGCCTCCTCGGGAGCTATTCTGTGGCTGGAGTTGGAAGCTCCATTTCCCAAAAAACGGGAGGAAGACACGGTATGGCACTGACTTCAGCTACTGATTAGTAAATTCGGCGGGCTAAAGTATAATCCTAGAAACAAACCCAACTTTGAGCCTGTCCAGGTCAGAAGGAGACTGGCAGCCGCCATTCTGACTCTGCCCCCGACCTGAGGAGAAGCAGGGCTCATTGAAAATCACAGTGTTCCTTCCACCCAGGTCGGATGGCAGGTCTAGCCTAACCCCATCCCCACCTCCGGCAGGGAGGAAGCTGGGGGCACCTGCACCACGTCTCTGGGAAACGGCAAGCCACACAGAAGTGGCCGGTGCCCACTGCTCTAGCTGCACAAGCTGCCTCAGGAGCTATTCCGTGGCTGGAGTTAGAAGCTCCATTACCCATAAATGGTGGAGGAAGAGACAGCTGTCCCCCGACCTCAGCTACTGATGAGTGGACTCAGCTGGCTAATCCCAGGAACAGCTAGGGGTTTGAGCCTGTCCAAGTTGGAGTCTGGTAGCTGCCATTTTGACTCCGCCCCCCCACATAAGGGGAAGCCGGGCTGACTGAAAAGCCAGTGGAGTTAGGGACCAGCTTCTTTCCACCAAGGTAGGCCTGCAGCCCTAGCCTAGGCTCCAGCCCCACCTCCAGGAGAGAGGAAGCTGGCGGGCCCTGCACCAGGCTCTCCAGGCAACTGCATGTGCTCTCTGCCAGCACAGACTGAATACTCAGTCACCTGGGGCTGCACGCCTGCACCCCAATAAGACAGGAGGAGTGCTGGGTATCCTCGGCCTCACGGGACAATGGCATGAGTTTTCAGCCCACACGAACTGGTTTGTTGAGTGCCTTCGAGTCCAGCTCCACCTCTGTGCCCCCGTAGGATTGGAGGGGGCTGGTGCTCCCTCAGCCTCTCAGGGCAACTTCAAGCACTTTTGGCCTGCACAAACCCAACCATTGGACACCCATGGATCCAACCCCATCCCCAGTAGGACAAGAGACTGACTGTGTTTGCCCAGGCTCTCTGGGTAACTGCAGGTGCTTTTGTCCCACACAGCCTTGGACTGGTGGGTACTTGTGGATCCACCCTCATCCCCAATAGGAAAGGAGGGGGCTGGTGCTTCCACAGCCTTTCTGGGCAAGGGCAGACTTTTGGCCTGCATGGATTGGACTGTTGGATACCTATGGATCCACCCCCACCCCCAGTAGGATAGGAGAGCTCTGGTGTCTCCACAGCCTCTCCAGACAACGGCAGGTACTTTGGGCCTACAGGGACTCAACTGTTGGGTGCCTATGGATCCAACCCCTTGCCTTAATAGGATAGGAGGGGACTGGTGTTTCCTCAGCCCCTACAGGCAATGGCAGGTATTCTCGGCATAAAGGGACTGAACTGTTGGGTGCCTGTAGAACCACCCCACCACCCAGTAGGACAGGAGGGGCCGGTGCTCCCTCAGCCACTCTGGGCAATGGTGAGCACTTTCAGCCTACAGGGACTGAACTGTTGGGCATCGGTGGTTCTGTTCCCAACCCCCAAAGGGCAGAGGGACAGCACTCCCTCAGCCTCTCAGGGCAACTGCAGGTGTATTCAGCCACAGATTAGATTGTTGGGAACTCCAGAGGGTCCTTTCCCACCCCTGGCAGGGAGGGGTCTGGTGCTACATCAGTTTCCTTGAGCAACTGTGGTCATTTGGGACCCACATAGCATAGATTGCTGCCCACAACTATAGCTCCATCCCCACCCAAGGTATGGGAGGAAGAAGTATGAAGCTTTATCTGTCTCTCTGGGCAACTACAGACAATCTTATCCTGCCCAACTTGGATTATTATAATGGCTGTAGCTCTGTCCCTACCCCTGACAGAGGAGAAAGGTGGGAGAAGCTTCATCTATTCCTGGGGCAACATGGGCAACTTCTGCCTCCATAGCTTACAACACCAACTATATCCTTGGCTCCTACTACACAATCAGCAAGGGAGAAAAGACAAGAAAACCCTAAACTAAAGGGAGAAACTGCACCCAGAATAAATACAACTAGCAAGCCAGATGCGATATCATCAACAAAAAATTACAATCCATACCAAGAAACAGGACGAAATGGCCCAGTTAAAGGAACAAGATAAGCCTGCAGATGACATAAAGGAGTTGAGACAACTAATCACAGATGTTCAAACAAATCTCCTTAATAAATTCAATGAGATGGCTAAAGAAATTAAGGATATTAAGAAGAGATTGGATGAGCACAAAGAAGAATTTGAAAGCTTACATAGAAAAATAGCAGACCTTATGGGAATGAAGGGTGCAATAACTGAAATTAAAAACACACTGGAGGCATATAATAGCAGATTTGAGAAAAGAATGGAAAAAGAACAGATGAAGAAAAGAATGGAAAAAATTGAACAGGGTTTCAGGGAACTAAATGACCGCAAGAGACGTGCAAACATACATGTCATAGGTGTTCCAGAAGGAGAAGAGAAGGGAAAAGGGGCAGAAGGAATATTTGAAGAAATAATGGTGGAAAATTTCCCAAACCTATTTTTTTAAACAATTTATTGAAGTATATCATTCATAATGAACATACATAAACAATAAGTGTTGAATAAACATTGTAAACTTACAAAACAAACATGCATAACATCATACAGGGCTCCCACCCATCACCCCACCACAAATACTTTGCATTGTTGTGAAACATTTGTTAACAAATTATGAACGAGCATTGTCGAAGTATTACTATTAACTATAGTCCGTATCTTACTCCCCTATACTTCTTTTTAAGGATTTATTTATTTATTTATTTACTTTTATCCATTTTTACACCACCACCACCACCCTCCATTTTTGCTGTTTTCCATTTTCTGGGAAATTCTCTGTGTCTCTTTCCTGCCGTCTCTTCTCATCCTCCTCCTGTCTTCACTTGGATTCGATCCTCGGAACCTCCAATGTGGGAGAGAGGCATCCTACCGTCTGCGCCACCTTAGTTCCTGCTTTTACGGCGCGTCTCATTTTGGCTCTCCTGTGTGTCACTCTCCTGTTACATCATCATCTTGCTGCATGCCTTGTAGGGCATGACGGCGCACCCGTGCACGGAGCCTGGGGGACTCACCCACGCTTGAGGCCTGGGGGTCCTGATGTGGGGCCTGATGTCGCATGGTGCCTGGTGGCCTGCATACCTTCTATATTCCTCTTTTTAAAAATTTTTACTGGGAGGTCCTGGGGATTGAACCCAGGTCCCTCCATATGGGAGACAGACACCCAACCATTTGAGCCACATCCATCCCCCTGCTATATCTCAAAAGGTTGACCAAAGATACTTAGAGTTATAGTCATTTCCCATACAGGATGGTCATATAATAATTCAGGCTTAGTTTATCACCAGCATCCTAAAAACCATACCTAGGGAGAAAAACTAGGTCTGGGGACACATGCATGGTTTCTAATATAACAAATGTTTAGCCTACCCTGATTATCACAAAATCAGAACAATGAGAATATTCACTTCCCAACCCTCTTGAAGGACATAGATATCCATGTCCAAGAAGCACAACGTACTCCCATCAGAATAAATCCGAATAGACCAACTCCGAGACACATACTAACCAGAGTGTCAAATGCCAAAGACAAAGAATTCTGAGAGCAGCAAGAGAAAAGCAATGCATAACATGTAAGAGATACCCAATAAGATTAAGTGTTGATTTCTCATCAGAAACCATGGCGGCAAGAAGGCAGTGGTATGATATATTTAAGATACTGCAAGAGGGAAGCGGCTGTGGCTCAATCAGTAGGGCTCCCGTTTACCATATGGGAGGCCCCGGGTTCGGTTCCTGGGGCCTCCTGGTGAAGGCAAGCCTGCCCGCACGGCATGGTTGGCTGACCCGGCGAGCGCAAGCAGCAAGGGGGGGATAAATGAATAAATAAATTTTTTAAAAATCTTAAAAAAAAAATCTTAAAAAAAAAAAAAAAAAAAAGATACTGCAAGAAAAAAACTGCCAGCCAAGAATTTTATATCCGGCAAGATTATCTTTCAAAAATGAGGACAAGATTAGAATATTCACAGAGAAACAGAAACTGTGCGAGTTTATAACAAGAAGACCAGCTTTGCAGGAAATACTAAAGGGAGTGGTACAGCTTGAAAAGAAAAGACAGGGGAGAGAGGCCTGGAAGAGAGTCTAGAAATGATGACTGAATTAGTAACAGTAACTAAAAGTGTCAAAAATAAAATGACAGATAAAATGCAAAGATCAAAATGGATGAAATAAGAACTGCCTTTACAGTAATAACATTGACTGTTAATGGATTAAACTCCCCAATCAAAAGATACAAACTGGCAGAATGGATAAGAAAATATAAGCCACCTATATGCTGTCTGCAAGAGACTCACCTTAGACCCAAGGATACCAATAGATTGAAAGTGAAAGGTTGGAAGAAGATATTCCATGTATGCAGTAACAACAACAAAAAACAACCAAACTCATTCTATGAAGCCAATGTCACCCTAATACCAAAGCCAGATAAAGATACTACGAAAAAAGAAAATTACAGACCCATTTCTCTAATGAATACAGATGCAAAAATCCTCAATAAAATACTTGCTAATCAAATCCAACAACATATTGAAAGAATTATTCATCATGATCAAGAGGGTTTTATACCAGGCATGCAAGTCTGGTTCAACACAAGAAAATCAACCAGCATAATACACCCCATTAATAAATCAAAGAAGAAAAACCACGTGATCTTATCAATTGATGGAGAAAAGGCATTTGACAAAATACAGCATCCTTTCTTGATAAAAATACTACAAAAGAAGGAATTGAAGGAAACTTTCTCAACATGATAAAAGGCATATAAGAAAAACCCACAGCTAGCATTGTACTCAATGGTGAAAGACTGAAAGCTTTCCCATTGAGATCAGGGACAAGACAAGGATGCCCATTGTTGCCACTGTTGTTCAATAGAGTGCTAGAGGTTCTAGCTAGAGCAATCAGGCAAGAAAAAGAAATAAAAGGCATCCAAATTGGAAAGGAAGAATTAAAACTTTCACGATTCACAGATGATAAGATTGTATATTTAGAAAGCCCTGAAAAATCTACAACAAAGCTGTTAGAGCTAATAAATGATTTCAGTGTGTCAGGATAAAAGATCAATACACAAAGATCAGTTGTGTTTCTATACACTAGTATTGTGCAATCTGAGGAGGAAGTCAGGGGAAAAAATTCCATTTACAATAGCAAGTAAAAGAATAAAATATTTAGGAATAAAAGCAAGCAAGGATGTAAAGCACTTGTATTCAGAAAACTATAATACATTGCTAAAAGAAATAAAAAAAGACCTAAATAATTGGAAGAACATTCCATGCTCATGGATTGGAAGACTAAATATCATTAAGATGTCAATTATACTCAAAATGATATACAGAGTCAATGCAATCCCAATAAAAATTCCACCAGCATTTTTTAAACAAATAGAAAACACAATTATCAAATTTATCTGGAAGGGTAAGAGGACCCAAATAGCCTGAAACATCTTAAAAAGGAAAAGTGAAGTTGGAGGACTCTCACCTCCAGATTTTAAATCATATTACCCAGCTACAGTGGTAAAAACAGCATGGTATTGGCATAAAGATAGACACAGACCAATGGAACCAAATTGATGGTTCAGAAACAGACCCTCACATCTATTGCCAAGTGATTTTTGACAAGCCTGTCAAACCCACCCAGCTGGGACAGAGCAGTTTATTTAACAAATGGTGCTGGGAGAACTGGATATCCATCGCCAAAAGAAAGAAAGAAGACCCCTATCTCACACCTTATACAAAAATTAACTCAAAATAGATCAAAGACCTAAATATAAAAAGCAAGTACAATAGAGCTCCTAGAAGAAAATGTAGGGAAACATCTTCAAGACCTGGTGGTAGGGGGTGGATTCTTAAACCTTACACCGAAAGCACAAGCAATGAAAGAAAACATGGATAAATGGGACCTCCTCAAACTTAAAAACTTCTGTGATTCAAAGGATCACCTTCTTCCACAAGAAGGTGAAAAGGCAGCCTACTCAATGGGAGAAAATATTTGAAAACCACATATCTGATAAGGGCTTGATTTCCATTCTATATAAAGAGATCATAGAAATGAACAATAAAAAAGCAAGCAATCCAATTTAAAAATAGGCAAAAGATTTAAACAGACATTTTTCCAAAGAGGAAATACAAATGGCCAAAAAGCACATGAAAAAATGTTCCATATCATTAGCTATTAGGAAAATGCAAATTAAAACAATGAGATATCATCTAACACTGCATAGAATGGCCATTATTAAAAAAAACAGACAACAATAAGTGCTGGAGAAGATGTGGAGAAATAGGAACACTCCTTCACTTTTGGTGGGAGTGTAAAATGGTACAGCCTCTGTAGAAGACAGTTTGGTGGTTCCTCATGAAGCTAAATATAGAACTGCCACATGATCCAGCAATTCCTCTACTAGGAATATATCCAGAAGAACTAAAAACTATGACACAAACAGACACTTGCACACCAATGTTCATAGTGGTATTATTCACAGCTGCCAAAAGATGGAGACAACCCAAGTGTCCATCAACCAATGAATGGATAAATAAAATGTGTTATATACATATGATGGAATACTATGCTGCAGTAAGAAGAAATGAAATTGGGACATGTGATAACATGGATGAATCTTTTTTTTTTTAAAGATTTTATTTATTTATTCATTTATCCCCCCCTTGCTGCTTGTGCTCGCTGGGTCAGCCAACCACGCCGTGCGGGTGGGCTTGCCTTCACCAGGAGGCCCTGGGAACCGAACCCGGGGCCTCCCATATGGTAAACAGGAGCCCTACTGATTGAGCCACAGCTGCTTCCCAACATGGATGAATCTTGAAGACATTATACTAAGCAAAGTAAGCTGGACACAAAAGGACAAATATGGCATGGTCTCATTAATATGAACTAAATACAAAGAATAAACACATAGAGTTAAAACCTAGAGAATAGGTTATTAGGAGATAAGAGGAGAGTTAAGAAGAATTACTGATGCTTAATATATGTAGAAGCTTTAATTAACTTGACTGTAAAAGTGTGGAAATGGATAGAGTTGATGGTAACACATTATAGTGAGTAGCACCTGGTTTATAAATGGGATTGGGGCTGAAAAGGGTAGTCTGAGGAAATAAATGTCAATTGAAAGAAAGCTAAAGAATAATCTAGGGACTGAATAACACAGTGAACCCAGAGGTGGATGAGAATTGTGGTTAAGGGTACAAATGCAAGAGTGTCCTTCTGTGAGCTAGAGCAGATGTACATCACTATTGCAGGGTGGTGGGAATGTGGAGAAGCATGGGAAAAATACAATTGGTATGACCTATAGACTATGGTTAACAGCAATACTATAATATTCTTGCATCAATGCCAAAGATGTACTATTTTGATAATGGAGGTGTATGGAAAAAGTGTGCCAAATGTATGCTATGGACCATGGTTGGTGGTAATGGTCTGATGATATTATCTCATAATCTGTAACAAATGTTCCACCATGGTGTGGTGTGTTGGTGAAGGGGTGTTGTATGGGAATTCTACACATGTGTATGATTTTTTGCAAGTTCACAACCTCTGTACTAAAAATATATTTTTTTAAAATAGGGTGGGTTGGGGGAAAAATACACCAAACATTAGATAGGAACTATAGTTAGTAGTAATATTCTGATGATGCTCTTGCATAGTTTGTTTTTATTTTTAATTTTTTTTGTTTTTTTTTGTTTACTCTTGCATAGTTTGTATCAAATTTTCACAATAATGCAAAGTGTTGGTGGAGGGGTGATGTATGAAACCCCTTTATGATGTTATATATGTTTATTTTGTAAGTTCACAATCTTTATTTTTATACATTTATTGTTTATGCATGTTCATGTATGAATGATACACTTCAATAAAAAATATATTTAAAAAAGATATAGGCTGACAGAATGGATAAAAAAAACATGAGCCATCATATGCTGCTTAAAAGAGACTCACTTAGACCCAGGGATTCAAACCAGCTGAAAGTGAAAGGTTGGAAAAGGATATTCCATGCAAATAGTAACCAAAAAAGAGCACGGGTAGCTATACTAATATTGAACAAAATAGACATTAAAATGCAAAAAATTAAAACAGTTACAGAAGGCCATTATAAATTAATCAAAGATACAATCAACCAGGAAGATATAACAGTCATAAATATCTATGCACCTAACCACGGTGCCCCAAAATACATGAGGCAAACTCTGGCAAAACAAGGGAAAAATAGACATCTCTGCAATAATTGCGGGAGACTTCAACACACCACTCACATCATTAGATAGAACAACTACACAGAAGATAAACAGGAAACAGAGAACTTGAACAATATGATAAACAAGTAGACCTAACAGACATACACAGATCGTTGCACCTAAACTCAGCGGGTTATACATTCTTCTCAAGTGCCCATGGATCTTTCTCCAGGATAGACCACGTGTTAGGTTACAATGCAGCTCTCAATAAATATAAAAAGAATGAAATTATACAAAGCAATTCTCAGATCATAATGGAATGAAATTGGAAATCAATAATAGACAGGAGAGGTAAATTTGCAAATGTGTGTAGGTTAAAGAACACACTCCTAAATAATCTGTGGATCAAAGAAGAAATTGCAAGTGAAATCAATTAACATATTGAGACAAAAGGAAACTAGAACACAACACATTTTATGAAACCAACATCACCCTAATACCAAACCCAGATAAAGACAATACAAGAAAAAAGAATTACAGACCAATCTCTCTCATGAACATAGATTTTCAACAAAATACTTGCAAATAGAATCCAACAGCATATCAAAAGCCTTATACATCATGACCAAATGGGATTTATTCTTGGTATGCAAGACTAGTTCAACATAAAATCAACCAATGTAATATACCACATTAACAAATTGAGGGAATAAAACCACATGATCATCTCAATCAATGCAGAAAAGTCATTTTAGAAAATCCAGCATCCTTTCTTGATAAAAACACTTCAAAAGATAGGAATAGAAGGAAAATTCCTCAATATGATAAAAGGTATATATGAAAAACCCACAGCCAACATCGTAATCAATGGTGAGATGTTCAAAATTTTCCTTCTATGATTGGAAACAAGACAAGGATGCCCAGTGTCACCACTGTTACTCAACACTGTACTAGAAGTTCCTTCTAGAGCAATTAGACAAAAAAAAAAAAAAAAATTAAAGTCATCCATATAGGAAAAGAGGAAGTAAAACTCTCACTATTTGGGGATGACATGATCCTATATTTAGAAAATTCTGAAATGTCTATGCCAAAGCCACTTAAGAAAATAAATGAGTTCAGCAAAGTGGCAGGATACAAGATCAACAGGCAAAAATCAGTAATGTTTGCTACACTTGTATTGAACAACCTAAGGAGGAAATCAGGAAAAAAATTCCATTTACAATAGCAACAAAAAGACTGCAATAACTAGGAATCAATTTAACCAAAGAAATACAGGACATATATGCAGAAAAGTAGAAAGCAATGCTAAAAGAAATCAATGAAGACCTACACAAATGGAAAGACATATTGTGTTCATGGATTGGAAGAGTAAATATCATGAAGATGTCAATCCTGCCCAAACTGATTTCTAGATTTAACGCAATACCAATCAAAATTCCAACCGTCGACTTTACAGAAATAGAAAGGGCAATTACCAAATCATTTGGAAAAGAAAGTGCACCTGAATAGCCAAAAGCATTCTAAAAAGGAAGAGCGACATGGGAGGAATTTCACTGCCTGACCTTGAAACATATTACAAAGCTACAGTGGTCAAAACAGCATGTTTCTGGCATAAAGATAGACACATGGACAAAGGATTAAAAGATACAGGAAAACAATATATGAAAATGACATTCTCAATAAAAAGATAGAAATTATAAAAAGGAACCCAACAAAATACTGGAATTGAAGACCACAATTACTGAAGTTACAAACTCCCTAGAAGGGTTGAACAGCAGATTGGAGTTGGTAGAAGAAACAATCAGTGAACTTGAAGATAAGACAATTGAAATTATTCAGGTTGAGGAACAGAATAAAAAAATGAAGAAAAGTGAACAGAGCCTAAGAGACCCATGTGACACCATCAAGAGTACCAACTTTTTAAAAAATGGAGATGGGAAGTGGATGTGGCTCAAGAGATTGGGCTCCCATGTACCAAATAGGAGGTCCAGGGTTCAATTCCCAGGGCCTCTTGGTGAAAGGCAAGCTGGCCCATGCAGTAAGCTGGCCCACATGGAGTGCTGGCCTATGCAGAGTGCTGGCCCATGCAGGAGTTCTGGCCCAAGCAGAGTGCTGGCCTGTGCGGAAAGCTGGTGCAGCAAGATGATGCAACAAAAAGAGATACAGAGGAGAGACAATAAGAGACACAGCAGACCAGGGAGCTGAGGTGGCGCAAGAGATTGAGCGCCTCTCTCCCACTCTGGAAGGTCCCAGGGTCGGTTCCTGGTGCCGCCTAAAGAGAAGACAAGCAGACACAGAAGAACACACAGCAAATGAACACACAGAGCAGACAACGGGATGGGGGGAGGGGAGAGAAATAAATAAATAAATCTTTTTTTAAAATGGAGGAAGGGCAAAAAGCTGTTTGAGGGAACTGCTTTGGTGATCTGCAGACCAGGAGAGTGCTGCACATCCTCCAGCAAGGCATGGGACAGAGAGATGAAGGAGCCAAAATGAAAACTGTGCATTACTAACCCCTGCAGCAGGGAATGCCGCCATCCTCCCTGCAAGGTGAACAGCCTGGATAAAACCCATGGGTCACTGCAGCTGAGAGGGGAACAGATATTTTCATCACTGGGAAGAGGGAGGTTGCGGCAGAGGGCAAAGAGTGGTTTCTCTTCAGTGAGTTTGGTCAGCAGAGCTGGATATGAATCTTGGCTCTGGCCAGACCAAAATCACGGGGAAGTGGAGATTGAAAGAGACACTTCTGTGGAATGATTCACTGACGAGCACCATCTTGTCATCCAGAAAACTGCATGGAGAAAACCTTTTTTGGGAGCAGATGTGGCTCAAGTGGTTGAGCTCCTGCTTCCCACATGGGAGGTCCAGTTTTCAGTTCTCAGTGCCTCTTGAAAAAACAAAAACAAACAATGAAGCAAAACAAATGAGAAAAACCAACTCAGGGAAGCCAATGTGGCTCAGTGGTTGAGTGCTGGCTTCTCACATATGAGGTCCTGGGTTCAAGCCCCAGTCCCTGGTACCTAAAAAAAAAAAAAAAAAAGGGATTTTGGAGTCTCTCATCCCAGACCATCCTGGATTGGATCTGTACCCCATTAGTGAGTCTGTGGTCCTATCTTGATAATTTAAGCTGGTCAATTTTAAAGACTTAGAATAAGTTGAACCAGAAACCAAAGAAGAGCCATGAAACCTAACGAGAGAGAAATTGACTGTCAGAATAAATTCACCAACATATTCAGAAGCCTAGACATCAGCAAAAAAATATTACAAGCAATACTGAAAAACAGGAAGAGATGCCAGCCAAAGGAACAAGCCAAAAATCCTGATGTGATACAGGATTTAAGACAACTAATCAATGATAATCACACAAATCTCCTAAATCAATTCAAGGAATTGAAAGAAAATATGACTAAAAAGATAAAGGATATTAAGAAGACATTGGGGGCAAGTGGATGTGGCTCAAGCGATTGGGCTTCCTCCTGGAACCCCATGGGAGGTCCCAGGTTCAGTTCCCAGTGCCTCCTGGAGAAGGCTAGTTGGCATGACAGGCAGGCACAGTAAGCTAATGCAACAAGATGACTCAACAAAGAAACACAAAGAGGAAAGACAATGAGAGACACAACAGGGAGCTGGGGTGGCTCAAGCAATTGAGTGCCTATCTCCCACATGGGAGGTCTCTGGTTTGTTCCCAAAATCTCCTAAAGAGAAGACGAGCAGACACAGAGAGCTGACAGAGACCTCAAACAATGGGGGGAGGGTAGAGATTAAATAAAATATATCCTTAAAAAAATTTTTTTTAAAGACGACACTGGGTGAACATAAGGAACAATTTGAAAGCCTACAAATAAATGTAATAGAGATTATGGGAATGAAAGATATAATGGATGAGGTTAAAAAGGTGGGGGACAGATGTGGATCAAATGGTTGGACGTCTGTCTCTCATATGGAGGGACCTGTGTTTGATCCCCAGGACCTCCCAGTAAAAAAAAAAAAAAAAAAAAAAAAAAAAAAAATGCATATATAAAAGCAGATTTGAATTGGTGGAGGAAAGAATTAGTGATTTGGAGGACTGAGCATCTGAACTTGAAAAAAACAGGAGAAGAGAAAGAGAAAGGAATGGGAAAAAATGGAATGGGGTCTCAAGGAATTGAATGAAAACACAAAATACACAAACACTTTGTGTTATTGGTATCCCAGAAGGAGAAGAGAATGGAAAAGGGGAAGAAAGAATATTTGATGAAATAATAACCAAAAACTTCCCAACCCTTAAGGAAGGCATAAATATCAATATCCAAGAAGAACAGTGCACCCCAACTGGAATAAATCTGAATAGACCTATTCAAAGATACCTACTATTCAGAATGACAAATACCAGAGATAAAGAGAGGATTCTGAAAGCAGCAAGAGAAAAGCAAAGCATCACATACAAGAGAACCTCAATAAGATTAAATGCTGACCTCTCATCAAAAACCATGGATACGAGAAGGAAGTGGTATCATGTATTTAAGGTACTGAAAGAGAAAAACTTCCAAACAAGAATTCTTTATCTATGAAAACTCTGTCCTTCAAAATGAGGGTGAATTTAAAGTCTTCAGAGACAAACAAAAACAGAGAGTATGTTACCAAAAGACCATATTTACAAGAGATACTAAAGGGAGTACTACAACCTGAAAGGAAAGGCAAGGGTGAGAGACTTGGAGAAGAGTGTGGAAATGAAGATTATTAGGAAGGATAAAAAAGGATAAAAAGACAGATAATAGTAAGATATGACAACAGAATGCCAAAGGATAAAATGGACAATGTAAGTAATGCCTTACAGTAATAACACTGAATGTTAATGGATTGAACTCCCCAATAAAAAGTCATAGACTGAGAGAATGGATAAAAAAAATATGAGCCATCTATATGCTATCCACAAGATACTCATCTCAGACGTAAGGACAAATTCAGTTTGAAAGTGAAAGGGTGGAACATATAAAGAACTCTTACAATTCAACTACAAAAAGACAAATAACTTTAAAAAGGGCAAAGGACTTGAAAAGACATATCTCCAAAGAAGATTACTAAAAGCCAACAAGTACCTGAAAAGATGTGCAACATCATTAATCATTAGGGAAATCAAATAAAAATGAGATACCACTTCACACCCATTAGGGTGGCTAATTAAAAAAAAAAGAAATGTTGGCAAGTGTGGTAGAATTGTGTACCCCAATTTAGACAAGTTCTTTTTTTTTTTTTTTAAAGATTTTATTTATTTATTCATTTATCCCCCCCTTGCTGCTTGTGCTCGCTGGGTCAGCTAACCACGCCATGCGGGCGGGCTTGCCTTCACCAGGAGGCCCCGGGAACCAAACCCGGGGCCTCCCATATGGTAAACGGGAGCCCTACTGATTGAGCCACAGCTGCTTCCCTAGACAAGTTCTTAATCGTAATCCATATCCCCATGGTGGGTATGAACCCATTGTAAATAGGACCCCTTAAATATGTTATTTTTAGTTTAGGTAAGGCCCAACTGATTTGGGGAGGGTGTTAATCCAGGTTGCTAGAGGCCCGATAAGGTGAAGGCCACAAGGAGAAGCAGGAAGTCAGTGACACCCGAGGTAAAGGAGAGGACACCACCATATGACAGGAAGTCAGAGAACACCAAGGATTGCAGCAAGCCAGCAGCAGGAGGCCACAGACCCCCGGGAGAATGCAGCCCTGCTGATATCTAGATTTTGGACAAGCCTCCACACTGTGAGCCAATAAGTTCCCGTTGTTTAAGCCAGCCCATGTGTGGTCGGTGATAGAGGCTCAGGCAAACCAAGAGGCAGCATGGATGTGGACTGGAACTCTTGTGCATTACTGGTGAGAATATCAAATGGTTCAGCTGCTATGGAAACAGCTTGGTGGTTCCTCAATAAGTTAAACATAGAATTACCATATGACCCAGCAATTCCACTCCTAGGTATATACTCAAAAGAATTGAAAAGAGGTATTCAAATACTCTTACACAATGGTCACAGCAGCACTATTCATCATAGCCAAAATGTAGAAACAACCCAAATGCCCATCAACGGATGAATGGATAAGCAAACTGGTATATCCATACAAGGGAATACTACTCGGCCATAAAAAGGAATGAAGTACTAATACATGCTGCAATGTGGAGGAACCTTGAAAACTTTAAGCTAGGTGAAAGAAGACAGGCACAAAAGGTCACACATTATATGATTCCATTTATATGAAATATCCAGAACTGGTAAATCCATATAGACAGAAAGCAGGAGCTGGGGGGAGGTGGTCATGAGAATAACTGTTTAATGGGTATAGAGTTTTATTTTGGGGTGATAAAAATGTTTTGGAACTAGATAGAAGTGAATGTACTGAATGCCACTGAATGGTTTATTTTAAAATGGGTAATTTTATGTTATATGAATTTTGCCTCAATAATAAAGTCCAAAAACTTTAATTATTAAAACCTAAGAAATTTTAAAAGTCTAAAACAAATCAACTCCCCAGTTAACTGCTTATCTTATTCTGCTCAGTTAAAGGTTTCTCAATGTCTGGGTAGAACTGACATTTCTTAAATAGTAAAAGCCTGCCCTGTCTTACAGTAAAGCATATCATTCCTTCATGGCCTCAGAAATGCATTAGTTAAATGGCAAATCTTTTATGAACTTTCCTTTTTAGAGTTAACACATATTCGAGATAATCACAGCACTGGTCCCAGACCCACCAAACAGGAAACAAACCATTCCAAGCCCATAGAGTGGTTGTTCCAGTAAAAATTATGTTCTCAGAATCCAGAACTCAGTCTTTTGCCCGCATATTTGTTTTTCTAACAAATTCATCTGGGTTTGTCTGATGAAATATCCAATAGTGAGAGATACAAAATCAATAATTTCTTGATCTGCCAGATTGTTCAAACATATCTTGTCCACCTTTAAGTCCCTCAGTTGGGTAATTCCACCCAGGAGACATTGCCCCATCAAACCATCATCTGATTCAGCAATCCTGTTACTAGGAATCTAGATGTGTCTTTTGTGTTCCTCCTCAATCTACCTCACCGTTACAGGGCCTTTCCTAAAGGTTCTTTCCAATACATTTCTAGGTTCGTTCTCTCAGACACCGCCTATGAATTCCCTGTAATTCCTGTGCACATGGAAACTTACCCAGGAATTTTTTTGACCATGCTAAACTGATCTTCCTTATCTTTCCCTCTCAAATCTGTCCAGATTTTCTGCAGCACTTAGTGTGACTGTCCCAGTATTTAGCAAGTGAGTTCTCAACTGCAATTACTGTGGATTTTCTTCCTTTAACTTTAGGAGGCCACATTCCTTGGCCCCCTCTTGATTCCAGTCTGCTTTCTGAGGCCTTCTCTTTCTCCCTGTTAGATTTCCTCAGGTCTCGGTCATTATTTCAGACCCAGCAATTACTAAAGCAGCTCTGCCTTGCTCTCTTTAAAAGCAGCTTGAGGGAAGCGGCTGTGGCTCAATCAGTGGGGCTCCCGTTTACCATATGGGAGGCCCCGGGTTCGGTTCCCAGGGCCTCCTGGTGAGGGCAGGCCCGCCCGCGCGGCGTGGTTGGCTGACCCAGCGAGCACAAGCAGCAAGGGGGGGATAAATGAATAAATAAATAAAATATTAAAAAAAATAATAATAAAAAAAAATAAAAGCAGCTTGAGTAGGACAACATCTTTTATGGGCACCTATCCTGGTTTAAGATTTAATTTTCCATCTTGTTTCTGTTTAGTCTGTCTCCTAAAATCTCTATAGATGTGGGCTGAGAGAGGAGTGGGAGTGTGTCAGGGACAGGATCACTGAGAGGGTGACCATCCCACATAACTTGCTTGTGCTTTCAGGACCTGTTTACACCTAGTCTTGTTTAGACTACTTACTCTTTCATTTTAAAGCTTTAGATTACATAAATGTTACATCAAAAATATAGGGGATTCCCATATGTCCCACCTCCCTCCGCTTCCCAAACTTCCCCACATTAACATCTTTCATTTGTGTGGTACATTGGTTACAACTGATGAACACATATTGAAGCATTGCTACTAACCATAGAATATAGTTTATAGTTTACACTCTGCCCCAGATGTATGATGGCCTGTATCTGTCATTACAATGTCATGCAGTACAAATCCATTGTCCCCCAAATGCCCCCATGTTACACCTATTCTTCGCTCTCCCTCCCCTCAGAACCTCTGGTGGCCACTGCCTTTATATCAATGATACAAGTTCTTCCATTACTAGAATAATAGTAAGTCTACTTCGGTCCACTGTTCATTCCCCAATCTTGAGGGTTTGGGGATAGTAGTGCCCACTCTGTTTCTTATTGAGAGGGGGCTTAGATCCCATGGGGCAGATGGATGGAACTGTCTTGCTTGCAGTGGCAGACACTCTCTGAACCTTAGGATGGATGTTGTCCATCATCTCCTTGTTAGTTGTCCTGGGTGAGAACAGTGAATGGGAGAGTAGGTGTTGCAACACTGCTGAGATTCAAGGCTCAACTAGAACATGAACAGACCAAAGATTTAAGCCTTTGGGACATATATTTTTAAAGTGTAGTGCTAACTGTAGGTTCAAATAAAAGAAGCAGAAGTGCCATGTGTAGAGAAACTATAAGTGAGTCTAACTCTGTTACGCTGGGGAGCATAAATTCCGTAGTAAGGCCCACTGATAGGGTGCCAAACTCCTGAGCCTGTCTCCCCTGCTTATAGTGTCTAGATGTCTCTAGAGCCCTCAGGAGCCCTGATATTTGAGGCAATGTTCACTGTGGCAGTCAGTGAGATCCTGCTGAGACTTGTATAAGAGAAACCTCTGGAATGACCCCTCAACTCATTTTGAAATCTCTTAGCCATGAAAACTCATTTGTATTTAATATGTCCCCCTTTGGACAAGGTCTTTTTCCAAATGCATTTCTAGTTGGCACTTGGTAATAATCCTTTGGTACTAGGGAGGCTCATCCCCGGGAGTCATGTCCCATAGACTACTATTCTTAATGATGGAATCTTGTTGAACCTGCCTAATTGTATACTTCAGAGGGTCAGATAGTACCTATTAATTGATGGATGGCTCAGATTGGCTATGTCCCTAGTGTCCTGTAATAAGGCATTTATTTTCTACTAGGGTCCAGTAAATAGTTAGTCATAACTATTCTTTTGAGAAACAAGGGCTGTTTCTCAAAAGAATAGTTATGGCTAAAAAGAGCATGGCTTTCCTAGAGATCTTCACTATGATTCTCCTATTGCAGTTTGTAACAGGCTCCTGATCTGCCATAGACACTTTAAGCACCACTGAAACCCCACACAAGGGCCAAGTGGCAGAGCTGTCATGTACTCCAACCTGAATCAGCTGGAGATTTTTTTTTTTTATTGTGGGTAAAAATCAAAATTTTCATAATACAAACCAATATTTGTAAAATGATATATAAATATATATGCGTATATGTGCATTTGCTTACATAAATATTATTTTTTTCATATATATTTTAAAAGATGCTTAGATTACATAAATGTTACACAAAAATTACAGGGATTCCCATGTTCTCCACCTCCCATACCTCCCACAACCTCCCACATAAACATCTTTCATTAGTGTGGCACATCACCTGCAATAGATATACACATCCTGGGGCTTTGCCACTAAGCATAGACCACAGTTCACATCGTAGACCACACTCTCTCCCACACAGTTCCGCATGGTATATGCTGATGTAAAATGGCCTATATCGGTCACCACAACGTCACTCAGGACAAACCTCAAGTCCTGAAAAAGCCCCTGTATTATAACTGCCCTTCCCCTCCCCACCCCGAAAGCGTCTAGTGGCCACTGGCTCCACCTCACTGTTACAATTTCTTCCATTGCTTGAATCACAATATGTCTACAGCAGAATACCATTAAGTCCACTCTAGTCCATAGCTCTTCCCCCAATCCTGAGGGGACTGGGATGGTGATGTCCACTCCACCTCCAAGTGAGAGAGGGCTTATATCCCATGGATACAGTGGATGGGATAATCCTGCCTTCAGCTGCAGGCTCTCTCCATTCCCTGGGATGGCCGTTGTCCATCGTCGTCTCCTCACCAGGTGACTTGAGTGAGTCCATTGAGCTGTAGAGTAGGAGTTGCAGCTCCACCGAGATTCCAGGCACAGCTGGCACATAGGTAGGTCAGAGGCTCCAGTCTCTGTAAGTATACCTACAAATGCCAGCACCACATATAGGTTTGAATAGAAGGGACTGATGGACCATGTGCAGGGAGGACTTATTTGAGTCCAACTCTGTCACTCTCAGGAGCACAGATTCCAAAGTAGAGCCCACTGATAAGGCGTCAATCTCTGGGGCTATCCCCCGCTGGAGATTCTTCTGATGCTTTGGGTCCCCTTATAGTTGACAGCCTTTCTGATCACTCAGCATGGCAAAGACTTCTGTGGGTTGTTCCACAATAGCCATTCCCTTTTTCCATAGTATTGAAAATCTGAATTTAAAATTTACGATAGAACTTTAGCTGGGCAAATAAATTCCTAGCCTACCCATGCTAAGTAGACCATGTGAATGAGAGCAATTCCCTGGGCATGGCAGAGTGACATGGCAGAGCAAGCCTGGGTTCCTGGATGACCTGTAGCAGAGCTGTCCAACGAGGACTGGGCCACTTACCTCCAGACCGTCTTATGAGAGAAAACCATATTTCTATCTTGTTAAAGGCATTGATAATTTGGGTATTTGTTTAATAGCCACACCAATAATCTAACTAATATACTCAATACAAATAGATTAGAGAACAAAATCCCAAATTTAAATATATGTTGCCTCAAAAGCATTTGGGGCCAAAGGGGCCACCAAGCTTTGTCATCCCTCTCTCTTTTATTTTCTATTCTACCCCATTTCCTACTCCACCTATCAGTATCTTCACTTATATATCTTCAGTCTCCTTTATAAAAATACAAGTAAATATAAACAAATATTCTTATTATCCACCTTTCTTCTACATATAATGACATATTATGTAAAGAATTTGCACTTTGCTTTTTTCATTTAAAAATATATCCTGGGAAGCTGATGTGGCTCAAGCAGCTGGGCTCCTGCCACATGAGACATCCTCGGTTTGGTTCCTGGTACCTCCTAAAGATGATGCGCAAGACAGTAAGCTTATGCAATGGGCTGGTGCAGTGAGCTGACACAACAAGATGACACAGTGAGATGATGCAACCAAGAGACACAGTGAAGAAACACAATGAGAAACACAACAAAACAGGGAGTGGAGGTTGCACAAGTGATTAGGTGCCTCCTTCCCACATGGGAGGCCCCAGGTTCAGTTCCCAGTGCCTCCTAAAAAAAGAAGACAAGCAGATAACAAGTGCAAACAAGGGGGAAGAAATAAATAAAAATAAATAAATCTTAAAAAAAAAATATATATATATATATCCTACAAGTTGAATATGGATTTTCTATGTGATCCAGCAATACTATCACTAGGTATATACCCAGAAGAACTGAGAGCAGAGACATGAAGAGACATCTGCACACCAATGTTCATAGCAGCATTAGTCAGATTGCCAAAAGTTAGAAGAAACCCCGGTGTCCATCAAACTGATGAATGGATAAACAAATTGTGGTATATACACACAATGGAATATTATGCAGCGATAAGAAGAAATGAAGTTGTGAAGCATATGACAACATGGATGTACCTGGAGGACATCATTATGTTGAGTGAAGCAAGCCAGACACAAAAGGACAAATATTATATGATTGCGCTATTGTGAAATATATTGTGTAAACTCATGTAGTTAATTAGAATGTAGGTCACTAGAAAATAGGAGGGTAGACAATGCAAATCTGAGGGTTAATCTGTGCAGAATTGGTGAAAAGGTTGTTTGCAAATCTTTGGAAATGAATAGAAATGGTGACTGAACATCATAGTGTTTTTAACTAGAAGACCTACTCTATGGTTATGACAGTGGTTGAAAGGGAAAGTCTAAGGACATGTATATTACTAGAAGGAAAGCTAAAAACTGTAACATGGGACTGTATAAAATAATAAAACCTCATGTAAAACATGAATATGGGTGATATTGCATATATGATTGTTTTTACAAAATATAAATACAAATATACTAGAGGGAAGGAAAAAGAACAGCAGCTATGTATGACAGGTGAGTCACAGAGAGATCAATCGGTGATGAGTTTTGTTTGTTTTTTATTATTATTTTCGGAATAATGAAAGTGCTCTGGTAATGATTGGGCTGATGAATGCACAAATATGTGATTACACTGAATACCATTGATTGTACTCTTTGGATAGATTTATGCTTTATTGATTTGTATCAATAAAATTGATTTGTTAATACATATCCTACATATTTTCCATGTCAGTACATAAAGTCCACAATTTTTTCACAGCTTCATAGTATTCTGTTTTATGGCTACACCAAAGATAATTTAACAGTTCCCTATTGGTGACCATGTATTATTTCCAATCTTTTGCTATTTCATACTATGCTGCAACAAAAAACCTGGTATGTGAATCACTTTGTACATGTGCAAGTATAAATGCAGGATAGAGTCCCAAAGTGAGGATGCTGAATTAAATGGAACATGCATTTGTAATTGGATGGATACAGACAAATAGAACATAGAGTGTATTTGTCAGGGTTCTCTAGGAAAAAGAACCAACAGGAGATATCTATAAATATTATGAGATCTTTATAAGAATTGTGTCACACAACTGTGGGAATGGGCAAGTCTAAATTCCAAAGACAGGTCTCAAGCTGGGAACTCTGATGAAGGTTTTCGATGAATTCCCCAGGAGAAGCTGGCTGAAGAAGAGATGGAAACTTTCTCTTCTGACTGCTGAAATCATTAGTTCTCCTTTTAAGGCCTTAAACTGATTGTCTTCAATAATAAGAGAAATCTCATCCAATCTCCTCAGTTGATTGTGGGTGTAATCAGCCATAGATGCAATCAACTGACTGATGATTTAAGTCCATGAAATATCCTCACAGTAACAATCAGGCCAGTGCTTGCTTGACCAAACAACTGGACACCATCACCTGGCCAAGTTGACGCATGAGCCTGACCATCACAAGAGAGGTTGTTCCATTTTTATACTCCTGCAAGTAATATGTGTGCATGCCAGTTTCTCCATAACCTTACCAATGGAGTATGATGTCTTATTCTGGAATTTTACCAATTTAATTGGTAAGAAATGGTATCCCAGTAGTTTGAATTTGCATGTCACTTATTATGAATCAAGCTGATCATCTTTTCACATATTTAGGCCAATTTGTATTTCTTTTTCTCTGAGTTGTCCATTCAGGTCATTTGCCCATTTTACTCTGGATTTTAAATTTATATATATATTATAAAGAAGATCTTTATGGGACATTAGCCCTGTGTCTGTGAAACAAGCTGTAAAAAACTTTCCCAATTTGTCTCTAGTCTTTTGACTTGGTTTACTATGTTGACATGTGAATTTTTTAATAGTCATGTTTATCAACCATTCTGACCTTTACTTTGGAGAAATTATCTCAATCATGAGATGTCAGGCCCGTGTTTCTGTGGAAATTTTTTTTTTTTTTTTTTTTTTTTTTTTTTTGAGGTACCAGGGCCCAGAATCGTTGGCTCTCCTGAGTCGGGTTTTTCATTTGTTTGCTTGTTGCTCATTTTTGTTCTTAGGAGGCACTGGAAACGGAACCAGGACCTCCCAAGGTGGAAGCAGGTGCTCAGCTGCTCGAGCCAGATCCACTCCCTTCTGTGGAACTTATCTTCTCCATCCTGGCATGCAGGGCCTGTTCACAAGATCTATCAGTTGTGAATCTATAAATCACCAACAGAGTGATTCAAGTCAGACCTATGTTAACCAAACAGACATTTGGGTGTTTTGCTTTTTTATTATATAGATCAGGCAGGACCTACACGGGCAGTCCTGTAATTTTGTCCAAGAGAACCATAATCAGCCAGCCACTACTTAAGTTTCCCATAGGTCAGACTATTTTGAAAAGCACCCTGATCCTGCTGCCTATTTTTGAAACAACACCTACCTTGTATCTGTCAATTATAGGTCTCCATCTAGCCACTACCACTCCTGGGTCATGGTTTTTCTCCCCATCGAAGTCAGGGCACTCGTTTCAACTGGGGTATTTCCTGACAGCTCCTCTGGCAATATTCAGTATTCAGAGATTGTGTGCTCACCTTTCCAATGTTTTCCAAGGTCTTGGTGGTTTCAATGTCTTGGTGAACACAGTGTCTTCTGGCCTTTCAAGAGGCAGAGTTAGGAGAAGGGTGAGCAGTTCACCCATTACAATTCTACTCCAACACTTCTATGTCCCTAAGCTTTTGAAGTATTTCCTTTACATTATACCAAGGAATTTCTGGCATCTCAACTTCAATTAGCATGGGTGAGCCAGGGCCGACCACAAAGGCTTGTCCATGTTTGCGCATTGAAGAGAATGACAACTCAGCCAGCTGAGGATATTCTCACTTGGTTTTACAATTGCTTTAAAATATACAAAAATGAGCAAGGATACATGTGGGTGTTGAGTAGACAAACTCCACAGGGTCTCCACTGTTAATTACAGAGGTGTATTTTAAGCTTGGTGGTCTCCATGGCCCTCATGGGGTGAAGAAATCATCAGGTCAGTGGAGTCCAGAAACACAGGCTGGCTGGCTTTCAAATCACTGGCGGCTGAAAGAAGGAAAGCTCATGTTATCATTCAAGAGTCCCCCCTCTTTTCATAAAAAGTAATCTGCTGCCCAATGCATTTTAGATCTTCCTGCATTATCAGTCTTGAAGCTTTGTTGTAGCAGGCCTGGGCAAGAGTTTGCCACACTAGGCCACGGTGGGACAGCTTTTTCTAAAAAGCAATCTTACTGAGAATATTCACATATCATACAATCCGTCTAAAGTGTACAATTCAATGACTTTTGGTATAATCACAGATTTGTGCATTTGTCACCATAATCAATATTAGAGCATTTTCATTACTCCAAAAAGAACCCCCCCACACACCCCTTAGCAGTCACCTCTCAGTCCCTCTGTCCTCCCCCTGCCATATATATCTGCTAATCTAATTCTGTCTCTATAAATTTACTTATATTTACAATTTATATAAATGGAGTCAAACAGTGTGTAGTACTTTGTGTCTGGATTCTGTCACTTAGTATAATTCTCTCTCTTCTTTTTTTACAATTGATGAAAAACTATTAGAATATTACTATTCGCTACAGAGTCCATAGTTTGTTTTAGGTGTGTGTATACATACATACATACACACACACACATATATATATATATATATATATTTTTTTTTTTAAACTTCTGATTTGCATTAATTAGCTTTATTACACTTTATTAGAAAAAAACTAAATAGGGCCATTTGGCAGTATTGTTTCTTTTTAAAAACAAATCAATTTTATTGATACAGATTAATAAAGCATGCAGTCCATCCAAAATGTACAATCAATGGTATTTGGTATAAACATATAGTTGTATGTTCATCAGGTCAATCATTATTAGAGATTTTCCTTATTCCAATAATAATTAAATACAAAAAACAAACAAAAATTCGTCACCTCTCAATCTCTCTATGCTTCCCCTGCTGTACATAGTTGCTATTCAGTTTCTGTCTCTGTAGTTGTTTTGTATTTATATATATATATATATATATTTTTTTTTTTTTTTTAAGATTTTATTTATTTATTCATTCATCCCCCCCACTGCTGCTTGTGCTCGCCAGGCCAGCCAACTACGCCGTGCGGGCGGGCCTGCCCCCACCAGGAGGCCCCGGGAACCGAACCCGGGGCCCCCCACATGGTAAACGGGAGCCCCACTGATTGAGCCACAGCCGCTTCCCTAGATGGTGTAGCAGTTTGGTATTGTTTATGAAACTTTCCAAAGTAAACTCAGAGAATGCAGCTTGGCTTCTCCTTGCAGCTTTTAGCAAAATGCTAGACAAGAGAGATAAGCTGAGAACTGAATTGTTGGGCACAAAGAAAACAGAAACTGATTCCAGAAATTTCAAGCCTCTGGAAATCAAGCCCCCAGACAATAGTGCTCCATTTGAGGAACTCACTAAACATGGAACTTGTAAATCTGGATTGGAAATGCAGTTATCAAGGAAAGACTTGTGGAAAGTCTTATTGTCTGATGGCTTGGATCCCTGCTTTTTGCATGCTAAACCAACAAGCTTTTTGAGAGTGCTGTATGAACAAAACCACTGTCATCTTGGACTAAAAGGGACATCAATGGGAGATATAGAAGGGAAAATGGCTTTAAGAGGAAAATCCTGGAAGCCAAGGTCTGGAATTAAGACATCTCCTTGGGCCAAGAGAGGAACCCCACTCATGTGTACAGAGAGGGTGAGTTTGCCCCAGCAGTTGAAGAGGGTGGATGTTCCCACCAGATGTTTAGGGAGAGTTTTGCTGCCCCATGGTACAGAGAGGATGGAGCACATTCCCCAAGGATTAGGGAGGTAAGGTCACCACTCCATAGGTCTGAGAGGGGTGGGACTGTCCCCCATGGATTAGGGAAGGCCAGGTCGCCAACTTGTTGCTCTGAGAGAGTTGGGCCTGTATGCCAAAGGTTAGGGAGGATGTTGTCTTCACATTACTGTACTAGGGGGACTGAGACTCTATCCTAAAGGTTGGGTAAAGTGTGGCCATTACCCAAATACTCTTGGAGGGTGAGGTCTGCAGCTTGGTCACCACCAAGATGCTTGATGAGGGTGGAACCAAGAAAATGGTCATTGGGCAAGCCCGTGGAAAGGGTGAGTCCCCACAAGGCCCCAGGGAGAAGAAACCATCATCTTGACAATGACTCTCAGGCTTTGAAATCTAATGGAGTATGCCCTGCAGGTAAACAGAACTGTAGGGGACCTGTGACTCATGTTTCCCTCCCAATTTCTCCTTATGGTAATGCAAATGTTTATCCTTTGCCTGTCCCTTTGTATAGTGGAAGCAGATAAATGGTTTTGTAAGTTTCAGAGGTCTGCAGCCAGAAGGGACTTTGCCCCAAGACAAACTGTATTTCTTTAAACTGATTGTGATTTTTTTTTATACTTAGCATTGTTAATGATTTCAGGTTTTTTTGAATATTGTGATGTCTTTCTGGAATTCAGAGGGTGGAGTGTAGCAGTTTGGTACTGTTTATGAATTCCAAAAATAGATATTGGATTGTGTTTGTAAACTGGTCTGTCCCTCTGGGCATATTAGATTATATTAAATTCAGAGGTTTTACTTTTACTTGATTAAATTATGATTAGGGCTTTGATACGGCCACGTCAGTAGGCCGTTGAGTCCCTGCCTCCTTGGTGGGTGGGGACTCACAGAGAAAACGACATGGCAGAGGAGAGAGTTTTAGTTTTGATGCTGGAGCCCCGGGAAGTCAATACACAGGAGAAGAACACAGAGGAACAGAGACAGCTCCATAGACACAGCAGAGGCCCTGGGGAGAGAAATGTGCCTGTTAGCCTTCAGCTGCAACTAAGTCCAGAGAAAAATGAGCCCCAGGGAGGGAGATGAGCCTTATTCCAGACTACAGCTGAGATAGGAAGAAGCTGAGGCCACAGAGCCTTAAGAGGAAGAGGAAGAGGAAGGCTGAACTCTTGCAGAGACTGGCAGCTATCTTGCTCCAACACGTGGCAACAGACTTTGGTGAGGAAAGTAACTTGCTCATTATGGCCTTGTGCCTATAAGCTTTTACCTCAAATAAATACCCTTTACAAAAGTCAACAGAGTTCAGGTACTTTGCATCAGCACCCCTTTGGCTGACCAATACAGATGGAGTCAAGCAATATGTAGTACCTTGTGTCTAGTTTCTTTCCCTTAGTATATTTTCCTTTTTTTTCTTAAACCCTTACTGGATAATATAGTATTACTATATACTACTGTCCATAGTTTGCTTTGGTTGTATGTTTGCCTGATATTAACATCTTGTAACATTAACATACATTGTTCAGTTTCAAAGAAAAACTGTCTTATACATGCAATATTACCCATATTCATATTTCACATGAGGTTTCACTATGCTATACAGTCCCATGTTGTATTTTTTAGCTTTCCTTCTAATAATATACATGTCCTTAGACTTTCCCTTTCAACCATTGTCATACCCATATAATAGCACTGCTAGTTAGAAACACTTATGATGTGTTTTCACCTTTTCTATTTCCAAAGATGAACAAACAACCTTTTTACCAATTCTGCACAGATTAACCCTCAGTTTTGCATTCTCTACCCTCCTTCTATTTTCTGGTGACCTATATTCTATTTATTAACTCCATGAGTTAACATAGTATATTTAGTTCATAATAGCACAATCATACAGTATTTGTCCTTTTGTGTCTGGCTTGCTTCACTCAACATAATGTCCTCCAGGTTCATCCATGTTGTCATATGCTTCACAACTTCATTTCTTCTTACAGCTGCATAATATTCCATCATATGTATACACCATAATTTGTTTATCCATTCATCGGTTGATGGACAACTGGGTTGTTTGCATCTTTGGCAATTGTGAATTATGCTGCTATGAACATCGGTGTGCTGATGTCTGTTCATGTCACTGCTCTCAGTTCTTCTGGGTATATACCTAGTAGTGGTCTTGATGGGTCACGTGACAAGTCTATATTCAACTTCCTTAGGAACTGCCAAACAGTCATCCACAGTGGCTGTACTATTCTACATTTCCACCAACAGTGAATAAGCATTCCTATCTCTCCACATCCTCTCCAACACTTGTAGTTTTCTGACTTTTTAATAGTGGCCATTCTAATAAGTTTGAAATGATATATCATTGTAGCTTTGATTTGCATTTCCCTAATCACTAGTGATATTGAAAATTTTTTTCTTTCTTGTTTTTTTTTTTTTTTTTTTTTTTTGCCATTTCTATTTCTTCTTTGGACAAATGTCTGTCCAAGTCTTTTGCCCTTTTTAAAACTGAGTAGTCTGTCTTCATTGTTAAGTTGTAGTATCTCTTTATATATCATGATATTAAACCCTTATTGGATATGTGATTTCCAAATATTTTCTCCCATTGATTCAGCTGCCTTTTCATCTTTTGACAAAGTCCTTTGTGGTGAAAAAGTGTTTAATTTTGAGGCGGTCCCATTTATCTATTTTTTTCTTTTGTTGTTCATGTTTGGGTGTAAGATTCAAGAAACCAGTACCTACCTCAAGATTTTGTGAGCTTCAGCTACTGAGATCCAGTCCTCATGGGAATAGGCAGAGAGAGGATCAGATTTTGAAGATGTTTCCCACATTTTTTTTCTAGCAGTTTTATGGTCCTGGCTTTTATATTTAGCATATAGGGAGTGAGATAAGGGTCCTCTGTCATTCTTTTGGTTATTTATGTTCAGTTCTCCCAGCACTATTTGTTGAAGAGACTGTTTTTTTCTCAGAAACGTGGGCTTGGTAGGCTTGTCAAAAATCAGTTGGCTGTAGAAGTGAGGTCTATTTCTGAACTCTGAATTCTATTCCACTGTTCAATATGTCTATATTTATACCAATACCATGCTGTTTTGACCACTGTAGCTTTGTAAAATGTTTCAAGGTCAGGCAGTAAAATTCCTCCCATGTCGAGCTTCTTTTTTAGAATGTTATTGGCTATTCAGGTGCACTTTCCCTTCCAAATGAATTTGGTAATTGCCTTTTCTATTTCTGTAAAGTCGACTGTTAGAACTTTGATTGGTATTGCATTGCATCTATAAATCAGTTTGGGTAGGATTGGCATCTTCACGATATTTAGTCTTCTAATCCATGAACACAAATGTCTTTCCATTTGTTTGTCTTATTTGATTTCTTTTAGCAGTGTTTTGCAGTTTTCAGAATATAGGACCTGTACATCTTTGATTAAATCAATTCCTAGGTATTTGAGTCTTTTTGTTGTTATTGTAAATGGAATTTTTTTTCCTGATTTCCTCCTCATATTGTTCAATACTAGTGTACAGAAACATTACTGATTTTTGCATGTTGATCTTGTATCGTCCCACTTTGCTGAACTCATTTATCAGCTCAAGTAGCTTTGTCATAGATATTTTGGAATTTTCTAAATACAGGAGCAAGTCTGCAAATAGAGTTTTACTTCCTCTTTTCCTATTTGGGTGCCCTTTATTTTTTTCTTGTCTAATTGCTCTTGCTAGAATTTCTAGTACAATGTTGAATAACAGTGGTGACAGTGGGTGTCTTTGTCTTGTTCCCAATCTTAGAGGGAAAGCTTTCAACCTCTCCCTATTGAATACGATTTTGGCTCTGGATTTTCAAATATGTCCTTTATTATGTTGAAGAACTGCCCTTCTATACCTCTTTTGAAGTGTTTTTTTAATCAAGAAATGATGCTGGGTTTTGTCAAATGCCTTTTCTGCATTGATTGTGATGTTCGTGTGTTTTTTTTTCCCTTCAGTTTGTTTATGTAGTATATTACATTGATTGATTTTTTTATATTCAACCACCCTTGCATACCAGGAATAAATCCCACTTGGCCATAATGTATAGTTGTTTTGATATGCTGTTGGATTTGATTTGCAAGTATTTTGTTGAGAATTTTTGCAATTATGTTCATTAGAGAGATTATTCTAATTTTCTTTTTTTGTAGTATCTTTATCTGGCCTTGATATTAGGGCAATTTGTTGGCTTCATAGACTGTGTTGTGTAATTTTTTCTCCTCTTCAATTTTTTGGGATGAGTTTAAACTGGATTGGTGTTAATTCTTCTCAAAATGCCTGGTAGAATTCACCTGTAAAGCTATCTGGTCCTGGACTTTTCTTTTTTGGAAGATTTTTGATGATGATTTCAATCTGTTTATATGTGATTGGGTGTAGCGGGTATAGATCAGTGGCTGAGTGCATGCTTTGCATGTATGAGGTCTTGGGCTCAAAGGAAAAAAAAAAGAATAAATGTGATTGGTTTGCTGAGTTCTTATATTTCCTGTAGACTAAATGTATGTTGTTTGTGTGTTTCTAGGAATTTTTATCCATTTCCATTCATGTAGGTTGTCTAGTTTGTTGGCATACAGTTTATCATAATATCCTCTTATGACCCTTTTTATTTCGGTGGAGTCAGTTATAATGTCCCTCCTCCTTTCATTTCTGATTTTATTTGCATCTTCTCTCTTTTCTTCTTCGTTAGTCTAGCTAAGGGTCTGTCGATTTTACTGATCTCCAAAACCAGCTTTTGGTTTTGTTTATTTTCTCTATTGTTTTTGTTGATGTTGTTGTCAATTTCATTTATAGCTGCTCTAATCTTTATTCTTTCTTTCCTTCTGCTTGCTTTGGGATTGGTTTGCTCTTCTTTTTCTAGTTGCTCCAGATGTTCAGGTAGATCTTTGATTTTTAACTCTTTCTTCTTTTTTAATATAGGCATTTAGGACTATAAATTTCCCTGTCAGCAATGCCTTGGCTGTATCCCATAAGTTTTGATAAGTTATGCTCTCGTTTACATTTGTCTCAATATATTTACTAATTTCTCGCTTGACTCACTGATTGCTTAGGAGGGTGGTGTTCAGCCTCCACACATAATGTGCATTTTCCTTTTTCCCATCTATTATTGATTTCCAGTTTCATTCCATTATGATCTGAGAAGATACTTTGTATAATTTCAGTCTATTTATATTTATTGAGACCTGCCTTGTGACCCAACATGTGATCTATCCTGGAGAAAGACCCATGAACAATCTGTGAACACTTGAGATGAATGTATAACCCACTGATTGTGATATATTTGCAGCATTCTGTATATTATGTTAGGAATAGCTCATTTATCATATTGTTCAAGTTCTGTGTTTCCTTGTTGATCTTCTGTCTAGTTTTCCTATCTAAGGATATGAGTGGTATGTTGAAAACTACATCTATTATTGTAGAAATGTCTATTTCTCCCTTCAATTTTGCTAGAGTTTGCCTCATGTGTTTTGGGGCACCCTGGTTAGGTGCATAGATATTTATAACTGTTATTTCTTACTGGTAGATTGTCCCTTTTATTAATATGTAATTGCCTTCTGCATTTCTTATAACTTTTAAACATTTAAAGTGTGACTTGTCTGATATTAGTATAACTATCTCTGCTCTTTTTTGGTTACTGTTTGCATGGAATATCTTTTTCCAACTTTTCACTTTTAGCTGAATTGTATCCCTGGGTCTAAGAAAGAATCTTTTGTAGGCAGCATATGGATAGCTCATGGTTGTTGTTTTTTTTTTTTACTCTTTTGTAAGCCTATATCTTTTGATTGGGGAGTTTAAACCATTCACATTCAATATATTACTATAAATGCATTATTTACTTCATTTTATTCTTTGGTTTTCATATGTCATGTCTTATTTTCATCTGTCCTTTTTACTCTTTTGGTTATCTTTTCTGCTATTCTTGCCTTCTACACTCTCCTGCAACCCTCTCTCTCCTGTCTTTTTCTTTGAGGTCGTAAGGCTCCCTTTAATGCTTCCAGCAAACTCAGATTCTTTTTTATGAACTCTTAGTAGCTGTTTATTTGTGAATATTTTATACTCATCTTCATATTTGAAAGAGATTTTGCTGGATAAAGAATTCTCTGCTGGTAATTTTTCTCTTTCAATATCCTACTTATATCATATCACTGTCTTTCTGCCTCCATGGTTTCTGATGAGAAATCTATACTAAGTCTTACTAGGCATCCCTTGTATGTGATGGTTTGCTTCTCCCTTGCTGCTCTCAGAATTTTTTCTTTATCTTTGGTGTTTGACATTCTGAGTAGTATGTGTCTTGGAGTAGGTCTATTCAGATTTATTCTGAGGAGGGAATGCTGTGCTTCTTGGACATGTAAACTCATTTCTTTGATGAGGTTTGGGAAATTTGCAGTCATTATTTCCTCAAGTACTCTTTCTGGAATTCCCATGACATGTATGCTTTTGCAGTTCATATTACCATTCAACTCCCTGAAAATCTGCTCAATTTTTCCCATTTTTCTCTCTTTATGTTCTTCTTCTCTCCTCACCTTCATCTGTTCAGTCTTTTGCATCACTTATTCTTCCTTCTATCATTTCAAGTCTGCTGTTGTATGCCTCTAATGTGTTTTTTTTTTTTTCTCTTTTTTTCTTTTTTTATTATGGGTAAAAATCAAAATTCTCACAATACATACAAACATTTGCAAAATGATATATAAATATATATGCATATATGTGTATTTGCTTACAAAAATGTTATTTATATATATATATATATATACATATATTTTAAGAGGTGCTTAGATTACCCAAAATATTACACAGAACCCACTGGGATTCCCATGTTGCCCACCTCCCACACCTCCCACCACATCTCACACAAACATCTCCCACTAGTGTGGCCCACCACTCTCAATGAACTTACACATCCTGGGCCTTGCCACCAACCATAGACCACAGTTCACACTGTAGACCACACTCTCTCCCCTCTAATGTGTTTTTTATCTTTCCTATTGTGACTTTCATTCCCAAAAGCTCTGTTATTTTTCTACTCAGGTTTTCAAATTCTGCTTTTCCAGGGTCTTTTTTTTTTTTTTTTTTTTTTTTTAATTTATCCCTCCCTTCCCCCAGATCATTCTCTCATCTGTCTGCTCATTGTTTGCTTGCCTTCTCCAGGAGGTACCAGGAACTGAACCCAGGACCTCCCATATGGGAGGCAAGTACCCAATGTCACATCCACTCCCCACTGGCTGCAGCATCTGCTCATTTGTGGCATCTGCTCATTTAGGCATCTGCTCATTGCGGTGGTGTAACATCTAGTTCGTTGCAGTGGGTGCACTGTCTAGCTCATTACTGCGGGTGCAGCATCTAGCTCGTTGCAGTGGGTACAGTGTCTGTTTGTCTTCTTTAGGACGCACTGGGACCCCTCATGTGGTAGGCAGGTGCCCAACTTGTTGAGCCACATCCACTTCCCCCCAGCATCTTCTTGATGTCCTTTATCTTGTTAGCCATATTTTCTTTCAAGTCATTGATTTTATTTAGGAGATTTGTATGAACCTCATTACTTAGTTGACTCAAACCCTATGTCTCATCTGGGGCTTTGATATATTCCTTTGCTTGGGCCATTTCTTCCATTTTCTTAGTATGGCTTTTAATTTTTTGCTGTTGTCTAGGCATCTGATTATGATGGTGGGTTTACTCTGATGCTCACTTTCTCTGTGGCAGGAGGCAGTGTGTTAGTGCCTTTCTTCGATTCTTGGTTCAGCCTGTTCTAGGTCTTTAAGATTGTCCCTCTTAGTTGCTCAAATCTGAGCCATGGACCCAGTAATGGTTTGCAGACCTGATTCCAAGGGTCTTGGGGAGATAGGCTATAAAGGCTGGAAAAAGCCTTTCTTACTTTTTTAAAAAACTTTTTTTTTTTTAACAAATCAATTTTTTTAAACTTTATTTTGTACATTTAATAATTGAAAATATAAACAATTAAAAACTAAAAAGTAAACACAGATGAATAAATATATACATTTCTCAATTAAATGTAATGGATACATATAATTTTTTTTTAATCAAACAATATGTTACACAATATATTTGGTTCATAGTAACACATTCACACAGTATTTAACAAATCAATTTTACTGACTTACTTTTAATTTCATCAGATGTACTTCGTCAGCCCACCAGTAGATGGTGCTCTTTGGCAACGCTCTCAGTGCAAGCCCTGGTGGGAATGTTTTCAGTGCAACACCAACTGCAAAAATGCGACCGAGGATCCTGCCTCAAGGCTATTCAGAGACTTGCAATTTGAACTTTCTCCAAGGCCATTCTCCCACCTTGGCCAGCAGCCTCCTCCCTTTTCCCAGGGAGGAAACTCTTCCACTGTCCTCTATGTTTTCAACAACCAGTCCCAGTCAGTAGGGAGGGTGATTGAGAGGGTCAGATCTCTTTAGTCCCTTGCTGGCTCCCAGGGCAAATAATGGTCCAGCCTTTCCCTGGTGTCCTAAACTCTAGATCATTTTTTTGCCAGGCCCTTTCTGCCTATTCTCTAGCTATTTTTCTGGGAAAGAAGTACGTATGTTTTTGCTCAAATATCCTATTATTAACATCTTGTAATATTAATGTACATTTGTTCTGATTCATGGAATAACATATTTGTACTATTAAGCACACAAATTGTCCACAACAGGGTTCACTAATCTATACTGTCAGTGGGCCAGCTTTTAATATAAACATGAAACACACAATTAGAAATGCTCCCAGCTATTTGATCTAACCAGTTATTTCAGAACTCTGGTAATTATACCCACATTGGTCATTTCAGTCCAGTTTGAAATTTTAATCTTTCATCTAGCATGATCAGAATACCATTTAGGTATTCTACTTTTTGTTTGATTTTATAATTGCCATTCATGGCATACTGAACTGATTGTAGTTTTGGTTTTGGAAACAATGGAGGGGAGGGCAAGTAGAGAATTAGATTCCCCTTGTAAGCAGGCAAAGTTGTTACAGGTTTTGTTTGTTTGTTTGTTTTTGAGGTACAGGGGCTGGGGATTGAACCTAGGACCTCAAATGTGGGAAGCCGGCTCTCAACCACTGAGCCACATCGGCTCCCCTGAGTTGGTTTTTCAGTTTATTTGTTGTTGTTGTTGTTTTTAAGGAGGCACCAGGAATTGAACCCAGGACCTCCCATGTGGGAAGCAAGCACTCAACAGCTTGAGCCACATCCGCTCCCTACAGGTCTTTTAAGTAAAGCAACACAGAATCATAAGACAAAGGAAGCAGAGCTGCTTCCTTTAGCAAGGGAGACTCAGCATATGTTGGAGGTTCCAGGTATAGATCCCACTTCTATTCTTTGGGCCCTGTTCTTTCTCAGGCAAGGCTTTAACTTTTGCCTTTTATAGCAGGGAAAGCTGCAAATTCAACTAATATTATAATTCAGAAGTCAATATGCTCCAATTTTGAGTTTGGTTTTGGCTGCCTTAGCCCAGTAGCTACAAGAGATAAGTTTTCCTTTTAGCACCATCTTAGAAAGTCTTTAGTTTTTAGCTGACCCTTGGCCAATCATTAGAGACTCTGAGCTGGTCATTTTCGTTTTATAAGTTGTCCAGCAGCAACTACTCACTCCTATAGTTCTTTAATTTCTCTGGCTTTTATATTCTGTCAGTCATCACTTTCTTCTCCAAAAGTCTTGCTTTCAATGAGTACTTTAGATGCCCTTTTGAGTAACAGTTTGCCACTGTATGGCATGGTCTTCCATAATTCCATCCCTTAACACTAGACAGATTTTATTACTGTTACCACAAAGAGTCCAAATAAAAAAATTCTCGGATTCTGACTATTTCCTGAGAGGTTGGTGCTTGCAGTTTATCCCATCATTGATTTCTATATGAATCAAGGTTCTAATTATAAGCTACAGAAACAAAGTCAAGCTATTTTAAGCAGAAAACAGATTTATTCTTAAAAAATTATATATATAGATTAGCCTATAAACTCTCCAGGAAACCAGAGAATCAGATTTAGAGGCCATAGATGAACTAGGAGCCATGCCCAAACTCATGCTACAGAGGGAGTCTGTTGGTCACAAATGGCAGTTTGAGATTGTTTTATGAATCCCCAAAAGAGAAAGATTATGCTTGTAAACTAATCTATCCCTCTGGGTGTGATACCCTTTGATTGCATTAAATTCAGTCGAGGGGGCCTTTGATTAGATTACCTGTTAAGATCAATTTAGGACTTTTAATTAGGCTACATTAGTAGGCGTGACTCAGGTTGAGTCCCCGTCCCCTTGCTCATTCTGATACAAATGGACACTTACTCAGAGAGACCCATGGAAGAAAGAGCTCTGACATTTTTTATCCTGCCATGTGACAGAAAGGAGAAGGCTAAAACAGCTGAGGCTCGGGGAGAGGTGAGCCATTTGCCTGATAGCTTACAGCTGACTTTGGGAAGAAACTGGAACAGCAAGATTGACATAGGAAGCCCTAAGAGACTAGCCTTTGCCAGCTTACAGCTGAAATTGGGGAAAAAGTAGAGCAGCTGGGCCTAAGAGAGGAAGCCCGGAGGGCAAAGAGAGATCAAGCAAAGATCTCCTGCCATCTTGTTTCAACACATGGCAGCTGACTTTGGTGATAAAGCACGTCTTATAGTGCCTTGAGTTAGACTTTCTGTAGCCTTGGGGCTGTAAGCTTTTACCCCAAATAAATCCCTATTATAAAAGCCAACAAATTTCTGGTACTTTGCATTGGCAGCCCTTTGGCTGACTGATACAGCACACATACTGCCACTTGTACCACTAACAAGCAATTGGGACACAAAATCCTAATCCTTTCTGCTTCTTGGAAGTGGTTATAGGAGCCACCACTGTGTTCGCCTGTGCCAGAATAAAGTTAGTATGGTTTATTCTCTTGTGCATCACTGGCTTACGATTCAAATATAGAAGTACATCTAATGGAAGGAATCTTGGTCACATATCTTCACCTATATGCAAAGTAGACTGGGAAAGCAAACATCTGGTATTTACAGTGTCTGCAGAGGAGTTGGGGGTCTTTCCAAATATAGAAAGGAGTGTTTGGATGGTGGGAATTCAAGTCATAAGATCAGTTGATTTTCACAAAAAGAAAAAAGTTCTTTCTCAAACTCCCAATTTAAAAAAGAGCTTTCAAGTGATTTAATCAAAATGGTGGCATAAGACATTCCCAGGAACATTTTCCTTTACAGACAACTAAATAAAAGCATATCTTCAACTCTTTTGAAACTATGGAGATTTCTCAAGACTGGGGAATACTAGAAAGGCTAAATTGAGGAGGAAAAAACACCTAAAAGAGGTAGGAGAGCAGTGAGGACTTGCCATTCCAGATGCCTCCCCCAATCACAGATCTACATGCTTTAAGAAACACAGCAGTGGCTTTCTGGCCCCCTACCTCCTGCTGAGGTCACTGACCACACAGCCACCCACCTCAGCAGTTTAGAACCCCATGCACATTCAGGCACGGGGACTCAATGCCACATGGAACCATGGCGGAGCCTCAGTAGTTAGCAAATGCATGCATTCAAAGCAGCCCACTGGAAACCAGAGCAACCCACAGCAGAACTTTTGGCAAGCTGTGTTCACTCCAGGCCAGACCCTAATTGCTGGTGCACAGAAACAACAAAATAGTGTATCTTTGAACATTGATCCCATCTAGTTCTGTGAGTCAAGGTCCCTTAATATGGAAGTTACTGGAGGCAGAAAAGCCTAGAAGAGAGGACAATCAGAATCATAGTCTGAAGAGCAGATAGAGAAAAAAAAAAAAAAGAAAAAAGAAAACAGATCCTAAGGGACCTGTGGGATAACAAGAAGCATACCAACATAGGCATTGTGGGAGACCCAGAAAAACAAGAGAGGGGAACAGATGTGGCTCAGACTGTTGGGCACTCACCTCTCATATGGGAGGCCCTGGGTTTGGTTCCCAGTTACTTCTGGAGAAGGCGAGCAAACAATGAGCAGACAGACGAGAGAACCATCTAGAAAAGGGGGGGGATAAGTAAAGAAAAATAAAGTAAATAAGTAAATCTTAAAAAAACAAACAAACAAAAAAAAACAATAGAAGTTAAGAAGGACAAGAGAAGGAAAAGGGAACAGGGAGAATATTTAAGGAAATTATAGTTGAAACTTTCCCAAATCTGATGAAAGACATGAATACACGTCCAAGAAGCACAACAATCTCCAAACAGGATAAACCCTAACAGAACTACTCCAAGACATATACTAATCAAAATGTTGATTAACTAAGATAAAGAGAGAATTCTGAAAGCCGCAAAAGAAAAGTGATTCATCTTTTCCAAGAGTCCTCAATATGACTAAGTGCCAATTTCAGAAACGATGAAGACAAGAAGGCACTGGTATAACATCTTTAAGGTACTGAAAGAGAAGAACTGCCAGCCAAGAATTCCACATTCAGCAAAACCGTCTTTCAAAAGTGAGGGAGAGTTTTCATAAGTTCATAGATAAACAAAACTGTGAGAGTTTGTCTCCAAGAGACTGCCCCTATAAGAAATGCTAAAGGCTGAAGGAAAGGACATACGATAGTTGCTTGGAGCAACATAAAGAAACAAAGACCTTCTGTAAAGGTAATTACATGGGTAAATGCAAAACCCAGTTGTATGGTATCCTCAGTATATAACTCTATTCCTAATTTCCAGTAAGATTTAGAATACAGTTGAATAAGAAATAATCCTATTTATATGTTACAGACATGAAATATATATAAAAAGGTAATGTGTGACAGAAACAACATAAAAAGGGGAAACAGAAAGATATAGGAATAGAGACTGTATATGCTAGTGGAAATAAGGTGGTATCATTTCAAACTAGTAGGTTACAGACTTGGGTTGTTTAATATAAACCCCAGGGTAACCACAAAGAAAGTAATTAAAATGCATGCAGAAGCAGAAATGAGAAAGGCATTGTAACAGGTTGAAGCTGGGTGGACTCCAGAAGATCATGTCCTTAGAGCTAATCCATTTCTGGGCCTATAAACCTACTGTAGGTGGGATCTTTTGATTAAATTACTTCAGTTAAGGGCTTTTTTTTTTTTAAGGTACTGGGGGCTGGGGATTGAACCCAGGACCTCATATGTGAGATGCTCGCACTCAACAAGCCACATCAGTTCCCCTATGATGGTTTTTTCATTTTGCTTATGTTTGTTTTTGTTTTTTTCTAGGAGGCACCAGGAACCAAACCCAGGACCTCCCAGGTAGGAAGTAGGTGCTCAACTGCTTGAGCCACATTCACTCCCAGTTAAGGACCTTTGATTAGATTGTGTGACCTAGGGTGTGTCTTAATCCTCTTATTGGAGTCCTTTATAAAAGGAAGAATGTGCAGAGACACAGAAAAAATCTCCTAGAAGCTGAGAGAGAAACCACCACCATCACCCCGCCCCCTGGGAGCCAGAAGCTGAAATCAACAACACAAAAGTTGTGAGGAGGCCACTGAAACCACAAGCTGAAGGCAATGAGACCCAGAGGAGAGGGGAGAGATGAGAAGATGCCACCATAGTGCCCTGCCATGTGTCTTACTGCCCCCAGCTGCAGCTCAGGGAGAAAGCATCTCCATATGAAGCCTTGATTTGGACATTTTTCTCAGCCTCAGAACTGTAAGTTTATAAATTGATAAATCCTTATTGTAAAAGCCAACCCATTTTCTGGCATATTGCCTTGGCAGCCTTTAGCAAACTAAAGCAGGCATCAATTAGTTGCATCACAAAAGATCAACTATACACAAAAGGAGGATGCAATAAAGGAAAACAGGGACAAAAAGGATATAAGATGTATAAGAAACAATGGGCAAAAGTCCTGCCTTATTAGTAATTGAATATAAGTGGATTAAACTCACCAATCACAAGACAAGATTGGGGAGTGGGAGTAGCTTGGTGGTTGAGCGTCTGCTTCCCAAGTACAAGATCCTGGGTTCAATCCCCGGTACTGCCCGGAAAAAAAAAAAAAAAAAAAAAAAAAGATTGGCAGAATGGATAAAAAAGTATGACCCAACAGTATGTATATGTAAGGAGACTCACCTTAGGCTCATAGACTGAAAGTGAAAGGATGATGCAAATAGTAATGAAAAGAGAGCTGGGGTAGCTATACTATATCAGATAAAATAGACTTTAAATCAAAAACTGTTGCGAGAGACAAAGAAGGACACTATATATTAATAAATGTGTCAAAAAACAACCACCAAACATTTACATACTTAATCACACCAAAATATATGAGGCAAACACAGATGAAACTGAAGGTAGAAATACACCTCTACAATAATAGTTGGAGACTTCAATACACCACTTTCAACAATGGATAGAACATTTAGACAGAAGATCGATCAAGAAATGGAGAACTTGAAGAACACTATAAATTAACTAGACCTAAAAGACATATACAGAACACTGCACCCCCAAACAGCAGAATACACATTCTTCTCAAGTGCACATGGATCTTTCCCCAGGATAGAACATACATTACATTATAAAACAAGTCTCAATAAATTTAAAAAGATTAAGATTATATACAGAACATTCTCTATTCACAATGGAATGAAGTTAGAAATCAGTAACAGAGGGAGAACTCGGAAAATGCACAAATATATAAGAAGTTAAAAACACACACTTAAAGAATCAAAAATAAAATAAAATAAAATAAAAAAAAAAGAATCAATGGGTCAAAGAAGAAATCACAAGGGAAATAGTCTTGACATAAATGAAAATGAAAACAAAGCATACCAAAACATATGAGAAGGCAGTCCTTAGAGGGAAATGCATAGCTCTAAAAGTTTACATTAAAAGAGAAGATCTCAAATCAGAGACTTAATCTCACATCAGAAACTAGAGGAACTAGAAAAAGAAGTGCAAACTAAACCCAAAGTGAACAGAAGGAAAGAAATAACAAAGATTATAGTGGAGATAGATGAAATAGAAAAGAAAAGAACAATAGAGAGAATCAACGAAACCAAAAGTTGGTTCTTTAAAAAGATCAATAAGGGAAGCGGCTGTGGCTCAATCAGTGGGGCTCCCGTTTACCATATGGGAGGCCCCGGGTTCGGTTCCCGGGGCCTCCTGGTGGGGGCGGGCCCGCCCGCACGGCGTGGTTGGCTGACCCAGCGAGCACAAGCAGCAAGGGGGGGATAAATGAATAAATAAATAAAAAATCTTTAAAAAAAAAAAAAAAAAAAAAAAAAGATCAATAAAATCGACAAACCTTTAGTTAGACTGACAAAGTGAAAAAAGAGAGAAGATGAAAATAATTAAAATGATAAATGGAACAGGGGCAATTGTTTCTTAGACTTTATACCAAAAGTATGGGCAACAAAAGAAAAAAATAGATGAATGGGGCATCATCAAATTGAAATTTTGGAATCAAGAAAGTAAAAAGACAGCCCATAGAATGGGAGAAAATATTTGGAAACCATATATCTGATAAGATTAATCCAGAATATATAAAGAACTCCTACAACTCAACAACAAAAAGACAAATAACACAATTAAAAATGGGGAAAAGACTTGAATTAAATATTTCTCCGAAGAAGATATACACATGGACAAAAAGCACATAAAAAGATGCTCATCATCTTCAGCCATCAGGGAAATGCAAATCAAAACCACAATGACATACCATTTCACACCCAACAGAATGTCTACAATTTTAAAAAAGGTAAATAACAAGTGTTAGAGAGGATGTGGAAAAATAGGAATCCTCACACATTATTCGTCGGAATAGTAAATGGTACAGCCACTATGGAAAACAGCTTGACGATTCCTCAGACAGGTAAGTGTAGAATTCCCATATGACCCGGCACTTCCACTTCTAGGTATATACACAAAAGAATTGAAAGCAGGGAATCAATGAGTCACTGTAGTCCCACTGCACACCAGTGTTCTTAATTGCCAGAAGGTGGAAGCCACTCAGATGTCCATCTACAGATGAAAGAACAAAATGTGGTATATACATACAATGGGATATTATTTGAGTGTAAAAGTAGTGATGTTCTGATGCATTCGGCAACAGAGATGAACCTCGAAGACATCACGTTGTATGAAATAACCCAGACACAAAAGGGTAACTACTGTATGATCTCACTTATATGAAATAAGCAGAATATGCAAATGCAAAAAGTCAGAAACTAGAATACAGGTCATTAAGGGCCAGGTGGGGTTGGGCAGTGGGAGTTCATGTTTAATTGGTATGGAGTTTCTGTTTAGGGTGGTAGGAAAATTTTGACGATGGAGGACGGTATAGAGGCACAACTTTGGGAATGTTTTTAACATCACTGAATGGTGTATTTGAACATGGATAAAATGGGAAATTTTAGGTTGTATATAGTTATCAGGAAAAAATAACTATAAACAACTGTACACTACGAATGAACCCTAATGTAAGCCATGGGCTCTAGTTAATAATATAATTATAAGAATAATGTTTCATCAATTGTAACAAAGGTACCCCACTAGGGCAAAACGTTATCAATAGGGAAGACTGTGTTCAAGAAGGGGGTAAATGAGAACTCCATACTTTCTGCATGATTTTTCTGCAAAACCAAAACAGCTCTAATAAAAAAAATAACAAAATATATATATAGAGAGAACATTCAAGATCTCCATTTTATTTACTGGCCTAAGGTATATTTTTGCTCCTCTTTCCATATTTTATTTGTGCCAAGGAGGACAGTAGATAAGAAGATATCTAAAATCAAATGATTGTATTTTGTTTTGTCTTTGTGCTTCACTGATATCTGAACCTATTCTATCTTCAAGTATTAGATTTTACACAGACTAATTCCAAAAGCCTTTTATTTCTTATATGTTGAAATACTTGAAAAACAGCAGTTGTAACAATAAAACAGCCTTTTTTTAAAAAAAAGTTCTATTCTTGATATTTGTTGGGACAATATCCTCAGCATTTCTTGGGTTTGTTTTGATTGGTTTTGTTTTAAGTAGAATTGATGATGGACCCTTCTCTAAGCAGGAAATTGAGTTCAGTGGCTTGCGGCGGCAGACACACAGCAAGTCCATAAGGAAAGTCCACTTCTAGCACTGAACTTTAGACATCATACTAATCCTGGCAATATGAGAGTTAGATCAAAGTCCATTTTGATAAAGAAAGAAAATTATTCCAAACCGCTTCTTTGATGTCACATTAGGCCATTAATATACATCACATCTGTTTAATTCAAAACTCCCCGGTGCTGGTATGTGTTAACTGCATACCTCTCAAGACCTAGCACTAAGTTACTGTGTAGACGGATGGGAACATGATTTGTGCTGTAGTTAATGATAGGGTTTAGAGAGAAGTCAATAGTCATGTGCTTTGTATACTTTCTACCAGCTTGACTGCATATGCCTCATAAATACCATCTTCAGTGGATAAGGGAAATATAAATCTGTCCAAAGATGGGTCTCTACTCCCTGTTTTGCTCTCTTCCTAGACACTGCCTTTTCATTCCCTAGAGCCAAATGAGAAGTCTGTAAATAAGTGTCTTTCTGTTCTCCTACAGTAGGCTAATATTTCCTTCCTGCCTTACAATATCTCATGGGGGCCAGGAGTAGGGGGAGATGTTAGGTTTAGAATAGTATCTTTAAAGTATATCCATCATTCAGAATATCATCTCTATTCACATTCCAAGCATTTTTAGAGCATTGTATTAGTCAGCCAAAGGGGTGCTGATGCAAAATACCAATAACTGGTTGGCCTTTATAAAGGGTATATATTTGGTATAGAAGCTTACAGTTACCAGGCCATAAAGCATAAGTTTCTTCCTTCACCAAAGTCTGTTGCCATATGTTGGAGCAAGACAGCTGCCGACATGTGCCAGGGTTCAGGCTTCTTGGGTTCCTCTCTTCCCAGGGCTATGTTTCTCTCCGGCTCAGCTCCTCTGTTTCCTCCACAAGGTCAACTGTAGACTATGAGGCTCTCTAGACTTTGCCTCTCTCCACAAGGCCAGGTGTAGACTCTCAGGTGAACGGCTTGACTCTTCCCGGAGCCTTCTCTCCTTCCTCATGACAGAGCTCTCTTACTTCCCGGGGCTCCAGTTCAAGACTCCAACATCAGAATTTCAACTCACAAACTGCCAACTCTGTCCTTTGCCATGTCTTTTATCTTTCGGACCACACCCACCAAGGGGCGGGACTCAATGCCCTACTGACGTGGCCCAATCAAATCCCTAATCACAACTTAATCATGCCCAGATGAACAGACCAGTTTACAAGCATAATCCAATATCTATTTTTGGAATTCATAACTATATCAAACTGCCAGACTGCTACAAGCATGGTCCTATTATTTTTCAATTATAGAAAGTATTCTTTTAGAGATTTTTTTAAATAAAGCTTTGTGCAAGAAAGTGAAATAATTGAAAAAAATTAAAGAAAGTACAGGCGATATTAAGTGATAAAAGTTGATTACCTCCATGATTACCTCAAGCCAATTTGGGAAATGATGCAATGGCCCATCAGATATTAGCAGAAAAGAGCTCCTGCCCTTACCTTATGTCTCTTTAGTAAAGCAGGAGTAGCAGCTGGACATAGAAATTGAAAGGACTAACTAACCACAGTTGCTACAGAGAGTAGCAATATGAATAGATCTGAGTCAGGGGTATAGATGCAGAATGGGAAAATCTGGTGTGGATGTGTGGGAATTAGCACTCCCATATGAGATAACCAGCATGGTCTAAAACCATGTCTCCCACACAACACTTAGGTGCTTATAGACAATGGGAAAAAAGTGAGTTCATAACTGCTCGGCACTGTTCTTGAAGTTGTCAAGTACAGCCCAAAAAAGGAGGCAACTTTTAAAAGTATAAGCTTTAGACAAGCTCTTTTTGGTGCTAACATATTTAGGGGAAAGAGAAAGAGCCAGAGAAGAGAAATAGAATGATAAAGATCAAAACATCGCCACAATCTAAGTTATATGGCTTTCCTCCAAGTTATTTAGTGAGCTCTGACTGAAGTCAGCATAGAGCATCTCAAATTTCCCCAAGCCATTCCAAGAAAAAGGAAAGTGAAAAAATATCATCAGGGGGTTGGAGGGATGATGTTGGCACTGAAAACAAAAATTTCTCTGTTTTATCTTTAAAATACAGACAAAGGTTGCATTCTATTCATAATGTGGTTTTATTAATATAAAATATTTTTAGGCTAATCACCATTGTGGCAGTTTGGTATTATTTTATGAATCCCAAAGAGAGAAAGATGTTGGTAGACTAATCTATTCCTCTGAGTGTGATACCCTTTGATTGTATTAAATTCAGCTGAGGGGCCTTTGATTAGATTTCCTCTTAAGATTGCTGTAGGGCTTTTTATTGGACTACATCAGTGGGCATGGCTCAGGTTGAGTCCCCGCCCCCTTGCTGGGTCGGACATAAACGCACACTTAGACACAGGAGAAGAGAACTCTTATTTTTGATCCTGCCATGTGACAGAAAGGAGAAGGCTTTAAAAAGCTGAGCCCCTGGGGAGAGATGAGCCACTGGCCTGCTATCTTGCAGCTGAAACCGAGGAGAGAGAGGAACAGCTAAGCTACAGAGAGGAAGCCTGGAGGGGAAGGAGAAACCAGGCAGAGATCACCCACCATCTTGCTTCAACACATGGCAGCTGACTTTGGTGAGAAAGCACTTTTATGGTGCCTTGAGTTGTATTTTTCATGGCCTTGGAACAGTAAACTTTTACCCAAAATAAATCCCTATTATAAAACCTAACAGATTTCTGGTACTTTGCATCAGCAGCCCTTTGGCAAACTAAAACAATCATTCAGCAAAATATGTCCTTCAATAAATTGTGTCCCACTTATTCTATGAATTTGCAGAATCCATAGCCAGTTGCCATGGGTATATCTGAGGGGGCGATATTATCCATGTGAGAAGCAGATGAAGAGCAATTAGCTAATTTCCAAAGGTGTATGTGAAAATATTGTGATTTTCAATTATGTATATTCAACCACTTAGCCAAATATTTTAATAACCTGTAGGAACCCAGGTAATATAATTTTAAACTTTGGCCTGCCCTATTCTCACTTGAGCAAACTGAGCTTTGCATGACTCCTTTCTTGCAGGAGATGCTTAGTTCAATAAGAAGTGGGGGTCATTCTTGGGTTTCCTCTGGTTGAATAAGGTCAATAAATCATTTTCTTTTTTGTTTCAGAAAACTGAGGTATTTTACATTGCTCAAAAGAGTACTACTTGTGAATTTAAGAAACTTGTGGTGGAGTGGGAGACATAAAGCCTGCATTTGGCAAGCCTGCTCCTCTCAGCTTCAGAGTTCTGGGATAATTTGACATGTTACTATAAAGAAACAAATCTGCTTTTCTTATGGCCTAAAAACATGAAAAATACTTGAGAAGTGAGCATTGTTAAATAAATATATAACCTCCTAAGGACAGACAATGCATAATTTAATATTTTAATTAAAATTAAAACCAGTTGACCAAGATGGCTGTGTGAGATGCTCCAGGGTAATGTTCCCCCACAGAATCTTTCAGCAACTAGCTAAAACTGGCAGAGCCATCTGAAACACAAAGCTCTGAAACACAGTTAAAGGGTTACAGTGCCAGGCCAATTACCAAATCAAGAAAAGGTAGCTTAAAATGGTAGGAAAAGCTCATGGTGCCCTTCCCAGTTTAGTGTGGAGTCAGCCTTCACTCTCAGTGAAGTGGTCCAGAGGGAGCAGAATACCCCTGTGTGTACAGAGATGCATATGTAACTTTGGTAAGCTGTCTGGTGGCAGACTGAAAGACTGAACCAAGATACTAGTCTCTGGCTCACCATCCCAAAACTTGCCCTGATCACAGAAGCACCTTGCAGACAGCTTAATCACTGTAAGAAAAAATCAAATGACAGCAGTCTGGGACAAAGCATTACTGACTTTAAGATATACAATAGAGAACCTTGGATTGGGGGGGAGGGGTTCTATTTTATAGGAAGAAGAGGAGACATTTGGAGTCCTGTAAATGGGAGTATTCCTAAGGCTTTGAGTAAAAGCTCAAGACAAGACATATGCTCAAAAAAGACTGGAGAGAACTGTATGCTTTTGCCTCAGGATGATTGTGATGGTTAAGCTAATGTGTCAGCTTGGCCAGGTAATGGTGCCCAGTTGGTCAAGCAAGCACTGGACTAATTGTAATACAAGGGCATTCCACGGACTTCAATCATCAGTGAGTTGATTGCATCAATGGCTGGTTACATCTACAATCAACTGAGCACATTGCCGTCAGCAATGAGTGACGTCTCATCCAATCAGTTGAAGGCCTTAAAAGGAGAAATGCTTTCAATATTCAGAGAGAGAATCCCCATCTCTACTTCAGATAGCCAGTGTCTCCTGGGAACTCCAATGAGGACCTTCGTCAGTGTCCCTGGCTTGGAGTCTGCCCTACAGAATTTGAATTTGTGCAGCCCCATAGTCACGTGAGACACTTTTATAAAATCTCATACTATTTACAGATATGTCCTGTCAGTTCTGTTTCTCTACAGAACCCTGACTAATACAGCTTGGTACCAGGAATGGTTCTTGAGAAACAGAATCTTAAAAATGGGATTTCTGAATTGGTTCTGAGATTTTTGCAATGGCTCTCTAGTCTGATTAGATTCAAGGGCATTGATGATTCTCTTTCCAATAATAAAGAGACCACTGACAGTCCATGGCATGACTTGGCAATAGGGATATGCAAAATATCACCACTGGATATGACTACTGCCATGCTTATAAGCAGGTGTGGAATCCTGAGGCTAGGGATGAAGACATAAGGGTTGATGATGGCAGTGAGGACATTGAAACCCTAAATTCTGCTGAGCCTTCCAGATAAACCTGTAATGGTCTGTTCTGAGGAGACCACCCAATCTCAAGCTTGTACCACCCAACCTGTAGCCTGCTCCAAGGAATCCCAACCTCCTCCCCCCCCTGAGGAGTGTACCACCGAACCTCAAGCCCATACTACCCAAACTTTAGCTTGCCCCAAGGGGTCATGACCTACTCCTTGTCCTGAGGAAACAATCACCCAACCTCCACCCCCCATTTGGAGAGATTAATCACCAGATGAAACTGCAAAGGAATGCCCTGAGGTAATTGTCTCACAAGACACTTCTACTGCTTTTCCTTACCCACCGCCACAACCCCTCTTCCCTTCCAGACCTCTAACTAAAGTCACAATAAGCCCCCAAAGGTGAAGTACAAAGTGTGACCCATGAGGAAGTATGCAATACTTTAAAAGAACTGTGTGAGTTTTCCAATTTATACAGACAGACATCAGGGGAATCTGTGTGGGAATGGATACTAAGTGTATGGGAAAACGGTGGAAGGAATATGAAGGTGGGTCAGAGTGTGGGTAGGAATGGAGAGTTAATCCTTAATGGGTGTAGAATTTCTATTTTGGATGTTGGAAATGTTTTGGCAATGATGGGTGGTGATGGTATCACAACATTGCAAACATAACTAACAGCAGTGAATTATATATTTGAATGTGGTAAAAAGGGAAAATTTTAAGACTGTATATATGTTACTAGAATAAAAATAAGTAAAAAAAAATAGGACTGTACAACACAAACAGTGACTCTTAATATAAACTCTGGACTATAGTTAATAGTACAATAATAATAATAATGTTTCATCAATTGTAACAAAGGCATTACACTAATGCAAAATATTAATAATGGGGGGTAATATAGTAATTCTATAATTTCTGCATACCTACAACTGGTCTAATAAAGGAAAAATATATTAATAATAAAAGAATGTTCATGGATCCCTACCTCACACTGTATACAAAAATTAACTCAAAATGGATCAAAGACTTAAGTATGAGAATTAAAATGATAAAACAGCTAGAAAAGAACATTTTTAGGATTTGTACTAGGCTATGGTTTCTTAGACTAAAAACACATGCAGCAAAAGAAAAATAATGAGACTTCATCAAAATTAAAAACTTGGGCAAAGGACTTTATGAAGAAAGTGAAGACAACCTATGGAATGGTAGAAAATATTTGGAACCTATATGTCTTATAAGGGTTTAATACCCAGATTATATAAAAGTTGCTATAACTCAACAACAAAAAGACAAGCAACCCGATTTAAAAAATGGGCAAATGATTTGAATAAATATTTCTCCAGAGAAGATATACAAATAGCCAATAAGCAAATGAAAAGTTGCTCAACATCATTAGCCATTAGAGAAATGCAAATCAAAAGTAGAATGAGATACCATTTACATACACTAGAATGGCTACTATTAAAGAAAGGAAAAATCACAAAAGTTGGAGAGGACAGAGTAATAGGGACCCTCATATATTGTTTTTAGGAATGTAAACTGGTGAAGCCACCATGGAAAACAGTTTGGCGGTTCTTCAGAATGCCCTGGCAATCCTACTGCTAGGTATATACCCAAAAGAATTGAAAGCAGGGACTCAAACAGACATTGGCACATCAATATTCATAGAGGCATTGCCCACAATTGTCAAAAGGTAAAAGCAACCCAACTGTTCATCAACAGATGAATGGATAAATAAAATAGAGTATATTCACACAATGGAATATTATTCAGCCATAAAAAGAAGGAAGTTCCAAATCATGTGACAACATGGATGATAACATGTTGAATGAAATAACCCAGACACAAAAGGACAAATATTATATGATCTCACTAATATGAAATAGAGTATGAAAATTCATTCAGAAATTTTAATACAGTTTACCAGGGGCTTGGTAGGAGTTGGAAATAGGAAGTTAATGTTTAATTGGTACAGAGTTTCTGTTTGAGGTGATGCAAAATTTTTGGTAATGGATGGTGGTGATGGTAGCACAACATTGTAAATGTAATTAACACCACTGAATTATATACTTGAAAGTGGTTAAAATGGGACATTTTAAGTTGTATATATGTTACCAGAATAGAATTTTAAAAATACATAGAAAAGTGCAAAATAAAGAGTGAATCCTAATGTAAACTATGGACTATTGTTAATAATATAATTATATTTATATTGTTTCATCAATTTTAACAAAGGTACCACATTAATGCAGATTGTTAAGTTTAGGTAAAATTGTGCAGATGGGGTACATAGGGACGCTGTACTTGTCTGCATGGTTTTTTTCTGTAAACCTAGAATTCTTCTAATAAAAAATAACATTGAAAAATCATAACTGAATGAATGTAGGAAATGAGGTGAAGCATGGATTCCTTCCTTTAAAGAATGAACTCTTGCTTGTACCTCTTTGATCATTAAAACTACCCCCAAATACCTATGCAACCCAGTTTTAATTCCTTATGGGAATGTGAGGGAGGTAGGAGTTGATAAAAATTTATTGAATATAAATAACTTAACAGTTCTAGAATTCCCAGAATAAATTATATCTACCTATTTATAGGTTAGAGGTGGGGGGAAAGGACAGTAGATTAAATGCAGTCATTTGCAGTTATATGCCTCAAAATCTAGTTCCATGTGTAGCCCCAATGAATAAAAGATCAAATTTTAAAAGCGCCACCTACTTGTTTCCAAGGCCTCAGACTTTATCTGGATTGATCTATGCTTTTGACCCATCTCTGTGGCCAAGGTGACAATTTCAATTCTTGGGAAGCTTTACTTGATGACTGCTAAAGAAACGCATTTATCCTATAACCATGATTCTATGTGCCAGGGATTGTGCTGACAGAGGAACAGAATGTCTCTGTCTTAAGGAGTTCATAGTTTAGTGGGAGAGACAGACAAGTGAGTTTAAAAGTATAAATTCTCTGTGGGAGGTAAAATATACAGGCTGTCTTGAAGCACAGGGGAAAGAACCAAATCTAATAGGAATGTGTCAAAGGAGGCAAAAGCAGTGCACAAATATAACCAAAGCCTTGGGTTCCAAATGCCCAGGTGGATGAGTCCCGGTTAGATTTTGATTCGGGACCGGGAGGGGGAGTGTGTGTGCGCCTTTGGCCTCTGTCCCACAGCTGCCTTGCTGAGAGGACAAGTGGGCTTGCTCCACACAAGGCAGGCATCTGCTTGACCCAGACAAGAGTCAGTTTCAATAGTCGGGAATAAGTAAGAGGGGTAGAGCATGGAGAGTAGCTTCCAGTTCAGGTGAGGAAAGCATTCCTCAAGGAAGCACAGCATTCCTGAACTGTGTCCAGCCCTTGTGGAAAAGATGCAGTTTGGGCTGCAATTTCAGGAAACTTCTGAGGAGTTTCAAAAGTTTGTAATTGTCAATTCATTTCAAAAGGCTCTTCTAAGCTCTTCGTATTCAACTGCAACTTGTAAAGAAAAGTCCTTCTGGCGGAGTTAGCAACTTGTTGCAATGGTTGGGGTTTATAGTAACACTTGGACTTCAATGAAAGGCTGCCAATGCAAAGTACCAGAAATCTGTGGCTGTATAAAGAGTATTTATTTGGGGTACAAGCTTACAGTTACAGTGCCGTAAAAATTCCACCTCAGGGCTGCTTTCTCACCAAAGTCAGCTGCCACGTGTTGAAGCAAGATGGTCGCCGGGCTCTGGCTGGGCTCTGCCTTCCCCTCCGGGCTTCCTCTCCCTCTTGAGGCTCCGCGGGCCCAGCCTTTTCAGGCTTTGGGCTTAAGTGACGTCCTCTCCTGGCATAGGGCTGGTTTCTTTCCGGGCCTCCTGTGTCAGTCTTGGTTGTTCTGCTCTCTTCTGCATCTCAGCTGGAAGCTACCCAGCAAAATGGCGCCTCTCTCCCTGGGGCTTCAGCTGTACAGAGCTTTCTCCTTTCTGTCACAGGGCAGGATCAAAACCACAGAGCTCTCTCTCTCTCCCCGCCTGTCTGTCTGAGTGTCAGACCCAGCAAGGGGGCCAGGACTTAACCTGAGTCACGCCCACTGGCGTAGTCAAATCAAAAGGCCCCCGAATCCATCTTAACAGGTAATCTAGTCAGAAGCCCCTCAACTGAGTTTAATACCACCACAGGGTATCACACCCAGGGGAGCAGATTAGTTTACAAACATAATCTTCCTCTTTCTGGGACTCATAAATAATCTCAAACTGGCACAGGCAAGCTTGAGAAGCTTCCAGAGCTCCGCCTGACTGGTTTCCGCCTGCCCAGGTGTGCCCTGGGGGAAGCCGGGGAAGGCGGGCCTGGGAGCCGTGGCCCCCTCCTCTGCCTCCAACACGGCGCTCACACTCCAACTTGCACTCCTCCGGGCCACCTGCAACAGGCCGCGGCGCTCCCGCCGGCACCTCCCTGGGTAGCGGGTGGAGGCGGACGGATATCCGGGCGGAGGCGGACGGATATCCCGGCGGGGTTGGACGGATATCCGGGTGGAGGCCGACGGATATCCGGCAGAGCTGGGTGCGGGCGGTGCGGCCTCCGCGCACTGGCCCCTGCCTGCTCCGGGGGCGCCGCGCACGTGGCCGCTGTGGCCTGCGCTGCGAGGGCAGGTGTACAGGACTGTCTAGCCCAGTTGCTGTGTGACCTTGCGCGATACTTTGGCGACTCAGTTTCCTCATCCATGAAATAGGTTAATGATACCTCCATTTTAGAACTGAGGATTAAAAGAAGGATGTGTATAAATTATCCAAGTGACTAGCACTAATGAGTGCTCATTAGTGTTTCTCTTTTCTCTCCAAATTTAACCTGATTCAACAAACAGCCACTCGGGGTCTACTAGCTGCCAGGAGAAATGGTGAAACAACTCTCAAGAAGCTTATTATCTAGTGGAGGCGGCGGGCAAGGAAGCGGGGCCGTGAGGACCATGATGGCGGATTGCAGGGTGCTGCGCCCTGTCCAGGAGAGCGGCCCCTCGGCCAAGTCTCGAGTCAGGGGAGCCTTTCTAAAGGACATGAAGAGCCAGAAGGAGCTAGCCAGGCCCAGAGGGCCCTGAAGGGAGGCAGCACTGCAGGCAGAGAGGATGAGGGGAAGTGGCAGGTAGTTCACTTGTGCTAGAAAAGTGAAGCCGGAGGGGGAAACCCAGGCCAGATCATGAAAGATCGCGCAAATCATAAGGAATCATTCAAGGGTCTTAAGCAAGAGAGTGACCTGACCAGATTTGGGTTTAGAGACATTCCTCTGGTACAGATCACTCAGATGGAAGACACACTTTAGCTTCTAAGTTCGTCACCAGAAGCAGCTTCATTTGAGAGTCAAATGAACAATTCCTCTGGAGTCCAAAAAAGCTATTTGGAATTTTTCAGATCAGGCCATGTAAATCCAAGTTCTCAGAAACACCTAGGAAGATTTGTTAGTACTTTCTCTTCTACTGGGATTGAGTTAGGTTTTAATATCCTCTCTATGAACCAGGCTTGATTCTAAAGCAAATTTTACTTTTCAGGTGGAAAAAAAAAATAAGACCTTTATACCTACTTTACTCAACTGCCTCTTTGTAAACTTGCTTTCTCACTCAGGAGTCTTATTGCTGGACTCAAGAAGCCAGGAGGCAAAGAAAAATGTTATCTGACTTTCATAAGACCAGCCCCTCCCTAAAGATATCCTGGAGACAAAACCAAACTAAGTGGAACTGGGCAGGGCTGAAGCTTCAGGTTTAGACTTGTAGGCTGGCTTGGGGGATTGGAAACCCTAAACAAGTTAGTGGGGTTGTTCCTCTCCCTTTATTTCCTGTTGGGAGATAAGTGAGTTGGCCCTGATTTTATTTCAATGATTCACCCTTGAACATTGTTTTAGAAACAGCAGTTTGCAGGATTAGCTAATAACCATGCTGTCATCCCTATTTCAAGCCAGTGAACAGTGATTAAATATCAGGTGTGCTCTGTGCACGCTTTAGATTCTCTCCACCTAGTAGCCAAGCTTGGGGAGGACGACTGAGCTGGTTTGGGGATGAGATAATTGGCTCCACCAGGTGGGTAAGTTCTAAAAGAGTGAGCCTTTTCAGCACCAGCTCCATTCTGATTATACCGAGCCGAGTGTAGATCTGGAATTTAGGCCTGAGCAGCTCCTAATTTGTTTAGTAATCTTGGATCACTCATTCCAATCTCTGAGGCTTAGTTATAAAATGAGGAAGTTTGATGAAATGCTGGAAATTTCCTTCGGGCTCTAGGAGAGTTCTAGTAATCAGACCAGTATTAAATTCTCTCAATTAAAGGCATAGCATACCTGATAAAAATGAATTCTCCTCCCTCAAACACTCCTCTGCTAGCCTGCCGTCTCGATCATGGCAAATTGACTGCTCAATGAAATTGTAAATCTTGTCAAATATACAGGATGACATAAAGCAAATGAAAGTGGTGTTGGAAATGGCAAAGTCAGTGACAAACAAGGTGTTAGCCAGGTCAGAATATTTAAAAACTGAAGGAAAAAATCAACAAGGATAGTGACAAGGCAAATGCTTCAAGAAAGGATGATTTGATTAGCAAAGGATTAATAAAGATTTGGGGGAAAATTGGTGATGCCTACTCACATTTTTATAAAGTGACCTTCTCTATGACAATGCTACAAAAGTCAAACATAATGGCAAACAATAGCAGAAAAGTTATGCCAATAAAATAGCCAATACTTGATTCATCAGAATTATAAACTAAGATAAAATACATTTGTTTTCATAATTTCATATTTTTCAAAATAAAACTTTTCCCCCTCTTTTTACTGTGAAATTTTGTTTCCCTGTTAAAGTTTAATTTAGATGGCTTTTAAAAATACCAACATCTATATTTATTAATCTTCCACCTTGTTTCAAAAGGAATTTAAGATGTCCAACATTTATGGTGAATATCAGTATTTTCTAAAGGAAAAAGGGATCCATTCCTAATGTCACTCTCATGAGCCTAATTTTTAAAATATATTGGTCAATTAATTGTCATTTTTAAAGTAATACCTTTTCCTATTATAAAATATAATAGTATATATACATACCTGCACATATACTATTTTATCTTAATAGTATATATACCGTTCAATAAATTTTAAATGGTCTACATTTAAATTGTATATGTTTGACAATCACAGATACATGACAATTATACACATATACACAGACATGACAAATTTATTTGAGTACATCTGGTTAGTACTACAGTTAGTAGCTATCATCATGTCCCTCTCACCGCCAACCATCTCCAGTGCTGGACGTCACAGGGTCAGGGGGAGGGAGAGGGTTTCCGCAATAGATGGGCAAGCAGGGCTTTGCTAGGACAGGAGGAGAGTAAAAAGAGAAATTCAGAAGATAGTGGGTGTTGGGCAACTATAACTGGCCCATCAGGTAAATCTTTCCTAGTCTGGGGAGAAGAAGGGAAGGGAGGAAGGCCTTAATTTACACCATCTGCATCAGTGCTGGTATGAGGACCAGTACATGTCTGAGCACATAGGAGAAGGCTGGGAGGCTAAGGAGGGAGTGTGAGGGTAGGAGAAATACCAGTTTTGAGTAAATGGGAATATAAGGCAAAGATTAACAGCAAATTCTTATTTTTTGCCTTTCCTACCATGCTCAAGGGAAGCTGATTTTATGCCCCGCAATTTTCTTTTTCTTTCATCTCCCTCTTCTATTTAGATATACTTTTCTTTTCCTCTATCAGTGACTCAAGGGAGTATCTTACATGATAGTGATGAAACTAGCGTGGTTAGAATTAGATGACCTCTCAGGTCCTTTCCAACACTACCATTCTGATAAGTGCCACATATAAGGAGAAAATACGGAGTATAGCTTTAAAATGTTTTAAAGTAATTGTAGTTTTTAATATTGTCACATTTAAGAAAACTTATAGAAAAAAGAAAAAGAATCACCTTATATCCCACCTCCCCAAACCACAATGTTATCACTTTAGTTTTTTAAAATCTTTTTAATTGTATGCTTTTCGCTTTACTGTAACTTTTTGCATCACATCCGTCCACTTGATATTATATCAAAAACATGTTTCTCTGTTGTGATATGGTTTTGAGAACCATCCTTTTCAGAGGATATGTTCTAGTAACTGAACAAATCACAATGTGCTTACCCTATTATTTGACATTTAGGTGGCTGTGAATATATTGTATTTTCTTTTTAGAATATTGTTTTATGGAACTTCAATGGACTACTAAGTAATATTGTTTTTTATGGGATTAAGATAAGAGAAAAAAAATTTTAATTCACTTACTCAACAAATGCTAACTGAATAAGAAAGACATTGTGATAATTACCAAAAATAAAGTGTCTCTGGAAAGGCATCGATTGTTCTTTGGTCATAGCATAAGTAGCCACCAGAACGAGTTTCAAACTTATCACAGCTGATTAACGACCAGGTCAGTACCCACACTTCTGGAAACTAGCCTTTGGTGACAGCCTCACATTTCTGAAAGTCAGTCAGCTACGTCTCATTCAAATTGCCACACTTTTAGAGCTAAAGGTCAACCAATTCCTATATATTTTCACTCTGAAAGTCTGACAATACCTGAAGTTCACACTTCCCCAAATCCTATAGATTAACTCTAACTCTCTGCTTTGTTCAAAGAGTGACTATATAGCGCCCTCTTGCTAAGCAAGCAATAAATTCAGCTTTTTGTATGAGGGCCTCTTCCTTTCAGCAGCAGTGTGATGCATAAAATGAAAACTATTTCTTTCCCTCAAATACATTACTACTTAGTTGGAGATAACTCACATACACACCAAAATCTCCTATAAGATAGGCGTGTCACAAGATGCATGCAAATAAAGATCCACATGAGTTCCGAGGAAGGAGAGAGTACTAGGAACTTCAGAGAAGGCTTTACAGAAGAGCTAGTAATAGAATGGGCGTTGAAGGTGTGTAGGTCATAGGTAGGAATAAAAATATATCAGTAACAATCATAAACTAGATTTTTCTGGATCCTTAGGAACTTCAGGATAACACTCAAATTCCAAGACACTGTAAATTATAGACTTGACAGAACTTAGTAAGTGATTTGAAATAAAATGGAGAGAGGAGCTTGAAGGTAATATAGTCTACACATTCCTAGATTTGGTGACTGGAAACAGATTAGGGAATGCAGGAGAAGAAACATGTTTGGAAAAAAATATGAAGAGTTGAATATGTGGCTACGCTACCTGTAGAATTCAAATAGGCATAAGCCCAGGAATAACATCTGCTGCAGTGGCCAACCTCCAAGAGGGCTCACAATGATTTTCACCTCCTGGTATTCATGTCCTTATGTTGTCCCCTCCCACACTGAATAGGCAGGGCTGACCTTTGTGACCAATAGGCTATTGTGGAAATGACGGTGTGAATTTTCCAAGGCTAGGTGTTAAAAGATATTGTGGCTTCTGCCTTTCTCCTTCTTGTATAACTCACTTTGGGGGAAGCCAACTGCCATGCTCTGAGGACACTCAAGCAGCTTTATGGAGAAGTCTACATGGCAAGGAATAGCCCTCCTGCCAACAACTAGCCCTAACTTGGCAGGCATGTGAGTGAGCCACCTTGGAAGCAGATCCTCTAGCCCCTGTCAAGCCTTCCTAACTGCAGAGCCCCTTGTAGTCAACCATCTGGACTACAACTTCATGAGAGACCTTGAGGCAAAACCACACAGCTAAGCCACTGCCAGTCTCCTGAACATGGAGCTGGCCAATCTGCAAACTTTAGAACCAATTATCAGATTTAGACTCCACAAGACCACCCCAACTTGTGACACCAACAATAAGTTTTGGGGGTTCACAAAACCAGCATCAGGTTTAGACTTCAATAGTCAGACTCTAAAATTCACTGAAGCTATTATAATCACAGTTACAGCTTATTACAGGGAAAGGATATAGATTAAAATCAACCAAAGGAAGAGATACATAGGGTTCCAAATGCAAAACTTCTGTTGTCCTCTCCTGCGGAGTCGGGACACATTACCCTTCCAGTATCTATGTGTGACAATATGGATAGAACATTGCCAACCAGGATAGCTCACCTGAGCTCAGTGCCCAGAGTATTTACTGGGGCTTCATTACATAGGCATGATTGACTGACTTCCCATGTGGATGAACTCAGTCTCCAGATCAACTGTTACATGTGACTCAATGTCCTCAACCCGTATCACATGCACATGGTTGATCTTTCTGGTGTGGCCAGTCCTACCCAAAGATCACTGGGGATGGCCAGCCCCCTGCTCTAAGTCACTTGGTTACTATCTGGCTAGCATAAGTCCCCCAGGCAAGCAAAGATTTCCTCTCAGGAGGCAAGGGCAAAGACAGCACCTTCTTTTTTGGGGAAGGCAAAATTCTTTACTACATACTGGCCCATAGAAACTGTGAGCTAATAAATGTTTATTGTTTTAGTCCACAGTTTTTGGATAATTTGTTAGTAGAAAATTAACACATTTGCCTTAGCAATAGAGACTTGGAATCATTCAGCAACAATCTAAGGTCTAATGGGCTTCCAGAATCTGTCAACGTGTTTCCACATCACCATTTTCCCCAATGACCCAAACCAGAACCCTGAAATTATCCTAGACTCTTTCCTCTTTCTTGTCCTTCATATTCAATCATTCATTCAACATGTATTTCATAAGTCTCCAATATGTGCCAGGCATTGTTTCTAGATGTAGAACAGTGAACAAGGCAAAGTTTCCATCCCAACACAACTTACATTCTATTCCATTCTAGTGAGGGACAAGTATAGATTATACTGTCAGATAGCAATAAGTGTTATGCAGAAAAGTAGTTAGGGTAAGGAAAAGGTGGGGAGAGAACTACTTTAGGGAAACCTGAACAAGTCTGTTAATTTAATCTCCATGGCCATTATAAGACAATACATCATGCCCCATCTGGATTGTTCCAACCATCTTGCCACCTTCACTACCTCTAGCCTTGAGTCACTAGGACCTGCAGCTTCTTTGTAATATAGTTCTTTTCCATCCTTATTAGGCCCAGCATAACCCCATCTGGGTTATGTTGTGACTGAACCTAGTTATTAGCCATTTAACCAAAAGGTTAAGTGGAGACAGATCTTGAGGGGGGCACAGGTTATCTTTAGGAGGGAGACCTCTGCATTATTTTCAAGAAAGTAGGGGGTGCTACCCTTTGATAAGATGGTAGGTAATTTCTGCAGGCTCAGACGGTTTGAGAAATCTAGGGATTCAAGATATTGGAGACCCAATTCCATATGAGGCTCCTATCCTTTGCAACCAGCATCTTGACCTTGGTATACTAGATCTGACTTTTTTTTGTAGTAGTCCCTCTCTGATTAAGTCCTATTTCTGGTCCTTGGCTTTCTCTGCTTTCCCACTGAAGAAGATGAGAGTGTTTTTGACACCTTAACAGAGTTTTGTCAAGTTAAAAGATATAATGCTGACTGGTTGCTCCTAAATATGCTGGATTATGATATAAAAGGAAGGGATGAGCTCAAGGCTTAAAATTCGCAAATTAAGTGCCACATGAAAGACATGAAAGTTTCTATGTGTGCCCTGAAAGAAAATCTTATATCATATAGCCATTGATTTGAGATTTCTGAAATCCAGACCCAGAGTCTCATTGTGTGAGTGGCTGAATTACAATGTAAACTAAATTCCAATCTTGCAGGGTGTCTGCTGTTAAAGTGAGAGCATTGATTGGAAAGAAATAAGATTCTAAAAATTGGAATGGGGACAAATGGGTTGATAATGATGGTGACGGGGACACTGAAACCCTAGAATCTGACAAGTCTTTGCCAGATAAACTTGTACTAGTCTGCCCTGAGCTACCAGCCTCCCTACCTCCAGTCTGCCCTGAAGAATCTGCCATCCAACTTCCACCTGAAGAAATTAATCCTGCTGTGCTTTATAAACCTGTAACCGCCTCCCCTGAGGAAACAGCCCTCATTCCTCTGTCTGAACAGATTAATCCTGTTTTACTGGCTGAAATTGTAAAGGAATGCCCTGAGGTAGCTGGCATACAGGACACTTCTAAATCTTCTCTTGATGCACCCCCACCACCCCTCTTTTCTTCCAGACCTTTAACTAGACTGAAGTCCCAACAGGTCCCAAAAGGTGAGGTACACAGTGTGACCCATGAGGAGGCATACTCCAAAAGGACTGCATGATTTTTCTAATTTATATAGACAGAAACCAGGGGAATATGTGTGGGGATGGATATTAAGGGTGAGAGATAATGGTACAAGGAATGGAAAGTTGGATCAGGCTGAATTTATTGATATGGGCCCACTAAGCTGAGACTCTAGATTCACTGTTGTAGTTCAAGGAATTAGAAAAGGCTCTAACAGTTTGTTCAGGTGGTTGGCTGAAATATGGACCAAAAGGTGGTCTACATTGCCTGAGGTTAGAATGCCAGAACTGGTATAATGGAATAATGTAGATGAGGGGATCCAAAGGCTTAGAGATTTCAATGTTAGAGTAGATTTACCATGTAAGACCTGCTCACCCATACCGGGAATGTCGAGAGGTCACACCTTTCATCGGGACTGTTAGGAATAAATTTGTGAGACTAACTGCATCATCTCTGAAGAGCTCTGTGTCACTCATCTCTGTAGATCAGATATTACTGTGGGAACTTCTGTCACTTTCATATGCACACTAGTATGCCCACTGGTCCTTAAACACAATGGGGATGATCGGATCCTGGGTTGGCAGAAGCCAACTGGCAGCACTTAATTGCCAAAGAAAGGTGGGCGTGGCTACCATAGTGGACAGCAGAGCCAAAGCAGTAACCACAATAGTCTGACTCACAGAGACCTATGGCTCTGGCTAGTCGATCCTAAGGTGCCTAGAAGTAACATAGATGGGCAGTCTACTAAATTCTTACTAATCTGTATAAGCAGACAAGTTCTAGGTCAAGTGAACAAGAGTCAACTTGAATTACAAAAACAGAGAGTCATGGCCTGTAGCAGTTTGATATTATTGATGAATTCCAAAAGAAATATTGGATTATGTTTATAAACTGGTCCTCTCCTCTGGGCGTATTAGAGTGTATGGGATTCAGAGGTTTTACTTTTACTTGATTAAATAATGATTAAGGCTTTGATTGGGCCAGGTCAGTAAGATGTTGAGTCCCCGCCCCCTTGGTGAGCAGGGACTCACAGAGAAACCACACTGCAGAGAAGGAACTTTGGAGTTTTTGATCTGGAGCCCTGGGAAGTAAGCACACAGAGGAGCTTAGTCGTGAGGAAGGAGAGAAGGCCCTGGGAAAGGAGACAGGCTGTTCGCCTGACAGTTCACAGCTGGCCTTGTGGAGAGAACAAAGGAGCTGAACCTGGAGAGTATCAAGCCCCAGGGAGAGAGACAAAGCCTAGAGAGCCTGACCATGGAGCTTTAAGAGGAAGAGGAAGGCTGAACATCGGCAGCCATCTTGCTCCAACACGTGGCAATAGACTGTTGAGGTAAGTAACTTCCGCTTTATGGCCTCGTAACTGTAAGCTTCTACCCCAAATAAATACCCTTTGGCTGACTAATATATGGCCCCATAATCAATTCCCAGACTTGAGACAGTTTGTTCAAAAGCCCCTTGAACAAAGGGAAGGTCAGTTCTCTTTGGCAGGAGGACCCTGTTACACTGCCAAAAATTTATACTGTTATTCTTTCGCCAAGCCTTCCCCCAAAGAGACCTACAGCCTTTTTACCAGGGTAACTGTGCACTGGGGAAAAGGGAATGATAAGACATTATTAGATACTGGCCCAGAAGTGACATTAATTCTAGGAGACCCAAAATGTCACTGTGGTCCACCAGAGTAGAGTCTTATGGAGATCAGGTGATCAATGAAGCTGTAGTTCAGATTCATCTCACAAAGGGTCCAGTGGGTCCTCAGACTCATTCTGTAGTTATTTCCCCAGTTCCAGAATGCATAGTTGGAATATACTTACTCAGCAACTGGTAGAATCCCCACGCTGGTTCCCTGACCTACGGAGTGAGGGCTTTTATGGTAGGAAAGGCCAAGTGGAAGCCACTAGAACTGCGCCTACCTAGCAAAATAGGAGATCAAAAGCAATACCAGATTTCTAGAGGGATTTCAGAGATTAGTGCCACCATCAAAGGACTTGAAGGATGTAGAGGTGCTAAGTCTCACCACATCCCCATTTAACTCTCCTATTTGGCCTATACAGAAAACAGATGGATCTTGGAGGATGGCAGCAGATTATCGTAAACTTAACAAGGTGGTGACTCTAATTGCAGCTACTGTTCCAGATGTGGTTGTGGTATTGTTGCTTGAGCAAATCCACACATCCTCTGGTATGCAACTCTTGATCTGGGAAAAGCTTTTTTTCTCAATTGCTGTTAGTAAAGACTACTAGAAACAGTTTGCTTTCTGCTAGCAAGGCCAGCAATATACCTTCAGTGTCCTACCTCAGGAGTATATCAACTCTCCAGCCCTATGTCATAATCTAGTTTGCAGGGACCTTGATCATCTCTTTCTCCCACAAGACATCACACTGGTCCATTATTTTGATGATATCATGTTTATTGGACCTAGTGAGCAGGAAGTAGCAACTACTCTAGACTTATTGGTAAGACATTTGTGTGACAAAAATACAGGGTCCTTCTAACTCAGTGAAATTCTTTAGTGTCCAGTGGTGTAGGGCTTGTGGAGATAACCTTCTAAGGTGAAGGATAAGCTGTTGCATCTGGCTCCTACTACAACCAAAAAAGAGGGACAATGCATAGTTGGCCTCTTTGGATTTTGGAGGCAACATATTCCTCATTTGGGTGTGCTACTCTGGGCATTTACCGAGTGACCCATACAGCTGCTGGTTTTGAGGGGGGACTGGAACAAGAGGAGCCTCTGCAACAGGTCCAGGCGGCTGTTCAATTGCTCTGCCACTTTGACCATATGATCCAGCAGATCCAATGGTACTAGAAGTGTCAGTGGCAAATAGAGATGCTGTCTGGAGACTTTGGCAGACTCTATAGGAGAATAACAATGCAGACCCTTAAGATTTTGGAGCAAAGCCTTGTCATCTGTGGTAGTTTGAGTCCTATATGGTAGTTTAAGAACGATTCTGTTCTTAAATTGGTCCATTCTTTGGGTGTGGGACTCTTTGATTGGACTGCATTCAGTTGAGTGCCATTCGATTAGATTACTTCAATGGAGTGTAGCCCAGGGTGGGTCCTGATCCTCTTGTTGGAATCCTTTATAAACAGTAGAGAGGAGGCTGCAGAAACAGAGTGAAACCCCTAGAAACTGAGAGAGAAGGTCCTGGAAACGAGAAGCTGAAATCAATGGAACACAGAAGCTGAGAGGAGGCTGCTGAAGCCAGAAGCTGAAAGCCAAGGAGCCTGGAGGAGAAGGCAGAGACCAGCAGCCACTGCTATTGTGCCCTACTATGTGTCTGATTACCCAAAGCAGCAACCAACACTCAGTTCTTGATATTGTACCATTCTGAGGGGATCAGCTTGCTATCTGGTGGTGGGTTAATTATATTGGACCATTTCAATCATGGAAGGGGCAGTATTTTGTTCTAACTGGAATAGATACATACTCCAGATATGGGTTTCCTTTCCCTGCACACAATGCTTCTTCTAAAACTACCATCCGTGGACTTACCAAATGTCTTATCCACTGCCATGGTATTGACACACAGCATTGCTTCTGATCAAGGAACCCACCTCACAGCAAATGAAGTGCAGGGATGGGTACTTCCTGGAATTCACTGGTCTTACCATGCTCCTCATCATCTTGAAGCAGCTGGATCGATAGAAAAATGAAATGGCCTTTTGAAGACTCGATTATAGTGCCAACTGGGTGGCAATGACTTGCAGGTCTGCAGCAATGTTCTCCAGGAAGCTGTGTATGCTCTAAATCAGTGTCCACTCTATGGTGCTGTTTCTCCCATAGCCACAACTCATGGGTCCAGGAATCAAGGGGTGGAAATGGGAGTGTCACTACTCACTACTGCCCCTAGTGATCCACTAGAAAAAAAATTGCTTCCTGTCCCTGCAAACTTAAGCTCTGCTGGTCTACAGGTCTTAGTTCCAAAAGGAGGAGTGCTGCCACCAGGGAACAAAACAATGATTCCATTGAACCGGAAGTTAAGATTGCCCCCTGGCCACTTTGGGCTCCTGGTGCCTCTGAATCAAGAGACAAAGAAGGGAATTACTGTACTGGCTGGGGCGATTGATCCTGATTATCCAGGGGAAATAGGACTGCACCTCCACAATAGAGGTAAAGAAGTGCTTGCCTGGAATACAAGAGCATCTCTTAGTAGTACTATGCCCTGTAATTAAATCAATGGAAAACTGCAACAACCCAATCCAAGCAGAACTAGCAATGGCTCAGAACCTTTACAAATGAAGGTTTGGGTCACCCCACAAGACAAAAAACCATGGCCAGCGGAGATGCTTACTGAGAGTAAAGTGAATATGGAATGGGTAGTGGAAGAAGGTAGTGATAAATATGAGCTATGGCCACATGACCAGTTACAGAAATGATGACTGTAATAGTAATGAATATTTTTCTTGTTTTGAGCATGTGTGTGTGTGTGTTTATATATATATATATACACACATCAAGTAAATATCTTTGTTTTCTTCCTTATCTTAATCTCTTATCATATGACATAAGTTGTATTAGCTTCATGTCATAGTATATAAGTTACAGGATACCAAGTTTAAGAGTGAATATTACCCAAGTACTTGCACCCTATCCTGGGAAGAGTTAGTGTGTTTCTGGTTATACCCAGGACAGTTGGGTATTGCTGGCGAAAACTATGACTATTATTGTTTTTATTTAGAGATTTAGTATGGTTTAAGGTGTTGTGTCTGGCTGCCAAGTTGACAAGGGGTGAAATGTGATGGTTAAGTTAAAGTGTTAACTTGGCCAGGTTGTGATGTCCAGTTTGGTCAAGCAAGCAAAGGCCTGTTTTGCTTAAAAGATAAGGTTTGGGGGACAGATGTGGCTCAAATGGTTGGGCGTCTGTCTCCCATAAGGAGAGACCTGGGTTTGATCCCAGGGACCTCCCGGTAAAATAAAGAAAAATATAGAAGGCACGCACGCCGCCAGGCCCTGCGAGCGGGTGCACCGTCAGGCCCACGTGTGGGCGTGCCAGGCCCCGCCAAGCCACGCAGCAGGATGATGACGTAGTAGGAGAGTGACACAAGGGGAGAGCCAAGGCAAGACATGCCGAAGAACCAGGAACTGGGGTGGTGCAAGTGGCAGAAAGCCTCTCTCCCACATCGGAGGTTCCCAGGATCCGATCTTGGTGAAGACAGGAGGAGAATGATGAGAGGAGATGGCAGGAAACAGACACAGAGTTGCCCAGCAAATGGACACAAAAACAGCAAAAATGGGGGGGGGTGGAGGTTAAAAATGGATAAAAGTAAAATAAATAAATAAATCTTAAAAAAAAAAAAAAGGTTTGGGGAAGTGGATGTGGCTCAAGTGGTTGAGCTCCCGGGTTTGGTTCCCCATGACTCCTAAAGAAGACAAGCAAGACAGCGAGCCGACACAACGGGCTGGCACGGTGAACTGATGCAACAAGATGATGCAACAAGAGACATGAGGAGGAAAACATAATGAGAAACACAACAAAGCAGGGAGCAGAGGTGGCTCAAGCGATTAGGTGCCGCCTTCCCACATAGGAGCTCCTGGGTTCGGTTCCCGGTGCCTCCTAAAAAAGGAAGATGAGCACACAACAAACAGACACAGTGAGCACAAACAAAGAGGAGGGTGGGGAGAAATAAATGAAATAAAATAAATTAAAAAAAGATAAGCTTTGACAAGGCTGCCAGACCCACCCAGCTGGGCCAGAACAGTCTATTCAACAAATGGTGCTAGGAGAACTGGATTTCAACATCCAAAAGAAAGAAAGAGGACCCCTATCTTACATCTTATACAAAAATTAACTCAAAATAGATCAAGGACCTAAATATAAAAGCTAGAGCAGAGGGATGGATGTGGCTCAAATGGTTGGGCGTCCGTCTCCCATATGGAGGGACCCGGGTTCGATCCCCGGGACCTCCCGGTAAAAAAACAACAACAACAACAACAAAAAAGCTAGAGCCATAAAACTCCTAGAAGAAAATGTAGGGAAACATCTTCAAGATCTTGTGATGATAGGTGGTAGGTTCTTAAACCTAACATCCAAAGTATGAGCAATGAAAGAAAAATATAGATAAATGGGACCTCCTCAAAATTAAAACACTTTTGTTCTTCAAAATATTTTGCCAAGAAAGTAATAAAGGCAGCCTGCTCAATGGGAAAAAATATTTGGAAACCACATATCTAACAAGGGTTTGATATATGTTATATAAAGAGACCATAAAATTTAACCCAATTTAAAAATGGGCAAAAGACTTGAATAGATATTTTTCCCAAGAGGAAATACAAATGTCCCAACAGCACATTAAAAACTGTTCAACCTCACTAGCTGTTAGGGAAATGCAGGTCAAAACTACAATGAGATACCATTCCACACCTTATATACTGGCCAATTAAAAAAAAAAAAAAGCAACAACAAACAAAACAAAACTGCAAGTGCTGGAGAGGATGTGGAGAAATAGGAACACTCCTTCATTGTTGGTGGGAATATAGAATGGTGCTGACTCTGTGGAAGACAGTGTGCTGGTACCTCAAAAAGCTGAATATAGAACTGCCATCTGATCCAGGAATCCCATTATGAGGAAACTATTCAGAAGAACTGAAAGCAAGGATGTGAACTGACATTTGCACACCAATGTTTATAGCAGCATGATTCACAATAGCTAAAATATGGAAACAGCCCAAGAGTCCATCAACTGATTAATGGCTAAGCAAAATGTGGTATATACATACAATGGAATACTATTCAGCTGTAAGAGAAATGAAATCAGGATGCATACAAAAACACATTATGTTGAGTGAAATAAGCCAGACAGAAAAGGACAAATACTGTATAGTCTTACTAATATGAACTAAATACCATGAATAAACTCACAGAGGCAAACTCTGGAGTATAGGGTACTAGGAGAGAGAATGTGGGTTGAGAATGGGAGCTGATATTTAATGTATATAGAATTTTAATAAGGTTTATTGTAAAACTGTGAAAGTGAACAGAGCTGATGGTAACACATGACAGTAAATATAATTAACACTGCTGATTTATAAATGTGATTTTGGGGGAAGCGGCTGTGGCTCAATCAGTGGGGCTCCCGTTTACCATATGGGAGGCCCCGGGTTCTGTTCCCGGGGCCTCCTGGTGAGGGCAGGCCCGCCCGCACGGCGTGGTTGGCTGACCCGGCGAGCACAGGCAGCAAGGGGGGGATAAATGAATAAATAAATAAAATCTTTAAAAAAATAAAATAAAATAAAATAAATAAATAAATGTGATTTTGGCTGAAGGGGTAGTCTTTAAACATAAGTGTCAATTGAAAGGAAGCTAGAGAATAATCTGGGGACTGTACAACCTAGCAATTTTGGTGGTGGATAAAGATTGTGGTTGTAATATAAATATAAGAATGTTCTTCTTTTACAAAGTGTTAAGAATATGGTGATACATAGGAAAATTACAACACATGTAACTTATGGACAATAATTAACAATAATATTGTAATAGTTTTACAGCAATGGCAAAGAAGATATTATATCAATTCTAAGGGACAATAGGGGAGTTATATGAAAGATCCACAGCCAACATTGTACTCAATGGGGAAAGGTTGAAAGTTTTCCCTCTAAGATTGGGAACAAGACAAGGATGTCCACTGTCACCACTGTTATTCAACATTGTACTAGAAGTTCTAGCAAGAGCAATTACACAAGAAAAAAAATTAAAGGCATCCAAATAGGAAAAGAGGAAGGAAAACTCTCACCATTTGCGGGTGACGTGATCCTATATTTAGAAAATTCTGAAACGTCTACAATGAAGCTACCTGTGCTAATAAATGAGTTCAGCAAAGTGGCAGGATACAAGATCAACACATGGGAGTAGATGTGGCTCAAGTGATTAGGCGCCTCCCTCCCACGTGAGAGGTCCCAGGTTCGGTTCCCGGTGCCTCCTAAAATGAAGATGAGCATACAATGAACAGACACATAGAGCAGATAGCAAGTGCAAACAACAATGAAGGGGAAGAGAAATAAATAAGATAAATCTTTGGAAAAAAAAAGATCAACAGGCAAAAAATCAGTAATGCTTTTGTACACTAGTATTGAACAATCTGAGGAGGAAATCAGGGAAAAAATTCCATTTACAATAACAACAAAAAGACTCAAATACCTAGGAATCAATTTAACCAAAGAAGCATAGAACCTATATGTAGAAAATACCAAACAATGCTAAAAGAAATCAGTGAAGACCTAAACAAATGGAAAGCTATTCCATGCTCATGGATTGGAAGACTAAATATCGTGAAGATGTCAATCCTACTCAAACTGATTTATAGATTCAATGTAATACCAATAAAAATTCCAACAGCCTACTTTACAAAAATAGAAAAGGCAATTATCAAATCCATTTGGAAGGGAAAGTGCACCCAAATAGCCAAAATCGTTCTAAAAAAGAAGAGCGACATGGGAGGAATTTCACTGCCTGACCTTGAAACATTTTGCAAAGCTACAGTGGTCAAAACAGCATGGTAGTGGGAAGCGGCTGTGGCTCAAGTGATTGGGCTCCCATCTACCATATAGGAGGTCTGGGGTTCGATTCCCAGGGCCACCTGGTGAAAAAAGCAAGCTGGCCACAGCGGAGAGCTGGCCCACGCGGAGTGTTGGCCTGCGCCGAGAGCTGACGCAGCAAGATGATGCAACAAAAGGAGACACAGAAGAGAGACAATGAGAGACGCAGCAAATCAGGGAGCTGAGGTGGCACAAGAGATTGAGCAGCCTCTCTCCACTCCAGAAGGTCCCAGGATCGGTTCCTGGTGCCGACTAAAGAGAAGACAACAGACACAGAAGAACACACAGAGAGCAGACAGCGAGCACAAAACAATGGGGGGGGCAACGCGAGAGTAAATAAATCTTTTAAAATAAATAAATAAATAAATAAAATAAAAAACCAGCATGGTACTGGCATAAAGATAGACGCATCGATCAGTGGAATAGAACTGAGAGTCCAGAAATAAACTCCCACCTCTACGGTCAACTGGCTTTCGACAATCCTGTCAAGTCCATGCTAATGGGACAAAACAGTCTCTTCAACAAATGGTGCTGGGAGAACTGGATATCCATAATCAAAAGATTGAAAGAGGACACCATTCTCACTCCCTATACAAGAATGAACTCAAAATGGATCAAAGACCTAAATATAAAAGCCAGGACCATAAAACTACTGGAAAAAAATGTAGGGAAGTATTTTAAGAACTTGTGGTAGGTAGTGGTTTCTTGGATGTTACACCCAAACCACGCACAACAAAAGAAAACAGATAAATGGGACCTCCTCAAAATTAAACACTTTTGCACCTCGCCGGACTTTGTCAAAAGGGTGAAAAGGCAACTGACTCAATGGGAGAAAATATTTGGAAATCACATGTCAATAAGGGTTTAATATCCATGGTATATAAAGCGATGTTACAGCTCAACAATAAAAAGACCACGACCCCATTAAAAAATGGGCAAAAGACTTGAATAGATATACGTCCAAAGAAAAATACAAATGGTGAAAAAAAAACATGAAAAAATGTTCAACATCACTCATGATTAGGGAAATGCAAATCAAAAGTACAATGAGATATCATTTCACACCTATCAGAATGGCCACTATTAAAAAGACAGAGAACTACAAGTGTTGGAGAGGATGTGGAGAGATGGGAACACTTCTTCACTGTTGGTGGGAATGCAGGATGGTACAACCACTACGGAGGACTGTTTGGCAGTTCCTAAAGAAGTTGAATATAGACTTGCCACGTGACTCTGCAATACCACTACTGGCTATATACCCAGAAGAACTGAGAGCAGTGACACGAACAGACATCTGCACACCGATGTTCATAGCCACATTATTCACCATTGCCAAAAGCCGGAAACAACCCAGGTGTCCATCAATAGACGAATGGATAAACAAACTGTGGTCTAGTCACACGATGGAATATTATGCAGCTGTAAGAAGAAATGAAGTCATAAAGCATATGGCAACATGGATGAACCTGGAGGACATTATGTTGAGTGAAGCAAGCCAGACACAAAAGGACAAATACTGTATGACTGCATTACTATGAATATATTGTGTAACATACTGCATGATTCCATTTATATAAAATGTGAATATAAATCAATTCACAAAGATGAAATGTGATTAGTGGTTAGGTAGGGCTAGGGAGGGCATGCTAAGGAGTGAGGAGTCTTTCTTTTTGGAGTAATGAAATAATTCTAAAAATTTTTTTGATGATGAATGAACAACATTGTGATTATACTAAAAGCCATTGATTATTCACTTTAAATAGAGTGTAGTGTATGTGATTATATCTCAATAAAACTGCTAAATAAATAAATAAATAATTGTGCAATAGCCCGAAATAGCAGCTATGTCCAGCAGGGGAAGCAGAGAGAGATCGAGGGGTAAAGAATTTTCTTGTCTGTTTTTTGTTTATTATCGTGGAAATAATGAAAATGCTCTAATAATGATTGAAGTGATAAGTGCACAACTATGTGATTATACCAGATACCATTAATTGTACACTTCGGATGGATTGTGTGCTTTATTAATATGTATCAATAAAATTGACTCGTTGAAAAAACACAATAGAGGGGTAAGGAGGTATCAAGTTTTTTCCTTTTGAAGTCATGAAAACGTTCTAAAATTGGGGTGATGAGAGCAGAACTCTGTGTTGAAACTGAGAGCCACTGAGTGCACACTTTGAATGGGCTGCATGAAGCATGGGGCTGTATAACACAGTGAATCCTGCAGTGGAAGATGGACTGTGGTTAACAGAATATGAGAGCATTTTCTCATGAACTATAACAAATATATAATATCCCGGGTGTTAATAAGAAGGTGGGTTGGGGGAAAAACACACCAAATGCAAGAAGATATTGGTTATAGTTAGTAGTAATATTTTTTTTAATTAAAAATTTTTTTTATTGAAGTATATCATTCCTACATGAACATACATAAGCCATTAGTAAAAGTTGGCAATTTACAAAACAAGCAGGCTTAACGTCATACAGGGCTCCCATACATCACCCCGCCACCACCACGTTGCATTGTTGGGAAACATTTGTTACAAATTATGAAAGAATATCGTCAAAATCTTTAATTGGCGTTCTCTTTCATAGTTTGTAACAAAAGTTTCCCAACAATGCTAGGTATTGGGTGGTGGGGTGATGTATGGGAGCCCTGTATATTTGCATTATAAAACATATGCATGTTTGTTTTGTAAGTTCACAACTTTTACTATACACTTATTTTATATATGTTCATGTATGAATGATATACTTCAATCATTTTTTAAATAATGAAATAAAAAAGATAAGCTTTGAAAAAGATTCTGGAGAAGCTCTAGACTCTAGGAATCATCTCTGGGAACTCAATCATCATTAGTTTCATCCAGAGCACATGTCTACTTCCTGGAGGATGAATAAATGTACAAGTACTTGTTTCTTTTGCAATCTGTAAAAACCTGTAAGTATAAATTACCATACAATTAAGCCAAGACCTATCTTCCAGAAACCACTTAAGGTTTTAACAATAAACAGTATTTATAATTATAGTCCCTTTCCTGAGACTGTTTTGTGCAATGATGTCAAATCTTTTTAAATTTTAACCCAAAGTCGTCCCCTTCAAGTCATTACTTCTGTTTTCCCTATTTATACCTGGTTTTCATTTTCCATGTCATCACCCATTTGTTTTCATAGACTGAATGCTGTGACTTCCCATTTTTTTGTTATTTACAAGAAATGTATAGTTTCTGGATTATTGGCAGGCAAAGAAAGCACTGGAAATGTGATCTCTGTGCCTACTAACTGGCAAATTGGTAGCAATCACTCAATAGAAGTAGAAAAGAACAAATTCAACTTGATGCAGCAAAGTTGTAATTTCTTCAAATACACAATATTGCTGGTTTGGCCTGATTGTGAAGTTAATTAGGACTGGCACTCGAGTTGTTTCAAGGCCTGGCTCCCTGTGCCACATCTCAGAGCAGCCAGTCCCAAACTACATAGGGCTGTATTCCCAAAATGTGTTTGAAAATTAGCTTAGGACACAGGTCACTTTTCCCACGGAAACAATGAAATAAGCAAAAGTTGAATCAATGGGTTGGCCCCCCAAAATCTGTTCAACCCACAATGTAGCTGAAATTAGACTGATTATAGTAATATTCTAAATGGCCCCCTCCTGACAGTCTCATCACATCTGCTCTCCACAGAGCAGCAGCCAGCGATCTAAAGTATAAATCTTATCCTATGACTCAGTGCTTGAAACTCTACCCTCTCTTCCTAGAACCCCATATGAAATTAAGTCTGTTTTATTTCCTAAATATTTCTCTAATCTCAATGGTTCTCTCCATCCCATGGCTATTATCTTAACCTAGGGTATTCCAATGGTCTCCTAACAGTTCTCCCCACATCTGGTCTCATTATCTTCTAAAGTGTCCATCATCCTGCTGACAAACTCTGGAATATGCCATTTAGGCTCGTTCAGTCTTGCTACAACCCACTTTCAAAGCCTCATCTGCTTCTACCCAACCCACACGTCTTCGTACCTACATGCTATTTCCTTTATTTAGAATTTCCTGAGAGATTCCTGATCAAGCCTTCCCCTAAGCACCCAGAAAAAGGAAGTCATGCATTGCTCAGTACGGTCATAGCACTTGTACTAAGCATTCACTTATTGCCTACAATGCACTAGGCATGACGCACAGCCAATGAGGATATAAAGATTACAAACTGGCGAGCTCACTCTAGACACAGACATAAATAAATAATTACAACACATTGTGAGAAGCACTTTATACAACTGGGTCTAGGGTGTTAGTTAGTTCAAAGGAATGACTAGCTTTTCGTTAACTGGGGGTCCTGGAATTAATTAAAGAGGAGGCGCTATTTGTTTTGACACTTGGAGGATAACTAGAACTTCATGGAGCGTTCCAAAGGGGAAATAACATTACAAGTAGAGAGACTAGCATTTGCAAAGGCATAAGAGCTTAGAAAGGGTTGCCATGTTTGGAGAACCGCAAATAATTTCATATGGCTCCAAAGCAAGGTATATATGAGAGAGAGAGAGAGAGAGAGAGAGAGAGAACACTACCAAGCAGTGGGAAACAGGCAGTCAAATGATGAAAGGCCTTAGCAGCCCAAAGTGGGAAGTTTTCATTTTATTCTATGCAAATGCCTACTAAAGAGTCAAGGATCTCTGGTTATTCATCTTTCTCGACCTCACCTCTGCCTGGCACATAGAAGGCCCTCTATTTATATTTATTTAATGATTTTTAAATAGTTTTTTTTTTCCTCTCTAGGCAATATAATCTGTGAAAATATAGATAAAACTAAAAGTTAAATCTAATAAAATTTGTAAACAAACTTATTTCCATACATTGGCTTCTATTATTTTAATATCCAAATAGAAATCATAAGAAAATGAGCTTTTCCTTCTTTTTAAATTTTATATGCTTCAGTTTGTTTTAAATATTTAAAGGTTCATAAACTTTTCTAATTTATAAGAGTTTATATTATGTTAATTAAAATAAGTAAATAGAGACCTAAATAATAAAGGTTGAAAAATGATTCCATTAACTGACTTTCCCTCTGAGATTTATTGCACAGTAAGTTATTTAACTGCAAACCTTCCAGCAATGCTTTACTCCAGTATAGATTACTTTGGAAAAACAAATTGGAGTTTTCCCTCTTGAACAATGAGCAGTTTATTTTAAAGTAGGTAAAAGGTAATGTGAAGGGGAAAAAGTCCCCGCTTCACGATGTACAGTTTAAAGTTTGTCAAGTACTTAGTGAAGGGTTATACTAACTTCAAACGGTTGGGAAATATAATGTAATGTGAGAACACAAAGGGCTTGTTTCTCTTTCAGCTTTCCTTTTGCTCAATCCCCTGCAAGCCATCAGCCTAAAGAGCAGAGAATTGAAGAGATCACATCCCCTAGTGGACAGCAAGTGAACAAAAGGAGAAAGAGAAATGCAAAAAAATGCGTGTGCTCCCCCAAATTTGCAATCAGGTTATACTTTGTCCTTAGATGAGAATTTTATATTCCCCAGTGAGTGTGAGATTCTGATTGTGCTCTAAATTCAACTCAAGCAATGATTCAAAGCCGATGGCAGAACTTCCATTTCTCGGTAGGATGAACACTCATTTGTATATTTTATGCACCTTATAAAAGTAAGGCAATATAAATATTGGTGATATAAAATTTGATATTCCATATAAACTGTCAATTGTTAGCCAAGCATCTCAAGCCTTTCCCTTTTATTGATGTGACTAAAATCCTAGCAGGTTTGAAGTAGGTCGTCTAGCATTCCAGGGAGACACTTTGTTCCTTCTAAGAAGAGGTCTCCGTGTATGTGGGGGTGTTTCCAAGCTGTGGACAATCGCTGTGCTTATTCTGTGAGTCAGCCCCTGATCGAGGCTGGACGGCCAGCCGTAACCAGAGCTCGGCCTGGGACCAGGTATGGCTCTAGCTCAGACAAGCTGTCACTCTTTCTTCCGGTTGCCTTTCCTCATGGGAGAAGCAGATGACTTCTTATGGGATATGGTTTCAGGGCAGGAAGTTTCCCTGATGCTTATGGAAGAAATGCTTTTCCCGCCACTGGGTTCCTGAGGGCTGACATTTGAGATACGAAGCTTCATTCCTTCAGAAGAGTTGGAACCTGTTAAAACGCAAATGTGCCCAACAGAGTGGTAAGGCCATTTGCTGTGATAAGTCATCTTCATTATAGTGAGAGTAAGTCTTTTTATTTATCCTAAGCACAGGTTTTAATTTTAAAAAGTGGAAGAGAAGGGAACATGAGGGTTGAGATTTTGGTGAGAGAGGGAAAGGGAAAAGGTTGGCTTAAAAAAATAAGTGGACATATCATATAGAGAGGAAGAGGCAGGCTGAAAATGTTTACGATAACTTTCACTACTTTATCGAAGTGAAAGTACAGTGCCTTAGTACTGGCCCTCATAGCATCTAGAGCCAGGCTGAATGCCAATGTGTAAGTTTTAACAAAGGAGACAATGCATTCACTCAATGAGCATTTATTGAGTGCCCTGTAAATATAGAATGATAATTAGATTTTAAAAATTATGCAGAGGAGAGACAACCAACAAGGAGGTGGCAGAGAAAGGAGCTCCTAGAGTCAGCTCCTGCTATAGGGCAGTTAGTAATCACCCAGAGCTATCTAAAGCACTAGTTTGGGGGCTCCAGGAGACCAGAAGAGCATCCTGCAACCTCCTTGAAAGAATGGAAGGAGGAGATGCCCACGTGCAGAGAAGATTCGTGAGTAGAGCCCTCCACGCCCTGGAGGCCGGTGCCCACCCTCCACTGGTGGCACAAGCCACCTCAGGGGCTGTTCCGAGTCTGGAATTGGAAGCTCCACTTCCCCAAAACGGGGGAGGAAGAGACAGTTGGGCACCAACTTCAGCTACTGATTAGTAAATTCGGCTGCTAAAGTATAATCCTAAGAACAGCTAAAGTTGGAACCTGTTCAAGTCAGAAAGAGGCTGGTGGCTGCCATCTTAACTCCACCCTGGGTATGAGGGGAAGCAGGGCTGACTGAAAATCACAGTGACGGTAGGGACCAGTTTCTTTCAACCAGATTGGCCTGCAGCTCTGCACCAGCCTCTCCAGGTAACTGCAGGTACACTCAGCTGGCACAGACTAAATAGTCAGAAGTCAACCGGGGCAACTGCAGTCATTTTGGAACCACCCAGCATAGATTGCTTCTGACACATGCAGCTCCATCCCCACCCCAGGAAGGGGAGAAGGGGCGTGAAGCTTCATCAGTCTCTCTGGGCAACTACAATCTAGGCCTGCATGACATGGATTATTATACAAGGCTGTGGTTCTGTCCCTATCCCTGGCAAAAGAGAAAGTTGGGAGAAGCTTCATCTGTCCCTTGGGCAATGTGGGCAGCTTCAACCTCCACAGCTTACAGCACCAACTACATCCTGAGCTCTTACTACACAACCAGCAAGGGAGAAAGGGCATGAAAGCCCTAAACTAAATAGAGAAACTCACCCAGAATAAATACATAGTAAGCCAGATGCCAAGCCTGATCCTGGAGTATTATAAGGGCTAAAATTCCACGTGCTGCCTTGATATCACTGAGCCTCACAGGACCCCAAAGGTCTAACTGTGAGTTCTCCTCTCTCTCCTGATATGCCCTCCACCCAGCAGGTAAGACTTCCCTCAGTTCTGGCTTCCTCACCAGCAGGACAAGCTGCATCCCACCAAGTCCTCATCCTAACCTAACAGGTTTCAGGTCCTGCTAGCCCCTGAAATTATTCAGCGGGAACCACGGAGCATCCCATCCTCTGGACACCACAAAGCCTGCCTCCCACAGCTCCTGCTGGTTCACTCTGCTCCCAGGTCCAATGCCTGCATGGCCCCATGGTGTGTGAGCTCCTCCTCCAGGCTGTGAGTGTGTGTAACTAAGAACTGCTGCCATTCCCATCTGTCTTGGTCGGGGTGACATGTGTTTGGCCACCGCATACTATTTAGGGTCAGGAATCCCTCCTAGTCACCAACGAGGTAACTAGGTGGTGATCAGAACACCTGGACAATCAGATCTTCTTTTTAAAGAATCTGGAATTCTGCACTACAAATGTAGGGAGTCACTGGAGCCGACTCCTGGTGCGGCATCCTGGCCCTGCTCCCTACTCTTCCAAGGGTAAGCAGGATACTGCCAATTAATTTGTGCTTTGGGGTCTGTTGAAGCTAGCATAGGTCATTTTCTGCAACTAAAACAACCTTAACAGGTTGTTTGTAAATCTTTGGAAACAATGGAAATGGTGAGAGCACATGATGGTGTTTGTGAATAGCAGAGCTATTATATGGGAATGACAGTGGTTGAAAGGGAAAGTCTAAAGACATGTACATTACTAGAAGGAAAGCTAAACAATGTAACATGGGGCTATATAACAGTGAAACCTCATGTGAAATACGAATATGGGTGATACTGCATATATAATACTGTTTTTACAAAATATAAACATAAATAAACGAGAGAGATGGAAATAGAATAACAGTTATGTACAGCAAGGGAAGCATAGCGAGACTGAGAGGTGGTGAGTTTTTGTGTGTTTTTTTTTTTGTTGTTGTTTGTTATTATAATTGGAATAATGAAAATGCTCTAATATTGATTGAAGTGATAAATGAACAACAATGTGATTATACCAAATACCATTGATTGTACACTTTGGATGGATTTATGTTTTATTAATATGTATCAAGAAAATTGATTTGCTAAAAAAAAAAACCTTAAAGATTTTTTTAAAACCTTAATAAAATGCTGATTTTCAGGACTCTAAACCCAATGTATAAAGAACAGTATACAAATTACAAATTACATCTACTCTCATGTACTTTCTATTTAAATAAGTAAATCCATCTAATTTTCCTGATACTGAAATCATTGATTTAAAATCTGATATGAAAAACCCATTTAACATAATACTCAATGGTGAAAGACTGAAAGTTTTCCCACTGAGATCAAGAACAGAACAAGGATGCTCACAGTCACCATTGTTATTCAACATTGTACTGGAAGTTCTAACCTGAGCAATTAGGCAAGAAAAATAAATAAAAGGCATCCAAATTGGAAAGAAAGAAAAAAAACTTTCCTTATTTACAGATGACATGATCCTATAAACAATACTGAAAAATCCATATCCAACACTGGTTATATTTGCCTAGCACAAGGCCCTGAAGATGTTTCCCTAGGATTTTTATAGTTTTGTTTCTTATATTTAGGTCCTTGATCCATTTTGAGTTCACTTTTGTATGTGGTGTGAGGTGGGGGTCCACCTTCATTCTACTGCATATGGACATCCAGTTTTCCTAGCACCACTTGTTGAAAGACACTTTTCTTTCCCAATTGAATGGAATAGGCACCCTTGTAAAAAAAATCAATTGGCTATAAATGTGAAGGTTTATTTCTTAATTCTGTACACCAAAAGCACAAACAACAAAAATAAAAATAGATAAATAGGACCGCATCAAAATTTAAAACTTTTGTGCATCAAAGGACTGCATCATGAAAGTAAAAGGACAATCTACAGAGTGGGAGAAAATTCTGATATCCAGAATATATAAAGACTTAAAACTCAATAATAAAAAGACAAACAACCCAATTTAAAAATGCACAAAAGACTTTCCAAAGAGAATATACAAGTGGCTAAAAAAGCACATGAAAAGATGCTCAACATCATTAGCTATTAAGGAAATGCAGATCAAAACCATAATGAGATACCATTTCATACACTTTTAACCATTTTCAACCAAATTTCAACCATCTAATGGATACTATTAAAAAAAAAAAAACCAGAACATTAACAAGTGTGGGAAAGGATGTGGAGAAATAGGAATACTCTTTAATTGCTGGTGGGAATATAAAAACTTGTACAGCCACTGTGGAAAACGGTTTGGCAGGTCCTCAGAAAGCTAAGTATATAATTACCATATAACCTGGAAATCCCTCTACTAGGTATATGCCCAAAAGAATTCAAAGCAGGAATTCAGCCAGTTCAAAGCGGCATTATTCACAAAATTGCCAAAAGGTGGTAGCAAGCCAAGTGTCCATCAATAGATGAATGGGTAAACAAAATGTGGCATATACATACAAGGGAATATTATTCAGCTGTAGAAGGAATAAAGTCCGGACACATGCGACAACATGGATGTACCTTGAAGACATCATGTTGAGTGAAATACCCCTGACACAAAAGGGCAAATATTGTATGAATTCACTGGTATGAATAATTAGATTAAGCAAATTCACAGAGTTATAAACTAGAAGACAGGTTACCAGGGGCTGGGGAATAGGGTAGGGAATGGCTAGTTCATGCTTAATTCATAGTTTCTGTTTGGGATAATGGAAAAGTTTTGGTAAAGGATGGTGGTGATGATAGCACAAGGTTGCGAATGTAATTAGCAGCACTGAACTATATATTTGAATGTGTTTAAAAAAGGAAATTTTAGGATCTATGTTACTAGAATAAATATTTTTTTAAAAAACACAAAACCATAGGACTGTACAACCCAGAAGACACTCTAATGTAAACTCTGGACTATGGTTAACAGTACAATTATAATAATCATCTTTCATCAATTTGCACACTAATGCAAAGTGTTAATAGTAGGGAAAACTGTGTGTGAGGAGGCGGATATATGGGAACTTTGTATTTTCTGCATTTTTCTGTAATCCTACAACTTCTCTAATTAAAAAAAAAATTTTTTTTTAAAACACAAACCTCATTTTAAAGCAACCTGCGTTTTAAGGATAAACATTACACACTGAAATGTATCAGCAGGACGAAGTCTGCTTAAAAGTGTTAGTGGGCCTTTAACGATCAAACCTTCAGGTGGAGCTGATGGAGCCAGGCCCCAGGTGCCTCTGGAAAGCCAAGGCTGGCATTGCTCCTCGGATCTGCACCTTCATTTCACCGTCTATTATTTGACTTGAAAATCTGCAGCCCAGTTCACAAGGAAGACAAAACAGAATGGAGGCTAAAATGGCCAGGTTTCTTATTAAAATGGATACCAACTTGAAAGTTTGACATTTTCTCTACTTGGAAGCAAGAATTAAAGAAAAGGCCATGCAAGGTATTTTCTATCTTAAGACAGGCATTTAAAAATATTTTCCACTGCATTTTTAGTTATTCTTATCATTTAACATAATGATATTTAATGTTAGATTTTTGGTAAAATAAGGATAAAGATAATTTTTGTTTGGGCAACATATTTCCTTCTGGTTTCTGAGTGCGGTGGAGGGAAGATGTAAAGGATCTGAGGAAACTGGAGTGAGAGAGAGGAGAATGGGAGCTCTCTAGAGGCTATTAATATTCCTGAGAATGCATGTACCCTAATGAACATTTCTCAGATTTACACGTGGTAGTCTGGATTACCTGATCTATTTAACAGTATTTCATTTCCAGTCAAATTTTTCTGTTTATAAAATGTTCTTTAGATAGTGTGGATAAAGATGCAAGTCACCTGCCAAAGGCATTGCCAATTTTAAAAAACTGTCCCTTGCTACTTGACCTTTAACGAATGTTTTTGTATTGATTATAAGAGAAATGGCCAGATTAGTACTTGATTAGAATCAGGTATAATGTGCTTTCTTATTTGTATCAACAACAACAACAAAAAATAGAATTGCTGTGCTTATCCCGCAGAAGCAGGCTGGACCACGACCCCGTGCCCCCAACCAGATTTGATTCAGATGTATACTCTGATGATGCCACCCACTCCCCAAGAGGGTATGAAAAGGCTTGCTACTCACATAAGGAGGTTTCCAGAGAGCAGGGCGGCGCCCAGGCAGGGCCTAGAAGGGCCTGGAAGAGCAGGAAGCTCGCTCGGCTTTTACTGTGACCTGGGGTGGGGACCTGGTGGGCCCAGACACGCGTGGTCTGAACTTCCTTTCACCACCAAGTGGCAAGCACGTGGGATTTAGCAGCTTGCCCAGATGTGAGGCCAAAGGGGAAGAGGGGAGCGTAGGGCCCCGAAAGCTCAGCAGGGAAACGTCAGCAGGGGTGTCAGACCACTACGCGAAAAAAAATTTTAAATCTCATGTTTATTATGAATAAATGTTTAGTTTGTAGTTTTCCATATTTTCCCACGGTATTCAATAGCAGGAGTAAAACACTTTAAGCACATTTTAGAAAATCAGCTTATGGTCTGAAAGTTTTAAAATTGAGGAAGAGGAAAGTACTTGAGGGGATAGAAAGTATTTTAAAATGCCATAAAAATGAACTTTCAAACTGGCTAATTTCAAAGCTACTTGGCACAACTGTGCCCATTTCTTCTCCAAAAAGATACATTTTTCTCTTATTTTTTAATGAACAAGCAGCTCACGTATTAGCTTTATTTTTGACTTCCACGTTTGGCACATCTGAACTAAATCGCTGACGGCTAGACCCCCACCCTGGGGCTTGGGGTCCTGGGTGCACCCTGGGGCTTGCTAAGCAGGGCACGCAGATGGCGGCGGCTGGACAGACGGTCAAGTCCAGCAGCGGCCGCTAGATGGCAATGTGTGCCTGGGTCTGTGTCCAAGTCTGCACAGCCCCGATCAGCCGGGACCCCCAGGATCGAACCCCAGGCACCCACACGCCCTCACCCAGCCCCCCACCCCCTGCACCCCACCAACCTCCTGAAACGCTACTGGATTGAGAATCTCGGTATCATCTCTCTGGAAGCAGTCTTGGATATGATCTATTCTCTTCCAACTCCCCAAGTTTTCAGGCCAAAGAAATTAGGAACTGTACTGCCCGGGTAAGGTGAGCTGGCTTATGACACCCAGCTCTCCTGACTCCTGCCGTTTTCACAGGGGAACGAAGAGGCCCACGAGAAACCTCGGTGGGAAAATGTTGCTATTTACCATCAAAATTAATGACTTCAAATCTACTTGGTAAGTGAGAGAAATAAAACAAAGAGTGGCCTCTTCTCAAACTGAATTCCCTGTTCCCGCCTATCTAACCCTCCCACGTTCTTATTCAAGTCACTTCCCCAAAAACCCACGTAAAGGGGATGAACTTGGACACTGAGAACTTACCCTCACACTTTTCGCCTTAGGATTGGGTTCGTTTCCCGCCTAAGATTGTGAGCCCACAACTCCCAGCCAGTGGGAGACGGGTAAGGTTGGGGAGGGAGGGCAGTGGGACATTGCGTCAGGGGAGCTGCTTAATCGTTGTTCCTGCACTGATCCCACGCACTTGCCCCTTTCTCATGAGAAAGAAGGAAGTCACTGCTGCCTCTAGGCCAGCTCTCTGTCTTCAGAACTTTTATTTTGAGGAGGTGGTCGCCGTCCCACTCAGTAATACACACATGCATCTATCTATACAGACACATATGTATATATATTCAATTTATATAACAGTGAGCACTGGAAATAAGAGGTTCGCGAGCCTGTGAAGGGCGGGGGGGGGGGGCGCGGGTCTGGGGGCCACGTCCCCCCACCCCGCAGCTCTGCCTTGGCGGCCCAGGAAGCCCCTGCAGCCCAGCTTCACCGATGGGTCCAGCTCGACTCACACCATCTCCAGGTTTCATAAAACAGTCTTTGGATTTTTCACAAACATTAAGGATGTAAAAAACTATTCTTAACTTGTGGGCTATACAAACGCAGGGGCTGGACGGGATTTGGCCTCAGGCCTTAGTTTGCTGACGCCCCCTGGACACATTTCCAGGTAGGGGCACAGTGATTTCCCGCAGCTCCAGCACTGTACGGTTCTAAGCCAGGGGCTCGTAACCTGCTTTGTTCCACTGAGCCCTCTGCCAGTCAGGTGAAAACCGCAGACCCCTTACCAAGTCCACACTAGGCTGTGTGTTATTTGATATATTTAATGAATGTGTCACGCCCACACCAACATGCCCCCACAAGAATCATGTTCTTTTCAGTTCCAGTGCAAGCTCACGGACCTTTTATAACCCCTGCTCTAAATCCTGGTGATATTCGATTCCTGCTCCTTGTACACTTCCTCTAAAGATCGATGCATCTGCCTTAAGTTACGGTTTGACTTAATCTTGCCCTTTCTTATCTTTCCATTAAAAATTTTCAATATTTTATTCCTGACAATATTTTATTCAATATTTTATCCCAACAGCTCCTGGGAGTTTATGAATTGGCATTGCACAGGCTGAACTCAGCCCAAAGGAGCATTTTTTTGTTGTTTTGTTTTATTTTGCCCATAAGTATTTTAAATTCTTACTTTTCTGAGCCAAAATTTGAAAGTCAGAAGCTTTCACAATAAAATCTGGATTTCTGGCTTCTCTTGAAAACCTGAGAGACCTGGCTGTGCTGGGTGGGCCCACAGTCCCACCGGGCAGCGATGGCAGTGGCCTTGATGGACTTGCCGGGCCGCCTGGCCCCAGGCCCCATCACCTAAGCTACACCAAGGCCATGTCAGCTTCGTCTGAAAAGGAAAGATAACCTTGCTGGCAAAAAAGCCCCTTGCTGCTCCACCACTTTGCCCTTCCATGGCATCCACCTGATCTCTGCAGACATTTGTGATTTTCGCCTTCGATTTGTAACCCCGGCAGCTCTATGTTAGAGCTGTCACTTCATCAGACAAATAAGGGAAAAGGGTGTGGCTCAAGCCAATGGGCTCCGTCTACCATATAGGAGGTCCAGAGCTCAATTCCTGGGTCCTCGTCGTGAAGGGCAAGCTGGCCTGCACAGAGAGCTGGTGCAGCAAGATGACGCAACAAAAAGAGACACAGAGGAGAGACAATGAGAGACACAGCAGACCAGGGAGCTGAGGTGGCGCAAGAGATTGAGCGCCTCTCTCCCACTCCGGAAGGTCCCAGGATGGGTTCCCAGTGCCGCCCAAAGAGAAGACAAGCAGACACAGAAGAACACACAGAGAGCAGACAGCGAGTGCAAAACAATGGGGGGGGGGAATAGATAAATCTTGAAAAAAAAAGATACGATATTTCCACTCTCAAAAACTCGATGTGCAGACAGTTAAGCTACAATAAAATACATTAACCTCACAGCAGGTACAGTGAAAATAAGTAGCAGGGTCTGTTGTCAGAAGGAATTCAGGTGACTGCAGCACTGAGCCTCTATCTAGGAAATAGGCGTGCTTACCCCCCCTTTCCAGGCTGGCGTGAAAATTCAGAGTGAATATATATAAAGTACTTAGTACAGCTCTTGGCCCATACAAGGTGCTCAGAAAACAGTAGTTCACTTCCTGTAACAGAGGTGTCAAAGTTTTGTGGGTACCTGGAAGAGTTTCCTGAAAGCTCTGCAGAGAAGGTGACGTTGGAGTTGGGTCTGGAAAGATAAAGAGGAGTTTGGAGTGCGCAGAAGGAGAGTCCAGGCAGAGGGCGAAGAAGCTGGGTAGGGAGGTCAGTGGGGTCCCCTGAGAAGCAGAAGCTGAGACAGGAGTGCACGAGCTTCATGAGGAAGTAACGCCTTGAAAAGTAAAGGGGACTGAGGAAACGGGATTGGGCAGGGAACACCATTTGTACCACAAAGCTCCATCTGGAATTTTCTGTGGCTTCCCACAGCAGTCAGAACAAAGTCCAGGCACGTTACCATGGTTCCCAAGGCCCTCTTGACTTGGCCCTGCCATGAGGATTCCTGGCAATGTCTGGAGACATTTGTGATTCTCACAGCCGAGGGGAGTGGGGGTGGAACCACTGGCTTCTGGTGGGTAGAGGCCAGGGGCCAGGGATGCTGCTCAAAAGCCCACCAAGCACAGACAAGCCCTCTACCTCCCCCTCCCCGCAGGCAACAAAGAATTATCTGACCCCAGATGCCAATGGTGCCTATTTAGGGAAACCCTGCTTTAACTTCTGCTGTTACTCTCTCCCTTATTATCTACACTCCAACCACACTTCCTCGGGTGTACCAAAGGCCTTTCCACCCCAGGGCCTTAGCACATGCTCCCTCTTCCGAGAAGCTTGTCTTCCCACTCCGCCCAAATTGTATTCCTCCCTCAGCTACTGGCGCAGAGGCCACCAGTCCAGAGTTGACCCCTCCAACCTCTCCTGTTATTTTTTCTCACATCACCCTTTTGTCTTCTTCCATGACATTTGCCACGATTTGTAAATCAGGATTTATCTGAATATTTACAGTTTTATTGTCTTTCTTTCCATATACTCTATACCTAGCAACTAGCAAAGTACTTATAAGGCATTTTGTATGGCATATGCTCAAAAAATACTTGTTGAATGAATTAGTGCAGTAATTCAGAAGATGCCTAGGTTTGGGGACGCTAAGTCCCAGATGCATTTACAGCATAAATTTCATTGGACTTTACAGTGTTTAGCATTTGTCAGTTATTTATTATTTATTTTATTATTGATCACCCCCCAATTTTTAGTCATCAAAGTTTTCTCAGAGATTATAACAATTGTTTTGCCACATAGAATATCTTATTTTAAAGCCAATTCTTGAGCTAACAAAAAATGACATTTAACACTTTTTATCCTCTTTCCTAGCCCGCCCCTGCCCATCCCTCTCCCTCCGCCCGCACCCCAGCTCTGTAGCCCCCAGCCCCAAGCCCCTGCCCTGGCAGTCTTCCTTTTCCTCCCAAGCTCTTCGGGCCTGGGTGCCTGCTGGCCCCTCCCGGCCTGGGTGGCCCTTCCTGGACTTTCCCACATGGCTCACCCCCTCATTCCAGGCCCTGCCCTCCGGGGGGGGCTCTCCTGACAGGCTCTCTACAGAAACCCCCCTCCCCACCGCTGCTCTCCACTCTCAGGCTGCCGTTTTGTTTCTCGGCACAGTCTGTCTCCCCACTGCCGAGCGAGCTCCCTGAGGCCAGGGACTAGGCCTGCTTTGTTCAGAGCGGCATCCCCAGTCCCAGGAGAGAGCTCTTGGTGAATGTTGAGTGAGTGGGTGAACGTAGGAATTCCGGACCCCGGAGAAGGGACACGTTAACAGTAAGAGGAGTGAGCACCCTCCAGCAGCGCCCTAGGAGGAGCTGCCTTCCAGAAGGGAAGGGCAGGGCGTGCAGTTCCTACGGCAAGTGCAACGACCATCTTCTCCCCCAGGAAGGGCGCGTTTTGAGCCAAATTTAGGTGAGCTTCTCATGTGCCTGGCGGTGCCTCTCACCACCTCCCCCATACTCCTCCTTACTCTCACAGAAAAGTGTGGTGTCGACAGCAGTGAGGGAGGCTACCTGAGCTTCTGGTACAGAGGGACATTCCGGAAACAGAAAGGTCAGAGCTAGGGTGCTTGAACCTGATCTCACATTCAAATCCACTACCATCCTCTTGGACCCAGTTCTCAGCACAATAAACATTTCTTAGGCCATTTTGAATGTCCTAAATTCCTTTAAAAAATTAGGAAGATTTCCACTACAAGGGAAACACTAAATTGATTACACCCATAATGTCAACCAGAAAATCTTCAGGACGGTGTTTTACACCTTCTCACTCTAATGTAAGAACAGAGACCATGCACAGTAGACTCCAGGGAGTTGTCCTGGAAGACACAGAAGAGAGTTCTTCTCTCTATATTTTCCAGCCTTGACTAGGGCCATGCTTTCTTTCTTGTGTTACCAAATGTGCGATGCCACATCTTCTATTCTTATCAGATATGATTTAGCACAAGCCTCTCCCATTAGCATTTCTGCTTAAACATTGTCAGTGTAATGCTGAGCTGGCTATAGTCAAAGTAATTAATTGCAAAGACAGTTACAGTTCGAGTAGGTGTTTAAAAATCTGAGACTTTGTGAAAAGTTAATATTTAAAAAAAAAACACCTAAAATTCCCCCAAATATCTTGACCTTTAGTAACCAAACTTCAATACATGGTGTCATACTTATGATAAAATTGCGCTCTGAATTGACTTAAAAATATTTTAGTTTCTGTTTTAGAGTTTCATAGTCTTTGTGACTATACTAAGAAAAGGAAAGAAAAATAAAAATTCCACAAAGCTATAAATTATGTAGGTGTTTTTTTTACTTAAAACAAAACAACCATTCTGAACCATTCTTCCAGGTTTTGCTTTCTTCCACTAGAAGGTGCTAACACCATTAGCCAAAAGTTCCTTATCTAACGTTTCATGTGTAACAAAATAGGCAAAGGAACCCAGGTAGCTCATGTGGAAATATATTTATGTTTATTTTTGCAAAATTAACTGATAGTAATTTGATCTGAAAAGCCAACATATAAAGGTCCATTTTCATTCTATGGTTCTAATTAGAAAATTACTAAACATAAATTTTGTTAATGTTCAATCTAGAAAAGTAATATAAAGAAACATAATACATACAAAAAAACAGTAAAATTATCAATTAGGAGAACTTCGATTTAGTCTGTTAAATGTATTAATTAGCCATATGTATACTCTTGGGCACAGGGATAATGCTCCTGGAAATTTATACCAACTAAAATATCAGGAAAAAAAGTGAATGGATGAGATGTTCATTTTAACATTGTCTAAAATAAAAACTGAATACAATCTAAATGTCTGACTAAAAAAAAAAAAAAAGAATAAATGTCTGACTAAAGGGGATTAGCTCCATTATGTGCCTTTATCTAGCAAAATACTGTGCAACCATGAAAAATGATGGTGTAGATCTGTATTTATTGACAGGAAAAGATGTCCATGCAATATTATTAAGCTAAAAAGGCAGGTTGAAAATAGTGATTTACTATCATCACATTTAGAATATTATGACAGAAAAAAAGCATGGAAAAATATTCAATGAAATGATGATCATCTCTAGATGACGTGACTATTTGTGATCTTTATTTTCTGGATGGGTAATCTTAAGAAGGAACTCTACCTCTCTGAACCCTTCAATTTCATCAGCAGCAAATGGGAGGTAACATACTTCCTACCTCATGGGTAATTTGAGCACTCAATTTATTCATAAATGTAAAGAACTTAGAAGAGTGCAGAACACATACGTACTCAAAAATATTAGCTATTATCACTCTTAGCTCATTTTCGGTATTTTCTGATTTTTAAGGGTGTGTGAAGATAATAACAACAAGAAAAGACAATAAAACTAATTTTTTTAAAACAGCTAGTTTACACCAGGGAAGAAGGAATTGGATTTATTCCAATTTTGTTACGAATGTTCTATAAAATATTGTCACTTTATTCCCATTTACCCAGAAACTTAAAATGAGCAGATCTTTTTTTTTTTTTTTTTCATGTTTAATGTTTTACCTATTCTAAAATATATATATGGATTAATTCCGGCATTAGATTCCTTATGTCAATTCAGGTTAAAGGGTAAAAATTAAACATTATTAAGGCCTGGCTATAGCAAGAGCTCAAAATATGTCATAGATGTAGCAAGAAACAATTAAGAAAGGCATCTCAACACTTTACACCAGAATTCTCTGTGGGTAAGGACAGTCTTGGTCTGGAACAAAGACACTATGAAAGATAGACTTAGGGGTAGATGAGGGACACTGAGGTCCTGAGTGTAGATCGGGTCAGTGCCGGACCGAGGAAAAGAATGTGGTGCTCTTCAGACAGAGGGAAAGATGAGAAGGGAAGAGATGAGGGGAGGAGAGCGACAGAGGAAGGGAGGGGAGGGAAGGAGAGGAGAGGAGAGGGCAAACAGGAGGAGAGGCTGAATGGAGGAGCAGAGGGAGAGAGCCTACAGAGGGCTTCACAGCAAGGGCGACCTCACTGTGGGCAGTAGGTGGTGTGATCCCCCCCCAGCGGGTCTGTCAAGACTGTCCTTTGCTTGGTGGAAAATGAAGAGGCTGAATCACACATCTGGGTTGATGCTGGCTGGAAAAAACTAGCATGTACAGATGGGGGTTCTTGAGGCGTAGGGAATCATAAGGTCACATACGTTTCCAGGAATTTATTGCAATCGTGGACACTCCCAGGCCTTTAAACTTGGGGTTCAAAGCAATCTAGGGGAGCCCCAGATAGCATCGAGGCTACATAAATTTGTTTGGGGTGGGGTGGAGCATGGAGGGAGAAATATCATGCATATAGGAGAAGAAATAGAGAATCGGATAGAGAAATTGACTACACTTATGAAAAATCCAACTACATTTGTATCTTTAATACTAGACAGCCACATTTCATGCAAAAATAGAATCTCTTCTGATTCTCTTCCTGCCTCTGGTTCATAGTGGAATATACTATCCATTATCAGTCATAGGAAACTCAGTGACCTTTGAGGGAAGTCGTCTCCATTTATGAGCATTTTTGTGATTAGGGAGTTCTACGTATTAAAGAAAAAAAAATTCTTTCATTTATTTACCTAACAAATATCTACTAATTGACTACTGTGTGCCAAGCACTGTTCTATGACCTGGGGACACAAAGTCCTTGCTTTCACGGGACATACTTCTTCTGGGTCATAGACTAAGCAAATACAAGACGTGTACTCTGTCAGGTGGTGATAAGTACTAACAGGAATAAAAAACACCTCAGGGTAGAGGTAGGGACTGGACTTGAAAATTTGTTGCGCTGTCACCTTGTAGACATTTTTCGATCCGAGGGTATAGGCAGCCGGGAGCAGAACCCTATGACCCTCCAATAAAGCAGACGTGAAGTGGAAGATTCATGCAACTTCCACTTCTCTCCTCTGGGTGGAAAGTCTCTTTTCCTTGGCAAGATTTTTCTTCTTTTTTGTATTTGGAGATCCCTATTCTGCATGGCGCAGAGGACGCTGGTGGGAGCAGATTCCCCCCACGCCTGCGTGCAGCCAGGTAGCAGCGGGCAGGGGAGCGGCGTCCACGGCGACGCCCGCCACCCAAGAGCAGGGGAGAAGACGCACCAGCAAGGCCAGATTAATGGGGAAGCCTCCCGGGGGTGCCGCCTCGGGAAGGGATTGCAGAGGTCTAGAGTCCCAGTGATTAGAGTAACCAGAGACTGCTATTGTCCCGACCTGTTTCCCTGTGACTAACCCACCCCCATAGCCCTCCTACTCTGCCCCAAGCGGGTATGACCAGGGGAATAGGTCATAAAAAGCCTCATCTCTGAAATGCTCGTCTTGGGCTATTTTATGCCTTGGTGAAATAAATTCACACATAAATCTCATTTGTTGAGATCTTGTTGAATTCTAGGGCTATTATCTAATTTACTGGCTATCAATTCCAGATTTCTGTCACTTGTAAAAATGATGAGCAGTGTCTTCATCCAAGCAATTACATTCATTAAAACGTTGCAAAGGACAGGTTTGCAATCAGACCTGAAGCATCTCTCCAGAGGCATTGTCCAAATCTTCTGCAAGGTGCAAAGCATCTGTGGGACGCGTAGCTGTTCTAAGCTTCCAGGCACAAACTGATGCCACTTACACCTTCACCCAATGTTTCTCTGCATCTTGCCACAAAGATATCACAAGAGGCTTTGTCAAACGCCTTGACAAAGTTCAAACGTCTGAACTCATCATCTCATAAGTCTCAGATGCTCATCAAAACAGGAAGTGGGGTTACTTGGGCCCAGATTGTTCCTTAAGATTGCAAGGTTTCTCATGGCAACCAGCTTCATTTTCTAAAAGCTAGCACACTGCCATTTGACCCAGTCATACTAGAATCTTGCTTAACAGGTTATTAAATTCATTTAATCTGAACTGTCTGCAGAATCTCCCTTCTTCCCCCTTTTGAAAACCAGAATGTTTCAGTTCTTCCCTATTTTGTGTGATTGATGTCAGTGGTGAGGTAATATCTTCTCCAGTGTTTTTAAAGCCACGTGTCCAAGATAAGAAGCCATAATTATTTACACACACTCTGAGGTATATACCCCAAAGAACTGGAAGAAGGGACTCAAAAATAGCAGTGTGCACCAATGTTCATGGCACTGCTATTCACAGTAATCGAGCGCCCGTCACAGATGAATGAATAATCAGAATGTGGTGTATCCATACAACAGAGTACTACTCAGCCATAAAAAGGAATGAAGCTCTACAACGTGGATGAACCTGGAAGACATGCTAAGATAGCCCCATCCATCAGCCCTATGGGACCACAGCCCCCTCTCAGGATTGGGGAATGAACGATGGACTAGAGTGGACTTACTGGTATTCTACTATAGACTTACTGTGATTCTAGCAATAGAAGAACTTATATCATTGATGTGGAGACAGTGGCCACTGGAGGTTCTGAGGGCAGGGAGAGGGAAAAACAGGTGTGATATGGGGGGTGGGGGGTGGGGGGTTTGGGACTTAGGAATTGTCCTGAATGACATTGCAATGACAGATACAGGCCATTATAAATCTTGCCATAACCTACAGAATTGGGTGGGAGAGAGTGTAAACTACAATGTAAACTTTAATCCACGCTTAGTGGCAATGCTCCAAAATTTGTTCATCAATCGCAATGGATGTACCACACTAATGAAGGAGGTTGTTAATGGGGGAACACGTGGGAGGTGTGGGGAGTGGGGCATATGGGAATCCCTATATTTTTTTACGTGACCTTTGTATAATCTAAGTATCTTCCAAAAAAATAAAGGAAGACATGCTAAGTGAAGTAAGCCACACACACACACAAAAGGACAAATATTGTGTCAGAGTCCAGTTATATATCTAGAATAAGAAAATTCAAAGAAAGTAGATTAGAGGTTACCAAGGCCTGGTAAAGAGTTGCTGTTTTGGATGATGAAAAAGGTTTATTAATGGTAGGTGGTGATGGCAGCACAACATTGCAGCCACTGAATCAAACACTTAGAAGTGGTTAAAATGGCAAATTTTATGTTTTTTATATATGTTATCACAATAAAAAAAAAAAAAAAGAATTGTTTAGAGTTGCTATTTGCTTTTTCTATACCCTCCTCATTTGTCTTCATGTCCATTTCCTTCTTGATGTTTGCCCATCCTATTCACCCCACCGAAGCACAATAGCCTGACTCAGTTGAGAGCAGTGAGGGACAGCAGGACGAAGCAAAGCTAACGTCCATTCAGAAGGAAACAAGTCCACTGGGTAGCAAACGACTAGAAAAGCAAAGCCGGGGTTCAAGGGCCAGCCAGGGCTAAGCAAGTATGACCTAAGGCTGTTGTAGCCAACTCAGTGTCCCTAGCGACATGAGCCACGGAGCACTTGAAACGTGCTACTGAGGAACTGGGTTCTTAATTGCGGTTTACGTTTTTTCAGCTTTTTATTTTGAAATAATTTTAAACTTACAGGACAGTTGCAAATATAATACAAAACCCGTATGGATAATCCCACCATATCCCCCACCCAACTTAGAGCATTCTGCTCCCCTTGCTGTGTCATCCTATCTAGCCATCCATCCATCCATCATCCACCTAGCCATCTAGCCATCATTTCAGTTTCATTTTAATTAATTTTACTTAAATTTAAAAACGAAAGCAGAGGAAAGTAGTTTCCATTAAGCAACTTTATTGTTTTAGCAGCATTACATTTCACTTTAACTGTTGTGAGATACTATTGGGACGCTGCAGTAGCCTGCTGAGTACACGTGTCTTTTCAAGTATTACACAGAAGCACATCACTGATCTACTTGGCATTAACAAAATGATTCACTTTAAATGACTTTTCCCACATACCAATGTAACATTTTAAAGTATTTACTTGAATTTCTTATATAGACTGCCCAAGTTACATAAATTACCAATTATGTAAACCATAATTGGTAATTACATGGTAATACTTGTTTTAATTGTAATAAAATAGAACTATTATTCTAATTTAAAAATTAAGTATGGACAAAATTTTAAGTTTAAAACTAAGACATACTAGTGATGCAGAATCAAAAGGAGGTGCAGAGACTAGTACTACAGTTAGAACAGTTAAAAAAAAAAAAGACTGCAAGAATTCACAATGAGTAGCAATAGCAATTTGCTGTAGCAGAACAAAATAAAACTTTTGTAGAAAATTTTAAAATAATAAAGGAGAAATAGAGACATTTTCAGAAAATACATAGTGAATTTTGATAAGAAGTTTCCTCTCAACAGTCAAAACAGTATGTGAAAAAAAGAAATTAGTCACCTGAAAGCAGAATTAAATATCAAACAAAAGTTTTAAAAATTATTTTTAACAGGATCTGAGTTTGTAATTTTAGCCAAACGGTATAAAATGGCTTGGATTCTAGCACAGAAAAAAAAAAAAATTTTTTTTTAGATAGAGATATGGTAAAAGAAATTTTTATTTTGGTTATGGAAATTCTGTTAGAAAATTTTAAGGAAAAGAGTAAAAATGGTATTTTACAAAAGTAAAATATTTTCAATTAAGCTCCCAAATACTTGTCCATAGAAAACAAGCCATTTCTAAGAATATCAAAGATCAGTTGACCCAAAATTTGAAAAATTTCAAGTACTTTTCTTTAGCTTAGGATGAGTCATGCCTAACTAATACTTTGGATGTGTTTTGTCTCAAAGGACTTCCAAATTTATGAAGAAATGTCATCAATTTGCAACCTAAAAAGTCAAACCCCAGGTGTAGTGTATTTGAACCTTTTACATTTGTCAAAGAAGGATTTCAGCTAGATGTGAAAAAATCAGCTTCTTTCACAATGGAGGTATTTCACTGTTGGGTCAGAATCTGAATTTACTGGAATTTTAAAACAAGAATGTTTCTTGTCTTGCTTTGTCCCACTGTATGATATCTATTGAAAATATCTGTGCTCAGCTTTCTGAAGCAGACTCAGCGAAAAGTGGTATGGATAGACTTGTGAAAATTGGTCAGTACATATATGCAAATGCTATGAATCAGCACCAGTTTATGGAAACATGGAAGAAAGTGAGACACTGAATGTAGAGATCTTGTGTTCTCTGTCAGTGCTCATTGGTTGAGTTGTCAAAGAGTTTTATAAATAATACAGATTTACTCTATTATTAACTGTAGTTCAAGCAAATCTTGATAATTCAAAGACAAATAATCAAAGGCAAAGAACCAAAGACAAAATCTGGCAGCATGATTTGTTTTCTCACTGACAATACATTGCATATGAACAAGAAAAACTTGAAGCTCCAAGGAAAGGAAAAGCTTATGTGTGATCTAGAGGTATGAGAATTAATGTTAAAATAGAAAATTTTCATAATACAAATCAATGATAAAGAATTTATACGTTTTTCTCACATGAATTAGCATGCAGAAGATTTTAATTGTAATCAACATTATGTAAATTGGTAGCAAAAGCTATAAAAATTTGAAGAACACTTTTTTGCTAAAGATAAATTTAGGGAAGTGGCTGTGGCTCAATCAGTGGGGCTCCCGTTTACCATATGGGAGGCCCTGGGTTCGGTTCCTGGGGCCTCCTGGTGAGGGCAGGCCCGCCTGCATGGCATGGTTGGCTGGCCCGGCGAGCATAAGCAGCAAGGGGGGAATAAATGAATAAATAAATAAAATCTTTAAAAAAATAAAAAATAAAAAAAATAAAGATAAATTTAGAGTTGCTTTTCAATTTATGCAATACCCCTTTGAATTTTTTTTTTTTTTTTTTTAGATTTCATTTATTTATTCATCCATCTCCCCCCTGCTGCCTGTGCCCGCCGGGCCAGCCAACCACGCCGTGCGGGCGGGCCCGCCCCCACCAGGAGGCCCCGGAACCGAACCCAGGGCCTCCCATATGGCAAACGGGAGCCCCACTGATTGAGCCACAGCCGCTTCCCATACCCCTTTGAATTTGATGTTAACACTAAATTGATACAAGAGCTAGTGAATTTATTAAACTTTGACAATTTTGAAATTATTATGCTTTTGCTTCAAAGTCAAATCAATTCTTGTAAAAAAAGATTAACAAGTTTGTCAAAGTGGATGAAAATATTAAAAGAAAATAATTTTTCACACTCAACTTAGTTTTTGGAAAACTTAAATATGTTTGGAATATTTGGGGTGTGTGAATCTACTTTTTCAACTATGAATTTTATGAAATCTAATACAGATAAAGATATTTTCAGTGATAATTAAGCATCTGAGTTCAGATGTGCTGTAAGTGTAAAAATGCATAGATTTTTAAAACTTACTACAAAGTGTAAAATATTTGTGTATGGATTACATGTTGGATTGATAATATTTTAGATATATCAATTTAAATAAAATATATTATAACAATGAATTTCACTTGTTTCTTTTTACCTTTTTAAAATATGGGGCAATGACTTTCACTTGTTTCTTCTTACCTTTTTAAATATGGCTACTAGAAACATTAAAATCAGATATGTGGCTCCTGCTATGTTCCCATTGGACAGCACACGATTAAGGCTCTTGCCACAGCCAACCTGGGAGTGTTTTCTCTAGTACATGGTATGTGCAGCTACTTTAAAGGGCCAGAGCTTTTCAGTCTTATTGAAGTTTCAGCTTGAGTTAGAGGCAGTAGTTTTTTGGTAAATATTTAACAACTGGCTCTTGGGTGGGGGAGAGGAGCAGGTGGGAAGAGAGGGAAAATCCTGTTTTGCAGCATTATCCTTTTTCCATGGTGTAAATACTCCTACAGTGGGCCATTTCAAACTACCAATGTGACATTACCGAATGGGAGTTGGAAAGAAATGTTGATAATCAACTTCTGCAACCTTCAGCCTGCCACTAGTTGGGACTATATGTTATTCTTCATTGTTTCTGCAGTCTCTTGCACAATGTGCAACAAGAAGCAAATCCATTTAAAATATCTGTTAAGTGAAGGAATGAATGACTGTTTCTGCTAGCTCCCAATCTCCCATTGTTTCTGTGTTTTTTTTTTCCAATCCATTCACTAATCTTCCTGAAATGTACTCTCCCAAATTTTAGGGTAGATGTATGGTTACAAGTATCCTCTTCCTTGGCCATTGTAATGGACGCGGTGTTGCACTGTCCAGATCCCCCTTTGCCTTTGCGGCATTCATTCCCCCAGCTGCTGGGATGTTGGCTGCCAAGGGCTCCCAGCCAAGACTCTCCCAAGGAATTACATTTAGCTGAAAGGAGCTGCCTCACCCATGGTTTCCCCAGTAGTCTCTTGCATCCAGTGCTGGTTGATGGGGAGTAAAAGGCCTGGTCCCTTTGATTTTAGACATATTTGAGGTGCCATCCCATTTTCAGAGTTCTCCGTAGGACCTGCCAAGACCTCTGTTGCCACTTGTCAACTTGTCAATCCTGCCTTCTCACTCCTTTGTAGATGAGGGCCTCTCCCACAACCCACCTGCCCGCGAGCTCCATCTCAGGGTCTGTTTCTCGGAGAATGCCATCCACAGCAGTCATTAAAAAACGTCAAAGACCCCATTGCTCCTTTCTCTCAAAGCCTGTGTCATTTCCACATTGGTTACAATGAGGTCAGGTTTTACCACTTTCTCTGTCTTATAAAAAAGAAAATTTACCATCAAGGAAAGTCAAGACGTTATCTTTGACAATATTCTTAATAAAATTATTATTGTGGATGCATTTAATAGAATGAATTTGCTATCAGATTTCTGAATAGTTGGAATTCCCATAACTAATGAATGTCTTACCACCTTTGGCTTACAACTTGGAATGCTGTAATTTTACCATGAGTGCTTGCAGTAAACACCTACCTATTGGGAGGACTGGACTCAGCCACATTTAGAAATTTTCTTTTTAAGGTTTATTTTATTTATTTATCCCACCCCCCTCGTTCTTATGCTCGCTGTCTGCTCTTTGTGTCCATTTGCCGTGTGCTTTCCATGTCTGCTTTTACTCTTTGGGAGGCACCGGGATCCAATCCCAGGACCGCCAGGGTGGGAGAGAGGCGCTCAATTGCCCGAGCCACCTCATCTCCCCGTCTGCTGTGTCTCTCATCGTCTCTCCTCTGTGTCTCCCTTTGTTGCATCATCTTGCTGGGCCAGCTTGGCTTTCCACGGCACGGGCCATCAGCTCTCCACGGTGGAGGCCGGCTTGCCTTCACCAGGAGGCCCCGGGAATCAAACCCGGAGTCCCCCATATGGTAGATGGGAGCCCAATTGCTTGACCACTTCCCTAGAATTTTTTTTTTATACTTCAGAACAACAAGAATGATTGCCCAAAGTTAAAGCATTCCTAATTGTATCAGATGAGGGCTATTTTCAATACGCCCTTATTCAAATTCTAATACCTTGAGTAGTCTCAGTTTCCAAGTCAATTTACTATACTTTTTTTTTTTTATTGAGGTGGCAGGGGCCGGGCTTTGAACCGGTGGGACCATGAATCTGGGAAGCTGGCACTCAACCACTGAGCCACATTGGCTTCCCTGAGTTGGCTTTTATCATTTGTTTTGCTTATTGTTTGTTTGTTTGAGGAGGCACCAGGAACCGAACTGGGACCTCCCGTGTGGGAGGTGGGCGCTCAACTGTTTGAGCCCCATCGGCTCTCCCTCTACTGTATTTTTAATTTGTAGAAACGAATGCTTCCCATTTTAAGAAAAAATATTCCTCAATCTATCCAAAAAGCAATTTTACTAATATTTCCTTTCCTAATTCCTGTTTTTCTTGACTTCTCAGAATAAAAATAAGATAACATAAAGTCATTTTCATTTATTGCATAAAATGAGTCCAGTGCATGAGTCAGAATTCTTTTTTTTCCTTTAGCTATGCCTTTTGTCATGGGTTAAATTTTATTTTCCTAAATTGATCTGCAGACTAAAATAAAAGGGACTGATATGAAAAGAAAAATAAAAAATTTGTTTTTTCCTCTTTTCCAATCTTTATTAATGGAAAATGACTTTTACTTCCTTAACATTTAAAAATTATTTTTCAACATGTTCACCAAACATCCAGAGACTAGTGTCTTATTATTGTAAGGTTTTTAATCATAGTACCAGCTAGAGAAGAGTACAGTTGAGTAAAGTATATTAAAATGTTCTCCATAAACTCATTTTATCAGTAAGAATAGCTCCACATCTGACATTCACCCTCATTTTTACAATATACATCTACAGAAATAAAAATTCTTATTATTGGTAGTTGTAGAAGATTTTTCAAATACATCTAAGAGAGTCGGTTCTTCATTACTCAGTGGTGATTCTGGTTTGGTTGAGGCCTAATGAAGCAATTGCCACCTTAAATTACTGAATCTGAGGAGAGGTAGCTTTCAACATTTCTGGGAAGGTTTCAACCACTGCCTCTTTTTTTTTTAACCACTGCCTCTTTATGTTGGCTTTTCCCAGTCTCTTAATATCTCTTTCTGGAATTCAAATTAGCCATAAATAAGACTTGTCCTCTAATGTCTCTCAAAACTTTCTTTCATTTTTTTGTTTCTTCATCTCTCTATGCCCAGTGTAGTAATTTCTTCAGGTCTCCTATCCAGTTAACTAACTCACCTTTCATTAAGTTTAAAGTTATTTCATTAAGGTTAAAACTTCTTTTTTTTTTTTTCATTTCTAGAAGTTCTATTTGGTTTTTATACAAATCTGCCTGCTCATTTTTTAAAAGCTCTTATTCCTTACTCATGCTCTTTAAACATATAAAATGCACTTCTATTATGTTTTGTACTTGATGAGTCTAATGTTTTGTGACATTTCTGTGTAATTTCCTATCCATTGGGGTGCTATCAGTGGGGTTTGCAACCTGGTGTGAGGATCAATCCTCCAGAGAGCCTTCTGTCAGGCACCAGGTTTTGTCTTCTTTAAAAAAAAATTTTTTTGATGGAGAAATTGTGGGTTTACAGAACAATAATGGATAAAATACAGGATTCCCATATACCATCCCATTAATACCTTGCATTAGTATGGTATATTTGTTACAATTGATGAACGCACCTTTTTTTTTTTTTTTTTTTAGGAGGTACTGGGGATTGAACCCAGGACTTCGTACATGGGGAAGCTGGTGCTCAACCACTTGAGCTACATCCACTCCCAACCATGTTGTTGTTTTTTTTTTAAAGATTTATTTTTATTTATTTATCCCCCACCCCCCACCCACCGTTGTCTGCTCTCTGTGTCCTTTCACTGTGTGTTCTTCTGTGTCTGCCCGTCTTCTCTCTAGGTGGCCCTGGGAACCGATCCTGGGACCTTCCAGAGTGGGAGAGAGGCGCTCAATCTCTTGTGCCACCTCAGCTCCCTCCCACCATGTTGTTTTGATTACTATGGCTTTGTAGTAAGTTTTAAGATTGGAGAGTGTGAGTCCTCCAATTTGACCCTTCTTTTTCAAAATGGCTTTGGCTATTTGGGGCCCCTTACCCTTCCATACAAATTTGATGATTGTTTTCCCATTTCTGCAAAGAAGGTTGTCAGAAGTTTGATTGGGATTGCATCAAATCTGAAAATCACTTCGGGTAAAATTGACATCTTAACAATATTTAGTCTTCTCATCCATGAACACAGAATATCCTTCCATTTACTTATGTTTTCTTTGATTTCATTTAGCAGTTTCTGTCTAAAAGTCCTTTACAACCTTGGTTAAATTTCTCTGTAGATGTTTGGTTCTTTTAGTTGCTATGGTAAGTGGAATTTTTTTCTTGATTTCTCCTTCTGATTGTTCATTGCTTGTGTATAGAAACACTACTGATCTTTGGGTGTTGATCTTGTACCCCACCACTTTGCTGAATGTATAGGTACTTTGTTGTGGATTTCTCAGGATTTTCTAAGCATAGGATCATGTCATCTGCAAATATGGAAAGTTTTACTTCTTCCTTTCCAAGGTGGATGCCTTTTATTTCTTTTTCTTGCCTAACTGCTCTAGCTAGAACTTCTAGCACAATGTTGAATTACAGTGGTAACAGTGAGTATTCTTGTCTTGTTCTTGATCTTAGAGGGAAAATGTAGTCTTTCACCAATGAGTACAATGTTAGTTGTGCATTTTTCATATATGCCCTTAATCATGTTGAGGAAGCTTCCTTCTATTCCTATCTAAGTGTTTTTTTATCAAGAAAGGATGGTGGATTTTGTCAAATGCCTTTTCTGCATCAGTGGAGAGGATCATGTGGTTTGTCCCCTTCAATTTGTTAATGTGGTGTATTACATTAATTGATTTTCTTGTGTTGAACCAACCTTGCATGCCTGGGATGAAATCCACTTGATCATGGGTATAATTCTTCTGATATGCTGTTGGATTAGATTTGCTAGTATTTTGTTCAGGATTGTTGCAACTATATTCATAAGAGATATTGGTCTGTAATTTTATTTTCTTGTGGTATCTGCATCTGGCTTTGGTATGAGGGTGATGTTGACTTGTAGAATGAAACAGGGAGTGTTCCCTTCTCTTTGACTTTTTGGTAGAGTATGAGCAGGATTGGTGTTAGGTCTTGGAATGTATGGTAAAATTCCCCTGTGAAGCCATCTGGTTCTGGGCTTTTCTTTGTTGGGAAGTTTTTGATGACTGATTCAATCTCTTTGCTTGTTGAGATCTTCTGTTTCTTCTTGAGTCAGTGTAGGTAGTTTGTGTGTTTCTAAGAATTTGTCCATTTCATCTAGGTTATCTAATGTATTGGCATATGGTTGTTCATAGTATCTTCTTACAGTTCTTTTTATTTCAGTGGGGCTTTTTTTTTTTTTTGTAATTATGTCCTCCTTTCCTTGTCTGATTTTAGTTATTTGTGTCCTCTCTCTTTTTTACTTTGTCAGTGTAGCTAAAGGTTTGTTGATTTTATTGATCTTTTTAAAAAGCCAACTTTTGGTTTTGTCGATTCTGTTGATTTTTTTTGTTCTCTTCTTCATTTATCTCTGCTCTAATCTTTGTTCTTTTCTTCTTGTTATTTTTGGGTTTAGTTTGCTCTTCTTTTTCTAGTTCTTCCAGTTTTGAGGTTAGCTTAGGTCTCTAAATTGACACCTTTCCTTTTTTAATACAGCATTTTAGAGCTATAAATTTCCCTTCCAGCATTTCTTTTGCTGAATCATGTAAGTTTTAGTATGTTTTATTTTCATTTTCATTCACCTCAAGATATTTCCTGATTTCCCTTGTGATTTCCTCTTTAACCTGTTGGTTGTTTAAGAGTATGTTGTTCAATTTACACGTATTTGTGAAGTTTCCATTTCTAGCTTTATTCCACTGTGGTCAGAGAAGATACATTGTATGATATATTTGAACTTATTGATACTTGTTTTGTGACCTCAGTTATGGTCTATCCTGGAGAATAGTCCACGTGCACTCAATAAGAATGTATATTCTGTTGTTGTTGGGTGAAATGTTCTATATATGTCTGTTAGGTCTAGTTGGTTTAGAGTATCATTCAAGTCCTGTATTTCCTTATTGATCTTCTGACTATATGTTCTATCCATTATTGAAAGTGGTGTATTAAAGTCTCCTATGATTAATGTAGAATCCTCAATTTCTCCCTTTAAATCTGTCAGTATTTGCCTCATATATTTTGTGGCTCTTCTGTTAGGTGCTTATATATTTATATTTGCTATATCTTCTTATTGAATTGACCCCTTTATCAGTATATAATAACTGTCTCTGTCCCTTGTAACTGTTTTTGACTTAAAGTCTATTTTATATCTTCCCCAGGTCTCTTTTGGTTACTACTTTCGTGGTATATTATTTCACTTTCATCATACTTGTGTTTTTAAATTTAAGATGAGTTTCTTGCAGACAGCATGTTGTTGGGTCATGCCTTTATATCCCTTCTGCCAACTTTGCCTTTTGACTGGAAAGTTTAATCCATTTACATTTAAGGTCACTATTGAGAATGCAGGACTTTCTTCTGCTATTTTGCTATTTAGTGTTTGTAAGTCTTATACTTTTTTGTCCCTCACCTATCCCATTAATGCCTACTTTCATATGTATTTGATTTTTCTGGGTAGTACCATATTAAGTGTCTTCTTATTTCTATCTGGATATATTTTTCCTTGTGATTACGATGGGGTCAAAATTAAACATCCTAAATATATAACAATCGTATTTAGTTTGATGCTAATTTGACTTCAGTAGGACATACATACACTTTTCCTATACCCCCACCGTCCCTCACTTTTTTGTACTTGTTAGCATTTATAATCTTCATACATTATATGTCCAAAACCATAGATATATCATTACTTTTATGCATTTGCACATTAACACTTGTAGGAGTTACATAACAATAAAATACAACAGTACTAGCATTTATAGTTACCCAAATGGTTACCTTTACTGCTGGTCTTTATTTCTTTATGCTTGCTTTGAACCACTGTCAAGTGTGCTTTCCTTTCAGTCTGAAGAACTCCCTTTAGCATTGTTTGTAGGGCAGAGCTAGTGGTAATGAACTCTCTCAGCTTTTGTTTACCTGGGAATGTGTTAGTCTTGCCCTCATTTTTGAAAGAAAGTCTTGCAGATAAAAATTCTTGGTTGGCAATTGTTTTCTCTGAACACTTTATGTATTTCAAACCACTGCTTTTTTGCCTCCATGGTTTTTAATGAGAAATCAGCACTTAAACTAATTGGTACTCCCTTCTACATTATACATTGCTTTTCTCTTGCAGCCTTCAGAACTTTCTCCTTGCCCTTGGCATTTGACAGTTTGACCAGTATGTGGCGGGCATGTTTCTCTTGAAGTTTATCCTGTGTGGTGTTCTCTGGGATACTTGGATGTCCGTATCCACGTCTTTCGCTAAATTTGGGAAGTTTTTTTGTCATTATTTCCTTGAATATTCTTTCTACTCCTTTTCTCTCTTCTCCTTTTGAGACTCCCATAATGCATATTTTGGTACATTTGATGGTGCACTACTGGGCTCTTGGGCTATTTTCACTTTCTCATAATTCTCTTTTCCTTTTTGCTTCTCAGCTTAACTCATTTCAATTGTCTTGTCTTTGAGTTCACTGATTCTTTCTTCTGCCAGCTCCAAACTGCTGTTAAAACCCTCCTGGGAATTTTTCATTTCAGTTTTGATGTCTTCAACTTCAATAGTTCTGTTTGGTTCCTTTTTAAAATATCTATCTCTTTTTTGAGAGTCTCATATTATTCATTCATTGTTTTCCTGATATCCTTTAGTTCTTTCTCTGTATTTTCATTCATCTCCTTGAGTATATTGAAGATTATTTTTCAATGTCTTCGTCCAGTTTGTCCACATTTTGATTTTCTTTGTTGATGTTTTCTGGATTTTTATCCCCTTCCTTTGGATGGGCCACCATTTCCTGTTTCTTTCTTTGTCTTGTAATCTCTTTTTGCACACTGTACATTTTAATATTTTAAAGTGTTAACTCTGAGATTTATTTCCCGCAATGTCTATTTCTCGAGTTTGTATCCAACCAACGATAGGAAAGAGATTTTCTTATGTGTCAAGAGCCAGCAAAACTAAGCAAACCTAAGCAAAAAACACCTTTTGCCTTCTTTGCAAATTGACTTTGTGTTGGCCAGTGTTCTGCGTCAGAGTCCAGCCCTCCGATCAAGAGGGCTAACTGCAACTGTCTCCCCTGTCATTTCTGGGCCTGTGTCTTATCCCAAACTTGCACTTGTTAGTGGTCTTAGGAGTTCCCCTGTTTACTGAAATTTGAATGTCCCCTCTACTCCTCAGGAAACAGACCTCCCTCTCCCTGATGTTCCAGCGCAGGATTTAAAGCAAGTAGGCCCTTGCCCCAGGCCACCTGACTGTTCTGACTCTGCTTTAGCCATCTCAAGCTGCTTTTACCTGGAGGGCAAATTCTGGGAAAGAGGGCATGTCCGAGAGGAGTTTCCCAAGTCAGTCTTTCCCAGTGGGTGCCAGGAGCTTCTCCTCTGGCTTTCCCAAACTGCATTTTCTTGACTCTGCACCTAGCCACCAAATGTAGCCCTTCAGCAGTTTGACACAGCTCTGAGGAAATGTACCGTCTTTAATTTTCTTTTGCTGCCTTTGTCCAGGGTGGGTTGGAATGATGGATGCCCTCAGAGCTATGCCCCTAGTGATCTGAAGTAGCTAATCAAAAGCAATGACCAGCGATCAGACCGTACACCCCCACATCTCAGGAAACCAGGCATCAGCAGATTACACCAGGGCCTGGGTTTGAGTATCTCACTGCTGCCAGCTACAGCACTGAGGGATAGGCAATAGTAGCTACCATGTGGAGAGGGCAAAACAGTGGTATTTATCACAATTTACCGGTCTCTTCCTTCTGCTCTTCCCTGGATGCGGTAGTGTTCTGCTGGACTCTGGAGTTTTGAAATAATTGATGCAGCCAATTCCTGCCTGTTTAATAGGTGTCCTAATGGAGGGATTGATTCTTGGAGCTTCCTACTCCACCATCTTCCCACAATCCTCTCTGACAATACTATGTCTTATCAATGATGTACAGCAGCTAGAATGTTCATACCTTGCTGGTGGTTGTGTAAAATGGCACAAACACTTTATAAAACTGTTGTCAGTGTCTAATAATAATAAGTATACCTTCCCAATGGCCCAACAATTCCACGTCCAGGTATCTACCCCACAGAAATGAGCCCATATACCCACAAAAGACTTGAACTAAGAGGTTCATAGCTTCCCTTTCATAAGGGACTGAACCAGGAAGCAACCTCAGTGCCCATCAGCAGTAGAATGGATAAGCAAACTATGGTACAGTCATACCGTGGAATACTATGTGGCAATAAAACCAACAAACTATGGATACACACTGCAGAGTGGATGAAACTAAAAATATGTTGGGTAAAAGAAGCCAGGCCCCAAAGAGTACACATTGTATGATTGCATTCAATGAAGTACAAGAACAGGTGAAGAGACAACCCAAATCTATGGTGAGAGAAATCAGAATAGTGATTGGAGCAGGGGTGGAAGGGTTTTTGGTATTGACTGGAAAAGGGAATGAAGTTATTTTATGGGTTATGGAAAATGTTCTTCATCTTGATCTGGTTGATGGTTATACAAGAATATACATTTATCAAAATTCATGGAGCTGTAGATTTAAGAATTCTGTACTGTAGATTATGTAAATTATATCTCATTAAAGTACTGGCAGGATAAAAAAATTAAAAGTAAGCCACCATTTATAAGGGGCAAACTTCATCACATTGGGAACAGGTCTTTATTAAAGGATATTTCTTTGTAAGTTCTTCATGAGCATTTGCTCAAAGTTGGTCTAAGTGTATTGTATTTGTAACATACCATAAAGTTTCCAGAAGACTAGGAAATTCCCTGCACTTACTCTGATACTTTGGAATCAGAACGGCATGTTCCCTCTTTTAGATTTCACTTTCACTTTTAGCTCTAGATTCCTGGGACAGTATCTGCATATATTTCTTTGTTTAAAAATGTAAAAACTTACAGTGAAATAGCATCAGGCTGGAACTAAAGTCGTCACTACATTCTTATTATGTGAAATTTCTTCCAAAAAATCTTTTTACCATAATTACTCTCAAGGGAAAACTATTTTTCAGTTGATTCTTTAATAATAGGATACTGGGAACATAACACTGTTAGGAGTTATCAACATTCCAGGCCAGGAATGGGATGAAGCAGCCTCTCACACAAATATCTCAGACCTTGCTCACTCATCGACAGTAGGAGAAACTGGCAAACTCGAGACAGTGCCGCCAAGGACAGTCTGAAGACAGCTGCTGCCCTTCCCCAAGACCCACAGACAAGCCCTGTGCTCGGCACTAGATGTGCTATTCTGGTTCCTAGGATGGGTGATGACTTCTTTGTCAGGAATGCCTTGAGGCAAAACACATCCCCCAGCAGGTAGAGGTGCCCTGCACATTTCTTCCCCGTTGCCCTGGGCATACGAAAGCATAACCTGGAGACTGGCTGAAGTATGTACCTGGTATGGATCTGCTCCACCCCTGCAGGGATATCTGTTCCTGGTGGAGGGAGCAGCATCCTTCCACTATGACCCAAGAGGGCTGTGTGTAGACCAGCTACCTGCATTGGCCGAGGATCGAGACCAGCTGGCCATGGAGGACCAGTGCCCACCAGGGAAGCTACCTAGCTCTGTCTCTTTTCTGTGTGAGTGAACCGTGTTCCATCCACACTGTGTGAGTCGTGCTTTTGTTGACAACCCGGCACCTGCAAACCATGGAGTAGGTAGGGGCCCTAGGGCTGCAGTTCCTGATGGCAGGCATTGCCACGCACTTCGTTATAATCCATAAGGCGAGATTCCTCCGAGGAGGTGGTACTAGATGTGTCTCTCCCAACTGGAAGATAGTAATGGCTATGAGTGTCTACCTTGTCATTTTCCTCAAGCTTTTCCTTGATTATTTCTGTCTCTAAAAGAGTATTGGGAGGGAAAATATATTTGTGGAAGGAAAAAGAGATTTAAAAAAAAAATGAAATATTTGGAACATACAAAGGGTTTGAGGGAAAATGCAAGGTATGTTGCACTATTAAAAATTTGGGTGCAGGATCAGAATAGAGAAGGCCCACGCCTTAGAGATTGGGTCCATTTCCGTCAATGAGTCAACAAAGATTTATTGAGCACTGTTTTAGTTTCCTGGCTGTTAAAGGAAACACCATGCAATGGGTTGGTTTAAACAACAGGAATTTATTGACTCATGGTTTTGAGGTTAGGAGAAGTTCAAAACCAAGGTGTCGTCAAGATGATGCTTCCTCCCAAAAGACTGGTCTGGGGCTGGCTGCTGGCGATTCTTGCTCCTTGGCTTTTCTGTCACATGGCAATGCCCATGGCGGCATCTTCTTTCTCTTCTGGTTCTGTTGACTTCCAGTTTCTGGCTGATCCCTCTATGGCTTTTTCCCCATGTGCCTGAATTTCATTCTTCTTCTTTTTTTTTTTTTTTTTTTAAAGATTTTATTTATTCATTTATCCCCCCCTTGCTGCTTGTGCTCGCTGGGTCAGCTAACCACACCGTGCGGGCGGGCTTGCCTTCACCAGGAGGCCCCGGGAACTGAACCCGGGGCCTCCCATATGGTAAACGGGAGCCCTACTGATTGAGCCACAGCCGCTTCCCAATTTCATTCTTCTTATACAGGACTTCGGTAATAGGATTAAGAACCATCCTGATTCAGTTGAGCCACGCTTTAACTGAAGTAACCTCATCAAAAGCATTCATACTCACCCACAGGAATGGATTAAGAGTATGTTTTTCTGGGGTACATAGCTCCAAGCCAATATAAACACCCACTATGTGTAGGTACCCTGCTAGTATTAGAATAATGTGGTGAACTAAATATATACAGTCCCTGCCCATTCTAAACCTAGAATTTACCCAGGAGAACAATTACTTTACAAAATCAGCAATTAGTTTTTCACAATGCTGCAATGGTGATCTGCTCCAGCCGGGACAGGTCTGATCACAGCCGTCATTACCAGTTTGAAGAACGTGGGAATCCTAGACACTTCAGAGATAGCTTAGGGCTTGGTCTTTAAGTTGAGGCAAAGTGTTCTCTTGGGCGTTTACAAAGATTTTCCCATGGATAAGTGGGAATCCAGATAGGTGTAAGGGAATTAACAGCCTGACCGTCAATTTCCACATGTAGTTTTTTCCAAAACTAACCTGCCAGGAAACAAGAGCTGCCAGATTGCCAGGCTTGTTTTCTCGTCTCGCCTCCCTTTTCACGATGGTGCCCCTCTCTTCTCACTAAAGACAAGCTCACCTCTCACCCACCCTGGGTCTTACAATGGTGCATTGCCCCTGGGTGGAGAAACTTCTTGGACCAGTCAGAGCCGTAGTGCTGATGCTGAGAAAATGAATGACACCAACGTCTGAGTACAGAGTTGCCAGATAAAATATACGAAACCCAGTTAAATTTTAATTTCAGATAATCAACAAATAATTTTTTTAGTTTAAGAATGTTCCAAATAAATGCTCTAACAGTTCTTCCAGGCCTACCTACTTATTTATGTGAAAAAGGTTTTTCAACACTTATAATCTGTAGAAATGGAAAAAAGGAACAGAACCTATGCTGAACCCTATATTCATCAACACACACTTGAACGAATTGTTTAAAATACAAGCTGCAACCTCCATTAAAATTGTATTTGTAATAAAAGTTTACATTTTAATTTTTAATAATCATTTATATTTACATTGTTTTGAACAATTGTGCACTGAAAGTACTAAAAATAATATCAATGATATTGCAAGAAGGAACTTACACTTACAGCCTTATGATCACAGGGAAAAAATTAAATTTCAACTTATAAGCATACCTGTTTTATAGACACATGACAGTGATCATAAAAGATGTCCAGTACAAAGTTCATTAAATTTCCGTGGGGGAAGTGGAATGTTCAAAAGGTAATGATGCAATATTTCCAGTTATTAAAGAGCTGATTCATTGTTTAAAGGACGACAGTGGGTGTCAAATGGCTATGGTAATTAGAGTCTATTAATTACCATATTACATTTAATAGCATGCTGTATTAATTTTATTCTAAAATGTCTGTGTTTACATTTTTCAGATCCCTTGCAATTACAACTTATATTATTTTTAAATATTAACTTAAAATGTGTGAGGGAATATAGAGTCTTTTAAAATTCTTTTGCTGGGCACATGACTAAAAATGTGTAAAGACTGCAGAATGTTTTAGACAATCTCAAAGGTGAGTTGAAAAGGGCTTGGAAGCTCTTGAAGTGAGCGGCCTCATAAGTGGACTGAAGTCTCCCCCTGAGAGATGCACTTGATCCTTCTGACCTAATTCTATCTGGAACTCGAGCATATCGGCAGCTGCCGGAGCCAGCTGGGATCTGCAGCGAAGGGACTGCGAGCCCTTCCTGTTTCCACAGTGTATGAGGCTCTGCTTTAGGTCCATAACTAACCTGTGATCCAGCAGAAGGCAGGACCAACCCGGGAGGAGCGCCTTCCCAGCCGTGTCACCCTGGCACGCGCCGCTGTTAGGATTTCTGCCTAAATCTACGGCTTGGACGGGGAACGCTGGGGAAAAGGTGGCAGTGCAGACTCAGACTTCCGGGTCTGCATGAAAATGTCACTGCAACTTGGAGACCTGCCCTGTGAACCGAAGACCAAAAGGAAGCATTCTTTCCACAGCCAAGTCCCCCCTCCTTAGAAACCCCACCACCCAGCCAAGGGCTCCAGCAACCAGCACAGCAGGAGGCAAGGGAAGAACCTTCGGGGCACCTAACGAGGCTCTGCCAGTCGGGAAGAGCGCGCACAGGAGACAAGGCCGCCCTTGTCCCAGACCCGCACGCTCCCGCTCGTGCCTCCTCCTCTCGCCTGGATGGCACCTAGGACGACCGCGAGGGCTGCCACCGGGCCGCCCCGCCCCGCGCGCCGCAGGGCTCCCCTGCCCCGCCCGCCTGGCGCCGGAAAGCCCCGGGCGGGCCTCCAGCCGGCTCGCGGGAAGTGTGCGGTCACTGCCGCCGGAGTTCCCCTGGGCTGCGAGGAAAGCACCCGCTTCACGCACAGCCGGGCGCGGCGCGCAGGCCGGCGGCTTTTAAGGCGGCGCGCGGGGCGCAGGGCCACCCGGGGGTCGCGCGTCCTGCCGGCGACGAGGCTGCCGCGGCGTGGGTGAGTCCTCCGGCCCGCGGGCGGGCAGCGGCGCGGGTGGGGCTCCCGGCCCCGGGGCGCTCAGGGTCCCCGCGGCTCGTCCCAGCCCTCGGCTCGCGGGGAGGCGCCTGGCCGCCGGGCGCTCGGCTTCTGCCGTCCTCCTGGGGTGAGCCAGTGGAATGAAGCTTTGGCCTTTGGCTTAATCCCGTTGCCAAGAGTTGTCCCGGGTCTTTTTAGGTGCCAGAAAGCTTCAGAACAGAGCCTAAGGCACAGCTTTGAGCAGTGCGGACTCAGTGAAAGATGTAATGAACAAACGGTGCAGGGTTCCCCCAAGCTGTGGCAGAAAGTCTTCTCGTTTTCCTCATGATCAGTGTGCAAAGCCAGTAATGTTCTTCAGTAAATTGCTGGAGGTATTGACCTGATGCTAAAGTAACTAACAGTAACATGAACTTTTTTATTTATTGCTAATATTATGTGTTGCTAACATATAATATGTGCTAGCTCCAGCTCTGAGACTTTAAATGTGTTTTTCACAGTTTTAAGAAGCAGGTACTGATATTTATCTCCATTTGACAGTGAGGAAATGAGTGCTTAGGGAAGGGGGCAGTGACTGGTATTGGAAACGCAAGATGTCTGAATGCAAAGGCTGATATTCAGCGGTAACAGAGCACACTTTGTAGTCACTGATTTAAAAACAAAGCCCTTTCTACCCTGCCAAGAGGGCAGTTTTCCGCAGGGCTGTCAAGTTTGCTAGCCTTCACTTCACCAGAGAGTCTTAATGCCTATGTTATCTGCCAGGCAACATGGGTGCCCAGGGGCCGCCCAGAGATGGGACACGACACAGTTCCTTGTCTGAAGGAGCTCTCAGCCTAGAGGGGGTAGAAAGAGAAGGCACACTTGCCCGCAGGTGTCAGAGGGATGTGTGCTGCATGCCCAAGAGGGCGGGGGCACCTGACAGCCCTGAGATGGAGGCGGTAGCCCACCAGAAGGAGAGTGTAAGAAGAGAAGGGGCTGAGGACCTGAGCCAAGCTGAGAAGGAAGCACTAGAAAGAAAAGGGAATTCTGAGACTCGTATCAGAAAGCAAGGGCAGAGAACATTTCTAAGGAGTGGGCCCCAGTGTTGGGCACAAAAATTTCCACTGGTTTTGGCAAAGAACCCACTGGTGTCTTAATATGGAGTAGTTCCAAATGGTGCTGGCTGAAGCAGACTGTAATGGCTTAAGGACTAAATAGGAGGGGGTCAGTAGAGGCACTAACCACAGACATCTTCCAAATGCTTGACTGTGAAGGCCGCGTGAGATACAGGGTATTGGCTAGAGTGGAAACTGGGGTTGAAAGGAGAGTTTTAGTTCTCATTTTAAAGCTAAAACTGACACACAATTGTTACGTTGTGAGAAGAGAGCCAGTAGAGTCTGAGCATGGAGGACATGAGGGGGACGGGGTTAAGAGCAAATTTCTGAAGCAGTGGAGAGGACGAGATCCCATAAAGGAACAAGAGCCCTCACTGAGGCAACAAGTAGTTTGTATGTCAGACATGGACATGAGATTGTGAAAGGATACTGCTCAATGATGTTCTTTGTAAAGTCGAAGGCAAAACCATTGGCTCAAAGTGAGATGGGGAATTGAGAAGGTTGAGGAAGGCGCTGATGGTTTAGAATAGTGGCCTAAGGAACTGGGCTGGGGGGCTGATTAGGCAAAGGGGAATCGCTAAGGGCTGGTGAAGGGCCCAGGGGGGTCTGAGGCCCGGCTGGTGCCATTCTGCAGGGTTGTGGATCTTCTCCAGCTGCGTTTGGAAGCCCAAGTGTTAGAAATGGTTAAGATAGAAGGTTGAATTGACACGGGGTTAGCATCTTCACATATTTTTTTGTTTATTAATTGTATATTTGTTGCCTGCTATTTCCACAAATACACACCTTGTTTCCACATAGAAGCCTTTTTAAGATAAGAATAAGAGGTTTGCAAACTCAAATGCATACAGAGGCCAGGCAGGTGATACAAATGAGCAAAACTGTGTGTATCTCTTTTAAACAAAAGCACACTTTGTTTATATAGTTAACATGTAGGGATAGTTTCCCAAGAAATGTGGTTCTCTCCCATTTTTTTCAAAACTTGTGTCTCTTGGCCTATCATTCAATTTTGCTACTCTTCACAGACACAGATATTAGAACAATTTCACTTCCTTCTTAGTTCTATTGTAATAAAAACAATAGTACCAGCTCAGTAGTAAATGGCAACTGATAGTCTCAATATTAGAGTATGTACCCTGCCTGCGGGGTCTAGCCACAACTGGACTCTAGCCGAGAGTTGCCACGCAGGCCCGATGTTGCCAGATCTGATTTTTCAAAAGAGGCCTGAAATCCAGAATTTTATGGTAAACATCTTTTAAAATTAAAATGTTCAAAAACTTATTTGGAAACCTGGTAAGATTCAAATAAGACATGTAGATTAATTAACAGCATTGTATCAATGTTAGCTAACTCATGTTTTTAGAATTGTACTGTGGTTATGTAACATGTTAACTTTGGGGAAACTGAGTATAGTTATACAGGAAATTCGTATTAAGTTTTCTCTAAGTCTAAAGTAGTTTCCAAATAAAAAGTTTAAAAAATTAGTAAAATACTGTCGTACAATTCTGTGCAAGCCAAACATACCTCTACCGGCCACTAGTTTGGGACCTCGGGTCTTTTTCTGGCATTACTTGTCCCCTACAGTTCTTAGAGCAGCGCCTTGTACTGGGTAGACAAACAGTAAATACTAGTGCTCTATTCTGAAGAAAATGTTACCAAAAAAATCATTGTGTTGTTACATTTTGTGAATTATTTGACCTTGTGAATTGCTTGACTTTTAAAACTTTTTTTTAAAACAGGTTTTACAAAAGAAGAGAACTATTCTGCTGCTAGATTCCCCCCCCAGTTTCTTCTATAACTCAAAACATCTTAAAATGGAGGCTTAAAACCCTTAAAAGGGACTTAGTCTAATCTCTGGGAGGTAGTTTTGTGCATGAACTAAAACAAATTAAGTAGTTAACTGGATTTTTTGGTTTCCAAAGAATGTTAATTTTTGAAATATGAGTTATATATAAAGTAATGAGTTTGATTTTGAATTTGACTTGTAGAGGTAAGAAGTGATTTTAGCTGGGGCATATTGTTGAAGCATTCTTTTCAAAGTTGGGTAGGCAATCTTCCACTGGCTGCAGTGTAGAATAGAAAAAAAAAAAACATCTGTGTTTGGCAAAGATTTAAAAATGAGTGACAAAAAAACTGTTACCCAAAAAAAAAAAAAGAGTGACAGATATCTAGAACAAAGAGTTAATATCAACCCTCTCTTAAATTAGACAAATATGCAAATGAGGGCTTTGACATGTTAAAAAACTTCTATGATGAAAAAGAAATGTCAAGTGCAAAACTTTTTGATAGAGAGATAGAAAAAGATGGAAAGATAAACATGACAGTTGGTGAAGAAATTACCCAGTCACAAGAGCATTGATAATATTTTAAGATCAAATTCTGTTTGTTCAAATCTCTGAGAATGGTGAGAATGAGAGGGATGGCTGGATGGTTACATTTTGGTAAAGGAATAAGCTTAACCAGAAAGAAAGTTTACACAGAGACAGTGATGAATACAAAAGTTTTTACCACAATGTAAAATTTTTAACTAATTAAAGAAATGTTAGACACAGTAATTCCCCTTAGACAGAAATAATAACTGGTAATGAGATAAGATGTTTCTCCTGCCACCTGGAAACAAAGCATTGGAATCTGTGGTAGAAAACCCCAACATCTGTGAGAGCCAGGAAACCATGCTTGCAAATCCCTGGTGGAAAAGCAGTTTATTGGTTATTGCCGGTATTGCTGATGGAGTACCTATTTACTAATGGCGAGGTAGTTGTAACTGAGAAATTTTGAATTTTGAGGTCTCTGCTGTTCAAAAGAAATGGATTGTGGTAAAGTAAATTTATAATTATTTTTTGTCATGATAAATACTGGGTTCAAAGTTTACTATTTGTGAAATTATTTCTAACCAAAACCAGATTTGCACACTTTGATTATCTTTCTTAGCCAAAAGATTCATTCAGCACTCTGTGACTTCTGACAGTTTTAAAAAATAAATCTACAATCCGTGTAGACTATTTGATGATAGCACTGAAGACAATTAGAAAAGCAAAGTTCAAAAATGTATATGGTAGACATTGTGCAATGTATATAGTTTGAGCAGGGGATTTAAGTGATTAAGTCTACAACGTTAGCTCTTTGAAGGGGATGAAAATAAAAAAATCTTTAAAAGGCTCATTATTTTAAAGCCACATCTAAATTATCTTAAGAAACATGAAAAAAAATTTCTAACCCAGAGAACATTATATCATGATTCTGTTTTTTTTCAAAATAATCTGAATATAGTATTAAATTTAATTTTATTTATTGGTACTTTGTGGTAGAATCTTCATTTGCAGTACCTGTTGTCTATATGATTATAAAATAATTTTCTAGGTCTAGCCAAGTTAGAATGAAAAACAAAACAGTTGACTTGCCTCAATAGCATGATGCTGGATCCAAAAGACTTACTGAGCAAAACACATTAGATGAATTATTTAAAATAGAATTTTAAATTTGCCAAGATCTAATGGTATCATGAGGATTAAACAGCCAAGTTCCTTATATATGAGGAAGTAGTTATTATTTAATAAATCTTGAAACTAGGTTTTAAAATGTTTTAGCCAACTTAGATTGTTCTGTTTTCCCTATTAAAAGGATTGGAGGAAGAGAAATTTGGGATATACCATATTTCACTGAATCTAAGGTATCAATTTAAGATCCTATTATTTTATGTACCTCTAAGAAATAAAAATGCTAATTGAAATATGATATGCCATTAATTTTAAGATGCTGTTCAATAACAGGAATATTAAAATGTCTTAGAAGCAATGAAATATGGTAATACATTCTTTTCTTCTTTTGAGGTAGGTCTTAGGCTTTTTTTTTTATTTTGCTGGCTACCAAGTTTCACAACCCACAAAAAGCAAAATAAACATAACTTGCATATTTATGCTGTAGAACTTTTGTGGAGCTGAGCTTGCCAACATTAAATGAACTTGTTACATGAGTTAGATATTTTGTCTTCAGGCTGGTTGAATGCCCTGGAAGCATTCTAGTGGCCTGGAAAAGTTGACCTACCTGTGAGATGCTTGGCACAAAATAGTATCCTGATGACCTAAAACACTCCCCACTTCTACAAAGAGTTTTAATCTTCATCACAAGTTACTATGTAGCATTATGCTTACATGTGTATACATATGTGTAAAGATTTCACAAAGATACAGTTATGCATAATTGTCCACTTTAAGGATATACGTAGAGGATTTAGAATCTTGCCATGCTGAAACCCTAAATTCATAGAAGAAAAAGAATGAGTTCATTCTAGGTATTCAACCAAGTACTAATGAATAAAATCAAAAGTCATGCACAAAACTACCTCCCTAGAGAAAGGCTAGTCCCTTTTCCTCCCCTTCCATTTCACCATGAACATAGTAGAAAAAAGCACATTCTTATCAAATTTGATGAAAAGTGCCAGCACATTTGAACTGAAATACGACTTATCATGTGAACTGTACCGACTGTCTACGTATTCGACTTTCCCCACCGGTGTTCCCATTTCAGAAAGGAGCCTTGCTCGTGCTGGTTTTTATTACACTGGTGTGAATGATAAGGTCAAATGCTTCTGTTGTGGCCTGATGCTAGACAACTGGAAACAAGGAGACAATGCTATGGAAAAGCATAGAAAATTGTATCCTAGCTGTAGCTTTATTCAGAATTTAAGTTCAGTTAATAGCCTGGGAGCCACTTCACAGCCTTCCCCTCCTTCTGCAGTAAATTCCACACATTCATTACTACCAAATTTGAAAAACAGTGGATATTTCAGTGGCTCTTATTCAAGCTTTCCATCAAATCCTGTAAATTCCAGAGCAAATGAAGATTTTTCTGCCTTGAGACCAAGCCCCTACAGTTGGGCAATGAATACGGAAAAAGCAAGAATACTCACTTACCAGATGTGGCCGTTGACCTTTCTGTCACCAATAGATCTGGCAAAAGCAGGTTTTTACTATATTGGACCTGGAGACAGAGTGGCTTGCTTTGCCTGTGGCGGAAAACTGAGCAACTGGGAACCGAAGGATGATGCTATGTCAGAACACCTGAGACATTTTCCCAACTGTCCATTTTTAGAAAATCAGCTTCAAGAAACTTTGAGATACACAGTTTCTAATCTGAGCATGCAGACACATGAAGCCCGTTTAAAAACATTCTTGAACTGGCCATCTAATATCCCAGTTCATCCTGAGCAGCTTGCAAGTGCTGGTTTTTATTATGTGGGTAAGAAACTCAATCTGATAATAAAAATACAATATATTTTATCATAAATTTTAGTGGGTAAGTTATATGTATTCATTAAGTTTTGGTCCAAAATTAATTTTAGGTCACAGTGATGATGTCAAATGCTTTTGCTGTGATGGTGGACTGAGGTGTTGGGAATCTGGAGATGATCCATGGGTGGAACATGCCAAGTGGTTTCCAAGGTAATTTTTGAAATTCTCTGCAAAATTTTGTTATTATCAGGGAATGGGTTACATGTCTCTACCTTACAATCAGCTGTTATTTTATTCTGTCTTTGTTTCAGAAATGCATTTGTGAATAAGTTTGGTATGGATTACTTAAAAAATAATTGTTTAAAGGTTTTAATGGAAATTTAGGATGAAAAGGAAATAGATTTGGAATTTTGTTTAATTTTTTACAGAATTATCTTTTCAGAAAACAAGTACAGAGGACAAAAAATTGTCCCAAAGTCCCACCACTGAAAGATGATCAAGATTCCCGTGACTGAACATCCCTCCAGCTATTGTGCATATGTACATGGATAAATGTATACAATTTTCCACAAATGAGATACTATATTTATTGTTTTGAAACTTTCTTCAGTCAATATATGTCTTGGACATATTTCCAATCTTTCAACATTCAACAAAATTACTTGAACACCTATTGCTAGGCACGGTTCTAGGTGCTTAACATACACCAGTTGAACAAAACAGAGACCCTTGGTCTCATACACTTATTTTATAGCAGAGGAGAGCAGACAATTAATAAAAGTGATTTGAAAATTAATAAGTGATTTGAAAAAAAAAAAAGCAGAGCAGGTTAAGGGAAATCAGGAGTATAAGGAAAGGTGCATTTTTAAATAGAGTGGTAAAGTACAGAATCACCTCATCTGTTTTAATTACTTCATAGTGGTTTTTTTTTAAGGAGGTCCTGGGGAATGAACTTTTGATTATCCCACTCTTTTACACTCTCCTTTCCCATCTAATTCAGTGATCTATAATTACATTTTTCATGGTCAAAACATCCAGTATTAGTGAATGTTTATTACTAAACTTGGTATCTTATTTTCATTTTACAAGTTTTCTTTTCCATAGCACTATATCATCATTTATAACTTCTTGCTCCCAAACTATTGCAGATTTTTAAAATTATGAAGATTATAAGGAACACTTATGTAGTTCTTTCAAAGTTCTGATAGCCTTCCATTGTTGTAATTTTGTGAATATACAAAAAGAATAGTAAAAATGCTTTGACATTGCCATGAATTTGTTTTGTACTTAAATTTGGCAATGAATATATATTATCTAGGAACTGGCAACCTTGTGAATATCTGACTTACTAGAAAATAACATTTTTTTCTCTCTTGTTCCTCTTGCATGCTTTCTGCTCTCATATCTATAGTGAAGATGGAGTATCACTTATCAGAGAACTGTCTACATGTCTCCATGGATCTCTTCTTAATAGCTTCCTTCAGAGTGCTTTTTGGAATCTTAGATAAGAGTTGAGAGCAGTCAGGGGCTCTGAGTGGCAAACTGCCAAGGATGCAGTAGAAAAGGGTCATGAGGCTCCCAGTCTACTGTACTCAGTCAGGCTGCCAGAAGTAAAAGGCACAAAATCTATGTGTACACAAGTGTTTCACAGGCACTCACTGTTTAGGTGAGTGCTTGTGAAGAAAATAAAAGGAGCCAATTAATCAAAACATTTACTGAATGGATGCTATTTCTGGTTCAGGTAATTTCAATGATAAAGAAAATGCCAAAAATTGATTATAATTAGATTAAAATTAGATTAAAATGAGTGTCATATGCTTTTCTCTTTTGAAAACATCTACTTTTAGTTTTTAAAAATTTTATCATATAACATTTAAAATAGAGATTAAGAATTTAAAAAGACTAAATTGAAGTTGAGAATACAGAAACAAAATAGTAAAGGAAAAAAAGGCTATAATTTCCAAAAGTAAAATTCTAAGGATTATATTTATGAAGCAGGGAAGAATTATAGAATCTTTCTCTGAATATATATGTGATCTTTGTTCATAATCAGTTCTTAGTATAATTTTTCATGGCCTACACACGTATCAAGAGTTAATTTAATTTTTTCTTCCTTCTTTTCTTTCCACTATCCTTTAACAAACATTTTTGAGCTTACTTACTGTATCTTACTCTTTATTTTAAAATGATGGTGTATAGGTTTTATATTGTGAAAAAGCAAAAGATTGCTGTTATTTTTTATGTGATTCTTTCACCTTTTTCCTAAATTTTATTTTGAAAACTTTAAGCCCTAAAGAAAAACTGAAAAAGTAGTACAATGAATATCCATATGCCCTTCACCTAGATTCACCAATTGTTAACACTTTGCCACATTTGCTTGTGTGTGTTTACACATACTTTTTTCCCCTGCACCATTTGAAAGTATGTAAGTTCCAGATTCATGACATTTCACTTCTAAATACTTCAGTGAGTATCTCTTAGGAATGTCATCATATTATTATCAGTGAGGTCATCACATTTGATTTAAAAGCCAAACATAGAAAGGTGTTTTTCTCTACCATAAACACAGGAAAAATTCAGCTATACATAATTTTCTAATTCAATAGTTACTAACAACATGGCACTGAAGATTTTTCTACTGTAGAACACATCTTCACTTATTTTAGTAAGGGAAAAAATTAAACACCAAATGATTCTAATTAAATTATGTCTCATCTTGTTAATGCTTTTTTAAAAAAGTAAACTTTGATTAGTGTATTTTTTTCCTAAGTTGTTACCCATAGGAGACATTTAAGACAGAAAATTTGGGAAAAGAAAGCAAAATCTGTTTTAGATTACTTATTTTTATCCTTCTTCTTGCCTTTATGAACTTCCAGTATCTCTTACCAGTTGTTAACTTCCTATACAGCAAATAAATAATCAAGTGATTATATGTATGTTTATGCTCATTTGAAATATTTAGCAGTCTACAAATAGCTGGATTAGCTCTGCCTAAATGAAGATAAACATTTAAGGCTTTTCAAAATTAGCTAAAGCATAATATATCCCAGTAAATATAAAATAAGATTAATTTTGTAAAACATTCAAACCTTATGAAAAAGGAACTAATAGCAAATCAAATTTATGTTGTGATAAGTAGCATTTTAAAAACAAAAAACTTACATAAAACTCTGAATCCTATTATAGGATACTTATGAGGTAGTTTTGGGGGAAGATTTGAAAGAAACAACAGAATTAGTTCCTACAATGCTAGGATTTATTTAATCTTCTAACTTTAAGCTTATATACTCAGTGATCCCAAATGATTCTGTGATTTGGGCCAAACACCTATCCAGATTTGAAATCTGATTTGAAACACCTAGAGGAGGAACTTATTTGCACTTCTGTTCCACCTTCATAAAATAACTCCATTAAACTTTGTTTTCTGTTTACATTTTAGGTGTGAGTATGTGATACGAATTAAAGGACAAGAGTTTATCAGTCAAGTTCAAGCCAGTTACCCTCACCTACTTGAACAGGTAAGGAGGGCCTTTTTTTTTTTTTTAAATGATTGGCTAAACAGATAAATTATTTCTTGATACCTATAGAGAGTAGTATTTTTGCAAAAAGATGAGAGTTGCTTTAAAAAGACATTTTCTTTTTTTTACAAAAGCCAACACTATCTTAGAAAATGCTATTCTTTGGAGAAAAATAAATCCATAATCAATAACTTCTTGAAAAATATTATGTTTCTTTCTAAGCATTTCTCCAATCAAGTTGAAATAAATTAAACTACATGAAGGGAAAAAATTGGCTGGGTTATCAGCATTTAATAGTTTTAATATCTAAATTGTTCTTATAAAGACCTGAGAAAGAGAACTTTATTGCCCTTTCAAATCTTCGAGGAGCAACTAACAACTTCTGTGATAATGTGAGGGTCAAATGCTACCTAGCTGTGGTCTACAGAACTGTTATAGGGTCTGACATCCCACAGAATGACCCAAGGAAAGGTAAGCTCTGTGAGAGGAGGGCAGACAGTGACTGTCTCGTACATGGACCACTGAAAAGGTGGTCCTTCCTCTTGGTTATATCAGCTTGCCTTTGATTGTAGTAACTCTTACCAATTGTTAACTTCCCATATAGTAAAACGAATAATCAAGTGATTACATGTATGTTTATGCTCATTTGAAATATTTAGCACTCTACAAATTGCTGGATTAGCTCTGCCTAAACAAAGATAAACATTTCTTGTCTTAAGAAAACAGTTTTTATTTGCTAAACACACATACACATAAAGAAACTATTAGTTTATGGATTTGTGAATAACTGTTTAACGTAAATAAAATATTACTTTTGAGTTTAAAAAATTATTTTGCCTGTAAGCAAGTCAGTTTGCAAAAAAATTTGAATAAAATAGGTCTGTTGACCAATTTTATTGCAATGGGCAGGATAAGATTTATATTTTAATTTATATACTTGTTTTTCTGTAGCTGTTATCTACTTCAGACACTCCAGATGATGAAAATGCAGAGTCACCAAGTATGTATAATAATAACTACCTTTATTTATTTATTTACTTATTTATTTTTACCGGGAGGTCCCGGGAATCGAACCCGGGTCCCTCCATATGGGAGATGGATGCCCAACCAGTTGAGCTACATCCGACGCCCTAATAACTACCTTTAAATAGATCTCTTTGGTACTGTTAAGATTGAAAATGTAGAATAAAACTAATGTACATTTTTATTATGATTAATACTTTGCAATGCGTATCTCAAATACATTATTTGAAATACATTTATTTTGCAAACCTCAGTGCATATAACAATTGCCTGGAGAACTTAAAAAATTTCTAATTCTCTGTTTCAGACCTACTGAATTGAACAGAGTATCTAAGAGTAGGGTTTGGGAATCTACACTTTTTAACAAACTGCATAGTCAACCTAGCCCCTCTTCCTAGATTCGTGTTTGGGAACAGAGGCACTACGACATTCGATGGCTCACATATTTTTTTCTATGAAAAAATGCTATGAAAGGGTTTGAGGGACAACTACCCAGACCTGGAGGACCAGAAACAACTTTCCAGAGGAAGTACTTGTCTTAGAGGGGAACCCAAGGGAAGAAGGATAGGAGTTAATCACATAACACAGGGAGGAATCGAATATTCCAGGCAGAGGGAGCAGCGTATGAAAGGCCTAAGTGAGAAAAGAGAACAGGCACATATAAGAACTGAACAAAATTCAGGATGGCCAGAAGCAGGAGCTGCAAACAAATGAGTGAAGTAGGCCAGCCGTAAGGGTGGTGGGTCTTGCAGGCAGAGTTTGGCACAAGTGCCGTCAGTCTGTGACTTCTGGCCTAGAGTGTAGAATGCAAAGGAGGAAGTGGAAAGAGGTGAGGCTAAAGAGTTAAACAGGGTCCAGAGTGTAAGAGATCTTGTAAGCTACAAAATATGGATTTTATCCAAAGTCTGAAGAACAATGGAAGTTTTATGGAGTTTAAGGAGTGTACAAGATCAGATTTGTGTCTTTAAAACTCACATTGATTTCAATGCTGAGAATGAATGGTAAATGAGCAATATTGAAGGAGCCCAATGCAGTAATAGAGGTGAGTGATATCAATGGCCTCTTTCAAAAATATGTGAAACACATTTGATTTAGAAAGCTCCTTTGGTCATTCAACATGGGGAAAAAGAATCTCAATTCTTTTGGGGGCTGATTCTGACATTCTCTTTCTCCCACTCACATATGCATATCCAGTAATGCCAGATAATGCATATTTTGTATCAGAATACAATGTTCCATATTCTTATTTTAGTGACCAAAATAAAATATCATTATTTTAAATTTAACAAAGTTCACGCAAAATAGTGCTTTTACATTTTCTGGATTTTATGTTTTTGATAGTCATAGTTTTCTATTGAAAATTATATAGGCTTTCCTAATATGTGTTGAATCCTTTGTTCCATATAGTCGTTCATTTTGGACCTGGAGAAAACCATTCAGAAGATGCCATCATGATGAATACACCTGTGGTTAAAGCTGCCTTGGAAATGGGCTTCAGTAGAAGGCTGGTAAAACAAACAGTTCAGAGTAAAATCCTAACAACTGGAGAGAATTATAAAACTGTCAGTGATCTTGTATTAGACTTACTTAATGCAGAAGATGAAGTAAGAGAAGAGGAGAAACAAAGAGCAACTGAGGAAAAAGAATCAGGTATATATATATTTATTGATATAGTCTCTATTTCCATAAGGATTTAATAATACTGTATGTAAGTTACTGGAAACAGTCAATTCAGTCATATTTTTCTGATATTTAGTATTGTGAATTGCTCAGTAACTTGAAAATGTATCTGCTGAATCTTTCCCCCTGCTTTTCCTTAATTCGTATTTTTATTCTGGGTAGCTGTGTACATAATTATTTGTGGCACACTTTTGATCCTAGGCCAGTTGCTCACTATCCTTTGCTGTAAATTGGAGTGTGATCACGGACAATTACTAATTTTAATATTAGCAGAACAGTATGTCTCAGCCTGTGACGGTAAATTAATGTACACTTTCTGATTATTTTAAGTCCCCTAACTGCCCACACAGTAATTTAGCTCCTCTTCACAGTGCCCTCTGTTACTTAGGCAAGTCGCAGGATACCATTTCACATGCTCCCAGGACAAGTTATCCCACGTCCTTCCATACTAGCCTTGTCTGCTCCTCCGCTGCCTCTTTTCCTTTGGGCGTGCCCATTCTCACCGGGCGGCTCTCACTGCCATCAGCAATCTTGCACAGGACAAAGAGAAAGGCTGTGTTTTCTTTGCCACTCTTTCCTAACATGGTCCAGACAGGTAGGCCCTTCAACACAGCTTAAAACAGAATGTAACTTTTAACAATCCCTTACTGGTGATTAGGGATATCAGAAGGGGATTATATCAGAGATGGCAATTGACAACTACAACTAGATGTGGCCTCTTTTGGTGCCCCTACCCCCATCCTTATGAATCTCTCTCCATAGCTTTGGTTCATCTGTGAAGCTCTGGCCAGTTTACAAAGGCCCTAAGTACGTTTTCCCTTATCAAAGCACAGGTCCCCAAAAATGCACAAAGTCCAGAAGGAAATAAAAATTTGCCCCTTAAACTTGTCCAAGGCCATCTGGAAAATGTTTCTGCCCACGATGACTGACAGTGAAACTGTCCACTCTATTTAGGGATCAACCTACCCCTGCCACAAAGGTGGACTTAACAGCCCCCACCCAGGCAAACATTCCAGCATCAAGTGTGAACATTTACTCAGTCCTACACACCACCAGTATGGCAGCAACAAAGGACAAGTTCATCTTTTTTTTTTTTTTTTACCGGGAGGTCCCGGGAATTGAACCCGGGTCCCTCCATATGGGAGACGGACGCCCAACCAGTTGAGCCACATCCGACCCCCGACAAGTTCATCTTTGCCTGGACAAGTCAAGTTCTCTTTTTCACTGAAGTGAAGATCAGGCTAGCATGTCCTCTTCCAAAAGGCAGTCTTTTCAGTCTTAGCCTTTGGCCAATAGTCACAATTATTCACCTATCTCCACAATTGTTTATAGACCCTGGTAAGTCTAAAGCCATCAGCCATAAATTATATTTTTTCCAAAAACAAAAAAACAGTAGTCTCCAGAGATGACTCCAAGTTAACAATACACAACAATTTGTATTGTGAAAAAGATTCCTTATCTTTTCAGCCTCACCATTAAACCCCTACTATCTAGCATAGTGCCTACACATAGTCTGGGTTCAAGAAATGTTTTTTGAATGTGTAAATGAAAATACTTACATTTAGGTTAATGATTATAATTTCACCAAAAACAGTGGGTGAATAATTTCTTTCAGGAGTATAAATAAAGAGGCAATTTAGGATATTTCTTCCAAAATAAAAGATTAATCTGTGTCAGAGGCATATTGAAGTCTTCACCTCTTTATAAGTCAGAATATAGTCAATGATTTTGAAATGAGAATTGTTTTTTTTTTCTGGCTACTAGCAATCCAATTTTAGAAATTTTAAGGATTTCAAAAAGAGACCATACTAGTAGTGAGCCAAAGGGGTTCTGATGCAAAGTACCAGAACTCTGTTGGCTTTTATAAAGGGTATTTATTTGGGGTAAAAGCTTACAGTTACAAGGCCCTAAAGAGTCCAACTCAAGGCTGCTTTCTCACCAAAGTCAGCTGCCACACGTTGAAGCAAGATGGCGGGCAATCTCTGCCAGGTCTCTCCTTCCTTCTTCCTCTTAAGGCTCCGTGGGCCCAGCTTCTTCTGATCTCAGTTGTAGGCTGGCATAGGGCTCCTCTTTCAGGGCTTCCCATATCAGTCTGGCATAGGGCTCGTTTCTTTCCAGGCCTTCTCAGCTGCTCTTATCTTAACCTAATCTTAACATAATTTAATCAAAGACATCTCCGCTGAATCTAATACAATCAAAGGGGACCACACCCTGAGGAATAGATTAGTTCACAAACATACTCTTTCTTTTGGGGATTCATAAATAATTTCAAACTGCCACAGAGACCTTATTACATTAGGCTAAGTAAAATGTAATTAGAAAAATAAATCCTAGACTGAAAAAATAATATACTTCAACACTAAGTATAAATTGTATTTTTATTTTCTGGTATATCACTACTTTTCTAACATAGATAATTTAATATATATTAGGTTCTAATTCTTCTACCCCTCTGGCAGTTACTTCTTTATTGGTACCACTCTTTAAATAACTAAGACTTGGTTGTCCATTTATTCAACAGATATTTATGGAACACTGACTTTTTTTCCAGGCACTGGTCCTTTTCTCATTATTCTCAGAGCTTCAGTTATCTTCCAGACTTGACTTTTCAGTTAAGCACCATTTTTTTTTTCCCCATTATTAGATGGCTCTACTTGTGTGCAGACAAAATTATTGTCTCAAATCCAACAACCATTTCCCCCAATTAATTCTTTTTTCAGACAACCCAACTTCTGTCTTTAAAGTATTTTATATAAGTAGCTTTAGGGATCATGGTAAAACTATTTTCATTAACTAATAAACTTAGAGTCATAAACACATAGTCATGTTCCAAAGAGATAACAAAATTGCAGGGTTTCAAAATATAAAATTGTTTACCAAAATGTAGATTTTTGTAAATCTAGATCTTGGAGGAGAGTAAGATGGCCCTATAGGATAGGAAGGTAATCACTGACAACGTTTATTTTTCAAAAGTCTCTTAGTGCCTTTTCTCCCTAATTGTTTTTTTTTCTGGCTACTAGCAATCCAATTTTAGAAATTTTAAGGATTTCAAAAAGAGAAATATAAACATTTAGGAAATGAAAGTAATATGTCTAATTAGGGGGGAATAATTAAAATTTCAATGTAAAATGGAATTTTAAGGAAATTTATAGAATAATGACAATTTAAGAAAATATTTTCTATTTTCCCCTGATTTGACCTTTCCCCAATTTGGCTAGATTGAATAGGAATTTCAATGTTAATTCTATTCTACCCGGCATTTGGTTAAAGGCTAATAGTATTGCAGAACGGTTGGGAGCACAGATCCTAACGCCAAACTGCCTCAGTTTGACTTTGGCTAGTTTGTGTGTCCTTTGCTACACTGTGCCTCAGTTTTCTTCTGTAAAATGAGAGCATTAGTAACTACCTCGAAGGGCTGTTGTGAAGATGAAGTGAGTTTATACCTAGAACATGCTTAAAACAGTGCTCACGAAGTCTAAGACCTTATTATAAGGGGCATTATTAGACACAGGGGAATCAGGAACCTCCAAACCTAGCACTCAACTGCAATGCCTTACTGATGGTGGATGACAGTTGGTTTTCATTCAGCTGTATGTGGAGTAGGTGTGAAGGAATTTTGTGAGTAGAGTCTGAACATGTTTTGTGTTTGTTTTCTTTTTTTTAATAAAGCTGATCTATCATTAATCCGGAAGAACAGAATGGCACTTTTTCAACATTTGACTTGTGTGCTTCCAGTCCTGGATAGTTTACTAATTGCCAGAGTGATTAATGAACAAGAACATAATGTTATTAAACAGAAAACACAAACACCTTTACAAGCAAGAGAACTGATTGATACTATTTTAGTAAAAGGAAATACCGCAGCTACCATATTCAAAAACTCTCTACAAGAAATTGACCCCATGTTATACAATAATTTATTTGGTGAGTCCTGGAAAATTATTTTGGAGAACTTTTTAGTCACTTAAAAACATGCTCTCAGTAATAATTTGTGTAAATGAGTAATAATTTGTGATTACTGATAAGAATTCAACCCAATTTATAATCTATTAATTGCACAAAAGATTAATTTGTTACCTTGACATTATGACAGTTATTCATTCTATTCAGTTAGAGCCTAAACTGTTAGTTTGAAAATATATATTCTATGGCTAAATATCAACCTTGTTTGGCATAGTAATGCTTTTTTTTTTTTTTTTTTTTTCCCTTAGTGCAAAAGGATATAAAGTATATTCCCACAGAAGATGTTTCAGGTAAAACAGTATTAAACACTCTAAATTAGGAGAAAACGTTTTTACTTTTTGGCTTTTCATTGGAGAAGCAGCAAATTGTCTTTTATTAATAATTCTTTTCTCTTCTTAGATCTACCAATGGAAGAACAATTAAGAAAACTACAAGAAGAAAGAACATGTAAAGTATGTATGGACAAAGAAGTGTCCATAGTGTTTATCCCTTGTGGTCATCTAGTCGTATGCAAAGAATGTGCCCCTTCTCTACGAAAATGTCCTATTTGTAGAGGTACAATCAAGGGTACGGTTCGTACATTTCTTTCATGAAGACGATCCAAACATTTAGAATGAATGGATTAAAATGTATACTTTTAACTTACACTGATTTGGTTTTCTTTTAAAATTCTATTTATTTACAACTTTGAAAATTTTGTATTATATAAATATAAACAAACAAACATGTAAGAGCATAGATCCTGGTGCCAAATGGCCTCAGTTTGACTTTGCTAGTTGTATGTCCTTTGTCAAATTATTTGACTCTCTGCACCTCAGTTTTCTTATCTGTAAAATGAGGCTACTAGTACCTACCTCAAAGAGCTCTTGTGAGGATGAAATGAGTTTATAAAGTGCATAACAGAGTGCTTTAGATACCAAGAGAATCATCTAGTAAACAAAAAATAGGAATAGCACTACAAACACAATATTAAGTGAAAATTTCAGATTACTGAAATTGTAAGTGAAGTAAAATCCAAGATTTTTGAGTGAACCTTTCAGAATTTTAAATATTTGTATTACAGAGCTGTATTAAGAACAAAGAATACGGATTCTCTGCCTTTTCAACGAGTTTCTTATATATGGGGCTTGATATTTGTTGAATGGCTTTTCAGTGACATGATGTGAGTAATGCTGTTTTTGTAAAGAATTCTGTAAGAACAATTTAATAAAGTAACAAAAATCACTGTTGCTCTTATTATCTTTATTTTTGTGGTATATGAAAATTTAGTCATGTCCATGCTCCTTCCACGCCTCCTTTAATTAAGACCACAAAACTACAGTTTAGATATCTTTCTATAGATGCTTCTTCATTTTCACTTACAGAGCACAGAGATCAGTGCCTGGCTTTAATCTGTAGGATTTATAAGATGCCTGAGACAAAATCAAACAATCTCCTCAGTAAGTTTGGTTTCATGTCAGCTCTACCCATTGCGAGAAGCCCCTAGTTTTAGTCTCACCACTTTGGTATTCTGGAAAGTAGAAAGTACACTGGTTAGCAGCCCTTGGGATAAACAGCTTGTTCTGGTAAAATCTGTTCTGTATTGTTAGTGCAGTAACATTTATTTCTTTGCATTATTTCTTGTTCCTCAAAATGTCTAACTCGTCTCTATCCTTTGTCCTACAGAGGTATTAGGGCTTTAAGACCAGAATTAAAACTATAATAGGGGATATTTTAAGAAGACAAGAAAAGGCCAGTTATTTAAGCCAGTCCTAGATGCTTGCTAGAGTTCTAAAGAGAAAGATTAGGGACTAATTGGAGGGGAGAGAACTAGCTCTTTATTCTGAAGCTGGGATGCATTCCTTGAGATGCAACTTGCCTCTATGCTAAAAGGCTTAGCTGGCTAGTCACATACTAACCAGTGTCCTACTGGGGTGCTAGGCTGACTTAAATTGTAAGTACTGTTTAGGTGATTTCCAACTCAGCTACAGGATAAATGAGATAGTAATAGACACTTTTTGCAATACCTATTTTTTGTCTTGAATGGTTCAAAATGCATACCGCATTTAATATTTGAACTTACTTTGCCATTTCCACTGTGAAACTCTTGTTAATTTCTCATTTTGGTGAAAGATAACTAATGTTAACTGACAAGTACTTAGTATTTATTCAAATGTTTTGTTATTTCCTTAAGTTTTAGTTAAATTGAAATTTATTTTTTTTTATTTTTATTTTACCAGGAGGTCCCGGGGATCAAACCCGGGTCCATCCATATGGTAAACAGATGCCCAACCACTTGAGCCACATCTGCTTCCCGAAATTGAATTTTTGTTTTGGAAAAAATCTGGTCACTGTAGATAATAATGGTGGCTCCAAGTGCTGACAGTCATCCTTTTAGGTTCCTGATATCTATTAACTCATTTGATTGCCTCCCACCCCACACCCCAATCAATCTGCTCTTCAGTTCCCAGGATCGGACAGATGATTTAAACCTCAACATACAATATAAAATAACACTGTTAAAATTCAGACTTTGCAGCTGGCTTAATTTCATACTTAATCATGCTCAATATAGCTTCCATCTACCCTTTTTATTCACTTCCTTATATTACTTGATACTATGAGACCTCCAATTAGCATTAAGTTCACAGGCAATATCATTCAACCATCTTCACTGCCTTTTGGTTTCTTGCACATGGTAAACAGCAAGGATGTTTACTAAGTAAATTACAAGCAAATCATTAGGTGTGATTTCTAAGGGATTCACTGTTTTAGAAATAATGCTATAATACCCTTGAAACAAGTACATAAGGGCATCAGAATTCCTCAGCCTTTTTAAAACTATGCCCATCCTCATGCCTCTACTCGAGAAGATTCAGGAAAGGTCTAATTTCCAGAGTTTATACTGTGAAATAATATTTTTTTCTTCAAATTGCATAATATACCTGGGTTCTCATCAGGTTGTGATATGGCTCTGCATAGTCGGCTCTTGTATATCTCTTCAACTTTATTTTGTGCAACTCTCTCAATTGTTCACCATAATGCAGTCATCCAGGCTTTCTTCAGGATCTAAACATGCCAAGCTCTTTTTTGCTTCAGGGTCTTTGAATGGAATATTCCTTCATTCACTCTTTCCCTGGACATTCCTAATCATTCTTCAGGTGTCAGCCTGGATATCACTTTCTCAGAGAGGCTTTCTCTGACTTTCCCATGTAAATTATAACCCCTTGACTAGTTCTCTAATGGTACCTTTGTTCTTTTTTCCTCAACACTTATCACAATTTGTATTTAAACATTTATTTGTTTAATTTCATATTCTATTGTCAAAAATTTCATGATGTGCTGGCTTTCGGCAGCACATATACTAAAACTGGAACGATACAGATAAGATTAGCATGGTCCCTGTGCAAGGATGACACTCAAATTTGTGAAGCGTTCCATATTTTTCAGACTTAATGGTGAAAGACTGAATGCTTTCACCTAAGATCTTGAACAAATTAAGGATGTTCACTCTCTCCACTTCTATTCAACTTGTACTGGAGGTTCTAGACGGAATAATTAGGCAAGAAAATCAAATAAAAGGCATCCAGATTAGAAAGAAAGAAGTAAAACTATCTCTCTTTGCAGATGACATGATCTTACATGTAGAAAATTCTAAGAAACTCACTTAAAAGACATTAGAACAAATAAACAAATTCAGCAATGCTATGAGTTCAAAATAGAAGATCAATATACAAGAATCAATTGTATTTCTACACAATACAATGACTGAACTGAAAATGAAAAAGAAAATCTATTTACAATGGCATCCAAAAGAATAAAATGGTAATAGAATTGAGAGTCCAGAAAAAAAGTTCCACAACAATAACCATGTGTTTTATACACCATTACATGTCTAGCACCTGGCATAGAGCCCAATACAGAATAGGCACTTATTGAATAATTGAGTGAATGAATAAATGACTTTCTGTGCCTGGGAGAGGGATGTGAGAGGGAATTTCTTCCTCCTTCAGAAGCACTACAGAAGATAAAGTAAAAAGGTATAACCATTGATAAAATAGAGAATCATAGGTCAATTTCCACATGAAAAAGAATTCATGGAGGTTAAGGCTTGGAACTATTTTCTGAATGATAGGGCATGGCATTTCAGCTCTGAAAAGAGCAAAAGAAAAGACAAATATAGGAATAAGAATCTTAATAAAAATTAACAGTTATTGAACTTGCATATACTAGGTGTCTATAATACATTCTCTTATTTGAGATTTACAACAATTTAAGAGAAGTAGTATAGCACTGGGGATAAAAGTGCAGGCTTTGGGTTCAAATCACAACCGAGTAGCCTTGGACAAATAATTTAACCTCTCTGTGCCTCAATTTTGCATCTTGGAATGAGGTTAATATAGCACCACCTTATAGGGTGGTGGTGAGGATTTAAACAGTTAATACCTATAAGATGTTTAGAATGTTCAAGTGTTAGAATCACTAAGTAAATACTGTTGTTCTCTCTTTTTTTTTTAAGATGAAAAAAACTGAAGGTTAGAAAGCGTAAATATATTACCTAAGGTCTCATAGCTAGTAAGTGATAGAATTGGTAGGAGAACCATCATTAACTACTACCAAAAACTGGAAGAGACCTTAGGGGTCCTGTAGTTTAACAATGAACTCTACCCTAGGATGTTTTAATTCCTGCCTCTGCTTGAGTATGACCAGAGACAGAGAACTCATTTTTCCTTAAAGTAACTTATTACATTTCTGAACAATTCTGATTGCTAAGATGTTTTCTTTTGAGCAAAAATCTACCTTCTAATTTAGCAAGCTCTCATAGACACTTTAAGTATAGTATGTTTACTAGTATCTTTACTAGGCTAAACATGCCTGTTCCTCATGTGATATGATTTGTGACACAAAGAAAAGATACGATATGGCTCCCAATGACTAAATACTTCAAAAAATATACATGGATTTTGGGAGTTCTGTATTTAGTTCAAGTCTTGGAACTCATAACCCAGAATTGAAGATGCAGTTATCTCTGAAAGACTTGTGGAAAGTCTTACTGTCTGATGGCTTGGACTCCTGGTTCCTGCATGCTAAACCAACAAAGTTTTTGAGAAAGCTGTATGAACAAAACCACTGTCAACGTGGACAAAAGAGGACATGGAAAGGAGAGATTGAAGGAGAAACAGCTTTAGGAAGAAAACCGTGGAAGCAGAGATCTGGAATTAAGACATCTCCTTGGGCCAAGAGAGGAGCCCCACCCATATGTACAGAGAGGGTGAGTTTTCCCCAGCAGTTGAAGAGGGTGGATGTACCCACTTGATGTTCTGGGAGAGTTTTGCCACCCCAGGGTGCAGGGAGGGTGGAGCACATTCCTCAAAGATTAGGGTGGTTAAGGTCAACACCCCATAGGTCTGAGAGGGGTGTACCTGTCCCCCATAGATTAGAGAAGGCCAGGTGGTCAACCCATTTCTCTGAGAGGGTCGAATCTGTATGCCAAAGGTTAGGGGGAATGTTGTCTTCACCTCACTGTACTAGGGGGGCTAAGACTCTAACCCAAAGAATGGGTAAGGTGTGGCAATCACCCCAACACTCTTGGAGGGTGAGGTCCAGAGCTTGGTCAACACCCAGATGCTTGATGAGGGTAGAACCAAGAAACTGGCTGTTGGGCTAGCTAGCCTGTGGAAAGGGTGGGTCCCCATGTGGCCCCAAGGAGAAGAAACCAATGTCTTAAGAATGACTCTCAGACTTTGAAATCGAATGGAGGATGCCCTGCAGTTTTACTGAACTGTAAAGGATCCATGACTCATGTTTTAACATACCAATTTCTCCTTACGATAATGAAAATATTTATCCTTTGTCTTTCTATTTGTGTACTGGAAGCAGTTAAATGGTTTTGTAAGTTTCAGAGGTCTACAGCAGACGGAATTTTGTCTGAAGACAAACTGTATTTCTTTAAAATGCCTATGATATGATTTTGTACTTGAATTGTTACTGATTTAAGTTTTTTTGAGAATTGTAATATATTTTTGGAATTCAGAGGATGGAATGTAACCGTTGGGGAATTTGATGTAATTATGAATTCTAAAAATATAATTGGATCATATTTATAAACTGATCTGTTAATCTGGGCATGATTAAGTTATGATTAGGGTATTGACTAATCAGTAGGGTGTTGAGCCCCACCCCTTGGTGGGTGGGGAATCAAATATAAAAGGCATGGCAAGAACAGAGTTGAAGCAGTTTTTGAGAAGCAGTTTTGATGTTGGAGAAAAGGCCCCAGAAGAAGAGAAGTGAGCCGTTCGCCTGATAGTCTACAGCTGACCTTGTGGAGGAACCAGAAGAACTAAGCCCAGAGAGAAACGCAGCCCCGGAAAGAGAGGAACTCAAGAAGCCTGAACCCTGGCAAACATTGGCAGCTGCCTTGCTCCAACACGTGGCAATGAACTTTGGTGAGAAGAAACTTAATGCTTTATGGCCTGGTATCTGTGGACTTCTACCCCAAATAAATACCCTTTATAAAGACCAACACATTTTTGGTATTTCACATTAGCACGCCTTTGGCTGACTAATACAAAGTCATTGTTTCTTGGATACTTACAAAACATTCCTAATATATGTGTGGAAATAAATAATCTAGAAAATATATGCAGAAAGAATTGGTCATTCTGAATTCATGTTTATTTCTTTTATAGCTCTTGCCTGATTAAGAAGGAAAAATTATGAAAATACTTCAATGTAGGAGAAATATGCAAAAAACCAGAAACCTTGCTTTTCTTTTTATAAAAAATATGTAATACCACTCAAATAATGCAAATAATATTTTTTTTCTTTTATTTATTTATTTTTATTTTACCGGGAGGTCCTGGGGATTGAACCCAGGTCCCTCCATATGGGAGACGGACACCCAACCATTTGAGCCACATCCGCCCCCTGCAAATAATATTTTATAACTTATCATTATATAATCTTGTAGTCTGTTACATTTTTCTTCCCATTTATTCAGTTGATTTTTAAAATAATATTTCCATTGAACAATTGCTGGTGATTTAAAAAATAATTTGTATATAAATGTCTGATGAGGTTGCTACCCTAAAATTTTCACATTTATATAGGAAAACTAAATACACACACACACACACACCAAGTCCAAGACAATTTTGAAGATGAAAAATAAGGCTCAAGGGACTTGTCATAGCAGACAAAAGCTTTAAAATAAAGCCATAATAATTAATATAGTCTTGTGGTATTGAAATAGGGGAGGATAAAAAGACAATGAAACAGGAAAGCCCAGAAACGGATCCATGCATATATGACACTGTCAGTATAAAACAAATTAGTGAGAAAGGATTGACCAGTCAATAATATACTAATTACATATATAGCCTATCTTCATTATTTGTGGATTTCATATTTGCAAATTTGCCTACTTGCTAAAATTTATTTGTAACCCTCAAGTCAATATTCTCAATGCTTTTGTGTCCCAGGGGGAACAAACAAGGCGATGCTTGGCATTCTTGTTTCAGCTCTCATACTGTAAACAAGTGTCCCTTTTCACGGTATCTTTAATGCCATCTTTTCTTTTTTGCATTTTTGTGTTTTTTGGTGATTTTGCTATTTAAAGTGGCCCCCAAACATAGTGTTGAAGTGCTACCTAGTGTTCCTAAGTACAAGAAGGCTGTGATGTGCCTTACAGAGAAAATATGTGTATTAGACAAGCTTTGTTCAGGCATAAGTTATAGAGCTTTTGGCCACGAGTTCAATGTTAGTGAATCAACACCTTATTTAATGAACTTTCCAATGCAATTTAAAATTAAACTTAATTAAGTTTCTGTTCCCAGGCTTGTTTAAATGTTGCTCTCAAATATTCTGAAAGCAATCATATTGTTTCTAGATGGGTTAAATGGGAGGAGTTTCTAAAAGACTGGTGAAACAAAGAACTTCCTAGGGAATCAGAGATGTAAATTAGGTAGGAAGCAAAAGACATACGGTGTCTTCAAATAGAAATACACATAATACAAGGATATGTATTGATGATTGATAATTGCCAAAACGTTGTGACCAAAGGCTCCAGGGAACGTAACCCTGTAATTCCCCTAGGGCCAATGGCTCAATATTCACCAATTCAGTGTTCACAGAGACTTTACAGAACATATCTACCACAAATAACAAGAATTGACTATATTATATATGATCATATATACTATTATATAGAATAAATAATTCTGTATAATTGATTGTCCAAATGAAAAAAAAATTAGACCACAACATTCTATAAACAAAATAAACTCCCAGAGAATAAAGCCTTAAAAATAACAATACTTACATGACGTTGAGGTAGCGAAGGATTTCTTAAACAAGACTCAAAAAGCACAAACCCTAAAGAAAAAGATTGATAAATTTGACTCAATTAACCCACACATCTCTGTCCAGTTGATTTTTGACAATGGATTTAAGTCCACTCAGTGCATAAAGAACAGTCTCTTCAACAAACGGTACTGGGAAAACTGGATATCTATATGCACAAAAATGAAGTTGGACCCTTACCTCATACCATATATAAAAATGAACTCAAAATGGATCAATAGCCTAAATATAAGAGATAAAACTATAAAACTCTTGGGAAAATCATAGAGAAATATCTGCAGGCCATTGTATTAGGCAATGGATTCTTAGACTTTACACCGAAATCACAAGCAACAAAACAAAAAATAGACAAACTGGACTTCACTAAAATTAAACACTTGTATATTTAAGGACATTATCAAGAAAGTGAAAAGACAACCAACAGAATGGAAGAATATACTTAGAAATCGTATTGTCTGTCAAGGGTATATTATTTAGAATATATAAAAACACCTACAACTCAACAACGAAAACACAAACAACCCAATTAAAAAATGGGCAAAAGACTTGAAAAGACATTTCTCCAAAGAAGATATACAAATAGGCAATAAGCACATGTAAAGATGCTCAACATATTAGCTACTAGGGAAATGCAAATCAAAACCACAATGAGATACAACCTCACACCCACTAGGATGGTTACTATTAAAAAAGTGGAAAATAGTTAAGTTAGGTAAGGATTCAGAGAAATAGGAACCCTTGTACATTGTTGGTGGGAATGAAAAATGGTATAGTTGCTGTGGAAAACAGTTTGGTGGTTCTTCAGAAAGTTAAACATAGAACTACTATATGACCCAGCAATCCCACTTCTGGGTGTAGACCCAAAAGAATTGAAAGCAGGGACTCAGACAGATATTTGTACACCAATGTTCATAGCAGCATTATTCACAATAGCCAAAGGTGGAAGCAGCAAATGTCCATCAACAGATGAATGGATAATCAAAATGTGGAAGATACATACAATGAAATATTACTCAGCCTTACATTATATTACATTATACCAATGTCAAACTTCTTGAACTTGATAACTGAATTTAAGGTGGTTACATGAGTGATTATCCTTGTTCTTAGGAAATGTGCATGGGAAATATTATATGTTCAAGGTACATGCTGTATACAACCTACCCTCAAATGTTTAGAGAATTCACAGACATAGAGATAGATAGATGAATTGATAGAATGATACAGCAAATGGGGCAAAATGCTAAAATTGGTGGATCTGGATATATGGGTGGGAAGTATGTTGGAGTTTTCTGTATGGGTTTTGCATTATTTTTGCAACTGTCCTGTAACTTTGAAATCATTTCAAAATAAAAAGTTAAAAAAATTAAAAAGTAAAAAATTGTTCATTAAAAGAAATTATTAACATGAAAAGAAAAGATACAGACTTGGAGAAGATATCTGAAATACATGTAACCAACAAAAGATTTGGATAAAGAATTTTTCTAAAGAACTTCCACAAATCAAAAAGACAAAAGAAAAAAAAAAAAAAAAAAAAAAGGAAAGAAAGAAAATGAAACAGACAAAGGTGGTGAAGAAGCAATTCACAGAATAAAACACTTAAATGACCAATATACTTAAGAATGTTCAACCTCACTAGCTATCAGGAACACGTAAACTGAAAAAAAAATACCATTTCACAAACATCAGATTGGCAAAAAATAGTCATAATGCCAAAGGTGACAAGGATATAACAGTGGTACTAGTGGGAGAGTAACCAGTCTGGGGAGTCATTTGTTAAGATCCAGAAAAGTTGAAGATATGCACACATTTAGACATGGCAATTCTATGTTTAAGTGTCTAGAGAAATTCTATATGTGCAAAAGGAAACACAGGAATGATCACTGCAGCATTATGACAAAATATTAGAACATTCTGCGTATCCTTCTACATGTGAATGAATAAGTTACATGAAACATTATTGAAAGGTATATGACTGTCTAAAAAAACAAACAAACGTTGAATCAATCAGTCTCTTGGTTGTTGCTCCTGAGTTTTTAGGCCTAGGTCTGCCTGTTAACACCATTGGCCTAAGAAACAAGTCTCCCAGTTCTTCATTAGACTGGTTTCATCCTTCAGTTTTGGTCAAAACTGCTCTTTCAATGAGTGCAAATTCCCTACTCCCGTTCTTGAATTTTTTTTGGTTTTTGGGACATTGCACTGTCCTCTCTCTCCCATCTTCTCTTATCATTCCTAGGATCTTTTTCTCCAACTTCCATTCTTCAAATTTATCTACTTCTCATTGTCCAAGTTCTTCTTTGAATCTACTTCTCTCTTTAGTCTCTCCTTTGGTCATTCATTCTTCCTCATGGCTACCACCTTCCAAATAAATACATACATCTAGCCCTAATTTCCCAACAATAGGCCAGGATTTCCAATTGTTAAACATCTCAGCAGTTTAACATCAATGTTATTTTTTTTTCTTTTTCAAATCAATATATCCAAAATCATTTGTAAAGGACTAACTTCTTTGGTGATCACTGTTTCTCCATTATCCAGACTTAACATGTAATTATCTTTTTTAAAGAGGTACCAGGATTGAACCCAGGATCTTGTACATAGGAAGCAGATGCTCAACCACTTGAGCTACATCTGTTCTTGTTGTCTTTTTTTTTTTTTTTTTAAGATTTATTTACTTTTTTATCCATTTTTAACTTCCGACCACCCCATTTCTGCTGTTTTTAATGTCCATTCACTGGGCAATTCTCTGTGCTCATTTCCTGCCCTCTCTTCTCATCCTTCTCCTCCTGTCTTCACCAGGAGTAGATCCTGGGAACCTCTGATGTGGGAGAGAGGCGTTCTGCCACCTGCGCCACCTCAGTTCCTGATTTTTAGGCGTGTCTCATCTTGGCTCTCCCCTGCATTACTCTCCTGCTACGGCACTCTCCTGCTACGTCATCATCATCTTGGTGCGTGCGGTGCACCCAATTGCGGGGCCTGACAGCACACCCTCGTGTGGGGCCTGGGGGCAGGGCCTGATGGCACACCCTTGCGTGGGGCCTGGCTGTGCACCTACGTGTGGGGCCTGGGGGCTCACCTGCTCGCAGGACCTGATGGTATGCCTGCTCACAGGCCTGGCGGCCTGCACACCTTCTATATTTTTATTTTACCGGGAGGTCCCGGGGATCAAACCCAGGTCCCTCCATATGGGAGATGGATGCCCAATCATTTGAGCCACATCTGTGCCCCGTTATTGTCTTTTTTTTTTTTTTTTTTTTTTAAGATTTTATTTATTCATTCATCTATCCCCCCCCTGCTGCCCGCGCTCGCTGGGTCAGCCAACCACGCCGTGCGGGCGGGCCCGCCCCCACCAGGAGGCCCCGGGAACCGAACCCCGGGCCCCCCACATGGCAAACGGGAGCCCCACTGATTGAGCCACAGCCGCCTCCCTGTTATTGTCTTTTGAAGACTCATTTTGTTTCCTCAATCACTTGCAGGGTCCTGTACATTGTACCTGTGCCTTGTCAGTTGCATTTATTTCCTTCTTTTTATTATCATTTGTTATAGGGTCAAAATGATCTTTGCACCTCTACTTTTCCTCCATTCTAAACCATTCTACAGCTTCCAGAATAGTTTTTGTAAAGCACAGCTCTGCTTAAAACAACCAAGGACTGTCTATTACCTTCCAAATTAAGTTTTAATGCAGCCTATCTTTCAAGCCTTTTTATCATTTCCCCCCAGTCTTTTCTTACCTTATTTCTTTAAATGTCACATGCTTCAGGCAAATACTACTTTGTGCTGTTTTCTCAACATCCCCTACTTCTGCCTTTACAGCACCAGTTTAGAGCCTGCTCATGCTCTTCCCTTTACCTGAACTCATCTCTCTGCCTAAAAATAATCCTAGTCATCATTCAAGTTTCATCTCAAATGATGTCTCCTCCATGTAGGCTTTTTTAATTTGCTAAAACTTTAAAATCTCTCTTCTATTAAACCATTATCCTTTTGTATGTTTCTTCTGCCCTTTCTATTCTGCTTTGTATTTTAATTACTTGTGTAACTTAGGAGTCCACCCCCCTCATGGCTCCCTCCTCTGTTTTGCTCATTGTTTGTGCTCATTGTTTGCTCATTGTCTGTTTGTTTTTTCTTTAGGAAGCACCAGGAACTGAACCAGGGACCTCCCATGTGGGAGGTGGACACACAACTGCTTAAGCCACATCCGCTCCCACTTAAGTGTTTTATTTATTCATTGCACCTCGCTAAGGCTTTTAAAGGCCATATTCCCCTCCCCATCCCAACACACATGTAGCAGTTTGGCAGTTTGATATAGTTATGAATTCCAAAAATAGATATTGGATTATGCTTGTAAACTGATCTGTTAATCTGGGCATGATAAGTTATGATTGGGGCATTGACTAGGCCACGTCAGTAGGGCATTGAGCCCCGCCCCTTGGTGGGTGGGGGAATCAAATATAAAAGGCAGGGCAAAGGACAGAGTTGTAGTAGTTCTGATGTTGGAGTCTTGAGCTGGAGCCCTGGGAAGTAAGATAGCTTGGTCGTGAGGAAGGAGAGAAGGCCCCGGGAAAAGACATGAGCCGTTCACCTGAGAGTCTACAGCTGGCCTTGTGGAGGAAACAGAGGTGCTGAGTCTGGAGAGAAATGGAGCCCCGGGAAGAGAGGAACCCAAGAAGCCTGAACCCTGGCAAACGTCAGTAGCTGCCTTGCTCCAACACATAGCAACAGACTTTGGTGAGGGAAGAAACTTATGCTTTATGGCCTGGTAACTGTAAGCTTCTATCCCAAATAAATACCCTTTATAAAAACCAACCAATTTCTGGTATTTTGCATCAGCACCCCTTTGGCTGACTAATACAACACATATCACGCTGTATCACAAACTCCCCTAGGACAGAGGCCATCTTACCTTATTTTTGAATCCTTTTTCTACACATTAAGTGTGCAATAACTATTTCCTGAATTAAATTGTAGTATCCCCTGGATTTCTTCAAATACCTTTGTATCAAGAATCTCTTTTCCTGTTTTCTAATTTCTCTCTAATACTCCCTACGAACACATGCATCCTACAGACTTATTCAGTTACCTCAAAGCAGGACCTTATTTTTAATTGTCAATACCCTGGAATTTTTTTTAGCTACCTTTTAAAATTTGGTTTCCAGGACATGAGAACTAATGCAATTATTATCTCCTTTGGTCTGTGTTCTTTACTAGTACTGTTTAATACATACCATTTATTCTAAATAGCAATATTTTGTTGGTCCTAACAGATTCAAAACCGATTCTGTAGTACACTGCAGTAACATTCTTGTCAAAACCTTTAATATTATCTCAAAATTCAAAGAGTTTTCTCTCTTAAATTTAATTTTTATCAGGCTACCTCTGTGCCTTGTCTATTTTCTAAATTATCAGAGTAAGGATCACTGTAGGCTAAGGACTAAACAGAGTAATGTGCTCAGTTGAATATTATAAACCATGTGAGAGGTGATTTCTTGGGATACTGTTTGGAAGCCCAAGCTGCAGGAACCTCTCAAATTGTGCGCAGTCATAGGGATGGATACTATAGAATTTAGGTCATGCACAAAGATAGTTGTCCACGTATTTTGTCAGGGCAAAACCCAACTTAAATTAGTGTAAGTATATTATACTATATTACAATATAGTATATCATATTATACCATTTTTTAAATGTATGTAGATGTTATACAAATAAAAGAACATGAAAAAGCATTGTTAAATTTATTCATAAGAGCTTTTTCAACATGATTTATCAATCAATAGATTAAAGTACCAAATTATAATGTGGATATTCTAAAAAAATGTTGAGAGGTCTTCATACTTGAAACTTTTGGGAACCATTGGTGCAAAATAGATCTGGACTAATGTGGTAGCCCCTAGCCGGGCTACTGATCACTTGAAATGTGGCTGTCTGAATTGAGATGTGTGGTAAGTGTAAAATAAGCATTAAATTTCTTAGACCTAGTATGAAAAAAAGAAGATAAAATATCTCAATTATTTTTTATATTGGTTACATGTTGAAATGATATTTTAGATATACTGGATTATATAAAACATATTATTAAATTTAATTTCATCTATTTCTTTTTACTTTTTAAAATGTGACTACTGGAAAATTTTAAATCACATTACATTTCTATTGGGAAGTGCCAGTCTAGATAAATATAATTGCTCTTCATTTTATCACTGGGAATGAGCCCTTCAAGCCATAAGAGACTCAACAGAGGTAATACTGTAAAATATCATCCTCTCAAGTAAGCTAATGTTCCCACCAAGTTAGGATAAAAGCCCTCCTCCAAGCTCTTTATTGTCTTGGAAAAGCTCTTCCCCATGTTCCTTTATTGTCCAGGTGCTTGACTTTGTGACAGCACTTAAAATATCATGAAGTTTTTATTTATTGGTCTCTTCTGCTAGCCTGAGAGCTCCTGGAGGGCAGGGATTGTTTTTTTCTCTCTGTCCCTAGAGTATCCAATAAGTGCTTTCTGAATGAATGAAAGAATTAAATCACTTGCCCAAGACCACATAACTCAAAGAGATGAAGAAGAAATTAAAGGAAGATCGGTTTCAATTTAATTTCAAGTTTTATATGTTGTGACAAATTGCATATATTTCAAAAGTTAGAATGATTTTGAGCTGTCATTTTTTCAAAAGTACATACTTAATGTTTTTTTTTTTTTTTTTTAAAGATTTTATTTATTTATTCATTTATCCCCCCCTTGCTGCTTGTGCTTGCTGGGTCAGCTAACCACTCCATGCGGGCGGGCTTGCCTTCACCAGGAGGCCCCGGGAACCGAACCCGGGGCCTCCCATATGGTAAACGGGAGCCCTACTGATTGAGCCACAGCCGCTTCCCTTAATATGTTTTCTTTTTTTTTTAAAGATTTTATTTATTTATTCATTTATCCCCCCCTTGCTGCTTGTGCTCGCTGGGTCAGCTAACCACACCGTGCGGGCGGGCTTGCCTTCACCAGGAGGCCCCAGGAACCGAACCCGGGGCCTCCCATATGGTAAACGGGAGCCCCACTGATTGAGCCACAGCCGCTTCCCTTAATATGTTTTTGATATCTAATATAATCCGGTTTACCTAAAGCTTGAAAAGAACTCAATTTTCTAAGTCACCTCAAGTTTTATTTATTTACTGTACCTTCTCAAAGCTTTCACATAATTTGATTACAGATTCAACTGCTAAGAGTCTTCCACATGATTGCTTTATAGAAAACCACAGGAAAGGCCTTCCCTGGACCTGCATCAACTTTGTGGATCCTAGAATACTTTTATCTTTTCCTCCCTTGGCAGGAATTATAGAATGAACTGTTGATCTATGTCTTGTGTTAGTCAACATGATTTTTTATAACTATTTTCTCAGTTATAAAGCCTTTCCTTTAATTTAAGTTTAATTTTAAACTCTTTGACATTTGAAACTAGAGCTGTTAGGACTCTAATTTACATTAAATGATTAAAATTTACTAATTAAACTTCTAAATAGTATTTCTGTAAAATAAAAAAATCTGACTTTGCTACAGACACAAACATTTTAAAGCTGTGATGCACATTCGGATTCTCCACAATATAGCTATAAAAATCTTTCCTCCAGTTACCTTGACCTCATATATAAAATAAACTGATTAAGCCAAGTGGCTCCAAAACCCTAATGAAAAGGTTTTATGAAAAAGAATCCAATGTCTTACTACAGAAATAAAAACGGATTGCTTTTAAAAAACAAATGAAAAAACAGATGTTTGTAAGTAACTGAAAGTTGGAGACGTGCTGATGCACACAAATTTTCAAGTTCTGAACGTAGAGGACTCTTTATAATTTTTTTGGTTATGCTATATTTCAAAAATTCAGGAATGTACACAAGTCATCTGTGTAAATTTCAATCGTAACATTCTTCCAAACTTTCTTAATTTTTTAAAGAAATAAACATTACATATATAATTGATGCATATGAAAAAATTTCAACCTCATTCATATAGAACAATGAAATTAAAACTACACTGAAATACTATTTCTTATCTAACAGATTGGCAAACAAACAAACAAAACAAAACAAAACAAAAAAAAACCCAGAAGTTTGACAATATACTAATAGTGAAGCTGTGGGGAAAGAGGCAGTCAACAGCACTGGTCGGATTGCAAAATACTAACACTCATGAAGGGGCATATGGCTACACCAAATAAAATTACATATGACTTTACCATTTGACCCAACAATCCAACTTCTGGGAATAGATCCTAAAATACAGACATATGTCTATGACTGTTTTATTGCAGCACTATCTGTAGTAGCAAAAGACTGGAAACCACCCAGATTATGATTACATTATGGTGCATCTACACAAAGGAGTACTATGCAAAAGTGAGGAATAGCTCTATATACTAGTATTGAGTGATCTCCAGAATTTATTTAGTGGAGAAAAGTGAGTATGGTACAAAACAATTTATCTAAGAAAAGGGGAGATATGAATAAATATACATAATTATTGTATCTTTAAAATGGAAAGATAAACTATAGAAGGTGTTTAAGTCATTACCTACAGGGGCAGGGAGGGGATAGAGTAGAGAGAACAATAAGGATGTTAGAGTGAAAGGAAGGAGATACAGATGCAAGATTAATAAGGTTAAATAAAATCTTGAAGTCCTACATTTGAATTCAAAGTATCAGTATGAATTCATGATGTATTTTATTAAGCAAACATGCATATTACTCAGCTTTGTCCACAGAAAACGTCTAGAAGCAATACAACTCAGTAAGAGTGAACACCACAAACATCCAGATTATGGTCCTTAAATACCATTTCCCATTAAAGAAACCAGGGTACTTTGGATAAATAGCTTACTTTAGGGATAGGCTAAGATGTATGAGTCTGGAGAGCAACCAAAGACTGCTAGGGCTGGATGAAAAAGACTCAGGAATCAACAAGAACAAGCTTCCACTAACATAAAATAAATCAATCTGAGAATTAAAAATGATAATAACTGCAATGGATTACAATTTATCAAATATGTTTAAATCCCTGAGTTTATGATAGCTTTTCACATTTAGGGTTTTTATCTGACAGGAATTTTTTTTTTTTTTTTAATAATATAAGGTCATGATATGATTTTTTTTTTTTTTAAAGGCTGAACATCATGATATGATTTTATCTTCCATTAGAGTAACCATTCATTCAGCACTATTTATTGACTAGTTAATCCTGTTCTCACTAATCTGTAATACCATCATCATCTATCCAATTCCTATATGTGGTAGTTTAAGGCTTTTGTGGACTCCAGAAAAGGTCATGTCTTTAGAACTAATCCATTCCTGTGGGTGTGAACCTATAGTAGATGGAAACTTTTGATTAACTTACTTCAGCTAAGAGCCTCTGATTAGATTACTTCAGTAAGGCACAACCCAGGGTAGGTCTTAATCCTCTTACTAGAGTCCTTTATAAACCAGATGAATATGAAGAAAGACATAGGAGCGCAAAGAGAAGCCCCAAGAAGCTGAAATCAAAGGTACACAGTAACAAAGAATCCAAAAAAAGTTGAGGAAAAAAGCCACAGATGGAACAGCCAGAAGCTGAAAGCAAGGGAGCCCAGAGGAGAAGGCAAAGACTGGCAGGTGCTGCCATGTGCAGAGGAGTCTAGGATTGCCTACAGCCATCTTTGGGGAGTGTTGCCTGATGAAGCCTTGATTTGGACATTTTTCTGAGCCTCAAAGCTGTAAGTCTGCAAGTCAATAAACCCCCACTATAAAAGCCAACCCATTTCTGGCATGTTGCTTTCGGCAGCTTTTAGCAAACTAAAACACCACACACATGTGCGTATTTTTCTGACTCTCTATCCTGTACTTTTGTCAATTTGTCCATCCTTGTGCTAATTCAAGAATGTCTTAATTACTATGCTTTATAACTTGATATCCGGGAGGGGGCAAGTCCCTTCAACCTTATTTTTCTTCAAAATTATACTGGACCCTGTAAATAATTTCTCTACGTAAATGTGAAAAATGTTAGAATTGCAACCACAGCAGACACATACAACCTGTTTTTAAAAGTTGTTAGCTCCTGTATACTGGAAATATGAAAAAATTAACTGACAAATGGATAAACAACTGGGATACTGGAATACAACGGTATACAAAATTATAAGTTGTATTTATTACACCTGAATATTACATACTTTTTAAAAGGGAAAATATTAAAGGCTTGGGTTTTTGAGATTCAAAATTTCCCCTATACTGAGAATATTCATTATCTTACTTCTTTTGGTCAGGACAAGAACTCAAAGAGAGAAAGAGACTTGAATTCAGAATGAAAATTCTTACTATTTTAGACTTTTAGATTACATAGTTCCCCACAAAGATTAGGAATGTTTCTGCAACTGCCCCAGAAAGAGTGACTTAAACCAAATACTCAGCTACTTGTAAAACCCATGTGCAATTTGGAAAGTTTTTATTCACTGGGAGCTATGGCCTTTCTTTTCTCCATATCACAAATTGTTTCAAATACTTTCTTTTTACTATTAACATTGGGACAGAAGACCTGTTTTATGACTGACCGGCCAGCAGAAGTGACACAGGAAATGGGAAATGGTTCAGGGTCTTGGAAATCCCCCGGCTACCTAATATAGTGACTTATTTGAAAGTTTTTGAAATACTTGTCCCTGGAGTTCCCCCGAGAGAAGCAAGCATCTGAATTACTTACAGAGTATCTTCAGAGAATATACATTTCAAAAAATTGGTTCACTGCAATACAACAAACATTTACTGCATGGCACCGTCTTCGGGGCACTACTAGGTAGCGAGCCACAAAAGGTCCGTTCCAAGAAAGGACAAGGTTTTACAATTTATCATTTAACCATTTAATAGATAAATGGATTCCTCTGTGGCTCACATACACCACACGCACACAAACACATATGCACGCACACATACATATATATGTGTGTGTGTGTATATATATATGTATACCCCTTTTTCTTTTCTTTTTTTTTTTTTTTTTTTGAGGTACCGGGTATTGAACCCGGGGCCTCGTATATGGCAAGCAAGCGCTCAACCAGAGCTACACTCGCTCCCCTATATATCCCATTTTATTCAAAAATTCAGAAAATACTGGGAGTTAAGACTGGCCTGAAATACTGTTCACGTTGCTAGCGATGAGCACTGAAGTACACTTTTTCGTTAGTGCATATGTCTCCAGAACAGAAAGGCCAAAACTTGAAAAACAAGTTACACTCGTCGATGATAAACTCAACAAGTCTTTAAAAAAATTAAATCTCCTGATGCGGTTCTACTTTCCAACACTTGGCTTTTTCAAGTTACACGGCTAACGGACAAAGAAATGTCACCAGAATGACTCCAAGCCCGAAGGGAGTCATCCACGACGGGTAGACGCGTCCGACAAGGCAGCTTCGCCAGCGGCCGCATCCCAGCTGAGGCGGCCCGAGGGAGGCGACGGGTGCGTGGCGGTGTCCACGAGCAAACGCAACGCCTCACGGTTCGCCACGTCTCCCTCGGTAGAATGTTAGGGGCCGAGAGAGGGACACGTGAAAAGTGCCCCAACCACGAAGCACCGAGTCGCTGTGGACAGCGCCGCCTCACCCCGTGGGCCGTCACGCCCCGCTCGCCGCGTCTTTGCCGCGTCTCCGCCCGAGGCTGCAGCAGCCGCAGCGGAAGTCGAGCCCCTCCGGGCTCCTCCGCCGCAGGCCCCTTCCGCTCTGGGAGGCGGAGGCCGCGGCCGGGCGCGCTGACGTCACCGTGCGGCGGCGGCCTCGCGGGGCGGGGCGTTTCGGGAGCGCAGGACGCGAGCCGGGCCTGGCTGCTGTGGCGGCTGTGGGCGTCGCTGCCAGCCCCGGGGAAGCCGCCGGGCAGGCTCCCGCCGCCGCGCCGGCACCGCGGTGGGTGCAGCTCCTTCCGGGCCGGGGCCGCGGGAGGCGGGCTGGGGCGTTCGGGCTCGCGGGGACCACCTCCCTCAGCTGCGGCCGGGCGGGCCTGGGCGCGGGGCGCTTTGGGGCCGGGGGCGCCGCGGGCTCCGCGCTCCGCCGAGGACGCGGGTTTGCTTGGTTCGGAAGCCTCCCCTCCGAGTGAGCAGTCGAGAGTGACGTGGGAGCGTTGACTTGTTTTCTTGCGTATTACTGCCGCCGTCCATTTTCCCAGCCCTTGGACTTTGGCCAAGCTGTTTTCTCCGGAGAGGTTTTGGCAGGTTTTAAACTTAGCTCTCGGTCGTGCTCGAATCTAGTGTGTTCACGCGGAGACGGCCCTGCGGCGGCGCGAGCGCCCGTTTCAGAGCTGCCAGCTGCTCGCCGCCCCCTCCGTGGACGGCTGTGTCTTGTGAGAATAACTCCGAAGTAAAGCTGTTCTGTAACTTAAAGTTTTTATGAATATGGTTAAGCTAATGAAATGTGATGGTCCAAATGTAAAATATCAGTAGTTTCTCTCTCTTTAAAGTGATTTTTTTTGCAACTTATGTTATTCAGCAGAGACCTAAACTGTGTAATTTTTCCTGTCCAGTCGAACCCCCTCCCCCGGTCCATCTGTAGTTCGCATAAAGACAGTAAAATCAGCAGTACGCTGCTTGTCGATAAAAATCGATTACATGATATCAGACCTGGTGCAATAAATGCATTCATGTTGGTGGTCACAGTCCCAAGGCCAGGGTTTCAGAGACCGTTGTGTTTTGTTTTCTGTGGTTGTTGCTTTGTAGTTAGAAGGGAATTGTGGAGTTAAAGGTTTATATTAATGAGCTCCTGATGCATTTTACTCTTACTAGACTAGGCAGTTTGCCCAGTTCTGGAGACACTTGACATTAAAAAATAACGTTTACTGTCTAATTACTGTTGTGCTTTTGCTGATGGGTGTAGAAAAGTCTTTTTTCATCACTGACCCTTTCTGCCTCCAGCAAACTGCCAGAGATATCTTTATTAAAAGTTGTTACCACAAAAGGTGAGGAGACCAAGGACAAAATGCTTCCCTCTGTGGAAATGTCCATCTGCGTCAAAGTTGTACAGTTTCCTAACATGTATAATTAGTGCTGATGGGGGATCCTGCATTTATTTATTTTAATTATGAGCTTTTTCAATTAGAGCGTTTTCATGACAGATTGCTAGAATTAAGATGTATTGTCTAAAGTGTAAATACTTTTTAAATTTAATGAATTGAAGAGTCTGTGATTCTCTTTGCTTTGAAAATAAAGTTTTCTAAAATACCTTTGTTTTTTTCTTTTCAGATTTTACAGTCCTGAAGAATCTTTTTTTTTTTTTTAAACCCCCTACAGTAATAAATCCCATTATGGAAACCCAGAAACTTTATAAAGGGATATAGTTTGAATTCTGTGGAGTGTAATTTTGTGTATGAATTATGTTTAAAAATAGGAAGAGTTTTCAGAAAGGCTAATAGGGTTAATTATTGATATATTATGCATAAGCAGTAATTCTCTTAGTAATACAATATTTTTGTTAGGATTTGTCATCACACTAGAAAAGACAAGCTATATCTTTTCATGAATTGATTCATCATTAATTACACAATGAATGATATAGATGCATGGTTCTTAAGTGAAAAGTAGGTTACTTGATTTTTATAAAGGCAATGTAGAAAGTTTCTGCTGTGGACAATTTATGCTTAATTTGTTATGGAGATATACCTTCAGATATCTTCACTTCATCAAGTATAATAAAGTGATGTGCAGAGTTAGTAAGTAATAATAGTGATGCTATAGGAAGAGGAATGAAGTATAGAAAATATTTAACAAAAATGGAAGAGTTAACAGTTTGTGAGCGTTAAGCAAAATGCATTTCATTTGACATCATATACACCATAACGAGCTTAGGTTCAACAAAGCTTGTGAATGTTGGCTTCCCCAAAAGTTAACAGAAACTAACATAAAATACTATGATGATAAGCTTTGTGAAATTAGCCTTTAGATAATGTGACTATATGAAGACTTTAATTATTTTTGTTTACTAGAATAAAACAAGATATTTTTAATGCCTTGGTAAAGTACTTTTCCCCCTCTTGTAGCACATAATCAGTAATTGGCCTGATATCCAGGCATTGTAGCATCTAAGCAAAGTAAAGGCACAATTTAAGACTTCTATAGTTGCTTAGAATTTTGGGAACACAAGCCTTCTTTAAAAATCTGTTTTGTTTTTTTTTTTTTGTAATATTTTCAGAAGTATATCAATTCTTTCAGGCCATTAGGTTAGTATTACACTAAATATAAGTAACTAGCACTTGGATGACCTAAAGAAGTTAGTATAATCCCAAAGAGTACTAAGTTGCATCTTGGTACAACCAGGGAGAGATAGTCATCCTACCTGAGTGTAAAATCAGGTATAAATCCAGTAAAGAAGGTTTAGCTAATTCCAGATAAGTAGGAGGCTATCATTTGGTTCCTTTGTGTGAAAAAGTCTAATTTAGTGTGAAGAGATAAAAAATTTCATGTGAAGGCTTTTAGCCATCTAAATAAAATCACCTACTCATGCACAAAACTACCTCCCAAAGACTTGTCCCAGGTACCTCTCATCAAAAATCTGTGAATAAAATGGAAGACAGCACAGTCTTGTCAAATTGGACAAATGGCAACAAACAAAAAATGAAATATGACTTTTCGTGTGAACTGTACCGAATGTCTACGTATTCGACTTTCCCCAGCGGTGTTCCCATTTCAGAAAGGAGCCTTGCTCGTGCTGGTTTTTATTACACTGGTGTGAATGACAAGGTCAAATGCTTCTGTTGTGGCCTGATGCTGGACAACTGGAAACAAGGAGACAATGCTATGGAAAAGCATAAACAGCTGTACCCTAGCTGTAGCTTTATTCAGAATCTGATTTCAGTTACTAGCCTGGGATCCACCTCTGAGAATACTTCTCCAATGAGAAACAATTTTGCACATTCATTATCCCCCACTTTTGAACATGGTAGCTCATTCAGTGGTTCTTATTCCAACCTTTCACCAAACCCTGCTAATTCCAGAGCATTCGAAGACTACTCTCTCTTGAGGACTAATCCCTACAGTTATGCAATGAGTACTGAAGAAGCCAGATTTCTTACTTACAATATGTGGCCATTAACTTTTTTGTCACCATCAGAATTGGCAAGAGCTGGTTTTTATTATATAGGACCTGGAGATAGAGTAGCCTGTTTTGCCTGTGGTGGGAAACTGAGTAACTGGGAACCAAAGGATGATGCTATGTCAGAACACCGGAGACATTTTCCCAACTGTCCATTTTTAGAAAATTCTCTAGAAACACTGAGGTTTAGCATTTCAAATTTGAGCATGCAGACACATGCAGCAAGACTGAGAACGTTTATGTACTGGCCATCTAGTGTTCCAGTTCAGCCTGAGCAGCTTGCAAGTGCTGGCTTTTATTACGTAGGTAAGAAGCAAACTAATATATAGCTATAAATTTTATCTAGTTTATTTTGATCTACAAATTATAGTTTATATACAATTTTGGTGTTGTTTCTTTAGGTCGCAATGATGATGTCAAGTGCTTTTGTTGTGACGGTGGCTTGAGGTGTTGGGAATCTGGAGATGATCCATGGGTAGAACATGCCAAGTGGTTTCCAAGGTAATTGTTTTTCAAGATACTGTTCTGCAAAATTGTACTTTAAAGACATAGGCATACTTGCATGCTTAGTTTACATTTAAATTACAACAGGCCTCTTTTCTATCATTGAGGAATTTGCCTTTTAAAAGTCTAAATTTTAATTATTGAAAAATGTTTTGTAGAGTTCTATATGCTTTTCTTCTGTAATTCATGTACTCAGAATATAATTTGACTTACTTTTGATGACTCATTTATAATTATGGCCATAAGTTTCATGTATATATTTCCCTTCTTGCTTTAAAGTGGACTTAAGGATTGCACAGATATGTAAAATAGAACAAAAAGAACATAAATTAGAAAAAGGTAAGAAAGGAAAAGGAAAACGAGAAAGGACAAAAAATAGATCTAGAAGTAAGGCAAGTATAAAAATGTGTATAATAAATTTTTATCTAGGTGCTGTGTGATTACAATGGTAAATTGTTTCGTATATACAATTTTACCTTCTTGTGATATTTTACTTATAACTTTTTAGCCACTATGTCTCTAGTGTTCCAGTTCTAACACTGTCTTCTATTTTCTACTATAACCTACAGATAATTTAGAAGCAGTGTTGTTCATGGAAATAAAATTAGAAAATAATTCTGCCTTTGTTATTCAGTAGCTATTTGAACTTGGAAGTTATGTGAGCGTCTTTGCTCGTCTGAAAAATGAGGGGATTGGACTAGATAATATTTTAACCTGTGAATGCCTGTCATACTAATGAGGAATCTCTTGAACCACCTAAATATCACTTTGTCATTTTTTATGAGATGTGATTAAAAAGGAAGTTGAAGTAACTAATTTTTTATTATGGATCAAAAAATTGTATTTTTAAAATTATATATTTAATATTCACAATATAGCAAGATAAATTTTTACTTTTTCTCACCCTGAAAAGTAAGTAGCATGCTATGTTTACTTAATGAAAAAGAGCAATGCTTTATTATCAAAATTTTAAATGACGTAATTATGCTTGTCTTTTGGTTTGAGTACATATACTCTGAAATTTAGCTGATATTGTAATATTAAGACAAAAACAGCTTCCTAATTCCAGTGTTGGAATGACTGCATTTTGTGCTTTACTCTACAAAACACAATCTGTATTTCATTTCTAAATGGTTAAAAAGGGAGAAGATTTAAGGGTGTTTTTTGCTATCACTTTGAAAACAACACATTTCAGTTGTGGATAATCTTTGATCTCAGTAAATGAAAATCCAAAATGGATAATCATTAACACTGTATTTTAACACAATTCATTTATTCATTTGACAAATACTTGAGTGCTTACTGGTACTGTTTTAGGTGCTGGAATATAACAGTGAACAAGGCAGACAAAAATCACTGTCCTCATGGAGTTCGTAGGAGAAGGGGTGGGGTATGGGGCAGTCAGCGTTCATTATACTTCCTGAACTTAAACACTGTGAATATAAATTAATCAGTCCAAGAGTAAAAATAACTTAAACTATCTAAAGGTCAAGAAAGCAGTGACAACTAGCTTTGTTGTCTGAATAATAAACTGAAGACCTGAACATGCGTATGTGATTTCTATTAACATCAGTGCATGTTTATTATACTTACTTTGAGCCTCTGAAAGTATTGTTTTAAGGGAAAGACAATTTTATTGATTGATTTTTGAAAGTTGGGTATATTGTGGTGTAATTTATATGAAATAAAACTTACCCTTTTTAGTTTGAGTTCTGTGAGTTTTGAAAAATATGTAGTCGTGTAACCACTACTACACTTAAGATACAGAAATTTCTCTCCTGCCCCTTTATAATCACTCTCTCCTCTCAGATCCTGGCAACCACAGAGCTGTTCTCTGTTCCAATAGTTTTGCCTTTTCCAGAGTACCAAATGAATCTTACAGTATATGCCTGAGTCTGGCTTCTTTCATTTAGCATAATGCATCCGAGAGTCATCTTTGTGGTTGCTTATATTAGTAGTTTGATCATTTTTATTGCTGAGTAGTATTCCATTAAATAGTTACACCACAATTTGTTTATTCATTCACTAGTTGAAGGATATTTGGTTTGTTTCCAGTTTGAAGTGATAATGAATAAAGCCACTCTAAACATTCGTGCACAGGTATTTGTGCAAACATGTTTTCATTTCTTTCGGTTACTTAGGAGTAGGATTGTTGGGTTTGTGGTAAGTGTGCATTTTAAGTTAAACTGCCACATTGTTTTCTGAAATGTCTGTGCCATTTTGAATTCCCACTGGCAGTGTATGAGAGTTTCAGATGTGCCCCATCCTCACCAGCACTTGAATTTGTCAGTCTCTTGAATTTTGGTCATTCTAATATTTGTGTAGTGGTAGTTCATTGTGGTTTTAATTAGCATTTTCTTAATGACTGATGATGTTGACCCTCTTACCATGTGCTTATTTGCCATCTGTACATCTTTGGAAGTGTCTGTTCAAATCTTTTGTCCATTCAAAAAACTTTAAAATAAGGTTTTGGGAGTTCTTAATATATTCTGAATACAAGTCCTTTGTCAGATGTGTTTTGCAAATTTTCTCCCAATCTGCGGCTTCTTTATTTTTCTTAATAGTCTTTTGAAGAACCGAAGTTTTAAATTTTAAGAAATCGTTACCTTACCCAAGGACAAAAAGTTTTTTCTCCTGTGTTTTCTTCTAGAATTTTTATAGTTTTAGGCTTTATACTGCAGTGTATGACCCATTTTAAGTTCTTTTTGTATATAGTATGGGTATGGTCAAGGTTTACAGTTGTTTAGCACTCTTTGTTGAAAAACAAAAGGAATGGAATGTAAACAGATGTCATATGGACTCCTTGAAACACCTTTGAGTAGCCCTAATAGTTTGAAAACAACTATTTGGAAAACACTGTCATATTATGTAGAGATGAAAATATTTGATTTTATAGTTTTTTTTGAGGAAGAGTGGTGGAGTGTGCTTCAAATATAATGGAAGGGTGAATACTGGAGAAAGATTAGCCCTTAGATTGTGAAAGACCACATTTTAGGAATATTGAGTTACAATTTCTGAAATTGTGTTAGGCTCCAAAAGTAAATTGTCAAGTCTCAGCTTGTGACCATTTGTGGGTTCAGATCCTTTTGTAGTGGTGGTTATACGGAATTGAATGTAAAAACTCATACCTCATACATAGTAAGAGTTTGTACTATTTTATGAGTATTTTGTTAGGTATGCATATGTACTGGATTGTGATGTAAAATATATTTTTACTGTGGAGTGTAATAAAAAAATGTTTGAAAGTTGTTTTCCTAGAATGATCAGATTACATTTTTAGCATAACACTATTATAAAAAATAACTTTTCTCTTATATTTTAGATGTGAGTTCTTGATACGCATGAAAGGGCAGGAGTTTGTTGATAAGATTCAAGCTAGATATCCTCATCTTCTTGAACAGGTAAATAAATTGTTATAAATGCTGATATTGGATTATCCTAAATGTAATTACAAAAAAATTAGAAGTGATATTTATGTGTGTTCTTATTAAAGTTATGTATTTTGTATCAATATTAATGACACCTTTAGTTTTTATTTTTGTAACCCACTTGTTCAGTGCTTTAAAAAAAAATATTCTTTGTTTTTAGTGTTTTGAAAGAAAAATCACTGAGCCTGCCACTTTACAAATTTGTTGTGGAATTGGAGAAGAACCTTTAGTGTCTCCTACATCTTTTCCAAAAAAAAAAAAAAATAAACAAAAACTTGTTAGGAATTTGGAACCTCTGAGAGTAAACCAGTTGAAATATGACTTTCTAAATGGAATGAGAATTTTTCCTGAAATTAGAGAAACGCTTGAATTCTAATTTGGAAGTAGATGAAGTTTAGGGAAATTTATAGGATAATTAGGATAAAGGAAGGCAAAGTGAAGTATGTAAATTAGCCAGTTTTCAAAAGAGTAAGTACATTTGCTAAAGGTAAACTTATTTTAGTGTTGCTCTGTTCATGTTGTTTGAGATTTCTAATTTTACCTATTAACTTATCTCCTGTTTCATAGCTGTTGTCAACTTCAGACACTCCTGGAGATGAAAATTCTGACCCACCAAGTATGTATGAACATGTTTTAGATACAGAAAAGGAGTTTTTATGTAGAATGTTAAGGATGTAATATATGAAGTTTTCTGATATCATAAGAAACAATGTTGGGAAGTTAGTAAATATTATGTATCTATATATTTACTAGTTAATAACATTTTAGAGGATTCTAGGAAACATAGTAGTCTTTATTCTTAAGCTACTCACATTCCAACTGGGTAGACAAAGACACATGCAAAAGAAAAATAACAACAAACAACTCAAAGCAATGCCAGATTGGTAGTACAAATAATATGCCCCCCAAAGACAGAAAGGTTGCTATTAGCTGGTAAGATTTGGAAAAAGTCCAGTTCATATATGATTTAAGAATTGGGCTAGATGTAAGGTAAAAATGTAAGTCAGGTATATAGTATTTTAGAACAAGGATAGGAAATAGTATATCTTCTGGTTGGAACTTAGTTTTAGTTACATTTGTCATTTAATGTGTATAATGTACATACCTCATGGTAGTCAAAATAGTGACGGTAATAGTCCACTGTTTCTGTACTAATCACATCTAGAAAAGTGTGTTCCATTCCTGGCACACCATTTTAAGAGGAATATTGGCAAATTTGTAGCAGACCAGAAAAGGATGACCTAGATACATGTGTCCTAGACATCATGGCTCAGGAGGATTGGTTGAAGTATTTGGTAGTATTTGATTTGGAAAAGAAAAGGGTTACCAGAATACATGAGAACTGTCTCCTGTGTAATAGAGCTGGAAAAGATAGGCAACTGTGTTTTTACTTAAGATTTATAACCATGATTCTCCAGTAGGCACTTTGTACTACGCTTCCATCCTATTGCGGGTTCCTAATAAAATCCCTTGGCCAGTCTTCAAAGTGATGGTTTCACATTTTCTTTCTCTTTAAGCTTTTAATACTGCTTTCTCCTCCTCTCAACTTGTAACATTGCTTCGTTGAAAAAACAGAAGCTGTCAAAAGAGAACTAGTTCATTTTCCTACCAGTAGAACAACCAGATTACATAATGTATCCACATACTCTTCTTTCTGTTCTTTTAGTAAGGATGAGCTTGCCCCTATCTAAGGCCAACGCTTCTACTTTTCCTTTGTCCCATCCTTTACTGTCAGCTTAATAATTTTGCTTTGGTAATAATCTACCATTTCTCTCTTGAATCATTCATTTCAGCATACATACATAATGTAAGATTGCCAATCGTAAGAAAATCTTTCCTTGAACCTATGTCCCATCTAGCTATTGTCCCATTTTGCTGCTTCCCTTTACAACAGGGATTCTTAACAAGGGGTCTGTGAGCTTGAATTGAAATTTTGAAAAAAAAACCACATTATTCTTGTGGGGATGTGTTCATGCAGGTGTGATATATTTATTAAATAATTCACAGTATAATGTGGACTTAGTAAGGGGTCCATGGTTTTCACCTGACTAGCAAAGGAGTCCATGGAACAAAAAAGCTTAAGAACCCCTGCTTTACAACAAAATGCCTAGAATGATTTATCTATACTTACTCTCCTTTACTTCTTCACCTTCCATTCTTTCTTTAACTTGTTCTACTAAAAACTGTTGTTGTCATGGTCACCAGGTACCTCCATCATCAGAATCCACTGATCAGTTCTCTGTCTTCATCTTACTTGAGCTGTTATCAGCATTTGATACAGTTGAGTTCTTTGTCCTTAAAACCCCTTCTTTGCCTGGTTTCTTGGCCACCACACTCTTGGTTTCTTCCTATTTTCCCTGGTTAATCCTTAACAATCTCCTTTGCTGGCCACTCCTTTTTAAAATCCTAAATGATAGAGTCCCCTCAAGGCTTAGCCCAAATTTATTTTTCCATTCCTGAGCTCCAGGCTTGAATGTTCAACTACTTGTTTAAAATTCAGGTAATTGGCTAGAGTAGGCATCTCCAAGTTAACATGACCAAAGCAAAAACTCTTCTCCCTATCCTTCATCTTTCAAATTTACTTCTTCTCAGCTCTTCCCATCTCAGATCAAAAAGATGGCTCAAATTAGGCATCATCCCTGATTCCTCTCCTTTCTTTACTTTGTATATCTAATCTATTAGAAGTTTCATCTCTACCTTCATAATATATCCCAAATCTGACTATTTTTCCCCACCTCCACCATTATCTACCTAATCCAAATTATTATCATCTTTGGTCATAATCTTCTAACAGGTCTCTCTAATTCAGTTTTACCCAGTTATAGTTTATCTCCACAAAACTTCCAGAGTCTTTTTAAAAACACAGATCTGGTTTTGTCAGTCCTTTGCTTAAAACCCTCCCAGAAATATTCTAGCAAATTTAGAATAAAATATAAGCAAGGCCTACCTCTGACATCTTCTACTACCCTTCTTATTTTTCCTCACTGTTTGCTCTGGCCAAGTAGCCTTTCTGTTCAAGCCCTTTCCTTGATTTAAGACCTTTACACTTGTTCTCTTTGCCTAGAAGACTTCTTTCAGATATTCCCATAGCTCACTCCTTATCGTTCAGATTTTATTCTGCATTATATCTTCAGAGGGCGATTGTACATACTTATTGAACAAGGGAGTGCAATACACATTATAGGCATTGTCTTTTTATTTGTTTATTGTAAATTTTCCAGCAGATGGCAGTAAAGTGTCTGGAAGAAGAATGTCTGTAATTTTCACAAAAGTGAAACCAGTGTATGTAATGTTATCAGAAAATGCTTCCCTGGTCAGCCTGTCTAAAATGGCCTCTTACCTCCGAGTTTCTTTTACTCATCCACATACTTTATTTACTTTAGAACATCTGTCACTATCTAAAATCTTAGTACTTTGTTTACTTGTTTAACCATATTTTTCCACTACATTTTAAGATATACTTTGTGTGAACTAGTCTTCCATTTTTACTATACTTGCCATCTTTGTTCATGTTTTTCTCTCTCCCTTAGCTATGTACCTGTCTAGATCTTGTCCATTCTTCAAGCCCAAACTCTAAGGCCACCTTTTCCATGAAGTCTTTTTTGATTTTTCACCCCTATTTCTCGCTGGCGAAGATCATTCTCACTTCTAGATTTGGGTAGCTGTCAGTTTCCAGTAGTGACTATACTTCATTCATTTGGGGGAGTTTTATAAAGAAACAGAATCCTAAGCCTCATTCTTAGAGAACCTTTCATTAAGTGTAGGTCAGGGGTACAGCCTGGAAAGTGATATTTTTAAAAGTACAGAGTATTAGTTATACTCTGATTTGGCCCTTATCAAGTTCAAGGTTTTCTTGGAGTTACAGATAATTGGTACATATAGCTCATCTCCCTTTCCAGAATATAAGAGGCATGAGGGTGAAGATTGTGTCATAGTCATTATTTTTCTCCGTAGTTTTACTTTTGTGGAATTTTAATATTAGCATATGCCTTCTTTTCAAATAGTTGTTCATTTTGGACCTGTAGAAAGTTCTTCGGAAGATGCCATCATGATGAATACACCTGTGGTTAAAGCTGCCTTGGAAATGGGCTTCAGTAGAAGCCTGGTAAAACAGACAGTTCAGAGTAAAATCCTAACAACTGGAGAGAATTATAAAACTGTCAGTGATATTGTGTCAGCACTTCTTAATGCCGAAGATGAAAAAAGAGAAGAGGAAAAGGAAAGACAGACTGAAGAAATGGCATCAGGTATTTAGGAATGTTAGTCGCCTGTATTATTTCTCTGTGGGGCTCCCAGGACTGTCTCACATGTCACAGGACAGTTAACATCCATGTCACACACTCACTAACTGCTAGCAGCAGCCCCTAGTCATTTCCAAGTTGCATCTTCCCTTCTCTCCACTGTGGGGTGGGCTACCCGGCCTAGATGAAAACCATTTGACCAGTTTTTAAAAATTTAAAAAAAAAATTTTTGAGGTACTGGGAGCCAGAAATTGAAACCGGGACCTCGTATGTGGGAAGGTGACGCTCAACCACTGAGCCACATTGGCTTCCCTGAGTTGGTTTTTTCCATCTGTTTTGCTTATTGTTTGTTTTTGTATTTTCAGGAGGCACCAGGAACCAAACCTGGGGCCTCCCATGTGGGAGACAGGTGCTCAACTGCTTGAGCCACATCCGCTCCCATTGACTAGTTTTTTTCTGTATGCTTATGATAATATTCCCTGTTTTAGGCTAAAGTAATTTTCTTAAACTGTATTGTTTTTCTTCCTGTTATATAACATTTAAATTGTTTTGAAAAAGCAAGATTTTAAAATTGGATACAGTTCTTATATCTACTGTTTTTTTTTTTAAGGACCTTCAAATCATATATATATATATATATTTTTATAAAGATTTTATTTATTTATTCATTTATCCCCCCCTTGCTGCTTGTGCTCGCTGGGTCAGCTAACCACGCCGTGCGGGCGGGCCTGCCTTCACCAGGAGGCCCCGGGAATCGAACCCGGGGCCTCCCATATGGTAAACGGGAGCCCCACCGATTGAGCCACAGCCGCTTCCCTCAAATCATATTTTTAATAATTTATTTTACTGCCTAATCCTTGCTAGGTGATCATTATACAAAATATAGAACGGATGATGAAATTCTAGTGCTTGATGACCCCCCTTGCTGAACTGAAGGGTAGTAGGAGACTGACCTTGTTCTTCTAGACCAGGGTTCTTAACCAGGGATTCATGGACCCCCAAGGCCTCCGTGGAAAGATTTCAGGAGGTCTGTGAGCTTGAGTTGAAAAAAAAAAATCTTTATTTTCTCTGACCTCTAACTGAACTCTAGCATTTCCTTCACTTATGAATGTATGCAATAAATAAATTATACAGTAGCATTCATTTCACCTGACTGGCAAAGGGATCCATGGAACAAAAAGGATTAAGCACCCCTGTTCTGGATCCCATTAAGTCTGAACTCATTTACTCCTTCAAGTATTTATTGGCCATGAGCACCTGTGCCAAATGCTGTGCTAATCACGGTGATTGCTTAAGGAGGCTAGTATGCAAAAAAGACTGTGAAAGAGCCAGCAGAGAGAGAAAGGTTGCATAGATAGTGTAACCTGGGGGGTTTGGACTGGAAAACACGTCTATTTAGGTTTATAAGTAAAGATGGGAATAGGTTAGCAGAACCTTATTCTGTAGTCATGTAGCAAAATGTTTGTCTGACTTCTTGATTGAGACAGATTTGAGTTTAAATCCTGGCTTTGTTATTTACTAGTTTTTCAATTTATTTAACCAGGCCTCAGCTTTCTTGTCTGCAAATTAAGGATATTAATAGTACTAATTCCATAGGGTTGCTATAGGATTTACATAAAATGTTGCAAATAAAACATTTTAGCACAGTTCCTAACACATCAAACATTTTTTTTGTTTTTCTATTAAGTAGATTGATTTGGGGTGTGGGAAGGGCTTGGTGAAAGATTGAGAATGAGAAGATTTGGAGATCCTTAAGTAGTGATGACTCCCAGCTAAGGCTCATTGTCATCATTGTAATAATCTAGACACCGAGGTTTGTGATTTTCTCCTACTTTGTATGGGTCAAAGAATAATCTTGATTTGTGGAGTTCATATGGAGATTTTGAAAACTGTGAAGAACAAAATTGTTAGCAGTGAGGCGAATTGTTAAGGTAGAAGATAAAAGTTTCTGCCAGAGAAGGAGGGAATTTCATAATTTTAGAATGAATAGAGTAACTTCTAAAAAAATGTAAAAGAGGAAGGAAAGAAACTTTTTATAATTTACTTCTCTTCAAACTGAGCTTCTACCTTGTAGAGATGCACTTTTTTTTTTTTTTTTTTTTTGAGGGGCTTAAAACATGCAGTTAAATATGGTGACTGGGAAACTGAAAGTAAGAACTTTATGAAAAATACTCTAAGAATTCTTGCCCATATGCCATAAATGTAGGAAATTAGGTGTGGAATTTTATGTACTTTGAGAAAGAAGCCAAAAAATATTTGCTGTTTAAAAGATAGGTTTGATTAATCTGCAGTTCTTTTTAAATGGGTAGAATCTTCCACATTTACATAATTATTATGGTAGCTAACTATGTGCCAGAAATAGTGCTAAATGCTTTGCATGTGATCTCATTTGATCCTCACAACAGCTCTTTGAGGAAACTGAGGCTTACGGAGGTTAGGGCACAGAGCTCCTAAGTGGCTTTGTCTGTCTTGACTTCATAGCTCAAGCTCTTCTGCTCAAGAAAACCTGGCTCTGCAACGTACTCTTTTTTTTTTTTTTTTTTTTTTTTTAAGATTTATTTATTTATTTATTCATTTATCCCTCCCTTGCTGCTTGTGCTCGCTGGGTCAGCCAACCACGCCGTGCGGGCGGGCTTGCCTTCACCAGGAGGCCCCGGGAACCGAACCCAGGGCCTCCCATATGGTAAACGGGAGCCCTACTGATTGAGCCACAGCCGCTTCCCTGCAACGTACTCTTAACACAGATCACTCATTCTTTTCTGAGTCTTTTTCTCTGTAGTTGAAAATGAGAGGCAATCATACCTGTCTTGTTTATTGAACAGGATAGTTGGTCCAAATGAGATAGTTTACTTGGAAATGCTTATAAAACTAACATGATATAATGCAAATAGAAGTAGTACTTTCGTGAGGAAAATATAGAGGCGGGAAATTTTTTGCTTTCAAGAAAACAAAGGAAAAGCAGGATTCTAAGAGGTGTAAATATGTAGACGTTTAAAAATGACACAGACCCTGTATGTGCTGTATAATTGGTCGTAACTAAATCTTTTGTTTTCCAAATGACTAGCATTAAAGGCAAAGAAGTCATTTTATCTTTATTCCTTCAACTTCCTATTTAATGCCAAAATTTTTGTAAGGTTGGTTGGTTGTGACTACATGAATACAGTTGAAGGACTTTAAAATCTAATTTTTTTTCTTTTTCTTTTTTTTTTTTTAATGAAGATGACCTGTCATTAATTCGGAAGAATAGAATGGCTCTCTTTCAGCAGTTGACCTGTGTGCTTCCTATCCTGGATAATCTTTTAACAGCCAATGTAATTAATAAACAGGAACATGATATTATTAAACAAAAAACACAGATACCTTTACAAGCAAGAGAATTGATTGATACTGTTTTAGTTAAAGGAAATGCTGCAGCCAACATCTTCAAAAATTGTCTAAAAGAAATTGACTCTACATTATATAAGAACTTATTTGGTGAGTTTGTTGGGAAAATTATTTTAGAAATCCTCAGGATTGTGTTCATCTCTGTGTTTGACAAACAAAATAAACCCAGCTAGCAAATTACAACTATACATTTCATTTGTTCCAAGAGTGAAGTGTTTTATTGTTCAAGTGTTATGACTAAATGTAACAATTCCTGATAATATTTAGCCAGAATCTACATTGTTCCATAGGTAGTAGGTGAAAAAAAAAAATTGATAGTAGGTGAAGCAGTTTTGTATTTGGTAGGGTGATGCTTTCTTTTTTTTTTTTTTCCCTCAGTGGAAAAGAATATGAAGTATATTCCAACAGAAGATGTTTCAGGTAAAACAAAAATTAACACTTAAAACCAGCATGAAATGTTACCCTCATTATTTTTTTTAATGGGAATTTAAGTAGAAAGAAACTCCCATTTCACTGAAGTTCTTTTTGGTTATTAGGTTTGCCACTGGAAGAACAATTGAGGAGGTTGCAAGAAGAAAGAACTTGTAAAGTGTGTATGGACAAAGAAGTTTCTATTGTATTCATTCCTTGTGGCCACCTAGTAGTATGCCAGGAGTGTGCCCCTTCTCTAAGAAAATGCCCAATTTGCAGAGGTATAATAAAGGGTACTGTTCGTACATTTCTTTCATAAAAGAAAAATAGACTATATGCTAGTCTATATAGAAAAGTCCTTAAAATACAATTTGGAGCCATCTGAAGTAAAGAAGGGCTTATTGGTTTTTTAGTAACATTCGTGTGTTCTACTCTGCTTTGGTACTAGTAAATCTTGTTTCCAAAAAAAAATTGATAGTATCGTATCATATTTAATCTTAATCTCTGCTTATTTGCAAGGGAAGATTCATGTTTGATGAGCTATATTAGTATATATGTGTGAACTTATGAGGAATTAAAGGAGTAATCACAGTGCTCTGATGCATCATTTCAGCAGTTACTGTGCTTGGTATTCTTCCCAAAATCTTTGAGTATTCCATAGGGGTGTAATTTAAAAGAACTGGAAACCAGAAACTCTGGAGTTTTTCAGAGTTATGGTGCCAAATTCTCTTTGGTGCTTTTCATTTGTGTTGTAAAATGGGAATTTTTCTCTACTGGTAAACAAACTTTTCCCTAATTTGTGAGAAATATCTTAATAAAGTGCTTTAAAAAGACATCATCAAAATGTTTTTTCTCCCGATTTAAAAGGTAATTTTTGTATGTCTTCATAGGGGCATAAGAATTAAACTGAGATAATGTACATAAGCATGTATCTATCACATTGTAAGCACTCAAATACTATTGAATTCATGAAGCAAATAAATGTTTTTAAAATAGTAATGTGATTTATGAGAATTCCTTTAAATAGTTGCTTAGTCTAGTTGCTTTGTATATTACAGATATAACTAAATTAAAAATGAGTATCAAAAAACTCAAATAAAATTAGGGAAATCTATATTAGGACTTTAAAAAAAAAGTGCAATCACTTCATTACATAGGCGTTGATGGGATAAGGAAGGGTATAGGAAATAGTAGTACCTCGTTTTGGGGCCCAGTCGTATTTGCCCTTTTCCAGGTCTTCTGGCTCACTAGCTCAATGGCACTTCTGAGGCTGGTGTAAGGAGGTGTAATATTAAAAACTCCATTTTTCTCCTCACTCCACAACTCCTGTAGGTCCTTTTATTTTTTTTTAACTTTTTATTCTCCACCCCCCCCGTTTTTTTTTTTTGTTGTTTTTTTTTTTGGTAGAAGGCCCCAAAGGCCGGCAGGTTTATTAGGCCACGGCAAGGCAGTCAGCGGTTGGACTTGGCCACACCTTCCAGCTCGTCCTTCTTGATGGCGTAGGAGCTGGAGGAGCCCTTGGCCGCACTGATGAGCTCGTCTGCCAGGCACTCAGCAATAGTCTTGATACTCCGGAAGGCGGCCTCACGGGCGCCTGTGCACAGCAGCCAGATGGCCTGGTTCACGCGACGCAGTGGGGACACATCCACGGCCTGCCGCCGGACTGTCCCTGCTCGCCCAATGCGTGTCGAGTCCTCCCGGGGGCCACTGTTGATGGCATTCACGAGGACCTGCAGGGGGTTCTCGCCTGTGAGCAGGTGGGTGATCTCGAAGGCCTGCTTGACGATGCGCACGCTCATGAGCTTTTTGCCGTGCATCGTCATCGAGTTGGTGAGGCGCTCCACGATGGGGCACTGCGCCTTGCGGAAGCGCTTGGCCGCATAGCGCCCTGCACTGTGGGGCAGGTACTTGGCATACTTCTCCTTCACCGCAATGCAGTCCTGAAGGGAAATGTCATCGATCTGCACATCATCTGTGCTCCACTTCCCCAAGAGCTTAATGTCAGGGGTCTCCGCCACAGCAGGCGCGGCTGTCTCCCACTCAGTCATCCTGCGGTGTAGCCGGGAGGCTTCTGTCGCTCAGCGTAGACCACGCGCTGCTCTGGCAGAGACAGGAAGACCCACCCGTTTTTGCACTCGCTGTCTGCTCTCTCTCTGTTCTGTGTCTGCTTGTCTGTCTTTAGGCAGCACCAGGAACCGATCCTGGGACCTTCAGAGTGGGAGAGAGGTGCTCAATCTCTTGCGCCACCTCAGCTCCCTGGTCTGCTGTGTCTCTTTTTGTTGTGTCACCTTCCTGCGCCAGCTCTCAGCGCGGGCCAGCACTCCACACGGGCCAGCTTGCTTTTCACCAGGAGGTCCTGGGAAACGAACCCTGGATCTCCTATACGGTAGACAGGAGCCCAGTCGCTTGAGCCACATCCACTTCCCGCGATCCTTTTAAATTTTCTCTGCCCTCCAATCTCTTCTCTTGCTTTTATTTCCATACTGATGTCCTGATAATGCATTTAAGTCCACATACATACACCTAGGTGCAAGCCCCCATGTCAGTGAGAGAGGGATCCCAGTCCCTTGCTGCCATTATAGAGGGAAGGCAAGGAAGGGGTGTTTGTCCCTCCAAATTTAAGAGGTAGATAACATTAACTCTTCTGTCTTCAAAACTGGAATTGTTAAGATTCCCGAAGGAATTATTAGCTCCCATAAGGAGTAAATTAAAAAGTCCTTTAGTCAAAACAACCCAGCTTGTCTAAATCTTGAAATTAATCAGCTTTATCATGGAATGCTATTAAAACTTCTTTAGAAACAATTTTTTTCCTAATTACTATATTTTTGAGGATACTTTATGTGCCAGGTTATATATTTTATAAACTGCCACAATTAAGGTGCTCGTTACGTTAACAAATGGATGAATGTCATTTAGTTTTATGTATTTAATCCTTAAAACCCTAGGAGACACATTAACCCTGTTTTATAAATGTGGACACAGGCTCAGTGAAACGATGTGGACTGCTGGAGCTAAGTGGTGGGCTGTGAATTGTATGTGGTCCGGGTGGGAGGGACTTGAACATTTACTTATTTTTTTTCTTGCTAAACCATACCTTCAGTTTTCTATTTTTAATTAGAAAATATATTTCTGCTCTTTTCATACATCTTATGGTTCAGCAAGCAACCTTACATACATACACATCTGAAATAATGTACTATCACACACACTCTTTTTATAGGCAAAGCAACATAGGTAAAGCTGATCAGCTGTCCAGAGTTCTCAGGTTACAAGATCTCACTTCCAGATTTTACATTAACTTCTGAAAATCAGAAATGCCGTCTCCAAAAACTGTTAAGGGAGTTGTAAAAATAAAAAAATCACTTTATTCATATTTCCTTCTGTTCAATGAAAAACACTAAGAAGAAAATGCCACTTAACAGTGTTGGTATGCCAGCATAGGTCAGCAGGAAAAAATGCTGTGATGAGATTGTGTCTCTGATATTACCAAGAGGAAATTCTAGTCCAAGCTTTAAGCTTCCTATGTTTTCACTAGCTGTTTCTCCCTCTGCTGCTTTTCATCCTTTTCCACATTTCATATTAGAGGACTGGCACAGCCTGTAAAACTTCATTAACAGGAGCAAATCCAGTATCCATTGATTTCCTCTCAAAAGGCACTGTAACCTGTCAGACTGGCAGTTTCATTCTCATGAATACTCTAGCCATGAAAAAACAATAGGACACAGGCAAATCCAATGAATAGAGGAAGAAATCTACTGAGTTTTTGAATGGTAGGTGCATTGATTGGTCCACGATTATGAATCCTCAGCCTCCCCTTGTGAACAGGAAGCTAGATGCAAGCCCCTCCACAATATAGTGTCCATTTAACTCTGTAGGCCAGGAAGGCTACTGGCCTCTGCTGCCCACGTTCATCAGTCACAGAGCCAACACTTGGGGGTTCAACAGTAACATCATGAATTACTCTCGGGTGGTGAAGTAAGACACCAGTACCGGAGCATACACCGTCACAGCTGTGTGCCCAGGTGGCCGCTCCAGCTTCAGGTCGGGACATCCGAGCACTAAGAACGGGACTCGGTTCAAAGTCCCCAAACTGGGCCGGCAGGGGCAGCTCTCAGTTTCAAGCCCCACGTGCCAACCGGAAACAGCCTCCTCTCCATTCTCTTATTTGTGTTTGGAAATAGTATTTCTGCATTTCTAAATGGGAGGAATTGTAATCTGTCATGCTTCTGTCTGGGCGTTTTTCCACGTTCTCTCTGAAAAGAGGACAAGTACTGGAGCTGAAAAAAGCTCTCTCTCCTGTTCAACCCTAAACAACCTAAAGAGACCTTTTACTTGGCTGCCATTTATTCCATAGTCAAAGGATGACTGGCTGGCTGCTCTGACGTCAGACCTACATTTTTTTTTCTGTAAGTGTAACATTTCAACCAGTATCCCTGACTATATGTAAAATAAACCTATTAGTGTATAGTAGCCGTTCTTAAACTTTTTAGTCTCAGAACTCCTTTTACAATCCTAAAAACTGAGGACCTTAAAGAACTGTGTTTATGCAGGTTACATCTACTGATATTTACCATGTGGGAAATTAGAGATTTTAAAATATTTATAAATTCATTAAAAATATAGTAAACACATTAACATAACATTTAATATTTTAAAAAACTCAGTGAGAGGATTGACATTTTTAGTCTGTTGGGACATAATTTTTCAGGGAAGGTTTAGATAGCTTGGTAGAAATGAAAAAACCATGGTAATAATGGTGCTGGGTTCTGGTCTCTCGGGTATACTAGAGTCCAAATCAGTTTAACCAGCGAGTCCTTGGAGCTTTTAACCCTCACCAGCTCTGACAATGAAGACTAATAGGTAAGTATGTTGTAAGCCACGTGACTGTGTAGCATAGTGAAAAAAGCCCTGAATTTCAAATCCAAAGGCTTTGCCTCTAAGCCAGTTCTACCATTTAATAAGGTCTTGGATAAGCCCTTTATAACTCTATTTTTTTTTTAAGATTTATTTTTTTAATTTATCTGCCCCCCCACTATAATTTGAGGTCACTGTCTGCTGTGTCCATTTGCTGTGTACTCTTGTGTGTCTGCTCATCTTCCCTTTAGGAGGCACCAGGAACCTAACCTAGGACCTCCCGTGTAGGAGAGAGGCGCTCAATCACTTGAGCCACCCCCACTCCCTGCTTTGTTGTCTCTCTCATTGCGTTTCCTCTTTGTTGCATCATCTTGTTGCGTCAGCTTGCCGGGCTAGCCTGTCTGGTCAGCTCGCTGTCTTGCTCGTCTCCTCCAGGAGGCACTGGGAACTGAAACTGGGAACTCCCATGTGGTTGGCGGGAGCTCAATTGCTTGAGTCACGTCTGCTTTCCCCTCTCTGATTCTTAAGTTTTTTCCCATGAGAGTCAATAATTTGTCTTGATTATTCTAAATAGGCTTATAGTGGGGTCTAATGTGAGACTGCCTGTAAGAACTTCCATGTTCATTATTAGCAGGTTGTTTACACCCCTACTGGTTTTTAAGAAAAATTTTTAAAAAGTAATGATGATAAACATGTTATTAATAAAAATGGGCAAGGTCTTTTAGTATTTGGGAGGTGATAAATCTAGACACTTTTGAAAATCTTTTCCCCTGAGATGGGGAAGGAAAGGCATTTTTCTCCTAAGATTTTAGTGGGATTATCAGCTATTTATATCCAAACTTATCTATCAAATTGTGCCCTGTACTTTACTACAAATCCACTAATGAATCTGTAAAATCACACAAAGGCAGAGTAGATGGCATAAAATTTGTATTTATCATGTTTCTTTTTGTATATAAAAATTACTGGGAAGTTGCTGTTCATCTTTACTCCCACAAACAAAATTTGCAAGGATTAAGAATAATAACATTTCATTTGAAGCATTTTCAAAGGACATAATAAAAGGCTTTTTTTGCTGTAAATATATCCAATGAAAATGTAGTTTACATATGCCAATTACAGAACCAATTCCTTGCATAGAACAAAAATTTTCCTGTGGATTAAAAGTGATTAAGGTTCAGAGGATATAAGATGACAGACACTGAAAGCAGAAAACAGCTTATGAATATATTTAAAAATGAGAATATTGTCAAGAACTGTGAAGGGTGTGAGAGTTTTACCTACACGCAAGCTAAATTAGCTAGCCATAGTTTCATGGATGTTGGCAGAAGACGTGAGACTTCCCAGTCAGAAAAAGACCAGTTGATTACTCACAGCAATATCAGTAGAGCATGGGTATGTTTTGCACAATATCTCCAAGCCCCAATTCCCACAGGTTGATGCAAAGTGGGTCCAATGCCATCTGTCACACAGTGGGTTGCCTTACAAGGGAGGACTCTGATGTTAGAGAACATTACATTTTATAATGGATAGTGACCATGCTACCCTTTGCTCTAAGAGGGAGAATCTATCTCTGTCTAACAGAGCTGTGGGCAACCTTCCCTGGCTCCAGAGGGAGATACTAGCACCATCTTCCAAGGTGTTCACTAAACAATCATTCTTGAAAATTAGTTCCAGGCAAAGAACAGTCAGTGCCTCATTCACACATGTAGAAATGTAAAAGACTTAGAGAATGGTCTTCCAACATATTATTTTTAGAGTACTGTAAATAGTTTAAATGGATGGAATAAAGGATGATTATGGATGAGTGTGTTGAAAGATAAGGCAGAGTAGTGATAAAAGAACTAGATGGAGAAATATATTTGCAATCATCAATATGTTTAAAACAGGAAAGTCAAGTCAGATAACGAGACAGTTTTGGCAGCAATACGAATGAATGATGGCAACCTAAGAATGGAGGCAGGTATATCACTTTGGAGATTATATGTTGTTACTGTTCTTTAAAAAATTCATAGACTAAGGCAATGATAGAAAAAGTACAGAGTAGTAGACATTCAAGGGAAAAAAGTAATTAAGCTATAAAGTGGGAGAGAGATTTACACATGATATGACTGGCAAATGACATATCCAGGATCTCTAGGGAACCACAAATCAGTAAGACCGAAAACCCATTAGAAAAACAGGCAAGGGACTTGAACAGGCGCTTCACAAGAATACAGCCACCGAATGGCCAGTACATACACGAAAAGGTGTTTAACCCTCCTTAATTATTAGGAAAATGCAAAGAAAAAACACAATGGGATACAAGTACTATCAGCTACCAGAAGGACAAATTCAAGAGCGGCTGGCAAGGATATGGAACAGGAGTCCTCAGACTATGGGTGGGGCTGCAAACTCATCGAATCACTTGGAAATACATTTTAGCGTTATCTGCTAAAGCTCCATATACACATAAACCTAAGGCCCAGCAATTCTAGTCCTGGATATATACCCAAAAGAAATGCTTGCAAAATTGCGCGTGGTTCACGCTGGCATTAGTTGTAATTACCAAATATGGAAACACAAATGTGCAGTGGATAAACTGGTATGTTCATAATGGAATATTCTACAGCAATGAAAACAAACCAACGACTACTTACAAGAGGGCCAAACCCCACAAACGTTAGGTAAAAGAACCCAGACACAAAAGATGCATGCTCTCAACATATAACGTTCTAAGACAGGCAATACTAATTTAGGATGTTAGAAATCAAGAGGTTGTTACCTCTGAGGAGGAGGGATGGGAAGGGGGTATAAGGCGGGCTTCTGGATTGCTGGTGATAGTCTAGTTTTTGACCTGGATAGGGGTTAGAGCAGTTTGTTTTTTCACTTTGTGATAGTTCACTGGGCTGTACACTTCTAATTTATGCAGTTTTTTGATATATATATAAAACTATGTTAATTTTTTAAAAAGTGATTAGCTGAAACTTAATGGGTACTATTAATTATATAAAGGGTTTCCTGGATTGCAGCTTTTAATCTAGGTTATAACAATACATATTTAAGTCATTCTTAGATATGGTTAAATTATTGTCCAGTTGTGAAAAGAAAAATATGGCTGTTGAAAATAACCATATTATACATTAATACATTTGCAGCTGATTTCTGTAGGGAGTGGTAGATTTTTATTTTCCCAGTGAAGATACCTATTTTTAAAATTCTGCCCACCAGAATAAAGAAGTGACTTCCAGTGAAAATCCTTGAGAACAGAGGTTCTCAAACGTTGGCGTACAGCAGCCCTGGAGGACTTGTTAAACAGTGATGTCTGGCCTCTCATCCCAAGTTTCTGATTAGGTAGGTTTGGGGTGCAGTCCAAGAAGTGGCATTTCTAACAAGTTCCCAGGTGACACTAATGCTACTAGTCTGGGGACCACACTGGGAATATCACTGCTTTATTGTGTCAGGTTTGCCAGCATCTGCAATCTACCTTTTTATTTTGGATTTCTTCAGTTCTGTTGACAACTCTTGAATTTAATGAAATGCAGTAAACACACACATTTGAAACTCTTAAATGGAGAACAACAACATTTTATTCTAAAAATAGATTTCAGTAACAAGGAAATACCCAAAGCTGGTCACTATAATAAAAAGAAAAAAGTAACAGGAATTTGCTTTATTTTTTTTTTTTTTTCCTGAAAAGTACAAGAAGTGTCACTGTAATGTACTGCCAACCCTCATTTGTGTTTCAATTATTCATCTTATAGGTTATCCAAAGAAATTTTTAAATTCCACATTGGCTTTTGCCTAATATTTAGACATACATCTGGGTTGCTTTTAGCTTCAAGTAGATACATTCTCAAGGAATGTAATCACATTTGAACAATCTATTTAAGTAAACATAATTAGGAAGATAAATCTGCACTTAAGAAATGTGTCCTAAAGCGAAATATTGCTTTGCACCACCATTTCCCTTAAAAATAAACAACCTGACAGCACTGATAATGTACTGGTATTTAAAATGAACAAATTCTGCTACTTATGTACAGAGAAAAGATGTAACTAAAATTATTTCAAACCCAAAGCAGATTAAACTATTTCAGGGCAAATAATGACATTTAGTATTTAAAAAGTGGTTTTACATCTTCAAAGTGCTAAAGAAACAAGTATCCAAGAAAAACTTCAGGCCTATCCTCAAAAAACTTCAGGCCTATCCTCAAAATTCTATCTGACTTGAAGCACTGAAATATCAAGAATGCAGGAGACATAAACAAGTTAAATGTAAAAGGCCCTCATTACCATAAAAATATCTTAACTGTATTTTGCAAAGAAATGAAAGCAGTGGTTGAATAACCAATTTAGGGGCAAGTCAGTAATATACAACTCACCTATCAGTCCACATCTTTTTTCAAACTACACTAAACACAGCATTTCCTCCACATTGCATGTGTTACATACATCCTTTCACATCCATATTTTGTATAATTTTTATCATCCATATTCATCGCCATGGTCATAATGTACAACAAGCAGAAATGATCCTTTATACCAAAATTCTTGATATATCTGGTATTCTCTGCAAACCAAAAGCTGATCACAAGGTATATTTTATTTCTGTTAAATGTAGATGCATGTTCATTAGGACATCTTACCTCATTTTTGGACTCTTAGATATTGGTGTGAGTTACTTTGGCCATCAAAGATAAGAAACCTATCTTAGTATTTACAGTATGACTAAATACCTGTTTTGTCTAACCCTGACCCTGAGTTTTGAGTACTAGTTTATAAACTGTAAAACTGAAAATACCCCAAAATACATTAGCTAATACTGATGTCCCTACAATACTGTGCTTTTTCTCCTCATTAACATCTGAAAGTACCTCCTCTTCAGCAGAGGAAAAACAGGAGTGGTTTGGGGAAACACCAAAATAAGGAAACAGGAAATTTCTTGTCTTAAAAATTTGTTTTAAAACTTCAAAATAATACATCCCAAAATATATTTGTGTTTGTTTTAGTATAAAAATGCCCTATCCCCAAATCTGTCCAGTAAAATTCAAAGGGCATGAAAATGCAGCATTTTCATCCTGCAGCTTTTAGTATCCTTGGGGGAACCCCATAATCCCTGGCTTGATAAACACAGCATTCATCTACAGTTCAACTACACGGAATTCTTAACATTGTTTTGGAAATCATATAAAGGACTTTTTTTTTAAAAGGTAGCTGTGGTTACACTCAACCAGACATTTCTAAATATTGAAAGCAGCTCTACATCTCTTAAAACTATTCACTAAATATAAAACTAAAAAGTGAGTATGACATAAAAGCAATTTCCAGTGGCGACAATCTTCTCACAGTAGCAAATAATCTACTTCTAGGAGTTCTTTCCTATAACGCCAGGATTGTTTAATACCAATAACTAAGTCTTTAAAACACTATCACGTTAAACATAGCAACTTACTGAAATTGTCCAGAGAGAAGTAGGAGAATTTTATATCAACTACCATTGAAAGCGCAAAAGAAGTTATTAATAAAAATACAGGCTCTCCAGTGCTCCAATGAATCTCTAACAGTGCAAAGCCCTGATAATGTTTCTAGTTTTATTGAAGTTTTTACTGAAGCGTGCGTTGTGCTTCTAAAACTAACTACTACACTTTAAACATATCAAGTGTTGATGGTTTTTGAAGACACCTAAACTAAAATTATGCTTAGGATCTGGGTTTACTAAACTGTATAATTTCTGCTGCGTAGCATTAGTAATTAAGATCAATCTGGCTCTGAAAAGCACTGAAATTCTTTGTGTGCACAACAAAGACACTCAACACCCCGAGTGCCGTGACAAGCTACTTATCTGCATGCCCAGATGGCACCCTGCCCTTCAGTGATGATGTCTTCCCGTTACTGGCTCTATGTGAGCACAAAAATGGGAGAGCTGGTGCTAGTCTTCTATGTATTTGCTACAAGTGAATATAACCACTCCATTAACCATTTGTAAGCTCCAGAAGGGTCATTAAAAAAATACAAACCAGTTCTCACCTTTAGTAATCATAAGGAATCTTTACACATTTGCACAAAACATTGTACATTGTATGCATGGCCTGTTTTTATGCTATTTTTAAGAAAAAAAAATTTTTTAACTAATAAACCAAAATTAATTGATAGGGCTGCATCGATCTTCTTTCCTTGGTCTTGGATTTCCTTAAATGATGGCATCATGTTCATCACTGTAATAAATCAAAGGTTACAATTACTTCATATTTTGTATTAATATCAAGATGACTTATATGTTCATATTTGTAAGTAAAGTGACTATAAAACAATTTCAAGATTCACAATAAAAATGGTCATTGTCGTGGGTAGTTTCTTAAGTATCTGGTATACTGTAGTAGCTGAGGATTCAAACAGTGGTTAAGGCATTCAGACAGACCTGCATTCAAACCCCTGTTCTGATCTGTTGTGTTCTCGTTTTCATTTGTCTTGAGGTATTTACAAATTCCTCCAAAAAACTGAATAGGAAGGGATGCTACCAAACTTATTCTATGATCTAACATGACCCAATACTAAAGCCAAGTAAAGATATTACAAGAAAATTACAGACCAATTTCTCTAATGAATATGGATGCAAAAATCCCCAACAAAATGCTTGCTAACTGAATCCAAACATGCATTAAAAATTATATATCACGATCAAGTGGGCTTTATGACACGTATACAAGAGTGATTCAAGATAAGAAAATCAGTGTAATACACCAAATGAATAAATTGAAGAAAAATCACACAATCATTTCAAAAGATGCAGAAAAGGCATTTGATAAACTACATCCTTTCCTGATAAAAATGTTCCAAAAGATGGGAATAGAAGGAAACTCAATATGATAAAGTGCATATATGAAAAGCCCACAGCTAACATTGTACTCAATGGAGAAAGACGGAAAGCTTTCCCACTGAGATCAGGAACAAGACAAGGATGCCCACTCTCTCCATTGTTATTCAATATGGTGCCAGAAGTTCTAGCTAGAGCAATTAGGCAGGAAAAAGAAAAGATACCCAAATAGGAAAGGAAAAAGTAAAACTTTTGCTATTCACTGATAATATGATCCTATACTTAGAACATCCAGAAAAAAATCCTGAAAACTACTAGAAATTATAGATAATTTGGGCAAAGTGGCAGATACAAGATTAATATGCAAAAGTCAACAGTGTTTCTATACACTACTAATGAGCAATTGGAAGAGGAAGTCAGAAAAAAATTTCATTTATAATAATGACTAAAATAATCAAATATTTAGGAATAAATTTAAGGACATAAAGGACCCGTATTCGAAAAACTATAAAACAGTGCTAAAAGAAACCAAAGATGATCTAAATAAATGGAAGGATACTCTGTATTCATGGGTTGGAAAACTAAATATCATTAAGTTGTCAATTTTACCCAAATTAATCTACAGATTTAACGCAATCCCGATAAAAATTCCAATATCCTTTGTTGCAGAATTGGAAAAGTCAATTACCAAATTTATCTGGAAGGGTAAGGGTCTCCAAAGAGCCAAAAACGTCTTTAAAAAGAAGAACAAATTTGGAGAACTCTCACTTATTGACTTTAAATCATATTAGATACAGCGGTAAAAAAACATACACACAGCATGCTATTGGTATAAAGATAGACAGAGTGACCAGTGGAATTTACCCTCACACATCTATGGTCAAGTGATTTTTGACAAACCCACTCAGCTGGGTCAGAACAGCCTATTCAAAAAATGCTGCTTGGAAAACTGGATATTTGTGTGTAAAAGAAAGAGGACCCCTATCTCACAGCTTATACAAAAATTAACTCAAAATGGATCAAGGACCTAAATTTAAAAGCTATAACCATAAAACTCCTAGAAGAAAATGTAGGGAAACATCTTCAAGATCTTGTAGTTGGTGGTGGTTTCTTGGGCCTTACACCCAAAGCACAAGCAACAAAAGAAAAAATAGATAAACGGGATTGCTTCAAAATTAAATACTTTTGTACTTCAAATGTTTTTAAGACGGTGAAAAGACAGCCAACTCAGTGGGGAAAAATCCTCAGAAACCACATATCTGACAAGAGATTGATCTCCATGTATATATATATATAAAGAGATCACACAGGGAAGCAGATGTGGCTCAAGCAATTGGGCTCCTGCCTACCACATGGAAGGTCTGTGATCTGGTTCCCGGTGCCTCCTAAAGAAGACAGCGAGCTGGTGCGATGGGCAGGTGCGACTAACTGACACAACAAGATGATGCAAGACACACAAGAAGAAAAACAGTGAGCCACAAAGCAGGAAGCAGAGGTTCCCGGTGCCTCCTAGGCGCGAAAAGATGATGCAACAAGAGACACAAGTGGAAAAACATAACGAGAGACCCAACAAAGCAGGGAATGGAGGTGGCTTAAGCAATTAGGCGCCTTCTTCCCTCATTGGAGGTCCTGGGTTTGGCTCCTGGTGCCTCCTAAAGAAGCAAAGAAGATGAACAGACATAGGAAGTACAAACAACGAGGTCGTGGGGAGAGATAAATGAAATAAATCTTAAAAAAAAAAAAAAAAAAAAAGATCACACAACTTAATGACAAGCAACCCAATTTAAAAACGGGCAAAAGAATTGATGTTTTTCTAAAGTGAAAATACAAATGGCCAAAAGGCACATGAAAATATGTTCAACATCACTAGCTATTAGAGAAATGCAGATCAAAACTATAATGGATATCATCTCACACCATACAGAGTGGCCATTATTAAAGGAACAGAAAACTTCAAGTGCTGGAGAGGACGTGGAGAAATAGGAATGCTCCTTCACTGTTGGTGGGACTGTAAAATGGTGCAACTTCTGTGGAAGATTTGGCAGTTCCTCGGGAAACTAAATATAGAACTGCCATATGTCCAGCAATCCTGCTACTAGGAGTATAGTCAGAACTGAAGGCAAGGGGGCGAACAGGTATTTGCACACCAATGTTCACAGTGGTATTAGTCACAATTGCTAAAAGATGAGAACAACCTAAGTGTCTGTCAAGGATGGATAAACAAGATGTGGTATATCTGTACGATGTAAGAGGAAATCAACTGGGGAAGTGCATGACAACATGCACGAACCTGGAAGATACTATGTTGAGTGAAATAAACCAGACACAAACAGATTAACATTGTATGCTCTCGCTGATATGAGCTAAGTACAATGAGTAGACTCTTGGAGTTGGGCTATGAAGTGTAGGCTGTTGGGAGATGGAATGTGGGTTCAGAAGGGGCAGACGATGCTGAATGTATGTAGAATGTTTAATAAGGTCAAATGTAAAGATGTGGTAATGGATGGACTTGATGGTAACACATTATGATGAGTGTAATAATCACTGTTGACTTACGGATGTGATTGTGGCTGAAATGAGTAGTCTAGGTTAATGTTAGTTGGTGGAGAACTGGAGGATGATGTAAGGAATACATAACAATGATTTTGGCAGTAGATAAGCATTGTGGTTAATAATATAAATACAGGAATGTTCTACAAAGTGATAAGAATGTGTTGCTACATGGGAAAAATATAACTAATTTAAGTTATAGACTAGTTAACAACAACATTATCATGTTTTTGTAGCAAAAACAAAGAAGGTACTATATTAATGCTAAAGGTAAAAAAAATGGGGTTTGGTTTTGTCGGTATGAATATGATTAAGCATTTTTTTCTCTTTTTCACTAATAAGGAGACCTTGACGATGCCATTTAACTACTCTGTGTTCATCTGTGTAGCTTTCTGAACGCTGGAGGAACAACTGAGTTAGCTGTTGGAATTAGATGAGCTGGAAGTGCCAGGACAGAACTTTTTAGGAGTAATGCTTCTATAACTTGTTCACTTGTCTTTTTCCTTTATTTTTTTTGAATTTGAAATAAAAAAAAAAAAAGAGGCTAAACTTTCAATCAGTGTTTTTTAATCAGTGTTATCCAATAAGTGAAAACTAGCTAAAGAAGGTCTACGTTCCTTAAGGGCAAACCTTAAGTCCCTACTGATGGAATGCTACTTTTTATAGCTTCAAAGGAACTACTGAGTTTGAAATGCACTACTTTTATGAAGCACTAAAAAACAGCTAATTAAACCAAAACACAATCTCCTTTCTCATCCCACAGACTGTAAGATACATCCAAATTTCAGAGATGTTAAAAAGTGAAGGAAACAACCCAAAGAAGGTGTGCTTAAAGTTGATTAAATGTGGTACTTTTACCATCGACCGACTCCTCTATGAAAATAAGACTCCTATTAGACCCTGCTTCTGTGAGCAGTTCCTTTACAGGAAGGGATTCTGGACTCTGACTTCCACAGGGCAGCATTATCTGGTGAGGTATATGTAAGAAAAAAGTAGCCCATAAAGCTAAAAGCACATATTTTGTAGTTAAGGCAGTTTAAATTGCTTCACTATTTAATAGCCTCAACCATATCAACAAATATTGATATTAAGAAAAATGAGTAACATTTAATTTGAAATAATCAAAATGTGCCTTCTGTTTAGTTGGTAAAATTTACCAAGAAATAGATGACAAGTATTTCTAGACACATGTAGTGGTTTTAAATATTTTAAAAGCATTTCTAAATTAACTCTATTTGGTCACAATTTCTGTGATGTATTTGATTTCTTTTGTGAGTTGATGAAAGAAAGATTATTGACAAGGCTGCCAAGTACACTCAAATGGGGACAGAATAGTCTTTTCAACAAATGGTGTAAATATGTAAAACAAAGAGGACCCCTATATCTCACACCGTATACAATTAACTCAAAATGGATCAGAGACCTAAATATAAAAACCAGGACTATAAAACTCCTAGAAGAAAATGTAGGGAAACATCTTCAGGATCTTGTATTGGGCAATGGTTTCTTAGACTCTACACCGACAGCACCCAAAGCACAAGTAATGAAAGAAAAAATTAAATAAATGGGACCTCCTCAAAATTAAAAACTTTTGTGCATCAAAAGACTGTCACAAAAGGAAAAGACAACCTGTTCAATGGGAGAAAATATTTGGAAATCGCATATCCAATAAGGATTTAATATCCAGACTATATAAAGAAATTCTACAACTCAACAATAAAAAGACAATCAGGGAAGCGGCTGTGGCTCAATCAGTAGGGCTCCCGTTTACCATATGGGAGGCCCCGGGTTCGGTTCCCAGGGCCTCCTGGTGAGGGCAAGCCCGCCTGCATGGCGTGGTTAGCTGACCCAGCAAGCACAAGCAGCAAGGGGGGGATAAATGAATAAATAAATAAAATCTTTAAAAAAAAAAAGACAATCAACCCAATTTTTAAAAATGGGCAAAAGACTTAAATCAATATTTCTCCAAAGAGAATATACAAATAACTAAAGAACAGATGAAAAGATGCTCAATATCACTAGCTATTAGGGAAAAGCAAATCAAAACCACAGTGAGATACTCCTACTAGAATGACTATTATAAAAAAACAAACAGAAAACTATGAGTGTTTGAGAGGATGTGGAGAAATGACAACACCCCATCACTGCCAGTGGGAATGTAAAATGGGGCAGTCACCATGAAAGATGGTTTGGCAGGTCCTCAGGAAGCTAAGTATAGAATTACCATATGACCTGGCAATCCTACTACTAGGTATATACCCAGAAAAACTGAAAGCAGGGCCTGCAATTGTTCATAGAAGCATTATTCCCAATTGCTAAAAGTTGGAAGCAGCCCAAGAGTCTATCAGCTGATGAATGGACAAACAAAATGTGGTGTGTGTGTGTGTGTGTGTGTGTGTGTATGATGTAATATTATCCAGCTGTTAAAAGGAATGAAGTCCTGATGCACGCAACAACATGGATGAACCTTGAGGACATTATGCTGAGTGAAATGAGCCAGACACAACAGGACAAATACTCTATGCTCTCATTGAAATGAACTAACTATAAATAGCAAAGTCATAGGGTTAGAGTCTAGACTACAGGCTACTGGGGATAGACTGGGGTTAGAGGATGGGAAATGATCTAAGCTGACTGCAAAGGTTTGGAAATGAATAGTTATATCGGTAGCTCATTATTATGACTAACAGCACTGTATTATATAGGTGAATGTGGTTAAAGGGGAAACTTTAGGTCGCATATGTTACTAGAATAAAAATTAAAGATAAAACCTAGGACTGTATAGCACAGGGAACCCTCCTGTACATGACGGGCTATAGTTAATAGTACAAGCATAAGAATGTTCATTCATGAATTATAACAAAACTATGACACTAATAAAATTTAATAAGTGTGATATACGAGAAAAATACACCCAGTGTAAACTATGGATGATAGTAAATAGTACTACTTTAATAATCTTTCCTCAGTTGTAACAAAATGTTTCACACCAATGCAAGGTGTTGGTGGTGGGGTGATACATGGGAATCCTGTATTTTATGCATGACTGCTCTGTAAACCCACAATTTCTCTAATTAAAAAATTTAAAACAACAAAAAAACAAAACAAAACAAACCTCTAAGACCTCCAGAGCTAGATGTAGGGTGAACACGGTTTGTTGTTTGGAGCTTGTGGATAAAGCTTGTCTGAAAAATGTCATTTTACTACAGATAAAACAGTACAGTCGATTCTCGTGGTAGCTAAGTTCTCAAAGGTCTTGGGGAACTCTAATTCGTGAACACTGAGCCACTGCTCCTAGAGGAAATACAGGCTTACGTGCCTGAGAGCCTCTAGTCACATTTCATCGACCAAGCAATACGAAAGTTTGTTTCATGTGTGTGGTTTTTTAAAAAGATTTTATTTATTTATTTAATTAATTTAATTATTTATTTCTCCTTACTCCCTCGTTGTTTGCACTTGCTGTGTCTGTTCGTCTTGTTTCTTTAGGAGGTACCGGGAACCGAACCCGGGACCTCTGATGTAGGAGGGAGGCACCTAATCGCTTGAGCCACGTCCCTTCCCCACTTTGTTGTGTCTCTCATTGTGTTTTTTCTTCCTGTGCCTCTTGTTGCGTGATCTTGCCGCGCCTGCCTGTCGCGTCAGCTCGCTGTCTTCTTTAGGAGGCACCGGGAACTGCACAGGGACTTCTCATGTGGTAGGCAGGAGCCCAATCACTTGAGTCACATCTGCTTCCCTGTGTGTTTCTTTTTAAAATACCTTACACCTTCTGCTTCCTCCTTAAATGTGCATAAAAAGATTCCCCAGGAGGTTCTTTGTTTCCTAAGCTTTTAGAGTCTGCTCCCATTTAACCCCATCCAGAAATTGCCTTCAGGACACTAAGAGCAACGCTTAAGCCTGAAGTTAGGCTGGCTTCAGCTTCATCTACAGCCTGTGGGACAGGTAAGTGGCGCTCCTTGAATAAGGCGCCGGTTCCTTCACATGCACGCACGGCCCACAGCACCGTAACTCAGCTGGCACTTTCCCCGTAAGGCACCACGCCCTCCTTGCGCTTGGGAACAGTGGACAATACTTCAGCACTGTGCTTGGAGGCTGCTCTAAACAGAGAAATCCCCAAACCAAAAGCACACAAATGCAAAAAACATGGCACTAAATATACTGTGAAAAGGGCATCTGAATACAGTTTGACAGCCGAAATAAGAAGGCAGCTGGGAATGAGGGTCAGGTGCCTCAAATTTTTCGCCACCCTGTGAATAACCCCCAAAATTGATTTTGGGGTTACAAAGAAGTTATAGCAAGTAGATGAATTTGCAAACGCACAATCCACCAATAATGAGGATCGGTTGTATATTATTTATATAAACAACTCATTTAATACAGTAAGTTATCAGAGAAAATTAGGCTATAGGAAATCTTTTTTTTAGTTTCTGAAGTCTGTGGCATGGAAAGCAAAAGCCATGTTTTTACCAGGATATTTAGTGTCACTGACAGACACAGGACCTACAAGGTCAAGAGCTTGGTGAGAAGTGATGTATCTGTTATGATTAGAGGCGTAAACAAATGAAAAGGGTTAACTAAACTTGGGTGTCTGGTATAAAATGTGTGGCAGTAATAAAATACAAACCTTTTTATAGGTACATACATACATTTTCATTTGCAAATTATTCTAATCACAAGCTTGTACATAAACAATGTACTTTGGGTCTAGAAGAGTAATGGAATGTAACTCAAATTTACAAATATATAAACAACAGACTCTATTTCCTCATGATATTTAAATTACAGAAGTGTAGAAATAAACAAAGTCCTGGCCAGTCAAAACTTACATGGTTCTATACCGAATGCCTCTTCTTGAATAATACGTTTTGCACCCGATGTAAAGCAGAGATAAAACTCCCAGCGTTAATACAATGCCACCAACAAAGCTGCCAATATCAAATTTTGATCCTTTATTTTCCTTAGAATTAACAGTTGCTGTGACTAAAAGAAAACAAAAACAAAGTTGGCTTTTAGTGCTTGTTTCCCCTCAAGACTGTAATACACTAAAGCTGCATTCTGGGTAGGACACAGCACCCGGGGTGAAGGGATTCGGCCAGGAAGCTGCCCGCTGGCCTCCCTTGTGTCATTTCCTTCCATCTATCCACACACACACCTTAATGGAAATTCCGTGCCTGCCACCCCAGACCTGACGTTCACTCGGGCGTGTGTGGATGCTGGAGCCGGACAGGCTACCAAATCCCAGCAGCAGCAAGATCTGGGAAATTTTTTTCTCATGTGTGCTCTGAAGAGGTCACGCCTAAACAGGAGGTCTGGGTAGCACAGCTGTGCCGTCACCTTGACATGGGATACAGCCTGCCTGAGTGTGTTTCTAACGGAAATTTCTCCTTTTGGAATAAACTGAGAATTTCAACTATTTTGGTTTTATCACTCCAAGAGCCTCTGGAACATTAAAGTTGATTTCAATATGTACATTGTAGTAATAAGGAAAATAAACTACATGGAGTGGAAACATTGCAAAAAGATACAAAAGAAACCATCAAGTGAGCTACTGGTTCGAATACATGTAATCAACTAGCTCTTAGACAGCACTTCAACTCTGGATAACTTGAAAGAGAATCTTCTTAAAAGGATTTTAAATTCATATGTTTACAGGCATTGTATTTTAAGTAAATACAAAAATTAAGAGTGCTGACTCTTTAATACGATGAACTATATACTAATACCATACATGGTTACATCTCCTACCATGTAAAAATGTATTTATGGCCCAAATGGATTATAACCAAAGTTTATTGTGACTTCTGTTAGAAATCATGTAGACTGAGCCTGCTCAATTCTTCTCTAGAGTGAGGTAGAGTTAAAAGGTATGACAGTTTCAAACCAGGTAAAATAAAATTCCCTTACGGTAAATGACTTCTTCATGGACTGGCTTGACATAGGTTTGTTTAAGAAGGGTCTTAGCATGTTTAAGTTGGAAACTCATTTTCCCAAGAGACAAGAATACCAGGTCATTTGACTCTCCCTGATTTCCACAATTTATTTAACAGGAAAGCACTGTCTGAATTTCTACACTTACTTTTGCGGAATGGAATGATGACCTAAACGTAGCATTTAACAACTATTTTCAGCACAGGAAAAACAGGTCAATTTCAATACATACTTGTCACCGATGAAGAAACAGATGTCACTGAACTGTTATGGGCCGTGGTGACGGTGGATGCGGACACCTGGGGGGTGCTCCGTGCAACGCCTGTTTTGGATGTAGGCTTTGGGGTAGGGTGCGTCGTGTTTGTGGAGACCCTTGGTGTGGTCACTTTAGAAGGTGCAGGGGATCCCGTCACCTTGCTGGAGACCGAGGACGCTGGAGCTGGCGGTGTCGTGGTGACGGTGGTGTGGCCGGGAGGCGCGTGGACAGCCCCTGCAAGAGGGTCAAGAAACATTAAAACGGAGCTCGGCCTTAGAGGACAGAGACCCCCCAAGGGCTAACAAACAGCCGCGTGAAGGATGGTTGCGTGGTGTGCAGGGTTTTTAAAAATTAGCTTGAAATAATTTCACACTTCCAGGGCCGCTTCAAAAACAAAACCAGCCCCACAGAGAGCGCCAAGAGGCCACCACACCCCAGACCCCGGATGCACCAGTGTTCGCAGTCTGCCACCTTTGCCATGTCTGTTCTCTGAACATCTGACAGTGGCTTGCACACGTAATTCCACGTACATCTCCTATGAACAAGAATATTCGGTTACATAATCACCCTAAGTGCAATTAAGTTCAAGAAATTTACACCGATTTAAAGCTTACATTCTCTATTGCAGTTTTTCCTTACGTCACAATGTCATTCTGAGGCTTTTCCTCTCCATTCTTAGATCCCATCCCGTGTCATGTATTACATTTAATTGTCATTATCTCTTTAATCTTCTGTTTAAATTGTGGAAGCATATATACAACATAAATCTTCCCATCCCAGACCCTCCCAAGCATACCATTCCATGGGATCAATCATTTCAGAATGTTGCAGTACCTTCACCACCCTCCATTATCAGAACTTTTCCTTCACCGCAATGAGAAACCTTACACAGTTTTGCATTAATTCCTTTATCATTTCCCTGCTCTCCTCATAACCTGCACCCTACTTTCTATCTCTTTGAGTTTACATATTTTGATATTTTCTTTGTGATTACCACGGGGCTTAAATTGAACATCCTATATCTCTAACAATCTTGTTTGCTTTGATATCATATTTTTCTAACAAATCAATTTTATTGATACATTCATCACTTCAATCACTATTAAAACATCCATTATTCCAGTAATAATAATAAAAAACAAATAAAAACGCATCACCTCTCAGTCTCTCTATGCTTCCCCTGCTGTACACAGCTGCTCTTCTGTTCCCTTCTCTCTAGTTGATTTGTATTTATATTTTGTAAAAATAGCCTTATATACAATATTACCCATATTTGTATTTCACATGAAGTTTCATTATGTTAAACAGTCCCATGTTACAGTTTTTAACTTTCCTTCTAGTAATATACATGACCTTGGACTTTCCCTTTCAACCACTGTCATACCCATACAATAGCACTGCTACTTACAAACACCATGATATGCTTTAACCATTTATATCCATTTCCAAAAGATTTACAAACAACCTTTTTACCAATTCTGCACAGATTAACCCTCAGCTTCCTATTCTCTACCTTCATTCTATTTTCTGGTGAACTATATTCTAATTATTAACTCCATGAGTTTACACAATATATTTAGTTCATAATAGCGCATTCATACAGTATTTGTCCTTTTGTCTGGCTTGCTTCACTCAACGTAATGTCCTCCAGGTTCATCTATGTTGTCATATGCTTCACGACTTCATTTCTTCTTACAGCTGCATAATATTACATCGTGTGAACAGACCACAATTTGTTGGAAACAACTCAGGTGTCCCTCAACCGATGAATGGATAGTTTCCATCTTTTGGCAAATGTGAATAACATCACAATAAAAATGAGAGAATGACATTATTTGACTTGTATTTTAAAGGAATCACTCTGCTACTCTAAGGACAATAAACCATAGGAGCAAAAGGCTAGAAACAAGGAGATTTGTTAAGAGGTTATTGCAAGAATCCAGATAGTAGATGATGGTGGTGGCAGTGAGAAATTATGAAATTGTGGGTCAATTTTGATGGCCCAGGTGACAGGATTTGCTAATAATTACTGTGTGGTATGAAAGAGAGGAAAGGTTTTACCTTTTCCTTTCCTACTTGTGTGTCTTATTTCTTTTTCTTGCCTAATTGCTCTAGCTAGAACTTCTATCACAATATTGAATAACAGTGGTGACAGTGGGTATCCTTGTCTTGTTCCTGATCTCAGCAGAAAAGCTTTCAGTCTTTCACCATTTTGAGTACAATGCTAGCTGTGGGCTTTTCATATATGCACTTTACCATGCTGAGAAAGCTTCCTTCTATTCCGAACTTTCAGAGTGTTTTTATCAAGAAAGTATACTGATTTTCTGCATCAAGAGGATCATGTGGTTTTTCTTCTTCAATTAATGTGGTTTATTACACTAATTGATTTTCTTGTGTTGAACCACCTTGCATACTTAGGATAAAACCCACTTGATCATTGTGTATAATTCTTTTAATGTGCTTTTGAATTTGGTTTGCAAGTATTTTGTTGAGGATTTTTGCACCTATATTCATTAGAGATACCAGTCTGTAATTTTCTTTTTTCTTAGTTTCTATCTGGTTTTGGTATTAAGGTGATGTTGGCTTCATAGAATGAGTTTGGTAGCATTCCTTCCTGTTCAATTTTTTTGGGAGATCTTGAGCAAGATTAGCATTACATGGTCTTTGAATGGTTGGTAGAATTCACCTGTGAAGCCATCTGGTCCTGGGCTTTTCATCTTTGGGAGGTTTCTGATGACTGTTTGAATCTCTTTTATTTGTAATTGGTTTGCTGAGGTCTTCTATTTCATCTAGGATCAATGTAGGTTGTCTGCGTGTTTCTAGGAATTTATCCATCTCATCTACATTTTCTAGTTTTTTGGCATATAGTTGTTCATAGTATCCTCTTATCATCTCTCTTATTTCTGCGGGGTCAGTGGTAACGTCCCACCTTCTCATTTCTGATTATATTTGTGTCCTCTCTCTTTTTTACTTTGTCAGTATAGCTAAAGGTTTGTCAATTTTATTGATCTTCTGAAAGAACCAGCTTTTGGTTTTGTCGATGCTCTCTACTGTTTTTTGTTGTTGTTCTCTATTTAATTTATTTCTGCTCTGATCTTTAACATTTCTTTCCTTCAGCTTGGTCTGGGATTAGTTTGTTCTTTTTCTAGTTCCTCCAGGTATGCAATTAAATTTTTAATTTTAGCTTTTTCTTCTTTAATGTAAGCACTGAGGGCTATAAATTTACCCTCAGCACTGCCTTTGTGGTGTCCCATAGGTTTTGATACGTTGTGTTCTAATTTTCATTTGTCTCAAGTTATTTTTGAATTCTCTTGCAATATCTTCTATGGCCCATTGATTACTTATTTAAGAGTATGTTGTTTAATCTCCATATACTTATTAATTTTCCCTTTCTCCATCCATTATTGATTTCCAGCTTCGTTCCCTTTTTAACAGAAAGGGTTTTTCATAACTTCAATCATTTAAAATGTATTTAAACCTATCTTGTGACCCAATATATGGTCTATCCTAAAGAAGTAGCCATGAGTGCTTAAAAAGAATGTATATCTTGCTGCTTTGGGGTGCAATGCTCTATAGATGTCTGTTAGGTCTAGTTCATTTATCATATTATTCAAGTTCTCCGTTTCTTTATTTATCCTCTGTCCTGATGTCCTATCCAATACTTAGAGTGATGTATTGAAGTCTCCAACTATTATTGTAGGGACATCTAATTTCTCCCTTTAGTTTTGCCAGTGTGTGCTTCATGTATCTTGGGGTACCTAGGTTAGGTGTATATTTATTATAGCTATTTCTTCTTCATCCCTTATAACAGTTTTGCATTTAAATTTTATTTTGTCCAATATTAGTATCACTACTCCAGCTCTTTTTTGGTTACTATTTGAATGGAATATCTTTTTTCAACTGTTCACTTTCAACCCAGTTGTGTCTTTATGTCTGAGGTGAGTCTCTTGTAGACAGCATATAGATGGCTCATATTTTTTTATCCATTCTATCAGTCTATGTCTTTTGATTAGGGAGTTCAAGTCATTAACATCAATGTTATTATTGTAAAGGCATTACTTATTTCATCCATTCTGTCCTCTGGCTTTCCATTGTCATGTCTCACTATTGTCTTTTTTTACCCTTTAATTTACCCTTCATAATAATCTTTATTTCTACACTCTTCTCCAAGTCTCTTGCCCTTGTTTTTCCATTCAGGCTGCAACACTCCCTTTAGTATCTCTTATAATTCTAGTCTTTTGTTAACATGTCTCTCAGTTTTTGCTTGTCTGTGAAGACTTTAAACTCACCCTTATTTTGGGGGGACAGTTTTGCCATTTATAGAATTCTTGGCTGGCAGTTTTTCTCTTTCAGTACTTTAAATACATTATACCACAACCTTCTTGCCTCCATGGTTTCTGATGAGGATTGGCACTTAATCTTATTGTGGTTCGCTTGTATGTGATGCTTTGCTTTTCTCTTGCTGCTTTCAGAATCCTCTCTGTATCTCTGATATTTGTCATTCTGAACAGTAGATGTCTTGTAGTAGTCTATTCAGATTTATTTTGTTTGGGATGCATTGTCCTTCTTTGATATTGATATTTATGTCTTTTATAAGGGTTGGGAAGTTTTCAATCATTATTTCCTCAAATATTCTTTTCCCTTCTCTTCTTCTGGGACACCAATAATGTGTATGTTTGTGCATTTTGCACTGTCATTCAATTCCCTAAGACCATGTTCCATTTTCCCATTTTTTCTCTTTCTGTTCTCTTGTCTTTTCCAGTTCAGATGTTCTTCCTTAAAATCACTGATTCCATCTTCAAGCAATTCAAATCTGCTCTTATGTGCCTCTAATGTATTTTTAATCTCATCCTTTGTGTCTTTCATCCCCATAAGCTCTGTTACTTTCCTTTGCAGGCTTACAAATTGTTCTTTATGCTCACCCAGTGTCGTCTTAATATCCTTTATCTCTTTAGTCATATTTTCCTTCAATTCTTTGAATTGATTTAGGAAATGTGTGTGATTGTCACTGATTAGTTGTCTGAAATCCTTTATGTCGGTGAGGATATTTGTTTTTTCCTTTTGCCTGGGCCATCTCTTTCTGTTTCTTAGTATGGCTTGAAATTTTTTGTTGACATCTAGGTATCTGAATATGTTGGTGAATTTACCCTGATGGCCAATTTCTTTCTCTCGCCTAGTGATTTTTTTTCCACTGCTCTTCCCTGATTTTTTGGTTTAACTTATTCTAAGTCTTTACAATTGCCCAGCTTAAATTATCAAAATCAGGCTAGGGACTCACTAATGGGGCACAGATTTTCTCCCAGGGGCAAGGCTGAAGAGAGACCTAAAAGCAGTTTTTCTCCTTCCAATTTCCTGGCTGACCAGCAGATGGTGCCCATCAGCAAACCTTTCCATAGAGATGTTTCTTTCAACCTAGGCTTTCCCATGTTTCTGGTCTGGTTGGAGCCAAGACTCAAAGTGGGCTCTGCTGGCTGAATTCACTGAAGAGAAGCCCTTCAATTCACCCTTCCTCTTCCCTTATAACAGCCGACAGGGAAGAAGCTATCTGTTCCCCTCTCAGTAGACTGCAGTGAGCCACGAGTTTCATCTAGGCTTAATGTCTTGAGGTTGGGGGATGGACGTCCTTCCCGGCCACCGCGGAGGTTCAGTAACTTACATTTGTTGTTTCAGGTTCGTTACAGTTTCTCTGCTACATCCTTTTAATGGTTGCATGTTTCTAACCCCACAGCAGGACATGAGCATGAATGAAATGTTCTTTGTAAGGGTAAAAACAACTCCCCACAATGCATTAGGCAGTGAAAAACCATAGTATAATATAGCTGGTTGGAAGATTCATATGGGTAATAGTAATTTTTCAAAGAAGAATATTTATAAAACTACTTCGGTAGGCTTTAAAAAACCAGAAGCCAATTTTGTATGAGAGAATCATTGGTGATAAGTTAAAATAAACAATTCAAACAACTCCCTTAGCTCATACCTGAAACTGAGTTTTTCTTTTTCGGTATAATGTTAAATATTTGAAAAGGAAAGGTACTGGATGGTGGTGTAGAGAAAGAGAGGACTCACTTTGCTTCTAAAAAAAAAAAAACAGCAAGAGGAAAGGCAGAAACTGCCCGAAAAAAACTGTTCTGGAGGTTTGTTTGCAAATCAGGGAAAGGCTATCCACTATCCAGGAGGGAGTGCGACGTGGAGAGGAAGAAGCCAAAGAAAAAACTGTGAGAGAACTGCCCTCATGACAGGGAATTGTGCCTATCCCCCACCCTTGAGGCAAGTACCCTCCATACAGACTGGGACTAGCTGCCACTGATGCAGAGGGGAGCAGAGATTTTGCATCCCTAGGAAAACAGAGGGCATGGCCACTGGCCGAGCATGGTTTCTTTGATCTGCAAGTTTGGACTGCTGGGTCTGGCTCTGAATCACGATTCTAGCTGACCTAGAGAGGGATTTTCTGTGGACATTATTTCAGCACTGCTTGGTGGAGGTTGGAAAAAATACACTCCGTGCTAAAGCTGCAGGGAAAGGTTTGTGGAAAAGCACCATCTGCTGGCAGGCCAGGAAAGTGCACCCCAGGAATTCTAAAGGAAAAAAAAAAAACACGACTTTTTGGCATCTTTTCTTTGCCATCTCTCTCCCAAAGTTTCTTGGAAACTGATATGCACCCCATTAGTGTGCCCCTGACCTTGTTTTGATCAGTTAAACATGTACAATTATTTTTAGAGACCTAGAATAAGTTCAACCAAAAATCAAATAAGAGCCGTAACACAAAGCCAATCAATAATAAAACCCTAGGCAAGAAAGAGAAACTGACCATTAGAGGAAACTCATCATCGTAATCAGATGCTTAGATATCAGCAAAAAAATTACAGGCCATACTAAGAAACAGGAAGATATGCCCCAAAGGAACAAATTAAAACATCAGACAAGACATAGGATTTGAAACAACTAATCAATGATATTTAAAAAAAAAATCTAAATCAATTCAAGGAGTTGAAGGAAAATGTGGCTAGACATTAAGATATTACCATCTTAGTTAATATCTTAATTCTTAATTAAGATATTAATAGATACTAGGTGAGCATAACGAAGAATTTGAAAGTTTGAACAGAAAAATAACAGAACTCATGGGAATGAAAGACACTATGGATGAGATTAAAAAATACATTAGATGGGAAGCGGCTGTGGCTCAATCGGTAGGGCTCCCGTTTACCATATGGGAGGCCCCGGGTTCGGTTCCCGGGGCCTCCTGGTGAGGGCAGGCCCGCCCGCACGGCGTGGTTGGCTGACCCAGCGAGCACAAGCAGCAAGGTAGGGATAAATGAATAAATAAAATAAAAATCTTTAAAAAAAAAAAAAAAAAAATACATTAGAGGCATACAACAACAGATTTGAACAGGTAGAAGAAAGGATTAGTGACTTAGAGGACAGGACATCTGAAATTGAAGAAACAGAAGAAAAGAATGGAAAAAATTGAGCAGAGGCACAGAGAGTTTAATGAGAGCACAAAGCACACTAACATACATGTCATGGGTGTTCCAGAAGGAGAAGATAAGAAAAAAGGGGCAGAAAGAATATTTAAGGAAATAATGGCTGAAAATTTCCCAATTCTTATGAAAGAAATTAAAATCCACATCCAATAAGCACAACGTACTCCAAACAGAATAAATCTGAACAGGTCTAGTCCAAGACACATACTTATCAGAATGTCAAATGCCAAAGATAAAGGTGGACTTCCGAAAGCGGCAAGAGAAAAGTGATCCATCACATACAAGGAACATTTAATAGGACCTAGTGTGGATTTCTCATCAGAAACCACAGAGGCGAAAAGGCAGTGGTATGATATATTTATGATACTGAAAGAGTGAAACTGCCAGCCAAGAATTCTTTATCCAGCAAAACTGTCCTTCAAAAATGAGGGTGAGTTTAAAATATTCATAGATAAACTGAAACTAAGAGTTCATTAACCAGAGGTCAGCCCAATAAGAAATACTAAAGGGAGTACTGTAGCCTGAAAGGAAAAGACAGAAGAGAGAGCCTTGGAAAAGACTGTAGAAATGAAGATTATCAGAAAGGGTAACTAAAAAGGTTAAAGACAGACAAAAATAAGAGATGACACATTAAAGGCAAAGGATAAAATGTTAAACAGAATGTTAATGGACTGAATTCCCCAATCAAAAGACACAGACTGAAAGAATGGATAAAAAATATGCGCCATCTATATGTTGTCTACAAGAGACTCAGCTTAGACCTAAATATACAAGTAGGCTGAAAATGAAAGCCTGGAAAAGGATATTTCAGGAAAGTAGTAACCAAAAAAAAAAAAAAAAAAAGAGCAGGGGTGTTATACTAATATCAGATAAAACAGACTTTAAATACAAAACTGTCTTAAGAGATAAAGAAGGACCTTATATATTAATGAAAGGGACAATCCACCAGGAAGAAATAACAAATCATAAATACTTATGCACCTAACCAGGGTGCCCCAAAATACAGGAGGCGAACACTGGCAAAAGTGGGCAGAAATAGACACCTCTACAATAATAGCTGGAGACTTAGACCACCCTCATTAGAAAGAACATCTAGAAAATGGGTAGATAGGGAAACAGAGAACCTGAACTATAATATGATAATATAATATGATAAACGAACTAGACTTAACAGACATATATAGACATATATAGAACACTGCACCCCAAATCAGCTGGAACACCCATTCTTTTCAAGTGCTCATGGATCTTTCTCCAGAATAGAGCACATTTTAGGTCACAAAACATGCTTCAATAAACTTAAAAAGTTTGAAATTATAAAAAGCACTTATAACATAAGTCATAACAGAATGACACAGGAAATCAATTCTAGGCAAAGAACGGCAAATTTGCAACTATATGGAGGTTAAACAACACAGTCTTAAACATTCAGTGGGTTAAAGAAGAAATTTCAAGAGAAATCAGTATATATATCTCGAGACAAATGAAAATGAGAACACAACATATCAAAACTTATGGGATGCAGTGAAGGCAGTGCTGAAATTTATAGCCCTAAATGCCTATATTGAAAAGAAAGAAAAAGCTAAAATCAAAGACCTAAGTGGATGCCTGGAGAAACCTAGAAAAAGAACAGTAAACTAATCCCAAAACAAGCAGAAGGAAAGAAATAACAAAGATTATAATAGACATAAATGAAACTTAGAAAAAAAAAACAATAGAATCAACACAACCAAAAGCTGGTTCTTTCAGAATATCAACAAAATTGACAAACCTTTAGCTAGACTAACAGAAAAAAGTGAGAATAAATAAAATCAGAAATGAGTGGAGGGGCATTACTACTGACCCCAAAGAAATAAAAAGGATCATATGAGGATATTATGAAAAATTATGCCAACAATTAAGACAACCTAGATAAAATGGACAAATTCTTAGAAACACACGAACAACCTACACTGACTCAAGAAGAAATACAAGACTTCAACAGGCCAAATGCAAGTAAAGAGATTGAATCAGTCATTTAAAAACCTCCCAAAGATGAAAAGCCCAGGATCAGATGGCTTCACAGGTAAATTCTATGAACCATTCCAAGAAGAATTAATATCAATCCTGCTCAAACTCTTTCAAAAAATTTAAGAGGAAGGAACACTACCTAAATCATTTTATGAAGCCAACCTTACACTAATACCAAAGCCAGATAAAGATACTACAAGTAAAGAAAATTACAGACCCATCTCTAATGAATACAAATGCAAAAATTTTCAACAAAATACTTGCAAATAGAATTCAACAGCTTATTACAAGAATCATGCCTTGATCAAGTGGGTTTTATACCTGGTATGCAAGGGTGGTTCAACACAAGAAAATCAATTAACGTAATACACCACATTAACAAATCAAAGGGGAAAAACCACATATCATCTGGATTGAGGCAGAAAAGGCATTTGAAAAAATCCAGCATTGTTTCTTGATTAAAAATACTTCAAAAGATAGGAATAGAAGGAAACTTCCTCAACATTCGCCACTGTTATTCAACATTGTGCTAGAAGTTCTAGCTAGAGCAACTAAGCAAGAAAAAGAAAAAAAAAAAAGGCATCTAAATCAGTAAAGAAGAGGTAAAACTATTTGCAGATGACATGATTCTAAATTTAGAAAATCCTGAAATATCTACAACAAAGCTACTAGAGCTAATAAGGTCAGCAAAGTGGAAGGATACAAGATGAAAATGCAAAAATCAGTAGTGTTTCTATACACTAGTAATGAACAATTTGACAAGGAATTCAAGAAAAAAAAAATCCATTTACAAAGGCAACTAAGAGAATCAAATATCTAGGAATTAATTTAACCAAGGATGTAAAGGACTTGTACTCAGAAAACTAGAAAATACTGCTAGAAGAAATCAAAGAAGACCTAAATAAATGGAAGGACATTCCATGTTCATGAACTGGAAGACCAACTCTTGTTAAGATGCCAATTCTACCTAAACTGATTTATAGATTCAATGCAATCCAAATCAAAATTCCAACAGCTTCCTTTACAGAAATGGAAAAGTCAATTACTAAATTTATTTGGATGGGACAGGGGCCTCAAATAGCCAAAACTGTCTTTAAAAAGAACAAAGTCAGAAGACTCATATTTCCTGTATTTAAAGCTTATTACAAAACTCAGTTGTCAAAACAGCATGATATCGGCATACAGATAGACATATTGACGAGCGGAATTGCATTTAGAGCTCAGAAATATACCCTCACCTCTATGCTCAATCGATTTCTGACAAGGCTACCAAGCTCATTCAGCTGGACCAGAACAGACTCTTCAACAAATGGTGCTTGGAGAACTGGATATACATATCCTAAAGAATAAAAGAGGGCTCCTATCTGACACACTATACAAAAATTAACTCAAAATGGATCAAAGACCTAAATATAAAAGCCAGGACCATAAAACTACTAGTAGAAAATGGAGGAAAGCATCTTCAAGACCTGGTGATAGGAGGTAGTTTCTTAGACCTTACCCCCAAAAATGAGCAACAAAAGAATAAATAAATACTTTTTTTGTTTTGAAGGACTTTGTCAAGAAGGTAAAAAGCAGTCAACTCAATGGAAGAAAATATTTGGAAACCACATATCTGATAAATATTTAATATCCATGATTTTTAAAGAGATCCTACAACTCAATGTTAAAAAACACATGACCCAATTAAAAAAAGGGCAAAAGACTTGAATAGACATTTTTCCAAAGAGGAAATATAAATGGCAAAATACACGATGAAAAAATGTTCAACACCACTAGCTATTAAGGAAATGCAAATCAAAATTACAATGAGGTATCATTTCACATCTATTAGAATGGCCACTATTAAAAGAATCAGAAAACTACATGTTGGCAAGGATGTAGAGAAACAGCAACACTTATTCACTGTTGGTGGGACTATAGAGTGATGCACCCACTTTGGAAGACTGGTAGTTTCTCAGGGAGTTCAATATAGAATTGTCATATGATCTGGCAATCCCATTACTAGTTATATACTCAGAAAAACTGAAAGGATGCAAACAGACATTTGCACACCGATGTTCATGGTGGCATTATTCAGTATTGCCAAAAGATGGAAACAACTCAGGTTCCCATTAACTGATTAATGGATAAATAAATTGTGGTATATACATACGATGGAATATTATTCATTTGAAAACATGAAATTGTGAAGCATATGACAACATGGATGAACCTTGAAGACATTATGTTGAGTGAAGCAAAACAGACACAAAAGGACAAATATTGTATGAACTCACTAATATTAACTGAAAATAATGAGCACACTCATGGAATTTATAGCTAGAATATGGGTCACCAACAGCAGATAAAGAATGGGGGGGTGGGGGGGACGGATATGGCTCAAGTGGTTGGGTGTCCATCTCCCATATGGAGGGACAATCCCCAGGACCTCCCGGTTTAAAAAAAAAAAAAAATAGGGAACTGAGGCTTAATTTGTACAGAATTTGTAATAAGGTTGATTGTAAATGTTTGGAAATAGAGGTGACAGTAGCACATTATAGTGAATATAATTAGCAGTGCTAATATATGGGTATGATTGTGGTTTCGTGGTTGAAAGGGAAAGTTTAGGGTCGTGCATGTCACTAGAAGGAAAGCTAAAGGATGAAACATGGGACTGTAATGCATAGTGAACCCTCTCATGGACAGAGTGTGGTTAATAGTGCAAAAATAAGAATGTTTTCCATGAATAAGAACAAATATGCATTAATATTACAAGATTTTAATAAGAGGGTGATATTTGGGCAAAAATACACCTAAAGCAAAGTATGGATTGTAGGAAATAGTAATATATTAATATTTTTCCACCAATTGTTAAAAAAAAGAATTATAAGTGAAAGCAACCAGACACAAAGTACTACATGTTTTACTCCATTGATTTAAAAAATGTAAATATAAATAAATTTATAGAGACAGAATTAGATTAGCAGTTATGTATGGCAGGGGAGGGACAGAGGGATTGAGAGGTGACTGCTAAAGGGTAGGGCCTTTTTTTTGGAGTAATGAAAATGCTCTAATATTGCTTGTAGTGATGAATACACAACTCTGTGATTATACCAAAAGAATTTAATATACACTTTAGGTGGACTGTAGGTTATGTGAATATGTCTCAATGAAACTAAAAAAAATTTAAAATTAAAAAAAAAAAAAAAAAAGGAAAGGTACTTATCATGTCAAAACTCAAAGTCCTAAGTAAAAAAAAAGAAAAGAAAGGTAACACAATTTCTTCTGTTTCCCATTTGGAAAAAGATTGCCTTTCCTTTGAATAAAATATACCACATGACCAAAAGCAAACCTTTCTGTGTTAGTAATATCATTTTATACTGTATCTTCGTTGTAACTCCACAACCGATGCTTCCAAGTAAAAGTGCTTAAGTTATTATTATAATTTACGACACGGGCTGTCAATGAAAACATTTTAATACCTCTTTGCACTTTTACTAACAATGTAATTTAATTTCTGTATTTCCTTCCACTCTCTCAGAGTTTATTCGCAGGTGTGTTAGCTCTTTATGCTGCCCACGAGCTTCCACTTCATCCTAGGCCCGGGCACTGAGCCGCAGCTCACCCTTCCCCACGTTCCCTGCAGCACCCTGCTGCCTCCCATGACCTCCCCACCCACCATCGTCCCATCGCCCAGTGACCATCGGCTTATTCTTGGAGGACTTCAATATTTATTTTCAATTTCAAGCGCAGGCCAGTGTTAGCAGTTCCCTGCACATCCGCTTCTACTAGTCAAACTCCCGTCCCATTCTTTTCAACTTTTATTGTCTCCTTCCACTGAGTCCTACTGACAAGGGCCAAGGGATGTGTACTTTTGCACCACACAGACCAACAAATTAAACTTATACAAGTAGAGGACACAAACGCTTATTATCCAATTCTGAATGTTCTATACAGAGACATAAGCAATGCACTGCAGACTGAAATAATTGTCACTTTAAAGACAAACTGGTGAATGAATTCTATCGTAATGAAATCAGCTACAGCAAAGAAGTAGCATTTATAGCGAATCTTCAGAACAGAATGAGCTTTGCAGAGTGACACAATGAACACAGAACTGCTTCAGGATTCAACCACATACACACGGCCTACCCCATTCTCCCTGCCACAATGAAAAATTCTTCAGAGATACTGGGCAAAAAATAGGAACTGTAATAGGTTAGTTTTCCACCAAGAAAATCCACATGAGCTAAAGAAACAGCCAAGTAGCTGAAAATGTCTACAAAGTGACAAAACGAGCAAAAGAGGTTTTCATGACATTTAATTGCATCACGGCAGTGCCAGGAGGCTCTCTTCCAGGTGAGAGTCCTCACCTGATGGCCGGAAGCCCCTGTGAGGTGAAGTGAGTCAGCAGTCGTTTCTTCTCCTCTGCAGGTGACCCAGGACCACCGCTGAAGCCTGGCCCCCCTCCCCTCCCGTCATTCGCAGGTGCTGACTGGCACCTGCAGAAGACACTGCAGGCACGTCAGGACGGATGCCATGCAGGACCACCTGACGCCCATCCCAGCCACCTGGTCTCCCGCCTCTGAGAAGCTGAGGTTAAAAAGGCCCACAAGGGGTGCCGCTGAGGGCGCCAGCGCTGTGTGCCACTCCTCCGCTGCCCCCTCACCTCAAACCACCCGAAGAGGCGGACAAGGGTCCCCCAGACATCCAGGGACACGGGCTGGGGCTGCCTGAAGCCTGAGAAGTCAGTCTAAAGGTGAGATTCTATGGCTGTGGCCACGGGGCAGAAGCTGAAAGACGGCCCTGGAAGGAAACTGCTCCCCGCTGGTGACAGAGTGCGCGATTCCCACCAACAAAGCAGGCCCCAGGAAGAGGACTGGCCAGGCGCTGCCCTGAAAGGCAGCCTCCCCTGAGCCAGATATGCTGTGTCAACTCCTGGAGTTAATAAGTAGGGTGGAGGTCACCGGAGAGGTTAGAGGAGGGACAGCTGAGGGTCAATCTGTGCAGAACTGGTATAAAGGTTGTTCATCAATCCTTGGAAATGAATAGAAATGGTGAAAGCACATCAGTGTTTGTGGCTAGCAGAGCTAATATTTGGGTATGACAGTGGTTGAGAGGGAAAGTCTAAGGTCACGTATATTCTAAAAAGAAAGCTAAAAACTGTAACAGACTGACTAGCACAGTGAAACCATATGTGAAATGCATATGTAAGACTGTTTTTCTTTGAAACAGAACAAATGTATATTAATGATATACGATGTTAATAGCACGCAAAAATACAAGCAAGGCAAACTATGGGCAGTGGTTAAAGACAATAATCTTCCATTAAGGGTAAAAAAAAAAAAGAAATATACTAAGTGAAAGAAATTAGACAAAAGGTACTACATATGGTTTGACTCCATCTATACAAAATACAAATACAAATAAATTAGAGAGACAGAAAGAGACCAGCAGCTACGTATGGCAGGGGAAGCACAGAGAGATTGAGAGCTGATTAGTAAGGGGTAGTTACTTTGTGTGTTTTTTGCTTATTATTATTATTGGAGTAATGAAAATGGTCTAATATTGATTGAAGTGATGAATGCACAACTCTGTGAGTATACCAAATACCACTGACTGTACACTTTGGAAGGACTGTATGCTTTATGAATATGTATCAACAAAACTGATTTTTTTTTTTAAAGACAGCCTTCCAAGAGCCTACTGCCAAGAGGGATGACGATAAGCCACAGAGAAGGAGTTCCAAAGCTGGGGGCAGAGGGAGGACGCAGGGGTCAGGTGGAGGAGACGGGCGAGGGGGGCTGCCCCGGGAGGTACCAGCAGGACAATCTCCCAGGAATCTACCAAAGGGAAACACACACCTGCCCTCCAGAGGACACTGTGCCAGGGAGAATGTGCCAGCACTGCCCAACGGGCTTTTTTTCCTTAAAGCTCTCTAGGCCTAAACGTATAAGAGTCAAAAACAGAAAAAGTGAGGGAGAGAAGAGGTGGTGCAAGAGAGGAAGCCAGCATCAACTTTCCCACCGCAGACTTCCGAGCCTGCAGACATGCAAGCTGGTGGCGGGGAGGAGTTCCAAGTTAGAGTCACTAGAATTTGAGTGTTCTGGTGTCAGGACAGGAGCTGCGCCCTGCTGAATACTCTTAATTAAACTGGCCCTCAGCTGGTACCATTGGGTAGAGTGACACACAGTTGTCCATCTTAAGGTTCGGACATTCATCTTCACTGAACAGTCTGGACAACTAGCTAGTGGTGGTGCTGAGCTGGCTCCTTTTACAGATCTTTGGAACAAACCACTGTGAGATGAAGTCAGTCAATACGCTCTCAAAAACTGTTTAAATAAAGCCTGAGAGCATCTATAGATTTCAGAGATAGAAGCATTTCCAGATCTCATCTCCTGTGCAGGGCTGTAGCACCAGCACCCAAGCACCTTCCTTCCCTGCAGGGGCAGAGTTCCACTTCACCCCCAACGAAAGAACAAGGGAAGGAGCAGAGCCACAGACAAGCCACGTTTCAGCACCGCCATAAAAACACTCCACAGCGCCTCAGCTCTCCATTCCCGCTCTGGGGCAAGAGAATCGCTCCTCAAGCCCAATTTTTCTGTGGTAGAATCAGAGCGTCCCTTTGTTGAGCTCTTCTCCTTGCCAAGCGCTGGTTGCTGCTTTCGCACTCAGGACACCTCCTGCACGCACAGTGGACACGTGTCCGAGCGCGCCACCGGTCTGGCCACCATCTTACACCGGTTACTTCCTTCTCTGATAGTCACGATCCTTCCTGGTGTCTAAAATGGAGATGTTAACAGTACTTACCTCCCAGGATTTGGGAGGACTGAGATACTTTATGTAGAGCACTTAGCACAGCGCACCCCATGGAGGAAGTAGTTCCCTTAAACGCAGTGCCTGCCCTCCCTCCCCCCACCTCGCTGCAGGTCCTACAGGAGGCTGTGGGGCGGGCGCGGCCAGATGTCCCATTTCCACGACTGCCCTCACTATCGTCTGAATAGCGTCACATTGAAGAGGATGTTACTGGCGGTATTTCCAGTCCAACGATGGAAATATCTAAAAAGAGAAGTGATGTCCCAGGGCTTTCTCCATGATCACCAGCCAGCCACCTTCTTACTGCAATAGGGCCAAGGGCACTAGGCGGCAGCCTATTTTTTTTTCTAGTCCCGAATTAAAGTACTCATCCACTTCAAAGTCTGGACGGATTCCAACCATCTTTGTATAACTGCTGTGTTGAAATAACTTTCCCTACTTTTATAACCTTGAGTCCAAAAATATCTAAGTGCCATGTTTTTCTTTTAACCTAAATATTCCAAAATTAAGGGTAAGAATTTTTTAAAAATCAGGGCATCAAATGCACAGCTAAAGCAGAGATGAAAATGTGTACACAATTATTAAAAATTAAGCTTTAATTAAGCTTTTCGTTTTCTATTATAGTTATAAAAATACTGAGCTATTTAAGATATGGACCATAAATTCCTGATGCCACAGAGTTATTTTGAGGGGTCTGTGATTCCAAGGATGGTCTGCAAATTGAAAGAATTAAAGAGTAATTACTCCTGTGTGAAGTTCTGGGAATTTATTTAAACATTATAAACCTTGAGAATGAATTCTAAAAATTCTTCTGACTATGAATGTATTCAATAGATTCCTGTTAAAAGTTCTTCTGAATTCAAATTATCTGTGGATCAAAAATCCACAGAACTGGAAAATCTAGATTTAAAAAATTACCTACGAATCTAAGAGACAACTGGGCTATTAAAGTATCATCATAATGAATTATCCATTTTCTGAAAATCAAATAGACTTTTATGCATCTCTGAGTTTCAAAATTCAAAAATTAAAATTTCACAAACTATATATGAACAAAGAAAAGTAGCAACTGGCGGATCTTAAGTGCAGTAAATTTTATTTCTACATTTAAGTAAGTAGATGGTGGCACATCATTTGCTTGCCTACTTAAATCTTCTATTAATATAAACAGGATGTTTATTCTGGCACAAACCGAAAGATTGAGTCGAAGCACTTACGTGCCTTAGGACAATGAGAACGAACATCTAAGCTGGACTAAGACTGCTGAAGGAAAACCATCCTGAACGTGTCTGGAAAGAAGCTGGGCGGAGGGGCTCAGAAAAGCAGGCGGGGGATAGCCCAGGGCTAAGAGGCTGACACTTGGGGCTGTACAGGGCTGTGGCGACCTCCCGCCTTTGTTTTGCTCTTGCCATTGCTTCCCCATTCTATTTCACTGCCACAGACTCCACCCACAATTAGCAACCTGGCTAATTACAAAAAGGCAAGAGGTGAGGCTGCCAATACTCTCCCTCTTCCTGCTCAGAAACCTCAGCCCCCATGCGGGCAATCCCGCTCCCCAAGGACCAGGGCTCAGCCTATCTGCCCCCAGCAGGCTCCAGCGGTGCCTGTTTTTGTATATAAAGTTCTCCTGGAACGCGGCCATGCCCTTCCTTTAGCATGCTGCCTACAGCTGCTTTGGGGCAACAACGGCACGTCTGAGCAGCCGTGACAGAGGCCGCACGGCCTGCAAAGCCGAAAATACCTACTGTCTTCCCGTTCGTGTTAAATAAGCCCTGATACAGGTTTTCGGTCTGTCTGATACGTATTGATAGCTTATAAAGGGACCCTGTGAAAGTCAAGCATGTAAGAATTACACACTCTCAGGATCCTCTCGGGAGAATTTGTGATTCCACACAGTAAAACACTGCTGCAATGATTTTAGCCTGGAAAACACCTTGGCCACGAGACTTTTCCTCAGTAAAGCACCGCAGCACATGCAGCTCAGAGCACTGTAAGTCCCCAGCAGTCTCTCCAAGATAGAGGAGCTGCAGAGGCCACAGGGTGAGCAGACTTCCTGTGTGGAGGTTCTCCGCCTCCGGAGCCACCCAGCCCTCGCCTGGGGAGCTTCTGAAAGGCCTGGTCAGGCCCCACCCTCTGACATTCTTATCTAATTGGCCTTGGGTGGAGCCCGGGCTGACTGGGAGGCAGCAACCAGAAGTGATTACTGTACTTTGGTTCTAAAATCATTTATCTGTAGCTGGTCAGACCAATCTGATGATCTGTAGCTGCTATATATGATGACCACTCTCAGGTACTGATGACAAAATCACACCGTCTACCTAAAAAAAGAGTGCTTAACTCTAGTTATTCTAACAGGAAGGCGTACATCTACTTCCTCTGGTGTTAGTGCTTAGAAATTATTTTCTTTATAAGCGCCTCAGGCCGTCTAGGCCATATCTATTTCCCAGGCAGAGTCACAGGCTAAAGAAGTTCACACGCTCTGTAAACATTCTGAATTGTTCCTAACAGATTTTTCCCCTGAGCAGGTACTGGGGACAAGTGTGGTCAAGAATGGAGTAAATGTCTGTATGTATTGTGAGAATTTTGATTTTTACCCATAATAAAAAAAAAAAAAAAAGAATGGAGTGATTGGGCTTGCTGTCCGCGTACTTGGGGATCAGGCGACATCATTCTTTGATGCTCTGTATTCCTCACGGTCCTTTTAGCGTGTATGACTGTGTGCTCCATAGCTATCTGCCTCAAACTACTTAATAAATACTCATAGAGTACTCCTTCTCAGTCAGGCACTGTTCTCAGGACTTTATAAATAGGAGTAATTTTCCTAATAACCCTATAAGGCAGGTGTTATCATCCCCATTTTGCAGGTGAAACTGAGGCACAGAGAAGTTAAGTAAATTGCCTGCGGTCACCAGGTGGTAAGAGGAGGAGCCAGGATTTGAACTGGGGCAGTTTGGGTCAAAAGTCCCTGCTCTTAATCACCGTTAGGCCGCCAGGCATGAAAAGCAGTGCCACCAAGTCAGAAAGCACGTTGGTCTTTAACATGTTGCTGTATAAGCATGGTAAGAACGACTGACTCATGAATAAACAGATTTTAGGTAGAAAAAATAACATACACATTCTCAGAATTACTCCAAGTATTCAATACACTTCAGCTGTGCTAAATAACTCTTGATGTTTCAATGTTCTACAAACCTACACAAAGGAAATACTCCAGTCTGTCTCCATCGTAAAATGCACATAAAAGAACATCAGCAACTTCTCATATCCTTACATATCATTTCATTGTCGCAGCAGGGCTAAAGTGTGTAAGAAAACACACCTGAAATATTCTGAAATAACATTACTAGAGCTATATTTGCAACCTCAAACGGCTGTGCAGGTGGTGCTGCCGCTCGGTTACAGGGGATTTATGGTGTAAACACGGAGAACCGGCATGTGTAACGTGCAGCTGCCACATAAGAATCTGCTCATTAACAAGCTCAAAGCGCCCCACAAAAAGCAAAAAGGCCGACAGCTCAAACGTCATCACAAAAGAAATCCCTAGAGATGACAACTGCACAGTTTAGTATCCACTACTAAGTAATTTCAACTTACGGTAAAGACAATGAGAATTTTCATATTTAGTTATGTTTTTTTCTTGCAGAACAAAACAAAACTGCAAACTCTGCAATTAGTAAGAAATATGTGCTTTCTTAATGCTAGAAATGGTAGATGTGCGATGGATAGTAATTTGTGGAAATAGGAAGAAAACAGCATCTGCTGTGTGCCTGTCACTATACTGTGTTTTTCATATTTTAAATTTTAAAAATAATTTCATGTGATCTGTAGGAAACTGCAGCTCAAAAGATTAAGCAAATGCTCAAATTAAGTCGGATGTGGTGGTGGGCAGACCTCAACACGGCTCTTCAGCCTCCTAAGTCTGATGTGCTTTTCACTTGTTTCTCATTGTTTCCAGATGAAAATCCTGACCATAACATATTCGGCATCAATTTTAGGGATTAATTTGGCATTCATCAGGTATAAATTTTACCACTGATTATCTTCACTGTACTAAGATCACCATCAATAACCACATGTACGTATTTCATACCAAATGAAGTTAAAATAAGAGCACTCCAGATATTTTTAAATATTTACATTTAGAAATCAGAAGCCTCTTGGTTTTTATTAATCAAAACTGAAGACATAAAAAATATAAAGAATGAGCAAACATCTGTGTCCTCATCGCCCAGATTAAGCTGCCAACTAGGAACTCCTTGGAGGAAGGGGCTGGGCTGCTGCTGGGTCTGAACCCGTGGGCTCCGGGGGTGCAGAGGGGAGCAGAGTCGCCCCCCCTCCCCGGGCTCCCCGCTCCCCTTGACCAGCGGCTACAAGCATTTATCAGCTTCAGTGATTCTGCTCACAATGGATTGCTGGAATTGCAAAGGGAGAGCTACCTTAAACAGCTCCCGCTCAGACAGGACAGGCGGAAAGCTGGGAAGCCAGCACAGCCCAGACCAGGGGGACCTGCCCATCTTCAGGCATCTCCCCCCTGCTTCCTCAGGTCCCCTTCCAAAGAGGCACATCCGCCTGAAATTCAGGAGTCCAGACCCACTCCTATTTTTACGTAAGCAGAAGAGGCAACCTAGAGCCATGCATTGGAAGCAGAGCCCCAAAAGATCAAACGGTTACAGAGGAGCAGGCAACCAAAACTGTGGACTGGAAGAGGCATGTGGAATTCCTTGTGGCTGAGAATGAAAAATTAAGGAAGGAAAATAGCTACAAGTTGAAAGGGCCAGGCTTCTAAAAGGTCCAGGAGAAAAGGAGCAGGATGTAGATACTGATTTTGTAGGAAAACCAGAGCTGTGGAGTTTGCCACCACATTCAGAGACTGCTACAGCCTCTTCAACCTGGCAGAAATTTGCAGGAAAATTGGGGAAGCCCAAGACATTGCAATACCCTTGGCTTTTCCATCTCCAGAACCCTACAGAGCCCTCTGGGTACATTCTCGAAGGGTTTATGAATAATCACAGTGGAAGGCCACAGAAGAGGTGAGAAGAGAAAATAAAACCATTAACCCAGCAAAGAAAATCAAAAATGGAACACCACATGCCAGGGCGATCCCAGAGATGTACTACTATCTGGCATACTTTAGAGAAGAGGCGTCACCAGGATTCAGAAAACAGTCACTGGGAAATATGTCATACATCTGACTTGAGCTAATGATTCTGGACTTGGCTGACACTAACTAAACTCTCAGAAGCTCACTTTTCTCCTGGTACAAACCAAATGGCTACCGGGAATAATTTTTTCGAGCAACAATTACTTTTCTTATCTTCAGGGTTAAAATGTTTAAAAGTATGCTATGTATAGTTAAGCTATAATGCCAGAAATGATAATGTCCTAAATAATAGGATGGCCTAAGGGATTGCCTTGTATTTGATACATGATTTCTATCATCACTGGCTGTGTGCATTTTGTTAATGCACTTTTTCTTTGTTTAAATAAGGTGTGTGAGATACATACCTTTAGATGAAACTGTATGTGCCACATTTTGTACTACTCATAACATAATGATAACCTCAAGACTCTCAGGAGAAATAGTTAAATTTCTATTTCATGAAGAAAGGAACCAAATCATTATTAGTTATGCTTTTTTAAAAATGGCCAGTTAACATTATTAATCAGGGTGCATTTTAAGTTCTAACTTTTTCTGTTTATTGTATAATGCATCATTTGAAAATACCAAGGAACTATCCTTCTGCTTTTAATGTTGCATGAGTGGAAGTAATGCTGGTTGGCAATAACTGATTGTAAGAAATCAATTAAGTAATTGTGCTTAAAAAAAAAAAAAGAAACCCTCAAAGGTGTACCATCCTCAACTGCCTTCCTCGCAGAGTAACCATTCTCCTACATTTCTTTATATTTTTGCTTCACATTATTTCTAAGCAACAGAATACTGCTTCACATGTTTAGGTTTTATATAACTAGCATCATGCTATTTTTGTTATTTGCTTTTGGTACTTATCATGTTTATGAATTTTATCCATGCTGACATACATAAACCTACCATGTAATTCCTTCATTTCTCATAGTATTTTAAAAGTTTCTATTCTAAGAGCTCTGTTTTCAGATGTTTTATGCCTCTGTACGTCTGCTTACATGCAATGCCTATCTTTGACATTGTTCTGAACAGTCTACTCAGAACACAGCTCAGTGGCAAAACTTCTACTTGTACATATACAGGCTGTTTAATTATAAGACACATCCTCAGAACCCAACAATCCCAAATCTAGGAATCTAGCCAAATCCCAGCTCAGGATGGTAAAGGTGCACATAGGTGTTCACTGCAGCACTGTTTAGAAGAGTGAAAGTATCCACTAATGGCGTTAGTTAATTAAAGATATTATGGTACATCCATACTCTGGAACATAACACAAACGTGAAAAAGCAGGATAGAGCATACCATGGTGGTATTTTAAAGTATGTCCACAAATCCTTTGATATCCCTCCCTTCAGAATGTGAAGCCTAATTACACTTTTCGTGTATATGGACTGCTTTAGATTCCTAAGCTGCTTAAAACTAATACTATGAAATGGGCTGGCTTAAAAAATGGGTTTTTTTAGCTTATAGTTTGAGGCCAGGAAAATGTCCAGATCAAGGCATCATCAAGCAATCTTGGCTCCTCTGTCACATGGCAAGGCACATGGTGGCATCTGCTGGTCTCTCCCTTCTCTTCTGGGTTTCGCTGATTTCAGCTTCTTGCTTCTGTGGCTCGCTCGCTCTCTCTCTCTCTCTCTCTCTCTCTTCATTCAGCTTATAAAGGACTCCAGTAATGGGATTAAGACCCGTCCTGAATGAGGTGGGTCACACCCTAACTGAGGTAGCCTCATCAAAAGACCCTACTTAGAATGGGTTCACACATTCCGAAATGGATTCCATTTAAGAGTCTATTTTACTGGGATACATACTGCTTCAAACTACCACACAGGCCTCACCTAAAGAAGAGAATACAGCTGAAGAGATGCTATATGACTTCAGAGTCTACGTCATAAAAAGAAGAGCTTCCGCCTGGCTCTCTTGGATCACTCACTCCTGGGGAAGCCAACGCCATGTTGTGAAGACACTCAAGCAGCCCTAAGGGAAAGCTCTTGTGGAGAAGAAATGAGGCCTTCTGCCAAAGCCGGGTGAGCTATTCATCTTGGAAGTGAATCCTTCAGCTCCACTCAAGCCTTCACAACTGCAACCTGAGATTTGACCCCAGCTAAGTACCATGCTAAGCCACTCCCAAACTCCTGATCCACAGGAACCATGAGATGATATAGGTTTTTTGTTTGTTTGTTTGTTTGTTTGTTTGTTTTTTAACCGGGAGGTCCCAGGGATCGAACCCGGGTCCCTCCATATGGGAGACGGACGCCCAACCAGTTGAGCCACATCCGACTCCCAGATGATATAGTTTTACACCAACTAAATTCTGAGGTGATTTGTTATGTATCAACAGACATGTACTAAGTAAGATTAATAACTCATAGATAAGTTGCAGAACATTATGTATATGAATATTTTGTACATTTATAACAATTAACAGTGATTATTTCTAGAGAGTTGGTTTGAAGGGAAAGATAGAAACAAGACACTTATTTTTTGTTTCTTATGCTTTTGCACTGCTCGAAGGATTAAATGAATGTATTATTAACTTTGACAATTTTTAAAGAACCTATAAAGATTTTTAAAAATCCATAAATTTTTAAGCTGACTTTTTAAAATTAATCTCCCCTTACCCCCTTGCATAACAGCAAAATTACCATAATTTTAGACACACTGCTAACACATTCTATTATGTGGTTTCCTAGTTGATTGCTGATTAAAAACAGCAAATTGAGAAAGGAGTGGGCTATAAGAGGGAGGCATAATGCCAATACAAAGACATGACAGTTGAGGCTGACAGAAAAAAGGGAGACAAAAGCTAAAATAAGCCATTCAACTGTAGGAACAAAGACCCCCACGTACCCCAGAAGCCTCTGAGAATGTAATTGTCTCACAAGACTATGATGATAATAACAATATTTATAAAGCAGTGAATAGTCTATTAAGGATTCCACATACAGAATTTCATTTTATCCCACAATAAATCCTGAGGTACACAGGAGAAGGATTATTATTGCCATTTTACAGATTTGGAAACATACTCAGGAGTGACCGGAGTCAGAGTACAAGAGGTCTTGAATTCCATTCTAAGAGTTCAAAGTTGATTATGAAGCTAATACTATTTATCTGACACTGAGAAGGGTCCAAGCTTGTAGCCGAGAGCCCCATGCTACCACAGCCAGAGCCAGCTTCCCCTCTAGACCATCCGACTCTACTTATTCCACGCTCTCCTAGCAACCTTTTCAGAAATAGAGTCTTGGTGAAAGGCAAAAATATGTTTTTATCAGGGTTTTCTGGAAGTCCTGGTGAAGGCAGAAAATCTCTGTGTTTGTTGAGGATGCAGAAGTGGAAAAGAAAATCCTACTTAATATCAATCTGTATTCTCAAGAGAGTAGTATATATGTCTGCCAATCTATCTACTTGAGATTCTCAAGCAGCAGCCAGGTTTATGAGAAAGAAACACAGGTTTTTGAGAAAAATCAAAATTGTGGCACAGTCATTTTCTAATTTTATAACTCCTCACCTCTAAAATAAGGGAAATAATACTTACATGGTGGTTGCGTGGAGTGCAAAAAACAGGAATGAAATATCTTGTGCCATGCTTGGCAACAATGTATGTTCAACAAATGGTTACCATCATCCTCATCTTACAACAGGCTATGTGTAAATAAAAATGGCCCTTTCCACACCTCTGCTCATGCCGTGCCCTCCAAAGATATGTCTGATTTCCTTCACTCCATCTCTGGATGCCATATCCACTCAGACCTAGCTCCAAAATTTTCCTCACTGAAAGTGGCCTCTCTCTCTTCTGAATGCCCACTTAGCACTTTTATTATCACACAGCATAATGGTCTTCTAGCATAACTCTTTTTGGTCCTATTATCTTCCAATTCAATTATAAGCATCCTGAGAGCAGCAGCTAAGTCCTGTTAGCCTCTATAGTTCAATCAAAACCCACAATTGTCTGTTTAGTCAACAGGAAGTTTTGTGTCTGGGTATATACATCAGTTAATTTACATTCTATAGCAGAAACCAAACAGGTTTTCTAATTGCAAAAGTTTTTACTGTCTGGGAACAAGCTCTGGAATTAAGTTAGAGGTTCTTTTTTTTTTGCAGGTTCTCCTTTCACAAGCTTTAAGTTTGTGGTTGGAATACACTATATCTTATCTTCATCCTCCATATCTCCTTAACTCACTGATAAACACTCCCAGAAAGATGAGAAGGTGAAAATTCAGGCTTCTCTAGACACATGCATAGCCTAGATGAATAACTTGTCCTTTGTGAATCTCCTTTTATCACAGCAAGTTGTTATCTTAGAAGTGTGCCTTGTCATAAAATGATCATGACATTTTTTATAAGGTGAATGTGTATTCTTTCCTACTTCTCTGCATGGAGAAAATATCCTTGGTTTTCCTGGACAAATTGACAGAGTATTTACATTTAGGCTCCAGTTCTTTAGGATTTATACCGTTCCTTCTTTACCATTTCTTCCTTCACTTCTTGTTCTTCGTAATTCTTGATCATATACCACTTTAGCAGGGACCCAGTGATTATTTTTGAAACTGAACATAGTCAACAAAGAGTCCAAGAAAGGATTCAAATCTGAAGACAGCAAATGCACTCATTTAAACATGGTGGGATTTGACATGAATAGGCATAGACTATTTAGGAAATTGAAAAGGCAGCTGTGAACAACAGTGTTTATCAGGAAGACAGTGTGTTCATATGCTGAGTTTGGCTAAGAGAGAGGCCACATTTGAGCAACAAGGAGGCTTCCAGGAGGTAACTCTTAGGCAGTGTATAATACTAGGCTAAGTTTCTATTTCACAAGAAAAGGTTCAAGTACAATCATCAATACCCAGGGCCTGCCGTAATAGTCTGTCTTCCTTCACTAGGCACTGCCCTTGCACCCAGGGGATTCTTGCTGCCCTATGAGAGAATGTAGCAGAGCTCCACAGAATGGGCATTCAATATTCTTTCGGTTATCGTGTGGATCTCCACCCACGGAGACAATGTCCCAGAATACCTGAACATATTCCTATGTCTTAGGGGCATGCCCCAGGTGAACCCCTCCCCAAGCATCCCCACATCGCGGACACCCCACACCGGTGATCCCCTGCCACTGCTGTGACCCTTCTGTGATCCGAAACCTCTCAAAAATGAGGCCAACAAAATAACCAAATAAAATAAGAAAATGAAATAATTTTAAAAAATAACCAATAAAATACAAAAAAAATTAAAACAATTTGCAATAATAAAAAAATAATTTAGACATTGTGTCTTTCATCACTGTAAGATCTGTTGTCCTGTATGTACAGTGACATTTTCTTCCATATATTCCCCCAGTGTCTTATTTTTTTTTTCATTTTATCTTCAAAGGAGCTTTAGGATAAGAAAAGTCACATAGAGAACACAGGTGACTCCCATATACCCAATGCCCTCCTCCTTTCCCCCTCTTCTCTTATTTTTATTTAATTTTAATTTTTTTTTTTTTAAGATATTTAAGTTACATTAATGTTACACAAAAAGTATAGGGATTCCCATGTTCCCCACCTCCCACACCTCCCACACCCTCCCACATAAACATCATTCGTGTGGCACATCACCTGCAATGGATATACACATCCTGGGGCTTTGCCACTAAGCACGGACCATAGTTCACATCATAGACCACACTCTCTCCCACACAGTGCTGCATGGTATATGCTGATGTAAAATGGCCTGTATCTGTCGCTGCAATGTCACTCAGGTAATTCCCAAGTCCCGAAAAAGCCCCTGTATTACAACTGCTTTTCCCTCTCCCTGCCCCCAAAGTGTCCAGTGGCCACTGGCTCCACATTCATGAAATTTCTTCCATTGCTTCAATCACAATAGGTCTATAACAGAATACCAGTAAGTCCACTCTAGTCCATAAAAAATACGGAACGCTCCACGGATTTGTGTGTCATCCTTGCACAGTGGTCGTGCTAATCTTCTCTGTATCGTTCCAATTTTAGTATATGTGCTGCCAAAGCGAGCACCCTCTTCTCTTATTAATAACATTTCATATGTGGATGGTACATTTGTTACAATTGGTGTATAAATTCTGAAGCACTGCTACTACTAACCATGGTCAATGGTTTACATTATGGTTTACATTTTGGATCATATACTTGTATAGGTTTTGACAAAATTTGAAGTAGCCTATATCTGTTATTCCAAGATCATGCTGAACAATTCTAATGTCCCCCAAAATGCCCAACATTCCATCTACTCTTCCCCACCCTTCCCCTCGGAACCTATGATAATCACTAAGTTTCCATTTTTGAAGAATAAGATTCATAGTTATCTGTAACAATATTGGGAGCTTGGCAGATTGGTCTGTTTTCTTTTACTAGGCACTGCCTTGTTCTCCAGGGATTCTTGCCCCTCTAATTGAGAACACAGCAGTTGTCCCCAGGATGGGAGTTTAATATTTTCTTGTTTATTGTGTAGGTAACACACTATGACAAGACAAACACTTAGATCTTCCATAGAGGCCTGCCCCAGGTGCACCCTAACCCATATACCACCCCCGACCCACCAACACCCTACACCAGTAACCCTCCCCTGCCATATTTGCCAAAAGGACATTTCCAACATTAGAGGTTTAACCACAGACCTACAAATCCCCAGAGTTCATCTGCTCCTTCCCCTCACAGGCCAGCACTGCCAAATCCAATCATGTCACTGCACCACTGTCACACCCACCCACCGCTCAACCACACCCTTCCACCTTACCATAGATTTTGCCCTTATGGGCATCAGGCTCACCACCCTCTACTCCCTGTCTCCTGCAAAGCTATCTTCCAGACTCTAGCTCTGTGAGTCTGCTCAATTTGCTTAATTCTTATCAGTGAAGTCATGTAATATTTGTCCTTCAGTGACTGGCTTGCTTCACTCAACATAAGGTCTTCAAGATTCATCCATGTTATCATGTTATCTCGTATGTTAATACTGCATTCCTGGGAAGCGGCTGTGGCTCAATTGGTTGGGCTCCCCTTTACCATATGGGAGGTGCAGGGTTCAACTCCCGGTGAAGGTAAGGCGGCCCGCATGGCGCAGTGAGATGGCACACCAAGGTGACGCAACAAAGGGAGACAAGCAGACACAGAAAAATGCACAGCAAATGGACACAGCGAGAACAAGCAGCAAGGGAGGGATAAATAAATAAATAAATCTTAAATAAATACTGCATTCCTTCTTATAGCTGAGTAACATTCCACTGTATGTATATACCACAATTTGCTTATCCATTCATATACTGATGGACATTTCGGATGCTTCCAACTTTTGGCAATAGTGCCACTGCGAACATCGGTGTGCATATATCTGTTCATGTCCCAGCTTTCAATTCTTCTGAGTATATACCCAGCAGTGGAATTGCTGGATCATATGGCAGCTCTATAGTTAGCTTCCTTAAGAACCACCAAACTGCCCTCCACATTGGCTGCACCATTTTACATTCCCACCAGCACTGGATAAGCATTCCCATTCCTCCACATCTTCTCCAACACTTGTAGTCCTCTGTTTTTTTAACAGTCGCCAGTCTAATGGGTGTAAAGTGATAGCTTATTGTAGTTTTGATTTGCATTTCCCTAATAGCTAGAGATGTTGAGCATCTTTTCAAGTGCTTTTTAGTCATTTGTATTTCTTCTTTGGAGAAGTGTCTATTCAAATCTCTTGCCCATTTTTTTTAAAGGTGTTGTCTTTTTATTTTCGAGATGTAGGATTTCTTTACATATGCTGGATATTAGGCCCCTATCGGATAGATGGTTACCAAATATATTCTCCCATTGAGTAGGCTGCCTTTTCACTTTCTTGACAAACTCCTTTGAAGTGCAAAAGTTTTTAATTTTGAGGAGGTCCCATTTATCTATTTTTTCTTTCATTGCTCGTGCTTTAGGTGTAAAGTTTATGAAACCATTTCCTACTACATGATCTCATAGATGCTTCTCTACATTACCTTCTAGGAGTTTTATGGATTTGGCTCTTAAATTTAGATCTTTGATCCACCTTGAGTTAATTTTTGTATAAGGTGTGAGATGGTGTTCCTCTCTCATTCTTTTGGATATGGATATCCAGTTCTCCAAGCACCATTTGTTGAAGAGGCCATTCTCTCCCAGTTGAGTGGGCTTGGTGGCCTTGTTGAAGATCAGTTGACTGTATATGTGAGGTTCTATATCAGAGCTCTCAATTTGGTTCCACTGGTCAGTATGTCTATCCTAGTGCCAATATTATGCAGTTTTGACCACTGTAGCATTGTGGTGTGTTTTAAAGTCAGGTAGTGAGATACCTCCAGTTTTATTTTTCTTTTTCAATATGTCTTTGGCTATTTGGGGACCCTTGCTCTTCCAAATAAATTTCATAGTTAGTTTTTCCAATTCAGTAAAAAACGCTGTTGTAATTTTTACTGGGATTGCATTAAATCTGCAAAACAATTTGGGTAGGACAGATATCTGAATGATGTTTAGTCTTCCAATCCATGAACAGGGAATTTTCTTCTATTTAGGTCCTCTTGGATTTCCTTTAACAATGTTGTATAGTTTTCTGCATACAAGTCCTTTACATCTTTAGTTAAGTTTATTCCTAAGTATTTGATTATTTTGGTTGCTATTATAAACGGAACTTTTTTCTTGATTTCCTCCTCAGACTGCTCATTATTGGTGTACAGAAATGCTATTGATTTTTGCGCACTGATCATATATCCTACCACTTTACTGAACTCGTTTATCAGCTCTAGAAGCTTTGCTGTAGATTTCTCAGGGCTTTCTATGTATAGGATCATGCCATCTGCAAACAGTGAAAATTTTACTTCTTATTTTCCTATCTGGATGCCTTTTATATGTTTTTCTTGGATACGTGTTTGAGCAAGTACTTCTAACACAATGTTAAATAAGAGCAGTGACAGTGGGGATCCTTGTCTTGTTCCCGATCTTAGAGGGAAAGCTTTTAGTCTTTCACCATTGATTATGATGTTAGCTGTGGGTTTTTCATATAAACCCTATATCATGTTGAGATAGTTCCTTCTATTTCTATCTTTTGGAGTGTTTTTATAAGGAAAGAGTGCTGTATTTTGTCAAATGCTTTTTCTGCAACGAGAGATTACCATGTGATTTTTTTCTTTCGATCTATTAATGTAGTGTATTACATTGATTGATTTTCTTATGTTGAACCATCCTTGCATACCAAGGATGAAACCCACTTGGTCACGGTGTATAAATCGTTTGACGGGTTGTTGAATACTATTAGTAAGTATTTTGTTGAGGATTTTAACATCAAGGTTCATCAGAGAGATTGGTCTGTAAATTTACTTCCTTGTGGTATCTTTATTTGACTTTGGTATTAGGGTAATGTTGGCATCATAGAATGAGTTACACAATGTTCCCTCCACTTCTATTTTTTTTCTGAAGCATTTAAACAGGATTGGTGTTAGGTCTTTCCAGAATGTTTGGCAGAATTCACCTGTGAAGCCATCTGGTCCTGGGCTCCTCTTAGTTGGGAGATTTTTGATGACTAATTCAATCTCGTTACTTGTGATTGGTCTGTTGAATTAATCAATTTCTTCTTTCATCAATGTAGGCTGCTTGTGTCTTTCTATAAACTTGTCCATTTCCTCTAAGTTATCCATCTTGTTGGTGTACAATGTTTCAAAGTATCCTCTTAAGATACTCTTTATTTCTGTGGGATCAGTAGTGATATCCCCTTCCTCGTTTCTTATTTTATGTATTTGCATCTTCTTTTTTATTCTCTATTAGTCTAGCTAAGGGTTTAATTTTATTAATCTTCTCAAAGAACCAACTTTTGTTTTTGTTAATTTTTTCTAGTACTTTATTATTTTCAATTTCATTTAGTCCTGCTCTAGTCTTTGTTACTTCATTCTTTCTACTTGCTTTGGGATTAGTTTGTTTTTCTTTATATAATTCCTCCAGGTGTGAGCAGTTAGGTCTTTGATTTTAGCTCTTTCTTCTTTTTTTAATATAGGCATTTATGGCTATAAATTTCCCTCTCAGCATTGCTTTTGCTGCATCTGATAGGATCTGATATGTTGTGTTATCATTTTCATTCGTTTCAAGGTAGTTACTGATTTCTTCTGCAATCTCCTCCTTCACCCACTGAATGTCTAAGAATGTGTTTTTTAACTTCCATATCTTTGTGCCTAATCTGGTTTTCTGGCCCTTACTGATTTCCAGCTTCATTCCATTGTGGTCAGAGGAATTACTTTGTATAATCTCAATCTTCCTGAATTAATTGAGAGTTGTTCTGTGGCCTAGCATGTGGTCTATCCTGGAGAATGATCCATGTGAGCTCGAGAAGAATGTATATCCCACTGTATTTGGGTGCAATGTTCTGTCTATGTCTATTAGGTCCAGGTCCTTTACCATATTACCTAGGTCTTTGTTTCTTTATTGATCCTCTGCTGAGATGTTCTGTCTAATGGTGATAATGGTGCATTAAAGTCCCACACTGTAATTGTAGAGGCATCTTTCTACTTTGTTTTTCCAATGTTTGCCTCATGAATTTTTTTTTAAAGATTTATTTACTTTTTTTTTTTTAATCCATTTTAACACACGTCCCCCCCCCACCCTCCCCCCCCGGTTTTTGCTATTTTGTGGTCATTTGTTGGGCAATTCTTTATGTCTGTTTCCTGCTCTCTCCTCTCATCCTTCTCCTCCCGTCTTCACCAGGATTCCATCCTGGGAACCTCCGATGTGGGAGAGGTGTTCTGCCACCTGCGCCACTTCAGTTCCTGTTTTTTTGGCGCATCTCATCTTGGCTCTCCCCTGCATCTCTCTCCTGTTACGCTGTCATCTTGCTGCATGGTCCGGCGGGGCCTGGGGGCTCATCTGCGCACCTTCTATATTTTTCTTTATTTTACCAGGAGGTCCCGGGGATCGAACCCAGGCCCCTTCATATGGGAAACAGACGCCCAACCATTTGAGCCACATCCACTCCTGCCTCATGAATTCTGAGGCACCCTGGTTAGGTGCAAAAATGTTTATGATTGTTTTTTCTTCTTCATAGATTACCTCTTTCGTTAATATATAGTGCCCTTATTTGTCTCTTACAATAGTTTTGCATTTAAAGTCTATTTTTCCAATATTAGTATAGCTACTCCTGCCCTTTTTTTGTTATTGTTTGCATGTAAAATTGTTTTCCAACCATTCACTTTCAACCTCCTTGCATCCCTGGGTCTAAGGTGAGTTTCTTGTAGACAACATATAGATGGGTCATATTTCCTTATTCATTCTGCCCATCTGTGTCTCTTGATTGGAGAGTTTGATTCATTAACATTCAATGTTATTACTGTCAAGGCATTACTTAAATTAGCCATATTTTCTTTAGGGTTTATATATGTCATAAGTTGTTTTTATTTCTCTTTTTATCTTTTTAGTTATTCTTACCAATAATCTTCCTTCCTATACTCTCCTCCAACCCTCTCCCTCCTGTTTTTTTCCTTTCAACCTGCAGAACTCCCTATCGTATTTCTTGAAGGGCAGGTTTCTTGTTGATATACTCTCTTAATTTCTGTTTATCTGTGAATATTTTGAGCTCGCCTTCATTTTTGAATGTCAGCCTTGCTGGATATAAAATTCTTGGCTGACTGTTTTCTTTTAGCACCTTAACAATGTCACACCACTGCCTTCTTGCCACCATGGTTTCAGATGAGAAACCAGCACTTAATCTTATTGAGCTTCCCTTGTATGTGATGGTTCTCTTTTCTCTTGGTGCTTTCAGTGTTCTCTCTGTCTTGAGCATTGGACAGTTTGATAAGTATATGTCTTGGGGTAGGCCTGTTAGGATTTTTACTGTTTGGGGTGTGCTGCCCTTTCTGGACATGTACGTCCATGTCCCTGAAAAGCATTGGGAAATTCTCAGCCATTATTTCCTCTAACACTCCTTCTGCCCCCTTTCCCTTCTCTTCTCCCTCTGGGATGCCTATAATGTGTATGTTTGTGTGTTTCGTGTTGTCATTCATGTCTTTAAGTCCCTGCTGAATTTTTTCTTTTTATCTATCTGTTCTATTGCTTGTCTGAATAACTTTTGACAAGGGTTCCGAGTCCACCCAATGGGAAAAGAAGTGACTCTTCAACAAATGGTGCTGGGAAAACTGGATCTCCATATGCAAAAGAATGAAGAGGGACCCCGACCACACAACAAATAAAAAATGGATCAAAGACCTAAATGTATGAACCCAAACTATAAAACTCCTAGAACAAAACATAGGAAAGGGGATGGGGTATATGGGAATGTCCTATATTTTTTTATGTAACATGTAATCTAAAGCGTCTTTAAAAATTAAAAAAAAAAAGAACATTAAAAAAAAATAGGAAGCATCTCAGGAACTCATGTTAAGCAACGGTTTCTTAGACTACACTAGAAGCATAAGTAGCAAAAGAAAAAATAGATAAATGGGACTTCACCAAAATTAAAAAACTTTTGTCCATCAAAGGATTTCATCATGAAAATAAAAAGCAACTTAAAGGATGGAAGAAAATATTTGGAAACCATAAATCTGTCAACTCAACAACGAAAAGACAACCCAATTTAAAAATGGGCAAAAGGTTTAAATTAACATTTCTTTAAATTAACATTTCTTCAAAGAAGATATACAAATGACCAAAAGCACATGAAAAGATGCTCAATATCATTAGGCATTAAGGAAATGCTAATCAAAACCACAATGAGATACCAGTTCACACCCACTAGAATGGCTACTGTGGTGCTTTAAAGGATGTGTACCCCAGAAATACATGTTCTTAAATCTAATCCATTCCCATGGGTGTAAACCCACTGTAAGTAGGACTTTTTAATAAGGTTACTTAGGTTAAGGTGTGTCCCACCTCATTCAGGATGGGTCTTAATCCTATTATTGGAGTCCTTTATGAATGGAATGAAACAGACATGAGGGAGAAAAGCCACAGAAGCAAGAAGCTGAAATTAACGAAACCTGGAAGAGAAGGGAGAGACCAGCAGACACCACCATGTGCCTTGCCATGTGACAGAGGAGCCAAGGATCGCTGGCAGATGGTCTTTGGGAAGAAAGCATCACCTTGATGATGCCTTGATTTGGATATTTCCTGGCCTCAAAACTGTGAGCTAATAAATTCCCATGGTTTAAGCCAAACCATTTCATGGTATTTGCTAGGGCAGCCTAGGAAACTAAAACAGTTACTATTAAAAATCTGAAAATTACAAATGTTCGAGAGCAAGTGGAGAACTAGGAACACTCATTCATTGCTAGTGGCAATGTAAAATGGTGCAGCTGCTGTGGAAGACAGTTTGGCAGGTCCTCAGATAGTTAAGTATAGAATTACCATATGACCTAGCAATCCCACTTCTAGGTATATATCCAAAAAATTGAAAGCAAGGACTTGAACACATATTTGCACACCAATGTTCATGTTGGCATTATTCACAATTGCCAAAAGATGGAAGCAACCAAGTGTCCATCAACTGATGAAAGGCTTAACACAATGTGGTATATACACACAGTGGCATATTTGTGAGCTGTAAAAAGGAATGAAGTTCTGATGCATGTGACAACATGGATGAACCTTGAAGACAACAGGTTGAGTGAAATAAACCAGACCCAAAAGAATAAATATTGTATGATCTCACCAATATGAAATAATTAGAAAAAGGAAATTCATAGAGTCAGAAACTAGAATACAGGTTAACAGAGGCTGGAGTGGGGGTAGGGAATGGGGAGTTAATGTTTAATTAATACAGAGTTTCTGTTTGGGGTGATGGAAAAGTCTTGGTAATGGATAATGGTGATGGTAGCACAACATTATGAATGTAATTAACACTACTGAATTGTCTATGTGAAAGTGGTTAAAATGGGAAATTTTAGGCTGTATGCATATTACCAAAACAAAAACAAAAACAGAATTTTACAGTACAGTGAACCTAAGGCAAACTACAGACTACAGTTACTAGTATAATAATAATAATAGTTTCAATTGTGAGAAAAGGACCACAACCAGGCAGTGTTGTTAGTAGGGAGAGCTGGGCGTGAGTGGGTATGTATAGGAACTGCACACTTCCTGCATGATTGTTCTGTGAACCTACAACTTCTCTTTAAAAAAAAAAAAAAATGCCTTAAAAGGTTTTTTTTCCTCCCTATATCAGAAATTAAATGGTCAACAGGGCAATTACTTTACAAAGCTAACAAATATGCTGCGATCGTGGGAAACGATCCGTCTCCAATTCAATAATGGAAGAACACTTTTGCCATAGCTCATATATGAGTATGATATAAAGCTGACGAGTAAATGTTTCTGAAGTGAACGGAGACTATTAACTATCGGGCACTTTCTCCGAGTCAGGGAAAATCACTGTTACTTCTGATTGTGGCTATGTCGCTGGAGCAGTGACCATCTGTTTTGCCTGCCCAGCTCTTGTCCCTGGTTGTTTTTAACAGCTGCCCACTCTTCCTTGGGGGGACCAACCCTCCCTCATTCCACAGGGTTTGGAGGGGCTGCCAGTGGCCACATGGGGCCAATCAGACTCTTTAAGCTTGAACAGAGTACACTAGAAGGAAAAGGGCTGACGCTGTCATTTTGATGGCAACGCCCAAAGACATTTCCTGTTACGTCCTGTTCCTGAAATCCCTCCCTGCACTTGGTCTAGGTCACCTTTTTTTTCCCCTTCGATTTTGTGAGTGACCCAGTATATGTCCAACAATTCCCTGTTGGCCTTATCAGCTAGACTTGGTTTCTGTCGCTTGCAACCAAAGAATTCTAACAACATCATTTAATTTTGGGGTGATATTTACTTTTCTTCCTCCTGTTACTTTTTATTTTTCATAATCATGGAATCATCCTTGTGGTTTCTCTTCAGTTTTGTTGTTTTTTTTTTTGCCAACAGAATGTACTTTTCAACTTGTGCCAGCAGAAGATTACATTAAACTCCATTTATTGAAAGGCAAGCTTTGGTGCACCATCTGGAAGCTTCTAAAATTAGACTTTCCTCTTTGAAAAGATCTTTGTCTCTCCTCTATGAACCTTTGACTTTCGCCTTGAAAAAATTTTTTTAAATTAACAAACATGAGAACGTGGAAGCCTGTGTCTCTGTGCTGCAATGTTATTATACTTATGCCAAGTCAACTGTACTATTTTCAGTTCAAAAGTAAACTTAAAATCCTAGCATTCTGGGAGCAGATGTGGCTTAAGCGGATGAGCGCCTCCTTCCCACATGGGAGGTCCTGGGTTTGGTCCCTGGTGCCTCCTAAAAACAAAAGAAACAAACAACGAGCAAATAAATGAAAGAACCAACTCAGGGGAGCCCACGTGGCTCAGTGGTTGAGCTGGCTTCCCACATACGAGGTCCGGGGCTCCATCTCTGGCCCCAGTACCTAAAAAAAAAAAAAAAAAAATGCTAGCATTTAACCAAACAAAAGCTTTGCCTCTTATACACAGCACCTTTTACTGGTAAACTATTACAGATTTCATATGCAGCTAGAATCTGAATTTTTAGGAACCTAATATCTAAAACAGTTATTCTGCAAAGTTTTTGGGTCACAGTGGTATGGAACCTAGAATTATACACAAGAACATTCTCTATCAAGCCTAGTATGTACGGAGGTTAACTTCCCCTTACAGAAACAGTAATGTGTAAGCTGTATTTGTGATGCAAGTTTCATTAGTACAATGATGCTGTAGTATGCACGTGCTGTCCTTGGTATATCAGTTACCATAAAGATTGCTGAATAGCAGAGCTACTTCCTGAAGTGGAAGTTCTGTGAATAAGAAGGATGCAGTCATGGCAAAACTTGGAGTAAGCAACAAGTCTTGGAAGGAAAACTTATTCCTCAAACAAATTTGAAACTGAACACTTCTCTTCTCTGACGAGTCAAGAATTTAAAGGTTCACCGAAGGATCACATGTATGGTACTTTTACATTTACTTAATTTTCACATACAGTTAAGAATTAATATAATCCCTATTTCAGAAAGGGGGAAGCCCAATAGGTTAAATAAGCCAAAAACAAAAAACATACATCTTAGGAAAAAGATGAGTGAGGTCTTCCACTGATTTTTTCCCTAAATCCTGTGATCTCTCCCTAACAATACCCTGGGAGCCCCTTGGATTTATACCATTTGATGGCATCATTTTCTGGATTAAATCTGTACATTCTATTTGCAGGTAATAAGGACAGGAGAGTTGATTTCCCTAGAAAATGTTTAAAAAAATGATTCCACTGTGCTTTTCATTTTCTCCCTCTGCCTTTTTATCTTCTCTTACTACATCCTTCAGAATCCAACTGGAAAGTTTTGAAGCTTCGCCCCACACAGAGTCGGGTCTGGCATCCCGCGTTTTCCCACTGGGTCTCGGGAGCAGGTTCGCACCTAACGGCTGCTGTTGTTTAGGTGAGTGTGACCACAAGGACATGCAGGGGTGACTCCCTTTTCACCCTGCAGCCCAGCACTCCACCTGGCACTCAGGAGCCACAGCGTCACTGTTTGCAAAATGTAAAAAGACAGCCCTTCATCCGTAAAAGGAGGTGGGCCAATACAATCCATAGTTTCAGAGCTTTTAAATTCACCCCTTCCTTTACTTAGAAGTATCCGTATTGCTCCTTTCCTTAAAATTTCTATAGTTCAATGCGAATATTCTCACTGTCCTGATTCTGTGATAATCAGGGTGGGCTAAACATTCGCTATATTAGAAACCATGCATGTGTCCCCAGACCTCGTTTTCCTCCCTAGGTCTGGTTTTTAGAATGCTGGTGATAAACTAAGCCTGATTAATTATATGTCCATCCTGTATGGGAAAAGACTGTAACTCTAGGTAGCTCTGGTCAACCTTAAGAGATATAGCAGGGGGCTATATCTGGTTGGCGTCCATCTCCCATATGGAGGGACCTGGGTTCGATCCCCGGGACCTCCTGGTAAAAATTTAAAAAATATATAGAAGGTGCGTGGGCCGCCAGGCCCTGTGCGCGGGCGCACCACCAGTTCCCGCGAGCCACACAGCAAGATGATGACATAATAGGAGAGTGACACAGGGAGAGGCAAGATGAGACGCACCGAAAAACCAGCAACTAAGGTTGCGCGGGCAGGATGCCTCTCTCCTACATCAGAGATTCCAAGGATTGAATCCCAGTGAAGACAGGAGGAGAAGGATGAGAAGAGAGGGCAGAAAATGGACACAGAGTTGCCCAGCGAATGGACACAGAAACAGCAAAAACGGGGGGGAGGGGGAAGGGGTGTAAAAATGGATAAAAGTAAATAAATAAATAAATCCTTAAAAAAGGAAGAAAAAAAAATTTTCTATAGTACTAACGGTATTGGTGAAAAATAATTCACACAGCAATGACTGGATCTTTGATTATATTAAGAAGCGATAATTTTAAAAATCCTGATAATGGTATTGTGATTATGCTTAAAGCAGCCCTCATGTATATACGTGAAACACACAATCTCAAAGCATGCACATTTTTACAACAAAAGCTATAAAAGAAGTATCCCATAAGGTTTAACCCAATTTACTCTCAAGAGCAGGGAAGATTAACATTTCATTATTTGTAAAGTTGCCTGCTGTTTGCTTTCCTTTTTCTTTTTGTCACACTGTAATGTGAAAGAGTTAGGAGAGAAGTGATTTGGGGTGAAGGTTAGCTTTGTTTAATGTTCACAAATAATCCAAGCACAATTGTTAAGAATAGACGCATTAAATTAATGTAAGTAGAATAAAAGTTTCATGAATAGACTTCTCAACTATTTCCACTACAGCTTTTCATGTAAATAAATCTTTCGGTTCTGAAATTTCTCTAAAGAAAAATTGTACATTTTTGGAGATTTAGTCTTTATTCTCTTTTGGTAGCAAATGGGCTTTTACTAAATTTAATAAAGTTTACCACAATAACAAAAATATCGTGCCTCTAATAGAACTACTACTATTCTGTTGCCTCTTGTCCCATCTCTCCCACCCACATCCCCATCCTCACCCCCACCAAACCAGCTTCCAACTTGGACCACTGCAATGTTTTGTTTGGGGCGGGTTTTAATGGGCTGAGAGAAGACCCAAAACCAGAATCTTTGTATTTTCTGTATATCTCCACCAATTAAGATTTTATAATTCCTTACTTTCTGAGGTTTACCTTACAAACAAGTCTTTCTTTTTTTCCTGCTCAGCAGCCAGTATTCTCTACCTCCCTCACATACCCAAAGGTGGGAGTGGGCGCCTCCAGCCACTCTCTAAATCAGTGGTTCTAACTTCAGCTACACGCTAGAATTACTGGAGCATGTTTTCAAGCTACTCTCCCACCCCAGATGCAGACTTAATTCGTCTGAAGTGGGGCCCAGATCAGAATTTCTAAGTTTCCAGCTACTTTTAAAGCGCTGCTAAGTTTGAGAAATTCCACTCTAAGCTTTCTTCCAGTTGCAAAGTTTTAAATTCTTTTTATTAAAATGTGATAATAAAACTAAACAATAGTTTTTAAGATTCAAGTAATCATTTCTCCTGCAAGAAACATCTTCAATAACTAGGTCATGCAGGGAAGTTATAACTGCCTAATTTTAGTGTTTACTCCCCCATCCCACCTTTCTAAAAATAACGAAGCACAATGAAAGTGGGACTCTGCACTTTCTATTGGATCCCTCATTTCCCCCCCTTACTCTCTTCCTCTGCCTTTTGTCACTAGGCTCTCCCACTTCGGACAGAGCTCTGCTCACCCACCCCCTCCAGGGATCTCTCAGCTGTTTCCTTTCTTAATTTCTCATGCCCATAAGCATCTCCCCAAACCAGGTGTCTGGTTTTGACCTGGACAATAAAACATCTGAGCTCAAACCCACATCCCCAGCGAGCCACCCTTTCCTCTCACCTGCCCCACCCCATCCATCAGCAAAGCAGCTCTTTTCGTCTCCACCGCGGCCATCCCAGACCATCAGCCACTGGGACTAATTTAACGGGCTCCTCATTCCGACCTTACCGCCCCTGGAAGAACCTTTGTGGAAATAAAGATCGTATGACTCTGCTCCTTCAGGTCCTGCAATGAAGTCTCACTGCACTGCACAGTAAGACCCAAACTCCCCGAGGGGCTTCGGCAACTGCCAGCAATAAAGCCTCACCACACCCCCTTCACCTCCGCACCTTTATTACCCTCCTTCAGGTCAGTGCAGAGCCAGCAGCAAGGTGCTCTCACCTTCTGAACCACCCAGCCCACCCCCGTTTTCCACACCCCTCCTCTGCATCAGGGCCTTGGGGCAGGGGGGCGGGTGGGGCAGGGAAGAGAGTTTTATGCAAACAAAAAAAAGACAAAAAAAACCCACACGGAGTGCCCAGGGACACAGTAATACAATTATGGCAACTCTCCCGTTAACATTGAAGCTCTTTTTCTCCCTAATTCTAAAGTGAAAGGCACTGGCTCCAAGTAAAGGCCTCGCTGGCTCGCAGGCGGTAATTTATTTTGAGGAAGGAACTCCCCCTGTCTAATCTCACCGCTAAGGCAGGGTGAGCCAGCACAATAATTGGTTTCCCCTCCACAGAGCATTCATTTACCCCTCACGTTTACAACGACAACGTGCACCAGCCTGGTGCTCGGTGCGGGGCGTGCGGTGGGGAGTGAAATCAGCACTGGCCCGTCCCTGAAGGGCTGACTACATTCTGGTTGGGAGAACGACTTCAATGAAGCAGCACACAAGCGAAGAGTACACCTGTAAACTACACGGACCTCAGGAAGCCCAGGACTGGGGGTCTGCCAAGGCCGGGAAGGCAAGGACTGCACCTGAGGAAGGGGCGCCTGAGCAGAAACTTGAAGGCTGAGGAGGTGTTACTAGACAAAGGAAAAGGGGGCAGGAAAAGCTCAGGGTGGCAGGAATAGCATGTGCAAAGGCCCTGTGGCAGAAGAGTCCGGAGGGACCCAAAAAAGGCCAGTGTGGCTGCAGAGCAGGCGAACAGTCTGAGATGAAGCTGAAAGGCTGATGATGTGATGAGAGCTAACAATCAACAGTGCTCAGTTTGTGTCAGAAGCTGTTTTAAGTGCTTTCCATGGTATCTTATTTATGCCCATTCTGCTCCATGAGAGAGAGAAACATATTGTCAGTTCTATTTTACAGATGGAACTGAGGCAGAGACAGGTTAGGTAACTTGCCCAATTTCACTTACAGCAAGTCAATTATTTTTCTCTTTGTATCTTTCCCTAAATAAAACAGACTATATATACTGGGGGGAAAAAAACCTTAAAAGTAATGAATCAAATTCATGGGGGGGGGGTGGAGGGAGGGAGTAATCAAACCAGTTCTTACTGGAAAGTTGAGTAATTGACTAAAATTGTCACTTTTCAACCAGTTGCAATTTTGGTGTCATGAAGCTATAACCACAATGAAATGTTTTATAGGATAGAGCTCCCATTTTAACAAACTGTGCCTATGTGGTTAGGTTTGAGTTTAAATAAAAACTGAAAACAGTTGGAGTACTTTGAATAATGACTTAAAAAATATTTTGCTATATTTTCCAAAATTTCCATAAGAGTCATATATTATTATAAATATATATCATTATAATTCTATTACAGAAAAAAAATAAAATACAGAGAAGTAAAAAGATAACAAGCCAAACAGTTACTTTCCAATCCTAATTACAGCTTAACTAATCAAAAAACTAGACAAGGTCTCTTCCTAAGAACTTTATACATCTGGAAAAATTATTCTTGGGAAATCTCTATGTATTATACAACATTATCGGGTAAATTATCAATTTTAGACTGAAAGAAAAACACTATGAGCATCTAGAGACAAACCTGCCAGCTCTCTGTAAAAAAGGAATATTTAACAAAAAAGAAAGAAAAAAACGAAGTATTCAGCCCCAGGGGAGTCTATTTTTGTATTCAAATTAGAATTCATATTCAACAAGGACCTACTAAGTGTCCACTGGAAACCAGACGTTTGGCAGTTGGCTTTTTCTGCCCTAAGTCTATTTTTTTTTTTTTTGGCTTACATTTGACCTTCGTACACAATCTTTTATCTTGTTTGTTCTGCTTTTGAAAAAAGAAAAGTACATAAAATTCCCCCAAACTTCCGTTACTTTTCCCTTATTTCTACTATTGTTTTGCACTTCTCAGCTTCTAAGACTTTTGTGTCCTTTTCCAGTTCACGTATCTCCCTGACTCGTCCCCATTCATCGTGGCCCCCGTGACCCCCCCAATCCAAGCCCAGTTTTCCTGGGTTTTTCCAGAACTCCCACAACAGGCTGGTTGCTCGGCCCCATCTCTCCAGCCCTCAAAACGAGCTGCATGGCAGCTCACCGTTAAATGTTCCCTTTTAGAGTTCACATCTCAACCAAGGTCTTGATCTGAAAGGGAAGCATTCTGCCTGGCTTCCACATAGGATAGCCCTGCGTCACCAGGAACTCCGCCAGGACCGTTCCAGTCTATTACTACACCTGTGCAGGCAGTATGGGGTGCCTGGCGGTGGTAGCAGTTTCATAGTATTTATGAATTCCAAAAAAGGTACTTGATTATGTTTGTAAACTGGTTGGTTCCTCTGGGTGTGATAACCCTTGATTGTATTAGATTCAGCTGAGACGTCTGATTAAATTATGTTAAGATTAGGGCTTTGATTCAACCATGTCATTAGACTGTGACTCAGCGTTGAGTCCCAGCGCCCCTTGGTGAGCTGATAAACAGACTCTCACACGGAAGGAGATACACAGAGAAGATACACAGAGGATCATGTGGCCCAGGAAGAGAGATGAGCCTGATGCCAGCCTACAGCTGAGATCAGAAGAAGCTGGGACCACGGAGCCTGAAGAGGAAGGAGGAAGGAGGAAGGCTGAACCCTCGCAGACACAAATGACTTTGGGTGAAAAAGTACCTCTTATGGTACCTTGAGTTGGACTCTTTAGGGCCTTGTGACTGTAAGCTTTTACCCCAAATAAATACCCTTTATAAAAGCTAACAGAGTTCTGGTACTTTGCATCAGCACCCCTTTGGCTGACTAATACAGCAGTTTAGAATCTCTGTAGAATTGTAACGCTTGAAGATTAATCCTCACGTAAAGGGAAAAAAGACCCAGAGAAGTTACCTAAGTTGCCAGAATCTAATTTAGTGTCTCAAAGTACAACTCTTATCTTAAATATTGCATTTCCGTTTCCATTTTCATCTAATAGTCCTTTCAGAAATACAACACTTTACACAAAACAGAAGTACTATGAAATATGGGATCAGGTAGCTCGTGAATTCTGTCCACTTTAGTAAGCCTTAGGGTTTCATTTGAGTGTAACAGTTCAAACACAGAGCTCTTTAAGCCGCTTCCTAGTTTCCACTGCCCTGTTCCGAAGAAAGCCAAGCTCAAGCAGGCCCATCTGCTCAAAGCTGCGGTGGTCCCTGCCATGTCTGTGAGTAACACCTACCCTACGAGGGTGGCCCAAGTTACTGGCCTGAGCCAAAGGCAGCCGTGTACTGATGGAACGTAAGAGATCAGCCACTCTGGAACTGGCTTGGTGCAAATTTTACCTAAGAGCTTCAAACTGGTTAGTGGTAGCCTGCCCCTCGTATCTCTCTTTTTCTGAGAAGCACCAAAGCTGGGTGCTATGAGAAAGTTGTGTGCTGGCTGATGCTGAGCAGCTGTCCTGGTTACTGACAAAGCGAGGTGTTCGCTCTGGGCCGGTCACCTTCCCTTGTACTCTTGCACAAAGCCCTGTTATGAAAAATACGGGCATGGGTCTTCCTCGCGCCATTAAAGAGTAAATTCACCTAAAGACCTTCATATAAACCTCTGACTCTATGTGAAAGGGGAAGGAAATCCTTTTCTCCAAAAGCTGAAAATGCCATCACACCAGCCCCTGCATAAAAGAATGTGAGAAGTATAGCATAGAAATGATTAGGGCATATTAAAAAAATAGCCATTACGTATATCTCAGTGGTACAATTGGAAAATAACCACAATTTATGTTTCTTTGGCCTCAATTATCTAGATTATAAACACAGAAAAACGGCTATGGATAACACTGGAGCACGGGCCAGTACGTGTCTGCAAAATGTACAGAGTGTGCTTTGGTAAGACAAGTCAGTAACTACAAAATACATATTTGGGTCTAGAATTCAGCTCAACCAACATGTATTGCATCCCTACTAGCATCAGGCATAGTACTCGGTGCCAGGGATTAAAAAAATCATAAATCCCATTCTTAGGTAACTTAAGTATAGCTAGAGACTTAAAAAACAAACAAACAAAAAACAACCAGTTGAATCCAATATGGTTAAGTCCTATAAAGTAACCGGCACACAATGTTGTAAGTGGTATTACAGGCAGTCCCACTTTTCCAAAAATACATTCCTGGAATACACGTCATAAAGGAGTTTAACAAAAGGAGATGTAATTTTCCCCCTGGGGTTAGCAATAAATCAATTGCACTAAGTAGCACCAAATAAATTGATAATATGTTCAAAAGACAATTCTGCAACAACTGGGTCTATGCTCTTATAAAAAAAGAAAAATTTATGCATCATATAAAAATACACAAATTCAACGTGTTTCGTAAGGGTTTCAAGACTCGAAGAAGATACAGGAGGAATAAATAGTTATGTGAAGCATTACATATTATAACAAAAAAATTTTTGTTTTTTTTTGTATGGACTCTTTAATTCTGAGGCAGTGTTTTCTTTTTTTCTCAATAAATTTCCCTGTACAAGAAGGGTCATCTGAAACCATTCCACTGACTCTGGAGCTGATCTTAAATATTGCAGCTGATTTTTAATAATCATTTCCAGTTGCTAACAGCTGTGGTAATTATTTGCTAAAAAGTAGTTTTTAACCACTGTTTCAGGAAGTGTGATGGAGAAGCATAGGCTTTAAATACAAGACACTGCATATCAAATTCTGGACGTGCTACTTATTGCTCTATAATCTTGGGCAAATTTCTTAACCACTATAAGTTTCAGTTTCCCCAGATGTAAAATAAAAATACCTAACCTCATTGTGTTGTTGGGTTATGAAATGTCCGACAAGTGTCTTACGCATCGTAAGCACTCAAGAAATGGTGGCTATTGTTAATATTATTACTGTTAATATTATTTTTACCCTTCTCCTACGTTCTTTGTATTCAAAGTTCAGCAGTGCAAAATCAGCCAATAAAATCCAATAAGAAAAGACACCTGATAACTTAATAAAGTATTTTTAAAAAAAACAACTCCCATAGCTGCTCAACAATAACCACTGGAATCATCTGTCTGGTTTATTCCCCCAATGAAATGATTTCTATAGAATTACTAAAACCAGCATAAAAAGTAAATCCTGATTATATGCCACCAGAAACCAGTAGGAGAAGACAGAGATAATGAAGAGAAAATACAGAGGCAAACTGAGAACATCAACTAAATGGAGGATGAGCTGCCCACACGAATATACTCCATGAATTCAGGGACCTGGTCCGTTTTGTATCCTCAGCACCCAGGCCATGCCAGCGCATTGGAGACATTCGATAAATATGTGTTGAATGAAAGTAGAGAAAATGAGTCTAGTCACAGACTCTGCACCTTTCTCTAGTTCCTACCTCACTGAACTCTGACGAGTAAGGACAATGGGAAGGTAACCGGAATACTGCTTGCAAGAAACATCTTCGACGGTTTACCACTGATGCTTTTCAGCTTGGTGTCCCGTGTCTTTCCACGCTAGCAAACTGAGAGTGCCAAGGCAGGCTCCATCTGTCCAAAAGTATCATAAGCACAACCCTGACTGTTTCAACAGGGAAGCAAGATGGTGGGCAGAAGTCTTAAAATGTAAGCAGGGTCTTGTTTCACCAGCAGACTTACAAATTCGTATTTTGTACCTACAGGCAGAAGACAAAAACCTAAGGGCACATGAACCACAGCTAAAAATGTGCTTCAAAACTGAGAGTATGAAATTCCAATACGCTTCCAGTTTTAGAAACTTATTCGCATCTTTGTTGGACTGGGAAAAATCGATCCAGTGACCGATTATTTATTAAGGCATACAAGGGCAGGCTTTAAGGATTCATGGATGAATAACTCATGATTAGTGAACCAGTTTACATGTACTTCCCTGGCTGTCTTACTTTACATACCTTAGAAAGATGAAAAAATCTGAGCCTTTTTAAACTCACCTGTAGAGTTGGCAGTTTGTAGATGCGTAGAATTATCTGAGCCTGCAGATCCTATAAAAATAAAGAAACATCCCGTTATGAAAGAACATTTAATGTTTGACCAGGCACCTGTCCATGTGCTCCTTTCTGCCCAGGCTGGTGGGGCGTGGGGGAGGGGAGACTGGGCCACAGGAAGCTCTAGTCTTGCCACTGTTGCTATGAAACATACCTTCAGTGTGGGACTGCAATAGCGGATTCTTTCCTGACAGAAAATATCCAGCTTATGCAACACACACAGTATTTACTACGTGCTACCCACTCACGGAGGGTAACGGCTTGCCAAAGTTCACTTCACACAAGAGGCCGCAGTGATTGGTGATGGATTAACTCATTACCACGGCTTTTCTGAGTGGAGTGGGCTGGGACATCCGAGGAGGGGCTACTTCAGGTGCCACCAATGATCCTAACTTCACACATCAGAGAGCAGATGAAGTGGGTAGGCTTTTCACTTCAAATTTTAAGTCTTTTCAGTATAATTAATATTTAACCAGTTCCTTAAACTGTGGGGAAAAAAATACAATAATTCTATGCCCACGTTCCGCAACGTTTCAGAACGGTTTATTCACCTTGAGTCTTTGTAAAATGGAAGACTAAACACACACTCCACGTGGGAAGAGAGCAAGTGTATTATGGGTACTTTTGACAAAGATAAACCACACTTTCCTCCCCTCCCCCCCCCAAAAAAACAAACAAAAATCCACTCTCAAAGTCAAAGTAGGCAATAACAACTTGGAAGGAGCCATCTAACTGCTCCTGCAAATCTCTTCTTCTCTATAATCCACTTATCACAAAAGAACAGGTGTGAAGTTAAAGCTGGAAGAGATAAAGCTCAGTGGACAACACAGAAGTCTTTAGCAGCAAGTATCAATGACTACCAACATTATGCAGTGCTGAGGCCACGCCCGGCCTGGTGAGAAGCATGTTACCTACATGGGCTCACCTGCCCCTCCCAAGGATGCTGTGAGACAGGGGTCCTGTTTGGCAGTGATGGACCTGAGGCCCAGGAAAGGCCACCCACCTAGTGAGTGGACAGGGACCAGGCTGCTGGATTCCAAGGTCTGCACGTGTGAGTGCCAAAGCAGAAATGCTGATTTTCTACACACACCTGCTCCTTCCCCAGTCTTCCCAGTTGTTGCCTTACCAGCTGCTCAACCCCCAAACCGAGAGGTCACCCTTTGTTTCCTCCCTTTTCCTCGCTCTACCACCCCACCGTTAGCTCCACCCCTGCAAACAGATCCAGACTCCATCACTTTTCTCCATCACCACTGGCCATCACCTTTTGCCTGGACTACTGCAAGAGTCCCGTTTTTGTCTCCCTGCTGTTGTCACTCTTGGGGGAGATGATTTATTTATTTCTTGGCAACCTATTTGAACCCTTAAACACAGCATTTCGGAAGTCACCCCAGCCCTTGGACTTTTCAGTTACGAGAGCCCACCCGGTCCCTTCTTTCCTTTAGGGCTGTTCAAGTGGGTTTCTGTCACTTGCCACCATGAGTCTCGCCGACGGGCCTCCCCTCCAACCCTGTTTATGTCTTCCACTGCACCCCCACAGTCTATCCTGTCTGCTGATTTGCTAACTTGTCCACAGTCTCCCCCTCCTCAAACCCAGGATATTTACAAAACTATGCAGCAGATTGTGGAGGATATTTTTTAAAAAAGAATTTCAATGATGTTTTTAATCTCCTCCCACAATATTCTGGGCAATGACAGTATCATGGAATAAAAGCATTAGCTATGGCTTAGTGAGAGTTTGGGTTCTGAGCTCTGACATCGCGCAGGTATCAGCTGTCTGACCCCGAGTTAGCATGCGTCTAGGCCTCGGCTTCCTCAACTCTAAAATGGGGATAGCACTGTGAGTACTCAAAGGATGAGGTCTAGAACTCAGTTAGCATGGCACAGTGTGGGGTGCAGGGGGAAGCACCCAGTGAAAGCGAGCTATGATTGTTAAAAATCACTATACCACATAATGGCACTTCGTACAGAGGGTACTTGCAAGCTAGGACGTTTACTTGCTTTTTTGAGAAATCCTCTATAGAACGTTCTTTTACTCAGGTGACATTACAGTCTGTAGAAATGGATTCCAGCTCATGCCTGCATACTAGTTCATGAATTCAGGTCTGTCCAATGGTAGAGCAGTCCAAGTTTTCCAAATAACACTAGCCTCCAGTAAGACAATAATAGAACAGTGAGCATTAAAATAGGGCAAAAAAAAAAAAAAAAAAAAAAAAAAAAATCTGTGTTATAAGGGCAAAAGAAAGAAAAGCAAGGACACACACTGTATCTCTAATTACTAATCCATTAGAGAAGCAGTAAAAGGGTTTACTCCCAAAGCAACAAATAAGAAAATGGAGACTTTCCCCACAAATATTGGTGTGAAATTGGCACCAAGATATACTGTTTCATTCCAGACTGTTCACTTTTACAATAAAACATGTGATAAAAGAATTGAAAGTATGATCTAAGCATTCTTATCTTACATGATCTCAAAATCAGCTCTGCAAAGCCAGTTAGTCATGTGCCCAACAAAGCATCAATACTGTCTAATGCACACAGACCATTCTAGTAAAAGCAGGAGTTGTGCCTGAACCATCTAGTTTTGCAAACTGTTGTCATGTCTCTTGCCAGATAAAACTATTCTAGGACAATTTATACAGCTGGATAGGCAGAATTTAAAACAATGAAAAACATGGTTTTAAAGTAACATCCTAGTTTACAGACCATTACCCGGTGACCCCACTTCTATATTAGTTAACAAAGAGAAAATGGAATTTACACAGCAAATTCCAGCTTGCTGGCCTCATTCAAAAGGGCACACAAAACTGCCCACATGAAAGAGAAAAACAGCAAAATCATTTTGTTATAAAGAAAAATAAAAATACATAGGACATCATTAAAATAAACTTCTGCACATCAAAGGACTTTATTATGAAGTAAAACAATGGGAGAAAATAGGTGGAATCCACATACCTGTAAAGGGTTTAATATCTAGAATATATAAAGAAATCCTTCAAGTCAACAACAAAAAGACAGCCCAATTAAAAAATGGGCAAAAGATTTAAATCAACACTTCTTCAAAGAAGATATACAAACGACCAGAAGCACATGAAAAGATATTCAATATCATTAGCCATTAGGGAAATGCAAATCAAAACCACAATGAGATACCATTTCACACCCACTAGAACAGCTACTATTAAAAAAAAAAAAAAAAAAAAAAATTACAAGTGTTGGAGCGGATGTGGGAGAAACAGGAACACTCATTTATTGCTGGTGGAAATGTAAAATGGTGCAGCCCCTGTGGAAGACAGTTTGGCAGCTCCTCAGATAGTTTAGCATAAAATTACCTGCTACTAGGTATATACCCAAAAGAATTGAAAGAGGGACTCAAATATTTGCACACCTGTGTTCCCAGCAGTATTATTCACAGTAGCCTAAAGTTGGAAGCAATCCAAGTGTCCATCAACCGACAAATGGATAAACACAATGTGATTTATACACACAATGGAATATTATTCAGCCGTAAAAAGGTATGAGGTTCTGTTTTATTCAACAACATGGATGAATCTTGAAGATATCAGGTTGAGTGAAATAAGCCTGACACCAAAGGCCAAATATTGTATGATCTCACTGATGTGAAATAATGAGAATATGCAAGCTCAGAGTCAGAATCTAGAATACAGGTTACGAGAGAAAGGGATGGGGCAAGGAATAGAGAGTTAATGCTTAAATTGTACATTATTTCTATTTGGAATTACGGAAAAGTTTTGGTACTGGATGGTGGTGATGTTGTGAACATACGTTGTGAACATAATTAACAGCACTGAGTTATATATTTGAACGTGGTTAAAAGGGAAAATGCTAGGTTGTGTATCTTACTAGAATAAAAATTTTTAAAAACACACATACAGACAGACGGACCTGCACAATACAATGAACCCTAACTTAAACCACGGACCACAGCTAATGATACAATGATAAAAATGTGCTTTAATTGTAACAAATGTACCACACCAATGCAAGGTGTTGCTAACAGGGTGGTATTTGGGGCTTGATTTTCCTGTAAACCCGCTTCTCTATCTAAAAAATAATTTCGTTATGAACTCATTCACGCCGCCTAGGCTCCTGGCATCTGCAGCTGGGAGCTTAAGGTTGCACAGCTGAGGCGCGCCCCCGCCCAGGGGCTAAGGCATAGGAGGGGAGAAGCGGCCCCTCGACAGGGGCATAAGAGCCACCTGCGCCCCGGGAGTGCGCCCCGCTCCCCCAGTCTCCCAAGGAGCTGCCTGCGCCCCGGAGCCTAACTTCAAGCGCCGGGGAGACCTTAAGACTGAATCCGGAGCCGGCTGTTACACAACGAGGCGCTAAAAGCTGGGGAGCAGGGGCGCCTGAGAGCCTCTCCGCCTAACTGGTAGACATGTTTCTGCAGGACTCGGTAGACATATTTTTCAAGCCAGCTGCCGCTGTTCACAAGCGGAAGCCGCGGACAAACTCTAGCCTCCCAGGAAACAGTAACTTCGGGGACGGCGACTTCGAGCCCCGCGCGGAAGCCCATGGCGCGGGCAGCTCAACAGGTCCCGCGCGGCCCTCCAGGGCTGCGGCCGCCGCTCGCACGCAGGCTCCGGAGCCGGCCGCCCGGGGTCTTCCGCAGACGCCCCGGGGGAGCGGGGAGGCCCGCCCGGGTCGGCCTCCCCCGGCCCCACGCGGCCACTCGGCGGCGGCCCCGCGCGCTCGGCCTGGCCCGCCGCGAACTTTCCGCACGCGATGCCAACTTCCAGCCCGTGCCGGGCGGCGCGCGGCTCCCGCAGCCACTCACCGTGCGGGTCTGCTGCGCCGCCCTCGGGGGTCCGCACCAGCGCCAGCACCTGCAGCGCGCCCAGGAGCAGCGCGGCCCTGGCTCGGCGCGCGCCGAGCCCCATTGTTCTGCGGGCAGGACGCGACGCCGCGCGGGTCCCGAGCCGAGGCGGCGGCGGCGGCGGCGGCGGCGGCGACAGCGGCTCCTGCGGGCACCCGGCACCAGCCCCGCGGCCCCTTCCGCCGCGCGCCTGCCCCCCGGATGGCCAAATAGGGCGCGGGAGCCGGGCCTCTTTGTTTTTTAATATAGGCATTTAGGGCTATAAATTTCCCTCTCAAGTCTGCTTTCGCTGTATCCCATTAGTTTTGATATGTTGTGTTCTCATTTTCCTTTGTCTCAATATATTTACTGATTTCACTTGCAATTTCTTCTTTGACCCACCGAATATTTAGGAGTGTGTTGTTCAGTCTCCACACATTTGCAAATTTACTTTTTTCCGGTCTGTTGTTGATTTCTAGTTTCATTCCATTATGATCTGAGATGGTGCTTTGTATAATTTCAATCTTTTTGTATTTATTCAGAGCTGAATTGTGACCTAACATGTGGTCTATCCTGGAGAAAGATCCATGGGCACTTGAGAAGAATGTATAACCCGCTGAGTTTGGATACAGGGTTCTGTATATGTCTGTTAGGTCTAACTTGTTTATCATATTGTTCAAGTTCTCTGTTTCCTTGTTGATCTTCTGTCTAGTTGTTCTATCTAATGATGTGAGAGGGGTGTTGAAGTCCCCAACGATTATTGTAGAAATGTCTATTTCTCCCTTCAGTTTTGCCAGAATTTGTCTCATATATATTGGGGTACCCTGGTTAGGTGCGTAGATATTTATGACTGTTATATCTTCCTGGAGGATCGTCCCTTTTATTAATATTTAATGGCCTTCCGCATCTCTTATCACTTTTTTGCATTTGAAGTCTGTTTTGTCTAATATTAGTATAGTTACCCCTGCTCTTTTCTGTTTACTATTCGCGTGGAGTATCTTTTTCCAACCTTTTACTTTCAGCCGGTTTGTATCCTTGTGTCTGACGTGAGTTTCTTGTAAGCAGCCTATGGATGGCTCATGTTTTTTTATCCATTCTGTCAGCCTGTATCTTTTGATTGGGGAATTTAATCCATTCACATTCAATGATATTACTAAAAATGCACTATTTATTTCCTCCATTGTATTCTTTGGTTTTCATATGTCATCTTATTTTTGTCTCTCTTTTTACTCTTTTGGTTATCCTTTCTGCTTTGTTTCTTCTGTACTTTCCTCCAAGCCTCTCTCTCCTGTCTTTTTCTTTCAGGTTCTAAGGTTTCCTTTAATATTTCCTGCATAGGTGGATTCTTTTTTGCAAACTCTCTTAGTTTCTGTTTGTTAGTGAATACTTTATATTCACCTTCATATTTGAAGGACTGTTTTGCTGGATAAAGAATTCTTGGCTGGCAGTTTTTCTCTTTCAGTTTCCTAATTGTATCATACCACTGTCTTCTCGCCTCCATGGTTTCTGAAGAGAAATCTGCACTAAGTCTTACTGGACGTCCTTTGTACGTGATC
>JAKSZT010032012.1:7953609-8162154 GCA_026826555.1 Tolypeutes matacus
CGGCGGGCCGGGGCGCGGGGCGGAGCCGGGGCGGGGCGCGGGGCCGGGGCGGGGCGCGGGGTGCGGGGCCGTCCTGCCCAGCTTCCCGGCGGCCGCGCGCCTCGGCGTCCTCCTCGGCGGGCTGCTTGTTCTCGCCAATGACGGCGACGCCCTGCCTCTGCGGATGCCGAGCGCCCCGGCTTCTCGCCCCCCGGAAGGAAGTCTCTGCCGAGCAGTTCCCAGGTGGGAGGCGGCGGTGCGCGCGGTGTAGACGCAGAGCGCCAGGGTGCCGGCGGGCGGCGGGCGGCGGCCGGGGAGCAGGCAAGTGGCCGCGACTCCCGCCGCGGGGCCTGGGCCGCCGCAGCTTTCCGCTCGGATCGCCCCGCCTGAGGGCAGCGGGGAGCACGGCCTGACACCTCAGTGCTGAAGTTCCGACGTGAGGTGCCCGATCTGCACCGCCGGCTCTCCCGCGGGCGTCTCCCGCGGGTCTGCACACAGGCTCGAGCTCGTAGCTCTTCCCCGGGAGGGGCAGCCGCGCGGGCCCCGGGCGCTCCTTGGTGGCTGCTGCCCGGGTTTGATGGCAGAGCCCGCGCTGGCACAGCTCCTGACTGAGCGCCTCCCGGGCCTCGAAGCCGTGCCGGCGGCCGCCGTCGGGGCTCCTGCAGGTTGCGTTTCGTTTCCACTCGGAACACTGAAGTGACTTGTAGGGAAAACAACACAGATTGAGACCTGGCTTGGGCGGGAGCTTTCGCCAACGTGGAAAAGAACATCCAGAGCATTTGAAATCACCGCCGACCTCCCACCCTCAAATCTGTGAGAGTGGCTAGCTTTGCCACGTGACCCGGATGTCAGGACCGGAAGGCCACAACATGGCGGTGAAGCTCCCCCGAGTCCAGGAGGAAGGACTTTCTGAGCTCACACGAGCCCGTCAAACACGGCCATGGCCGATCCTGAAGAGCACCTGGTGCAGTCTTCGAGATTTATGAACATCTGCAAACTGGATTCAGCCAGCCAGCCCGCATATCCCCTGGGCAAAAAGCGAGCACTGCACGTTTGGGTTTTGGTGCCTCTTGTTTCTTTTGGGAATCAGGTTTAGGGTAAACTGTTCTGGTGTAGCCAAGCTTGTCACCACCCGGCCTTGGTTCTGCTCCGCTTCCCTGTTGTCCCAGATTCAGGCCCGCAGCTGGCCTCACTGCCCCACGTCAGGGGTGGGTTCTGGCCTCCTGGCGATTGCATGGTGGTCTCTTTCTGGAATGCCCTCTTCCAATCTCTTCACCAACCTGCATCTAACACTTCTTTAAGCCTCAGTGTTTGTCTACCCCAGGAATTTGGGTGGAAAAAGGGGTGTCCCCCGAAGAGGAGTAGAAGAGTGTGGAAGACGAGCCGTGTGAGTTTGTCCTGGCACCGAGCTGGGGGGAGATGCCCTCAGAGCCCAGTCTTCTCTGGCGTCTGATTCCTGGACCACGGCTGTGCGTGGGTGTGCTCAGCTTGCTTTACTAGTAAGACAGCACTGGACTGGGGGTTGCCCGTGTTTTATCTAATTTGAGGAGCAGGGAAAGGGCAGGGAATTGCATCCTTCTGCCCTTTTAGAACCCCCATGGAGGTTAGCGCTCCCTGGAGCACATCTAGAGCTCGTTTTGACTCAGGCTCTGGCCCCGTCAGTGCACCAGCATTTTACTTTGGTGCCATGAAAAGCATGGAAAAGGGGAAGCGGCTGTGGCTCAATCAGTGGGGCTCCCATTTACCATATGGGAGGCCCCGGGTTCGGTTCCCGGGACCTCCTGGTGAAGGCAAGCCCGCCCGCGCGGCGTGGTTAGCTGACCCAGCGAGCACAAGCAGCAAGGGGGGGATAAATGAATGAATGAATAAATAAATAAATAAATAAACAAATAAAAGCGTGGAAAACGTTAACATTTGGTCTGGGCATCTGGCTTGGAGGTGTGTTGGAGTTCTCAGTGTGGGTTTTGTATTACTTTGACAACGGCCCTGTAAGTTTGAAATTATTCCAAAATAAAACGTTAGGGAAAGAAAGGAAGAACAGCACAGCGGCCCTGGCAGCCCGGCTCTCCCCTGCCTTTCCAACCTCGTCATCCCTCTGTGTAACCGCAGCAGGCCCGAACTCTCCTCCCATGCCCCTCGGCCTTCGGTCCTGCTCTTCCTTTCGCCGAGATGGCCTCTGACCTCCTCTCCTGGACAATGTCCGCTCATCTGTCAGGATTACCTTCATCACTCAGCGTCTCCCCAACCCCCGGGCAGTCTTTGGTGCTCCTGTCCCTCTGCTCAGGCTTTGGTCAGCATGGGCTCCCCACTTGGGCCGTTGCCCCTCTTCTCTGATCTCCACCCAGCAGCCGGGTGATCCTTGACCATGTCACTCCTTTGCTCTCAACCGTCCCATGGCTCCCTCAAGTCCAAACCATGGCCCTCAAGGCCCTACCCAACAAGGTCCTCAGCTGCCCTCCGTACCCCTCCTCCCTCCACTGAGCTCCAGCCTCCTGGCGCTTCTTCAGAAATTTCCGTTCCAGAGCACATGCTGCTCCCTGCACCAGGCAGAGCTCTGCTCATCGTCTCAGAAAAGCCCTTCTTCAGCACCCAACCTCATAGCTTTATCCCTCTCCACAGCACCTAGCACTAGCCCTCATTATGCTCATTTATGTATTTATTGTTTGTCTCTCCTACAAGGATGCAGGTTCCACGTGGACAAAGCACTGTGTCTGAATGTGTATTTCCGGTTTAGCTCCTGTGACATCTTGCTACAGTACAGTGGACACTTATATTTGTGGGTACCCATCATCTTTTGAATAGCTCTCTTTTTCAGAGCTCATATTCCCAGCCTCCCTTGCAGTTGGGCTCAAGAATGTGGCCTGGTTCTATCAAACGGGCTTATCCATATGAAACTTAAATTCGGGTGTGAGTAACCAGAGGAGATGGGCTCTGTGTGGAGCTCCTGGTTTTTCTGGTGTGAGTAGCAGTAGAGGCATCGGCTTCGCTGGCAGCACTAGCAGCAGCAGGTTTGCAGTGGTTGCACATTGAGTTTCTGGCACAGAGTAACATTGGCGGGCAGCTGCAATGGAGACAGTTTCCAAATTGTACTAGTTCTACAGAGCTTATGTATGTTTTTCCTGGGGCCTTAGCTTCAGTCCTGATTCTCCACACCTTCCTATCTGCTACAGCAGCAAGAGTCAGCTTCTCTTTCTCACAACTAAGGGCCCTAACTTTATACAGTTGGCTCTGTGTCTGTTTGCCCCAGTAGCCTACAATCTCCATTAAATGATTTACCAACTGTATTAGTCAGCCAATGGGGTGCCGATACAAAATACCAAAAATCTGTTGGCTTTTATAAAGGGTATTTATTTGGGGTAGAAGCTTATAGTTACCAGGCCATAAAGTGTAAGTTACTCCCCTCACCAAAGTCTGTTGCCATCTGTTGGAGCAAGATGGCTGCCGACATCTGCAAGGGTTCAGGCTGCTGCTTTGTCTTAAGGCTCCATGGTCCCAGCTTCTTCCAATATCAGCTGTAGGCTGGGATCAGTCTTGTCTCTCTCCCAGGGCTCCACAAGTCCTGTTGTAGACTATCAGTTGAACAGCTTGTCTCTCTTCCCGGGGCCTCTGCTGTGTCTAATGGAGCCTTCTTTCTTTCCTCAAGTATCTGCTTCTCTGTGTATTTACTTCCCGGGTCTCTGGCATTAAAAACTCCAACTTTCCTCTGCCATGTCGTTTTCTCTGTGAGTTCCCACCCACCAAGGGAGCTGGGACTTGACATCCCCCTGACGTGGCCCAATCAAAGCCTTAACCATAATTTAAACAAGTAGTAGTGAAACCTCTGAATCCAATACAATCTCATATGCCCAGAGGAACAGACAGATTTACAAACAAAATCCAAATTCTATTTTTGGAATTCGTAAATAATACCAAACTGCTACACCATTTTTTTTTTTAAGTTTTATTTATTTATTTATTCATCCCCCCCTCGCTGCTTGTGCTCGCCGGGCCAGCCAACCACGCCATGCGGGCGGGCCTGCCCCCACCAGGAGGCCCCGGGAACCGAACCCAGGGCCCCCCATATGGCAAACGGGAGCCCTACTGATTGAGCCACAGCCGCTTCCCATACACCAACTATTTACTGAGTGCTCACTATGTGGTCGATCCTGCCTCACAAAGCATACAGTCTAGTGGCAACACAGATACATAAACAGTTATAATAGAGTGTGGAAATATGATATGATATTGGAAAAGAACACATTGGGGCCAGGCTCTGTACCTTCAATTTTATATTCAAGGGTCTAACTCAGTTCCCTGCTTTCTGAAGGTATTCAGTTTATATGTGTGGAGTGAATTTTGGGTAGAGAGAAACAGAGCAGCAAAACTCTGGGACCTTCTCCCTCAGTGATGTTCTCTCTCCCCCCCCACCTGTATTTCCTGTCTGTCTAACTGTGCCTTTGACTTAGGGTCACCTGAGGGTGGATCAAAGGTTGGAACCATCATTCATTCATTCATTCATTCAATCAGTCAACATTCAGAGATTTACTGAATGTGTACCATGTGCCAGGCACTGTGCTAGGCTCTGGGAAACAACAATGGATAACTCAGATCCCCCTGCCCCCCTGCTGAAAGTGAGTTGGCTTCTAGATAAAAATGTCAGAAGCCACAAAATCATTTTGTAATGATTGTACAAAAGATACAGAGATTTCATTTTGCCCACTGAATTTTACATATAAACCACAGTAAATTTTCATTTATTTTAAAAGAAAGGATGATAAAGGATGGCTCATCTGGTTTGATACCCACAGATAATTACCTCCTGGCTGTGTATAAATTAGTCTGTTGGTAAATCAATATTTGCATGAGGAAAGAATCAGAATCTGCCTGGCTTTGAGACTGTGAGGTAGGTGCAATTAAAGCAAGGCATTGGGTAGATTTAACAAAAATGTATACGTTGACCTGTTTCTGCCCATTTCCTGTCTTATCTTCCATTTTAGCAGATTGGCATGTTATAAATTACGATGAAGTCTTCACAATGAAAACTCATCTTTTCCCCCACTTGTACCTCTGTTTCATTCCCCCTGGATTCTAGAGCCCTTGTTTTTCTTGTACCTTCTTCCTTCTCCTTTTAGTTTTTCCTTGTTTCTTCCTTCAGAGTCCAAATGGGAACCAGAGTGTGAAGCCACTCAATTAATCAACAAGCTATTTTGAGTATCTATTTTGCTCAGCATTGTTTGGGATTCTCAGAGTGAGACAAGAGCAAAAGTTAAAAAAAATAAAATACAAAACAAGTAAATGTAAAAAATAAAACAACTACAGAAAAGCAGAGAACAATGAAATCCTATGCAATTGGATTTCCTTCTTCAAATATGGAGGTCAGAGAGGAAAGAGTTCTGGGTGAACTGAAGTTTTTAAGAGATGACTTCTGAGAAGACTGGTGAAGGGCTGTCTGCATCCACAGAATTTGGCTGGGGGAGAGGTGGTGATGGTGAGTTTTCATGTCAGCTCTAGGCACGAGTATGTTGGGCTCTAAGTTCAGAAAGTAGAGGAGAGAACTGAGCTCATAGGCTTTATGTGCTGGGCCTTGGAAACCCAGGGGCCTTTCCACTGTTAAGTTCCCAGTTATTTATCAGCTCCTACTTTGCCTCTTTTCCCCCTTCTCTGTAGGAGGCTACAGGACTTCAGCCTGCTTTCCTTACCTGTTTAAACCACTGCCACTTACTCTATCCGTTGGTGCTCTTATTTTAAGCCTTTTTATGGAGTAAGTTGCAAATCCGCAGGTTTTCCTTGCTGTTCCTGAACGTAAGTGTGCAAACATTTTCCATTTCAAGGGTTTCTTTGCAAATCACAACAGGGAAAATTACAAAAGATAAAATAGCTATTGTGGGGAAGTTAAAAAATTTTCTGAACCTAATAAAATTCTAAGAGTTTTGATGCACATTCGATATTTCCTATCTCCCATCTAGGAACTGGAAGGGCTGTGAGTTGGTAGGTGAGAGAGTTAGTTGAATGTCAGGTACTTTCCTAGAAGTCGATATCTTTTTATTTTCTCATTCTATTTTTTTTAAACTTGCCTCCCAAGATGATAATTTTCTTCAGCTTTATAATTCTGTAATTCCAACCATATAAACCAAACAAACCACCATTTCTAGGAGAATAAAGACTGGGAAAAGAGCATACACAAAGGGTAATAGTCATTCTTCTAGTTGACAGTTCTTGGGTGATCTTATTTCTTCTGTTTTCCTTTCCACTTTCCTGAAATTTCCAATGTTGCATTTCTTTTCTTTCTTTTTTAAAAGGAGGTACTGGGAATTGAACCTGGGACCTCATACATGGGAAGCAGGTACTCAACTACTGAGCTACATCCACTCCCCTCCAATGTTTCTAAAACGAGTGTGTATTGCATGTTAACAAACTTTTTAAAAAATCCTTTCTTTTAGAGTTATGAACCTAATAATGATTAAAAAAAGTATTTCTGTGACTGTTCTACAGTTGAGTACTAAGGTAAAGACATGTAGGATTTACTCTTCTCTTAGAGCCTAGGCCAGTGCCCGAGGAAGTAAAGAATAAAAGGAAACAAACTTTTCTCATGGTGGAGAGCAAAGTCCAGACTCATTCAGATTCTTTCCCCACATGTATCAGATGATCATTTTCCAGTCACCCAGTCTTTGTGTGGATGCTGCTGCCATTTGCCTGATGATCTGAATTAAATTTTTGTGGAGTTAATCTTGGAAAGAGGATTGTATTGGGAAGCAAGAGTCCTAGCTTCTGGGGTCGGCTCTGCCGTTGACTTGCTGTGTTTATGCTCAAGCCAAGTAACCAGTTTTGCTCTTGGTTTCTTCATCTTAAAAATGAGAGATTTGATTGGATATTTCTAAAATATCATTGAACTCATTCTATAATATCATGGCCAAAGGAGTGATGTAAGAAGAGGGAAAGGAGGTGTGTTCTGAGTCTTGAAGAATGTATTAGAATTAGTCTACTAGAACTCTGAGAAGGTGGTAAAACCCAAAGATGGCAAATGGGAGGCTGCAGGCCAAATTTAGCAGGGAGATAGGTTTTGTTTGCCTCTCACAGTGTTTACATACTGTGGCAATTTGATATTATTTATGAATTCCAAAAATAGATATTGGATTATGTTTATAAACTAGTCTGTTCCCTTGGACGTGTTACCCTTTGATTATATTAAATGCAGAGGTTTCAGTTTTACTTGATTAAATTATGATTAAGACTTTGACTTGGCCATGTCAGTAGGATGTTGAATTCCCACCCCCTTGGTGGATGGGGACTCAGAGAAAACGACTCTAAATGAGGAGAAAGTTTTGATGCTGGAGCCCCAGGAATTAGATACACAGAGAAGCAGATATGTGAGGAAAGAGAGAAGGCTCCATAGACACAGCAGAGGCCCTGGGAAGAGAGAGAGCCTGATAGTCTGCAGCTGATGTTGTGAAGAGACTGGAGCAGCTGAGCCTGGAGAGAAACGAGGCCCAGGAGAAAGATGAGACTTATCCCAGCCTAGAGCTGATATTGGAAGAAGCTGGGACCACAGAGCCTTAAGAGGAAAAGGAAGGCTGAACCCTCGCAGATATTGTCCGCCATTTCACTCAACACATAGCAAATAACTTTGGGTGAGAAAGTACCTCTTATGGTACCTTGAGCTGGACTTTTCATGGCCTGGTAGCTGTAAGCTTCTACCCCAAATAAATACCCTTTATAAAACCCAAGAGATTTCTGGTACTTTGCATTGGCACCCCTTTGGCTGACTAATACACTTACCAACACAGCATTGAAGATCTTTTAAAATTAGTGACTGAAATTTAAAACCTGGTAGTACTGACATAAAAACTCTGATTTCTGGCTTTTCTTGAAGTATTGAAAGATCTGGTACCCGGGTCCACCCTGCCATCAGCTGCAGTTGTGAAATAGCTACACCCTTAGGCTGCACATGCCCTCTGCCAGCAGCCCCCGTTGCTCCTGCCACCTGGTCCTTTCTGTCTTATTCCCAGCTGACCTCATTAATTTCAGTTATTTGCCTGTCCCCGTGATATTTGAGTGTGTGACCCTTGCCTTAACACAATGGTCAGGTGAATTGTTTCTGAGAGCCCTATGCTCTTTGTCCATTTCTTTGAAGTAAGGTGTTAAAAAAAAATTACTTTTTCCTCTTAGTTCCTTTCATATCTACAACATGGAAACGGCTGTTCTATGCTACTATGTGAGGTTATAAGCTTCTGTACCTAATGCAAATATGTGTAAATAATTTTGTGACTATGGCTTTCTAAAGAATACTTAAAATAAAGAGATTATTAGTGCATGCAGTTCCTGAAATTGCATCACTGTTTCCTTGAATATTTAAACATTGTATAACTATTTTTAAGATCTCTAATTTGTATTAGTTTTATTTTTTTAAAAGTCAAAAGTTTTACATTAATGTTGGAAAATGCTTAAGCAACACACAGAAATTTATAAAGCAAAATGGAAAAGCCCTTCCTGTTTTACCCCCCAAGGTAAACAGTTACCAATTGGGTGTTTCTCTTTCCACACCTTTGTGGGTTTTTTGTTTTGTTTTGTTTGTCTATACAGTTTTTATTTTTGCACAGACAGTTATGAGGAAATGTGTGTATTTATGTGAGCATAGACACATAGAACATATGTCTTATTTTTCCACAAAAAAGTAATTATACTACACTTAACTGTTTTGCAACTTGCTTTTTTCACTTGTTGATATATTAGATCCATTTTTCTATGTGCATACATATGAGGCAGGATGGAATAGGGACCTAAGGAGGAGAGGCGGAAAACCTAATAAATTTTCACCCAAACACCACCCCGTAGAAAACAGACTGAAACAGCATCCTGCACGTTATCAGAAGGCAGCTTGCAACATTCACCCGTCAGCTGTGGAAGCAGCCCTGGGAGCTTGTGCCTGCTGACGTGCACAAACAAGTATGGGATTGCAGCTTGCAGCATCCACCCAGCAGAAAGAGAAAAACAGGAAATTCCCACACTACCCACCTATTTTCATAAGCCCCTCATACAGCAAACTCCAGCAGGGCTCAAGAGTAATAGCCAGAAGCCAATCACCACCAGACACCAACCCCGGAAAATTAAAGTACCCTACAGAGTTCCTCCACTTTGTCCTAAATTCTCCAATCAACATAAACCCTAACCCCCAATGATAGCCAATAAAACCAGAAGCCCCTAGAGAGGGGTTGCACATCTCACCCTGTAGCCTGCCCGCACCCATCCCTGGGGTTGTGTACTCTCTCTCTTCTTGTTTCTTAATCAACTCTTTACTGCCTTGTCTACCTTGTGGCGTGTCCTTAAATTCCTTATGGCACATAGCCAAGAACCTGCACACACACATAGATATGCTTCATTCTTTGTGATGGCTACATAGCACCCCACAGTATGGATGTCATTTATTTAGGCATCTCACTTTTAACAGCTATTTGGATAATCTCTGATTTTTACTAATATAAATTTAATGGCACTGTGAATGGCCTTGAGCTGAGATACTGGAAGAAGTAGTTCTGAAATGTAGATTCTTAGAAGTGGAAATATTTAGTCAAGAAACGTGTGTTTTTAAATTTTTGACCAGTACTGCAAAGTGCCCCTGAAAACTTACATGCCCCCACCCCACCCCCTGACAGAACATTATCTCTCGTTTTTGCCAATGTATTAGGCAAATGATGGTGTCTCATTTTGTTCAATCTGCATATCCCTTATTAAGTGAGATGGCTCATCCTTGCCTATGTTTATTTAGCAATTGCATTTCCTCTCCTGGGAATTCTCTGTTTATATCCTTAGTTGCTTAACTCTTATTTGATGTGTTTTCACATAGCGATACTAATGGCTGTTTCAGAACTTCGCTCCTGGCTTGGCATGTATGCTCTGTTCTTGGCTGGTGTGTCAGCTTCCTCTTGTTGTGGCTTGTAAATATCTCAGTTCACCATCAGACCAGCAACATTTGTTCTTTGCCCCAAACAACCTGCTAGGTGCACTGTTTAATTAAATTTTTTTAAATGTCAGGGGTCACTTACTGCCCTTTAGAAGATCACATGCTAGTGATGCAGAAAGGAATAATAGATAAAAAACGTGTGGGAGCAAATAACAATAATGACAATCACTTGCCTCTGGCAACGCTTTGAAGTTTAGAATCTGTTGAGAGACAAGACATGTACATAAATAACTAAAATATTATGTAAAAAAGTAAGTAACATTGTCATAGGAGTTCAGGGGAAATAAATAAGTTGGCAGTGGGGGACTGGTATTGTGGTACAGGAGGGAAGTCCTACTTGGAGGGATGAAAGATAGTCTGGAAAGACTTTTTATGGGTGAAAGAAAACTGTGAAGAGACAGGACAAAAGGGAAGAAGGACCAGTTCTCTTTGGACTTTTAATCTCAGCATTTGAAATGCTTGGGAAATGACCACAGGAGTGAAGAATCCCCTATTAACCTCCTTTCGTCCGAGCACCATACTCCTATTAACACAACCTTAAGGTTGTATCATCATTTTTTTATCAACCACATCTCACTACTGGTTTATACTGAGTTTGAGAGGAACTGAAATCTTCTGGTGTTTCCACACAGCTTGTCTATGACCACAGAAGGAAGATGCCACATATGAGCCATCCTGTCCCTAACCTTTAGTCACATTCATTCATCTGACCATTACAATGTGTCTAAAACAGCTATTTACTATGCACCGGTGCTGGGTATTGGGGATACAAAGATGACCAAGTCAAGCTCTCTTTCCTTGTGGAACTTCAAGTTTCTCACAGGCTGGGCTAATAGAAGTATTTAGACACCTAGATAACTAGAAGCAATGGGTATCCCGGGCTCAGAGGTAGCACGTTTGGATCTGAGTCAGTACCAGTGCCTCCTGATCTTCACTCTTGGGGAGGGGGGCCACGCCAGGTGCCCTGCTGGCACCCGAGACCCACGGGATTGGTTGACATGAACTATGGGAGGTGGTATTTCACATCCTCATTCAGGACAGGCTTGGTTTTTATTTATATTTTCTTGTGTCTGTGCACAGACGATGAGTATGTTTCAGAGGAAGGAGAAAGTTTTACTAAGGCTTAAAACATTTTTTTTTCTGGTTCACCCAGTTAGCTCATATAATCAATCCTCTAGCATATTAGAAAGGTGATGTGACTCTGATGATGGTGGCATTATAATCTAGTTAAACACCTGTTACTGCTTTGAAGGAAGTTTTGTTTAAAGCCCTTTGTTTTGCGGGAGCAGGTGTAGCTTGGCTGGTTGAGCGCCTGCCTCCCACGTACGAGGTCCTGGGTTCAATCCCCAGTGCCTCCTAAAAAAAAAACAAAGTGCATTGTTTTGTTTTATTTATTTATTTTTGCTGTAAATTATAATCGTGGCAGCAAGAAACTGATCCAGATGAGGACGTTTTTCAGCTTGCTGGATTTCTATACAAAGAAAACAATTTGTATTTTCCCTGTACAAATTAAGTCAGATGGTTTATTTCTAAGTCTCCAATGTGAAAAGCCTGATTTCACGAATAAGGAGGCCGTTCGGTGTGGTGGCCGACACCGCTCATCAGGGTCTAGCCTCATCTCTACCACTTCTCTTTATGAATCTCACGTCACGACCATTTGAGCTCCAGTTTCTTCTCAGGTAAATAGACAGGGTTCACTTGGCAAGGGCATCTCTAATGTCCTCTCCAGCTGTCCAGGACAAAAGCAACAGCAACACAGGACGCCCGAGTCCAAGGAACCCAGTGTGTACTGCCCCCGTGACGAGCCGCTGCATACCCTCCTGCTTGAACACGCTCACGGAGCCCCCACAGCCCTGTCCCTCCCTCTGTCCACAGGCCCCAGGCCCTTTGCTTCTCTGAACTGCCATTTCTTCATCTGTAATATGAGGACAAGAATAACACCCACCTCCTAGGGGTGTTGGGAGGGAGAGATGAGATAATTCATGGAAACCCTTACAAACCATGCCTGGAGTAGTAAGTGCCCAGTAGAAGTGAGTTCTCGCTTTCTATAAAATATTGAGGTCCAGTTTCCCTCGGGTTCCTGCGGTTTTCAAATGGGTGCTCCCGGCCCCTGGGGCCGTGCGACACACCCTTGCTGACTGATAAATGCCACTGACTGTGACAGGCAGTGATGGTAGTGTCAGTAATAGACACACTCGGCAGCATTTGCTGTGTGGCACAGGTTTTAACTAACTCGGTCCCTGCAAGGAGGGACCTCGGGTTATCACCCCCAGTTTGCAGGTGAGGAAGGTAAGGCACAGGTCACACAGCTGGTAAGTGGCAAAGCCCATGTCTGGAGCGCAGGCAGTTTGGGTCCTGAGTTTACTCCCTTGACTGCTCTGCCCTATTGATTATTTATAAGAATTACATTTCCTCATGGTTGTTTATTTACTTAATCAGAGGTTTGAAAGTTTTATGAACTCTGGGAAACTTTAGAAAAATAGATCATGAAGTAGTAGAAGAAAGATTAAGTACACTAAAACATTCAAATAGTCTACAATGATAAAAATAGAACAGTAAAAATGGAGACATTTTTGAAATGGAAAGAATGAAGCACCTTAAATGTGGTTTGTAGATCGACCAGTCACCGAGCCGTGTATCTGACAACAGGCAGAGACTGAAACTTCACTCTGAAATGTGGGGAAAGGGTCAAAGGACATTTAGAGTGGTCTACAGTGTGAACTGTGGTCTATGGTTGATGGCAAGGCTCCAGGATGTGTAAGTTCATTGAGAGTGGTGGGCCACACTGTGGGAGATGTTTGTGTGGGATGTGGTGGGAGGTGTGGGAGGTGGGCAACATGGGAATCCCAGTGGGTTCCGTGTAATATTTTGGGTAATCTAAGCACCTCTTAAAATATATGTATATATATATATATAAAAATAACATTTTTGTAAGCAAATACACATATATGCATATAAAAATAAATAAATAAATAAAATTTAAAAAAAAAAGGACATTTAGAAGAGAAAATTCCACACACCGGTGAGGAAGTAAGGAGTTTTCAGAGGCTAGAAGTAAGTGAATCAGAAATGCAAAAAAGGTCAGTAAAGCCAGCTTTCACGTGGGGACGTTTGCCAAAGCAAGTATGGTTATCCGGTCCTGTCAAGCCTGGGAGACCAAAAGTCTGGGAGCCTCGGTGTCTAGTTTCCCCTCGGGTTCATGTGGTTTTCGCTTGGGTGCTCCCCACTCAGTGGGGTTCTTTCCTCTCCCTGTCCTTCCAGAGCCGATCGTTCTCCAAGTCCACTCCATCCTGTGACCCATCGCCCCTCAGCTCCCGCTCCTGCCTTGAACGCTTTAGCCTTCGTCTCTGTCATCATAATCACCTGAGTCTTCTAACAGCCTCTGGTCTCCTTCCTTCCAGTCCGTGGCACTTCGCTCCTCTGTGTGTGGTAAGGGGTGGTCCAAGCGCAGCCTGTCGCCTTTCCCCGTGGCCCCCAAACAAACCTGGCGCTCGGGGCTAGACGTGTCAGCTGCTGCCTTAGATGGATGGCGAGTGTGGACTGACTCCCTTCTTGGAGCCCTGGAGCTAAAACACCCCCTAGCCAGCGGGTCGTGGTCTGCCGGCACATTCCTACCCCTCTGCCCCAAACGGCGGCTCGCTCCGGTTGGCACATCTGTCCCTGGTGAGGAGGGAGTGGCGTCCTTCCCCTACGACACAAGCATGGGGTGTGTGTAGACCATCTCCCTGCCTGGGCCACAGATCAAGGCCCACTGGCCACGGCGTCCGGGGCATCCTGTGAAGCCCCCCTGCCCTGTCTTCTCTCCACCTGAGTGAGCACTGCTCTAGCACCTGTGAGCTGTGCCTTGTGCTTTGGCTGGTGCCACCTAGGACTGCTGCTCCTGGAGGCAGGTGCTGTGTGCTCTCTGCAGGCGGGGAGACCCTGCCCCGGAGCTGGTGACAGGTGTGTCGCTTCCTGACTGCCAGTTGGGTCCAGCGAGCAGGGCGACGGCCTCCAGCTCCAGCTCGCAGGTGCAGCCTGGTCTCCGGTCTCCTCCCGCCACCCAGCCACCCTGAGCTCTGGCCACCTTGGCTGAGCTCTCCCAGGTGACTTTCTCCGGCTGGGAGCTCACTGCTTCCATTCTGTGAGTGAAGCTCAAATGCACCCTCTTCTGTGACACCCCCTGGTACCTCATTCATTCCTCAGACATTTAGGCATCTTCATTCCAGGCACTGTGCTGATGGAAAAAGTGATAAGGAGACAGTTTCCCGTAAGGGTAGAGATGGTTACGTTCTTCTCTGTCATCCCACAGAAGAGAGAGAGGAAACCATCATTTTCTGAACACCTACCATGTGCTCATTGTACTGAAGGCTTTTAAGTGACTTTATTTAATTCTCCCAAATCTTTCTTTCATATATGGTTTTAGCCAACAAATATTTATTAAATGCGTGTTTTTTGACAGTCTGTTTAGAACTGGGGACATAATGAGAAAGGCATATTTCCTGTCTTCCCAGAGCTTATAGTCTAATTCTAGGAGATGGATGTTTTTATTCCCAGTTTACAAACCAGGCAAATGCTCAGAAAGACTAAGTAACTAATGGCCACACAATTCCTAAGTAGAAAAACTATATTTATCTCAATGTTACTCCCTTGCTTTTTCTATCACACCAGGCTCCTTATTTAAGATTTGTATTAGTGAGGCTCTTGGGTTACAGGTGACAGAAATAAACACAGGTGAGCTGAAACCAAAAAAAAAAAAAAAAAGAATTTTATTGGTTTATGAAGCCAAGCCTTAGACAAGGCAGAGAAAGTGCTGCTTCAGGTATGGCTTGGTCCAGGGAATCCTACACCATTGTAGGGAGTCTCTTGTACTCTGACTGTCACGCTTGTTCTGTCCATCTCTTATCTCTACTTCTCTCTGCATTTTGGATTGATTTTCTCCAAGCACTGGGGAATATAGTTCCTGGCAATCAGTATCCATGTCCTAATGACTTGGCAACAAAGAAAAAAGTGTAACTTCCCTACTATGGAAAGATAGATCGATTCTGGGGGAAAACCATTTCTTCTTCACGGGTCAATAGTACACTGCTGCACTAGTCACTGAGGCCAGGGGCCACAGGTGATTGGCCTCACCTGTGTCATCACATCCCACTCCTGTTGCCCAGGATGACAAAGCCTGCTTCCAGTAAGAGGGCAGGTGGCACAGTTGTGGCCACTGATGGGACCACGAGTGGTGCTGACGCGCAGTGAGTGCCTGATCAATATTTACTGAAAGAACAGATTGCAGTAAGTGTCTAATAGGTACTTTTGCATCAATATTTACTAATGGGGTTACACTGTAATTTTCAAATGTTACCTTGATCAGGTTTTGTTCTGCTATGCTGGCTTCTAAAAAATGAATTAGGAAGTATGTCCAGTTTCATTCTTCCCTAAATAATATTTAATACATATTACTCTTTGATGATTTTTTAAAAATTCATCCATGAAGAAATCAGGACCTTGTCCTTTTTGTGGGGTAGGTTTTGGGGTAAGATGCTAATTTTTGTTTCATTTTCTTTCATGTTTGTTGGAGTGTTTGGGTTTGCACAGTTGATAGCATATGGTGGGTGCTCAAAATATGTTTCTTTCTCTTCAACAGGAGAACAGAGGAGAAGACAACTTTGAAGATACTGGAGCAAGAGTGTAAAATCTTGAAAGCAGAATTTTAAGATTAATGTGATTGCAGTGCTGAGAAAGAAATGCTTTAGAGAAGACCTTAGGACAGTGCTTCTCATACTATTTGTAGTGAAGTACCAGTTCTTTCCTCTCCTTCGCCTCCTCCTCCTCCTCCATCTCCTCCATCTCCACTTACTCTTCTTCATCCTCTTATTTTTTTTTTTAAATCTGTTACAGATTATTTGTAAGATACAATAAAAATGAATTATTAGCAAAGTGAAATTGTAAAAACTGGCATATAAAATACAAGCCCAATGTTTTATTTTTAGATTCAACAAGACATAACATTACTCTGCCAAATTGTTGTGAACATTTCTAAATGAAAACTCCCGATCTCTGTGCTTGTCTTGGACAGGGAACAAGCTGTTCTGAGAAGGGTAGTGCGATTAGGACATTGCTGGAACAATCCCTGTGCCAACACCCTCCAGCAAAGACTACCGGGAACTCACCTGCTAGGGAACAAATTGAGATCATCACTCGGCTGCAGTTCCCTGGGGGAACTATGGGGTCTCTTAGTAAAAAGAACCTAGTTATGACTTGGGCTGTATGAGGTGATTTGGGGATTGAAGGCTGGCAGTGAACAGGGCAATTCTGTGCTTGGGTATCTTAATAAGTCTTTGGTAATGAAGCTTTAATTGGTACAGAGGCAGCAGTCACTATTAGGATGGGGGACGTTTCGGTTACTTTTTTGGTTGGGACATGTTCCAGCTTTTGCTTGAACAGATGTAATTACGGAGTGGACTTGTTTTGTCTCCATGAACCACGGTCACTGATCGGCCTGGTCTGATGTTGGCGATCCCTGAGATCTTTGTTTTGCACTGAGGCTGAGCTTTGAGGGCCAGGCCAGCTCCCTGAGGTCAGGCGCTGGATAAGGGTAACAACCATGAGAACGAAACAAAGGACAAACCCCCAAACCCAGGGAAAGATAAAGGAGCAGGGCGTGGCGACTTGTGGCAGACGTTAGCAGTGACCCTCAAACTGGAACAGGCGTCAGAATCTCCGAGTGGCTGAGGCTGGGAAATATGCATTTTTAACCAGTTTCCAAGATCACACCTTATGAACCACTGCCGGAGATGGAAGCATCAAAGTGATTCTGAGGATGATCACGGGAAAAGAAGGAAAACCGAATGTAGTTAGCTGCAGTTCCCAAGATGAAAGTCCAGAATGTTCTCCAGGGAAAACTCAGATGCAATTCCAACCCTGAATTACTGTGCATTGTCCTATTTTAAATGACCAGTCTTTGAAGCTGAAGTTCATGTAGGAATAGTCTCCCCAAAATAATGTGTGCAAATTGTTGACTATTAAAGTTTGTGATTAACGTGAAAGTAAATAATTTATGTGTTTATTGTGCATTTTCCAGGAAGCTCCAAATTACGAACATGCAAATCAGTTTTAGGAAAGTGAGTTAGAAAACCAGCTCTCTCTCTGGTTTATTTGCAAACTGGCTTATTTGCAAATAGACATGGTACCTATTAAAGTGCAAAGTAGCCCTTATAATCTCCTTCTTACTTATTCTACTTCATCAGTATTAAGATAACCTTTAATGTAACTGCTCACATCCTTGAAATGTTTAAAAGTCTTTAGTAAAAAGTTTGATTTTTGTTGATTCTGTCCTGGGATATTTGGTGAAAAGCAGAAAGTGGCAAATAGGGGTGGGAATGGCTGGCCCTTGCTTGTTCTGAAAATTTGGTTTTAAATTTTATTTTTCTCCTCATTTGCTTGGAGTATACAATAAAAGAATAAAAGCGTGACATGGATCTCTTGTGGTTCAGCTGAATTGCTTCTGTCTTATAATTTACACTGAGATTCTTTTTATTCTTCACCTAAAAATTTTTCAGTATCACATAAGGAACTTATATAAGAACAGACTAATAAGATTTTCTATAGCTCTTTTAACAAGTTATAAACTATTTTATTAACACTTTCTGTAAAAGGCTGTCAAGAACCAAATAATTCCTGAGAAATAGATCAAATAACTATTAAAGATTGTAGAAGAAGGGGCACGTGCCCTCTTTCTAACATCATTTCATCATCTCTCTGGAGATAATAGTCTTTGGCAGGAACCTAGGTGCCTGCAAATCCAGTAGGGTTGTGGGGGTCCATAGGTCCCCTCCCTAAGGAAAACAGCCCATATTATTCAGCTGCCTGCATGCCCCAGGACACAAGTTAAAATGAACAAAACCTCCTCACAGGAGAACAATGTACAGATGGTGTAGCAGACTGTAGTTTTCTCCAGGCTTCCTTCCTAAGGAACATCACCAGGCCTCACTGATGCGCTTCAGGTGACCCTAGCAGAAACTCTGTTATGAAACGTCTTTGTTCTGAGGCCCTGTATATTGCCCCTCATTTTCCCACCTCTTTGCAGAGCGCTAACTTCATTCTCTGAACCGCCACCTTCAGAGACTCTCCTGTCCGTAAGTCCCAATAAATAAAGCTCATGTCTGACACCTGTGCCAGGTGAGTCCTTTGGCCTTGCAGCCGCCCTGACCCGTGCTCCTTAGGAGCTGGGCTGCGGCAGTTGGTGAGCCGCCAGCCAGGAGACCAAAGGACCTCTGGCAGACATGAGCTCAGGGAAAGGAGAATTCATGGGGGAAGTCCTGAGTTAGCCTCTGATGTCCATGTCAGGAGGGGTGGCTGCCCTCCAGGATGAGTGGGGACCACCAAGAGAGCACAGGGATGCCCAAAAGCTCCGGCAGGTATGCTGGCTGTGCTGCAGCAGGCAGCAGAGCAGCTGCACTTAAATAAGAGAAAGGGAGACAGCCAGGCAGCAGCAGCCATAGCATGGCCCCTGTAGGGAGCCTTGCAGGTGGCTATTGAGGCCAGAGCAAGTGGCAAAGGCCTCTGTGCACTGCTTACAAGAAAAGTTAAAAAGGGACATGCGGAGAAGCAGATGTGGCTCAAGCGACTGGGCTCCCGTCTACCATATGGGAGGCCTCGGGTTCGATTCCCAGCGCCTCCTGGTGAAGGCAAGCTGGCCCACACCTCGTGGAGAGCTGAGCTGGTGCAACAAGATAACAACAAAGGGAGATGCAGAGGAGAGACAGTGAGAGACGCAGCAGACCAGGGATGTGAAGTGGCTCTAGCAATTGAGTGCCCCTCTCCCACACCAGAGGTCCCGGGATTGGTTCCCAGTGCCTCCTAAAGAGAAGAAAAGACACGGAACGAATACACAGCAAATGGGCACAGACAGCAGGCAGCGAGCGCAAACAACAAGCGGGGCGTGGAGGGCTGGGGACTAAAAGAAAAAGGAAAAATAAGAATTTTAAAAGGGACATGCGCCTGGCACAGGCAGAAAGGAAAGATTCTTTAACCGACTGCCTGCACCAAGTTAAAGATCACTTAGAAATCCTGGCTAGTAGATATGCTCGGTCCAGGTCTGGAGGACCCCTGGGTGGGACCCTAAGGCATAGGACCCTGTGGGCTCTTCCTCAGATGAGAAGAAAGGAAGAATGGGCAAAGGGCTAGATGTGACAAAATAGGAACGTGTAGGCCAAGGAATTAAAAATCATAGTTTGTCCTGTATTTCCCCAATTTAAACCTTTTAACAGCCTTAAAATAATGGTAATTAATCCAATTACCAAATTTCAGAAAGTAAAGAAAAAGACCTTAAAGGCTAAGGAAAGATCTTTTCTAAGTGATTCAAACAAATTAAACAATTATAATATATTCCAAAACCTGGCAGTCAATATGTTTTAAGGTCATTCACAATTTTAGAATTTTATTAAAAAAAAAAAAAAAGGTTTAGTCTCCTGTGGAGGGAGAAAAAAAGAACATTTCTTACGTAAACTATAATTGTTCCAATTTTATTTGGCTTGGGTGTAATCTCCCTAGGTTTATAGGATACTAATAAAATAAACTAGCATTATATGTATTAAATCTTTAAGATGATGAAAATTGTAAGTCCATGTTTAATAAATTATAGATCTGTCCTAAAGTGAAATAACTAGTTTCCACAGAAAAAGAATGAGAAATGTAAAGCAAAACTTAAATGGATAAAAGTAAATTTCATTGGTTGCTAATTGTAATTTAATAAGCTTAAATAAAGGTAAAAGTAACTTATGGTTATAAGAAGTTTGCAAAAGCATTTTGTAAACTGAAATATTTAAATGGCTAATTCCAGGAAGCCATTATTAATTAAAAACCTAAATTGATATTAATAACAAAAAGTAACTTCATAACAGAAGAACCCATCAAAGACTACCTCAATCTGCATATTAAGGTAGTGGTAGAAAAAGATCATCTTAATTCCACTGGGAATCTTAGGTTTTCATAAAATATTAGAAAAGGTAGTTTTTTTTTCCCCCTGTACTGCTAAAGTAAAATATCTGTTAATTAATGTAATCATGGTAAAGGTGTAAAAGTACAAAGTAAAGTACTAAAAATAGTTGAGTTCATTTAATATGTTATAAACTGCATTCGAAGTATTTAGAAAGTGTATAAAAATTAAAAGAAACAGCCTTTAGTATTGTTAAACTTTCTTGTGCATTCCAACCAGGCCTCTGGGACCCTGCCCGGTACCTCTTCATTTGACTTATTGCCTAGGTCAGTCACTATGACCCCTAAAAAAATAAAAGTATCTACCACATCTCTGGATATGCCCCTGAAGTGGATGGAAACTACCTTGCTGTTTTGGACTTCTGCTGTAGCTGGCAATGTCTCAATATAACCACATTTTGCCTCCAGACTGGCTCTCTTTCACAGTGCCAAAGGGTGCTGTGCACCAGGCCGGTGGAACACTGAAGCTCCCCTCCAAGGGCCAACAGCGCTGCAGCATGCTGGCTGCATACCAAGTGGAGCAACAATTACCAGAGTAATGTGAGTAGAACTTAAACACAATTGGCATTATGGCTGCTCCTGCAAAGAAACAACATGTATGGTATTGCAAACCTGAAGCTTAGGTCTATTAACTGCAGCTCACAGAAGAACTTGTGTATTAATTAGTGCATTGATTAGTATTAACGGCTCTACCTATATGCCTGGTGAATATAATATCTCTTCTAGATCATATGCAGAAGGATATTGACATGCTAAAAGTCTGGGTAAACTTAATTCATTTTCTAAGTTTATTTCTTCCAGATTAGTGACTTCCAGAACAAGACATTAGTCATGCAGGGATTTCATCCAGTTCCAACCATGGTGCCAGACCCGCCTTCCCTTAACCTCAATAGAATAGCAGAGAGTTTCACACCCCATCAAGCAGAAACTACTGTGCCTAACCAGCAGGAAGCAACTACAGAAGAATGACCATTGCCCTTCAGCTCCCCCTTAAGAATAAGGGTGTAAACTCTCTAAGGGGAAAGTTGAGGCAGGTTAGCATAGGAAACGGAAGCCGGTTGGTCAGAATAAAGTCTGGTCACAAGGTCCAATTTGAAAGTCCTGGGCTCAAAAAAAGTCCTGAATAACTCCAAACAAAAGGCCTCCCCATTGGTTCCTGAAAGTTGACAGGTGGAGGTAAAAGGGCAACAAATCAGGACAGCAAATAGCTGGGGCCCTATGTGTGTCTATGTGGGTTTTCCTTATGCTTAAAGTAATTTTAATATCACCCTAGAAAACTCAGAATTTAGAAGGGGAAAATGTATGGTATTAGAAGTCTCCTCATAAGACTCCCCTACGTAGTACTTTGTTATCTACTAATGGAAATGTTGCTTGTATACTGTTAGACCAGCACAATCTGCCTTAAACCTAACTCCTGCATATTGAACAGCATAGAACACCTACTGGCATGGCAGAATATGACCCATCAACAAGTTTGGAGCAAGAACTTCTCATTAAATAATGTTCAATTCTGTGTATATACTCTTGACCACTCTTATAATATCTCACAAGTTTTAAATGATATGCAAAAGCACATAAGTCATATTGATAAATTAGCTACATGTCTTTGTAAGTCTACTAGCTTTTAGTGGAGAACTCTTAGTATTCTGTTGTTTGCTGTACTGTTTTGAAGTGTGAATGCAGTGTGTGTCTTCTGGGCAATGCAGACTTCTGTGTAGGGGTGGATTGTGGGGATCCAGTAGGTCCCTTCCCTAAGGGAAACTCAGCCCGCGTTATGCAGCCACCTACATGCCCCAAGACACAAGTTAAAATGTAACAAACCTGTTCATAGGAGAACAGTGTACCGATGGTATAATAGACTGTAATTTTCTCCTGACTGTACAATTCTTTCCTACAGTAACCAACAGGCCCCATTTATGTGCTTCGTGTGGCCCTAGCAGAAACTCTGTTATGAAATGCCTTTGTTCTGAGACCCTATATATTGCCCCTCATTTTCCCACCTCTTTGTAGAGTGCTAATTCATTCTCTGAACTGCCACCTTTGGAGACCCTCTCCTGTCCATAAGTCCCAATAAATCTCATGTTTGGCACTTTGCTGAATGTGTCCTTTGGTCTTGCCACTGCCCCGACCAGTGCTTTTCAGGAGCTGGGTTGCAACAAGGGTTTTTCAGTTTTGCATCAGAATTAAAATTCAAATAGAACATGGTGATTAACTTTGAAGTTCTAGGCTTGCCTATGCCACTGGTTAGCTGCTGAACTATGAGCAGGTCTTGCTCTGAAGAGTAATTTAATCAGTTTCTTCATTTGAGATGAGGTGCTTAACCCTTTAGGGATTCTCTCTACGTTTAAGTGTTCAAGCTGTTAGTTTTAATTCTGTTATACTTGTCTCTGTCATAAATCTTCAATATCGTTGCAATTACAAGGGAAGGTGCCTGGGTTACGATTCAGTGTTGTTCTGTACCTAAGAAGGTTAGTAAGTGTATATTAGTCAGGGTTCTCCAGGGAAGCAGAATCAACAGGAGATATCTGTCAATAGTATGAGATTTTATAAGAGTCTCTCACGTGACTGTGGGGATGCACAAGTCCAGGTTCTCTAGGCAGGCTGCAAGCCAGGGGCTCCGATAAAAGTCCAATGAAGGTCCTTGATGAGTTTATGGGAGATGTTGGCATGCCTGCATCTATGTCTCAAACCGTGCACCTTCCTAATTTTCTTGTTTCTTAATAAACTCTTTACTCCCTTGCCTACCCTATGGCATGTCCTTAAATTCTCTTATGCGACGTAAGCCAAAAACCTAGAGGCCCAGAACCCAGAGCCTTCCGCTAACAGAAATATGTGATGGAACAAGAGCGCACCAAGTGGAACGGCAGATTCAGCATTCTGGGCAGGAATCCTGAAAGGGGGGATACCCAAGGTAACTTTTCAATGATAGGCAGAGGAGGCCTCATGAAAAAGCCACCAGGACCATGAGCAAAATGGCTCCTGTGGACAACTGCAGACAGTTCTAGAATTCTAGTTTGGATTCTAATTCTCTGTGGATAAAAATGGGATGGTGACTGTAGTCGTGCAGGATGTATAAGGATTTGTGCCCTTCGAGAGTGGATCCCAGGGTTTGGTAGGGTAGTTGGTTGTATGTAAGCATTTAGTCATGGATTTCAGTGATCACTGAGTACATACTGTGTGTTGGAGATTCCACTACACTAACTGGGGTTACAGTGACAAAATAGACCATGTTTGTTCTCAAAGAGGGTCCAGCCTGATGGATCAAAACAGATGCCATAAATAGGTAGAATTAGTGTAGGGAGCACTGAGGCCATAAAGGCTGAGCAGTCCGAAATGAGGAGAAAGGACCAGACATGAGAGAGGGGATGGTAGGAAAGGCTTCAGAGAGGAGCTGAGCTTTGAGTTGTGGCTTGAAGATTGGAGGATTCCACCAGGGGGAAGGGGCAGTGAGAGGGAAGCCCAGTCCATAAGAACATGGTACAGGGCACACCGAGAGTTGGCCTTGTTAGCATGGCCTAGAGTGTGGGGTGCAGAAGATCCTGATTTATCCTATTAAGCCTGCCTGAACACCTGTGGGACCCAGGGCAAGAGCACAAATACAGGTCCCCTTCTCTTCCTAGCTGCTTTTCTGCATCTCAAAGGTTCTCACAACTTGTGAGAACAGCCCTGCCTGCATGTCCAAGCTCTGGCCCCTCCGTCTCTTGGCCGCCCCTCAGGCCTGAGGGTGAGTCTGGGCAGCCACATGGTCCAGATTACAGAAAGGCCCAGGGATAGTGGCATGCAGGCTCTGGGGGCAGGCTGAAGCCCTTTAAGCAGCATTATCTAGAACAGGGGAAGGCCCAGGAGCAGGATGGGGCAGCTCTTTGGACCATGGGGACTCTAGGCCCTGCATAGAGAGGGGCTCAGTCAGGGGAGGGCCAGAATCAGGCCATGGTTGGAAGACTGAATTTATACTCCAACAAAGACACTTTCTTAATCCTAATCCTCATTACTATGGGTGTGAACCCATTGGCAAATTGGACTTTTCAAAGTTGTTATGTTTAGTTAAAGTGTGGCTCAGCTGTATCGAGGTGGACCATAATCCATATGAGTGAAGGCCTTTATAAGCTGAAGAAATGCAGACACAGTCAGAGAAGGCCACTGGGAGAAGCCAGAAGAAACTAGAAAAGCAGGTATGGGGAGATCAAGGACATCTCCATGTGATGGAGGCAGAGATGCAAGCCAGCACCAGCAAGCTACAAGCCTCGGGAGGAAGTATGGCCTTGCTGACACCTTGATTTTGGACTTTCAGCCTCCAAAGCCATGAGACAATACATAACCCTTGTTTAAGCCAATCCATTGTGTAGTATTTGTCATAGCATCCCTGGCAAACTAAGACACCCTCTAAACTTTAGAGGAGGTGGCAAACTTTGTGTAAAGGGCTAGATAGGAAATATTTAGGCTTTGCAGGTCATGTACGGTCACTGTTGCACATCCTTTCTTGTTTCGTTTCATTTATAGCCCTTTAAAAATCTAAAATCCATTCTTAGCTCCAGGGCCATGCAAAAATAGGCCACAGACTTGATTTGGCCCAGGGCCATAGCTTGCAGACCCTTACCTGACATTGGGCTGAAGAGTAGGGAGGCAGCACTGAAGTGTGTTTAAAAGGAGAGTAATGTCCACTTCACCTCCAAGTGAGAGAGGGCTTATATCCCATGGATATGGTGGGTGGGATGATCCTGCCTGCAGATGCAGGCCCTCTCCATTCCCCGGGATGGCCGTTGCCCATCATTGTCTCCTCTCCAGGTGACTTGGATGATTCCATTGAGCTGTAGGGTAGGAGTTGCAGCTCCACCGAGATTCCAAGCACACCTGGCACATAGGTAGGCCAGAGGCTCCAGTCTCTGCAAGTATACCTAAAAACTCCAGCATTACATATAGGTTTGAATAGAAGGGACTGATGAACCATGTTCAGGGAGGACTTATTTGAGTCCAATTCTGTCACTCTCAGGAGCACAGATTCCAAAATAGAGCCCACTGATAAGGCATCAGTCTCTGGGGCTATCCCCCCTTATATAGGACCTGGGTGTCTCCAGAGCCCTCAGGAGCCCCTCTGTGTGGGGTGATAGGCACTTAGATGTTCTATGAGATCCTACTGAGGTGTGCGTAAGTGTTACCTCTGGGATGACCTCCCGACTCTCTTTGAAGTCTCTTAGCCACTTGAACTCATTTGTCTATACCTTTTCCCTCTTTATTCAAGGTCTTTTTCCAGTCATGTTGCCAGTTGGCACTTGGTATTAATCCCTCGTTGCCAGGGAGGCTCATCCCCAGGAGTCATGTCCCACGTTGGGGGGAAGGTAATGCATTCATATGCTGAGTTTGGCTTAGAGAGAGGCCACATTTGAGCAACAAGGAGGCTCTCAGGTGGCAACCCTTAGGCACCCCATAATGGTAAGCTAAGTTTCAGTTACAAGAGCAAAGACTCATAAGGGTAGTCATCAATAACAAGAACAGTCCCCTCAGGATTGGGGGAAGAACTATGGACTAGAGTGGACTTAATGGTATTCTGTTGTACACATATGGTGATTCTAGCAATGGAAGAAATTATAACAGTGAGGTGGAGCCGGTGGCCACTGGACACTTTCGGGGCAGGGAGGGGATGTGCAGTTGAAATACAGGGGCTTCTTCGGGATTTGGAGGTTGTCCTGAGTGCCATTGTGGTGACGGATGTAGGCCATTTTAAATCAGCACACACCACTCAGAACTGTGTGGGAGAGAGTGTGGTCTACGATATGAACTGTGGTCTATGGTTGATGGCAAGGCCCCAGGATGTGTAAGTCTATTGAGGGTGGTGGGCCACACTTGTGGGAGATGTTTTGTGGGATGTTGTGGGAGGTGTGGGAGGTGGGGAACATGGGAATCCCGGTAGGTTCCATGTAATATTTAGGTAATCTAAGCACCTTTGAAAGTATATATATACACACATACATATATAACATTTTTGTAAGTAAATGCACATATATGCATATATATTTATATATCATTTTACAAATATTGGTATGTATTGTGAAAAATTTGATTTTTACCCACAATAAAAAAAATTAAAAAATTTAAAAAAGGAGAGTGAGGGTCACTCTGTAGCTTATAAGATCAATATGGCTTTGTGGAGAGAATTTTGGAGTTAGACAAGTTAGGAATTTGTTGCAATGATCCAGGCAGGGGATGACGTGGATCTGAACCAAATCAGAAACAATGGCGATGGAGAAGATGGAGACTTGTGAACATTTTAAAGGAGCTGGTGGCCTTGAGTTTCTGATTAATGTCAATGGGTGATGGCTCTAGTCACTGAGAAAGGCATACCAGAGCACAGGGCGCCACTAGCTAATGGGCTCTACATTTAGCACCTGGAATTTGAAGACACTCAGGGATATGTCCAGTAGGTAGTTACACTCTTTTTAGTAAGGACAACACTGGAGATACATATTTGGGAATCACAGAGACAGGTAGCATTATAGCTGGCGGAGGAGATGTGACCCCTAGAACATTTGGAAAGTGAAGAGAGGAGAAACTCCTTCCATCCCACAAAGTCTCGTTTCTGAGATAAATCACATCAAGACAGGATGGGCAAGAAGCTACTGAGGCTGGCCTTGGGAACCTCGCCCAGCTCCACAAGCGGCCCAAAGATGCCGAAGCCGGGGAGCAGTGTGGTGTTAGGGGTGGGCATGGCTGGAGTGTGGCAATGATAAGTCTGAAGGGTGACCGAGGAAGCCTAGGAGGCCAGCACTGGTCAACAGAGAGCTCTTTTTTTGAGGGAATAGTCCTTCAGCTACCCTGCTTATACCCAAACCAGGAGTCTATTGATTCATAACAGCCTAGCATCTAAGGCCAGAGGACCAGGTATGCACGAAATATCAGACTTCCTTCTGACTCATTAATCAACCTCATTTTGACTGCCAGCTCCCATCCCGTTGGGCTGGGAGGAAGGTGAACATGTCATTCTTGCAGGTTTGCGCTCCTACTGCAACGCTACTCCACCTTGGCATGGCTCCGGAGGACTTACAAAGCCATCAGTCATCTCTCCACCCAGGTCCTGCTGAGCTGCCCATTGTCTGTGTCCTGCAATTCTGTCAGGTCTGGCAGCTTCCAGCCGCTTCCCTGGCACCCTTTGGGCACTGGACTATTTGGCAAAGCTTTGAGACCCCATGCCCAGGGCTCTGCTTCCTTGGATGAGCCCCATACCACCTGTCTGGGGTCTTGTTCCCTGCAGTAAGGACTGGTTGCAGAGTCTGGGTCCCTCCTCCTTCTAGGCCTATATGCTTCTTTGTCCCCCACCACCTCCAAAGTAATTTCTGGTCTGGGTGGAAATTCCTCCCACTTACTCTTTCACCATGCACTCTAATGGTTTATTGACTCCATGACTTGAAAAACGTGCTCCTCTTTGCTCCAGGGAAGGGAGGGCTTGCACAAAAGGTGAGGGAAAATATTTGTATTTCATTTTCTAGTGAGTCAAAAAAGGGAGGAGGAACAAAAGCAGTTGCTATTACACACCCACACAAATCCTGGTATTCACACATTTACACTCTGCCACGTACAGAGAGGAGGCTGGGCTGGAACAAGCAAGAACCCAAACCTCTTAAGGACTGGGTGAATGAGATAAGTTGGAAGACAGGTGATGGGGACGAGGAGTGGTTGAAGCCTTTGGACTTTGGCTTCCCTGGTTTTCAGAATGCAGCAAGGTCCTCTACTCAGATCAATCCTGGGATACCTCCAGTTACCTAGCAGGGAGGCAGCAGGCGGAGGGGAGGCTGGTGTCTTTGCTCCTGGCTCCAGCTAAGATTCTGGAATTCAGGTGGGGTTGAATCTGGGTGTCAGGGTCCTTGTCTAGTCTGGGGATAGCTGGGGATGAGCAATGCTGGAATCAACTAACTTTTATTTAAAATTTAATGATTCACTTGCTTTATTTCCTTTGCTTCCCAAACCACCCAGTGAAGTAAATGTTACAATTTCCACTCTGCTAGGAGAAACCTGAAGCTCAAAGAGGTCAGGTGACTTTATCAGTCCTACAGCCATGTGGCATTGTTATTGTAAATTCACCCCGCTGGACAGTTTACCGCCTGTCTTAATTTGCCGGGGCTACTGTGACAAAGTGCCACAGGCTAGTTGGCTTAAGCAACAGAAACTTGCTGTCGCCCACTTCTGGGGTTTAAAGGTCTAAACGCAGGTGTAGGCGCGGCCGTGCTTCTGAAGCCTGCCGGTTCTGGAGGTGGCTCGTGGCTTCACTCAGTCTCTGGCTCCATCCCATGGCCATCTCGCCACCTCTTGCTCTGCGTCCACATTTCCTCCATGAGCAGATCCCAGTCGTTTAGGCTAGGGCCACCCTAGTTGTTTGGCCTCGTCCTAACAAATAATATCTTCAAGGATCCCACCCTGCAAGTAAGTTCCCATCCACAGGACCAGGGATTCGGACTTGGATGTGACTTTTTGGGGACACAGTTCAATCCATAACATTGCCCAACATTGACATTCTGAGTTAAAGGGGGTGCAAGTAATAATTATGCCAGGACGGTAGGTACAAACTGCAGTACTCCTGGGCATTCTGGGATGTTTGGGCCAAGCTGGTCATTTCTCTACTGTTATAAACTTTATAAACCACTAATTGTAATTATAGTCATTGTTTCTACTTCAAAATTTTTTTCTATTTTATTGATATGCAACCTTAGTTTTATTATTTACTTCCTTTCAGAAAGATAAGAAAGGCTCCCAAGTCCTTTTATGGAGCCAATTTAACCCTAATATCAAAACCAGATAAGAGCAATGAACTAGAAGTAGATTACAGGCCGATTTTACTTGTGAGCACAGATGTAAGACTCCAAATATGTATAAGCTAACTGGATTCAGTAATGAGTAAAAGAAAATAATACACCATGACTAGTATGTTTAATTCTTAGTACTGCAAGGAGATAAGTCTACATTAAAGAAATCTATTGGTATAATTTCCCATATTAACAGGCTAAAGAAAAAAATATTGGTAAATATTTCAACAGAATGCAGGAAGAAACATTCAATAAAGTGCTACACATAATTACAGTGTGAATTCACGGAAATCTAACAATAGAAAGAAACTTCCTTAATGTCATAAAAAGGCATTTACCCCAAAGCAACAGGATTACATTTAATGGAAACAGTTGAAAATATTTGCTTTAAGATTGCGAACAGGGGAAGCGGCTGTGGCTCAATCAGTAGGGCTCCCGTTTACCATATGGGAGGCCCCGAGTTCGGTTCCCGGGGCCTCCTGGTGAAGGCAAGCCCGCCCGCGCGGCGTGGTTATCTGACCCAGCGAGCACAAGCAGCAAGGGGGGCATAAATGAATAAATAAATAAAATCTTAAAAAAAAAAAAAAAATGCGAACAATACAGGAATACTTGCTATCATACTACTGTTCCACATCACATTGGAGATTCAAGGGCAATGTAATAAGACCAGAAAGAACACGAAGAAATATAAGGATGGGACAGGAAAAGACATAAATGTAATTTGCAAATATTATGCTCATTTATATAGAAGACTAAAGAAAATCAACAAGCTCACATTACATGATCTATATACAAAAACTAGTATAAAGAAGTGAAAACAAAAACAAAAACAACAACAACAAAAAAAACAACAAAAAACTAGTAGCATTCCTCAACAAGCAATGATAAAATCAAAATGGTCATAAGCAAGGAGATACCACCCCAAACAACAATGACAGCAAAACTGGACAGTATCAAGTACTTACTGGGTAAAAACTCACAAGACCGGTACAGAAGAACATTTTAAAACTTTATCAAAGGGCACGAAGAGATGAATTAACAGGGAGATAAATCATCTTCATGGATGAGAATGCAACATGGGAAGATAACGAGTCTTTCCTAATTTAATGGCGTTCTAAGAAAAGTCAAAGTAACCATTGGGGAGATCCTGCCCCCCTCAAATTTTGAAAGAACTCTCCATTTGGTGAGTCTTGGAGGAAGGGGAAAACGGGCTACATATGTCCCCTCCCTGCTCTCTGGAAGTTGGGGCCTGGGTGTGTGATCCTAGTGTGCACATAAAATTCGCCTTCCCAGGACTTGGAGTCTTGAGTGAATAGTGCAGCGATGCAGGGGCAGTTGAGAACTTTCACTGCAGTGTCCTCGTGGCGGCGTCCTAACCAGGCTGTCCCAGGAGGCAGCCCTCTCTGTCGTGCTGCGGCCAGGCCCCCCGTGGCCTCTGCTCGTTTTCTGAGCCTGTTTGTCCAGCTTTCCCCCAGTTCTGTAAGCTCTCTGATATCTTTTCTAAAGCTCTGCATGAAGTTAGACAGAATCAGTATCTGTTGCTTGTAATCAAGAACTTGTAATTGGGAACCTTGACAAAATGATTTTGAAATTTTTATGGAAGAATGTAACTCCGTGAGTAACTAAGTACAGGGGGTTGGAAACGTTCTCTGTAAAAGGTCAGATATTAAGTGTCCTAGGCATCGTGGCCTGGACATGACTACATGACTGCTCAATTCTGCCACCGCAGTGTGCGAAAGCAGCTATAGACTGTACTAAAGAGACGGGCATGGTTGCATCCCAGTAGAACCTTAGTTACAAAAACAGACAGGGGTGGGGTTTAGCCTGGGGGCTGTAGTTTCTCCACCCCTGCTTAAAACAATTATAAAGAAAGAAAAGCACAGAGGTGACAGATTTTCTTTCTATCTAGATATCAGTCCTCTGGATATTCAGGTTATTGCCATATCACCTCCTCGCAGTAGGCAAGCCAGTGCGCTACTAGTGCAGTAGCATCCAAATACACCAGGCAGCAGAAGAGAAGCCACAACAGGCACATGAAGTTGCGGTTATTTAAATCTTTTATAGGAAAAATATTCTTACTATTTGGGAAACATTAGATTCCTACCTCAGGCGAAGTATAAAAATAAGCTCCAAAATATAAAAATAAGGAAGGACCTAAATACGAAAGGTTAAAACTGCTAAAAGAAAATATGGACTATATCTGGGACTTTGGGGGTAGGGAAGAATTATGATCGTTAGCCGAGGATTAGACTCTTTTGTGTTCTCTGAGGACACACGGGCAGAGGAAGTGATTGCATTATAAGGCCAAGTTAGCCTGGAACTGAAATCTGTGAGAATTACCTCCATTCAAAGAACTGAGCACTGGCTGTGACTGGACGGGGTAAAGGGTTGTCTGGGTGGTGAAAAGAAAGGAAGGCCAGCCTGAATAGAGAACGGATGGTTTTTGTCTCGGCAACAAGCAATGGGAAAATCTGAAGGGGCCGAGTTTGGAGCCAAATAGAAATATTAGCCCCTCGGTAGGTGATTCTAATATCAACATGCTTTTCAAGCACAAGAATGAGGCATGTGACCGAGTCCAGACACACCACTAGGTATCCAGTAGTTGTTTGTTTTTATTTATTTTGTGCAGTTCCTGCATGTTATCATATTGGCAAGGTAAGAGACCTTGGAAACATACGAATGTGGCTTCAAATCCAAGTTCCATCTCATACAAGCTGTGAGAATTTCCTCATTTGTGAAATGGGTGAAATGAGACCCACCTTTCAGGGTTGCTATAGTGATCAAGACCTAAGTATGCTGAGTGGATTGAAGATGGCTGTAAATTTTCTGTCATGTTCCCCCCTGGGGAAATGGGGTTTATTTTCCCTTTGAGTCTGGGCTGACTGGCCCTGCTTCTGCTTTCGCCAACAGGACACGGTGAAGGATTGCTTCTGCTTCCTCGCAGGCTCCTGGCACCCAGCCACCATGTAGAGAAGAGATCACTTGGAGAAGCCCCAGCCCTCCAGCCCAGCCGAGGCACCGGACAGGTGACTGGAGTCACCTGGGACCTTCCAGTCCCAGCCACCTTCTGACTGAGAATTATGAGAGCCCCTAAATAAGACCAGCCTTGTCAACCCACAGAATTGTGAGTGGTAATGAATGGGGTGTTTGTTACACAGCAATAGGTGACTGAAAGAGCATAATAAGCACCCCAGCAGAGTGTTGGGACCTTAGAGTATTCCAAGCAATAACTCCAAGCAATTACATGTTATTAATTATTATCCCCATGAGCCCAAGCATAGACACATCATTCAGGAAAAGTCAATTGCCAGTCAATACTTTTCCAGGCTACCAACTTATATATTAATTAATTCCTTCGTTCAGCAAATACTTCAGGTGTGCCTACTCTTCATCAAATACTCATCTTGGTACTGAACAAAACAGATAAAGTCCCTACCTAAAGTAATTGAAATGAGATCCTTTAGTTTTTGTTGGAGATGTGATAGTTATTAAGATAACCGAAACTTCAGGGTCTGGCTAAAAAGATCTAATTGTCTGATATGGACACCTAAGAAATGAGATCCAAAGAACTCCTTCCTAAGTGAGTTACAATGAACATCTTTCCAAGTATTAGTCTTTAAAAATCGGAGTAGAAGCCATTTAGTTCTTTCAAATTTAAATTAGCCTCTATTTTACTATTCTTGGTTTATACCACCATCTTCTGGAAGATGTCTAAAATGAAATGTTTAATTGAGCAAGTTAATGCAAACGAATATTTATTCATTTAACTATTCAGCAATTATTTATTGGATGGCTTCTATTTGCCGGTGATTATGCTAAGCACTTAGTTTATAAGTAACGATGAACAATTCCGATGTCGCCACTTTCTTTCCTGCCAATAACTCTACTTTTTATTATCAGTTTCATGAGAGAGGAGGAGAAGCATTTTTTAAGATACGTACCCAATTAATCACATTTACTATGCCAGAGTGATTCCTTAGCTTAAGAGGATGTAATCTTACTGGAGGCAGATTCTTCCCTGAATGACATGATCTAGTTTATTAGTAACTGGAAAAGTATAATTAGGTATTGAGTTTGAATAGAATTTCAGTCTCTCCTTGAAGGTGCCCAAACTTTCCTATGCAGTTGCTTGTTTTTATTCAGAGCTAGGCAACCTCACAAACTGGGGAGGCAGGAGAAAGAGGCCTCTCAGATGCATTTGCGTGGCTGCCGGGGCAGTTCCCAAGGCCTCTTTCAAATGAGTACTTCACACACATACAAGCACACAAAACAAGTCTGACACTCTCCATTATCTATGCCTCTGATGGCAAGTCTAGTCTTACTTTGTAGCCGAGGAAAGCCACTGGTTAATCCTTAGGAAAATGCCTCAGCAAAAGATAACAGGGATAAAGGGCTGTGTAGTCCCTTTGAAGTTGGCCTGTCGTCCTTTGGGAAGCATAACTTTATGTTTCTTTCTCACCAATTAAGGTTGCAAAAGACAACTGTAGATGGCAGCCGTCCCTTTGCTAAAGGCCAGGCTAAAGCACATCCCACCATCCTCCTCATGCTTGCTCATAAGTGAAGGGGTAACTGGCTCGCACACTTACAACTTCCAGGGAATAGATAGGCAGGGGCTGTTTTGCATGGCAGCCTTCTGGATTAGCAGAAAACATAAAATTTACCCCCAAAGAAGCCTGTGGTCACACGGCCTATAGGTTCACATGTTATTTGGACAGTAAGGCACGAGCTTCTGAATTCCCTTTTTGTGGTTGGGGCATTGACAACTGGGCTACGATGGCACAAGGAGGTGCAGGCTGAACGTTTTTGTTGATCCACATAGCGTTTTTGTTGTAAAGTTAGAATTTGTAAATCTCCTGGGGTATAAGTGACAGATGGTTCCACAAGAGGAAGAGTGACCCCATGTGGCAGTCCTAAAACATGAACACTAGGCTTTGGTAGGTAGCCTTGCATCAGGGTGGGAGTGTTTAGCCCCTCATCTTAAATCTGGGTGGGCTTGTGGTTACTTTGACCGATGAGTTCAGTGGAAGTGATGCCATGTGACTTCTCAGGCTGGATATAAAGGGCCATACAGCGACTTATTTGCTGGAAAACTAGCTCTTGGTGCCGGGCCCACCATGTAAGAAGTAGACCACCCAAGACCGCCATGCTGCAGAGACCACGTCAGGCACAAGTTTGGCAGTTCCCTGGAGCCCAGCTTTCCAGCCAGCTCCAAAAGGGGGGCAGACATCCCGGACTTGGGTGAAGCCACCTTGGACCCTGCAGCACAGCCCATCTGCCTCCTGTGCAAAAGGACTCCCCAGTGGATCCATGGCCTAATTCCTGACCCACAAGATCACGAGATATAATAAAAATGATTGTTGTTTCACTCCACTTTCTAGATTAGGATTTTATGCAACAGTAGGTAACTGAATACCCCTTGTGTTAGTTCAAATCCTCCAAAAAGCAGCTGCCAAGATGGGATTAGATGTGCAAATGATATATGAGGGAGGGGGAGAGGGGAGGGGGAGACACCTGTCAAAGATAAAGGCGATGGAGCAGGATAGACAGGGAAGGCCTTGAGGCAGGCTTTCCTGATGCAAGCCTGGAGGCTGTGAAGGAAGAAGATTGGGCAGGAAGAGTCTTAGGCTTCGTCTCAGTTCTAAAAACATTTTGCCTGGGCTGGTGGGAAGTCTGCACACCTGTTAGAGAAGTCCTGCTTATCCAGAATACTTTATGATCAAACTTGGGTTTTGGACCTTTGTGTTATCTATGGAATTTGTAGAATGTAGCTCAGAAACTCATTAATATAAATTGTAGAATCTTAATATCAGACTTTTCTTCCTTTTACATTGTATAATCCTCTATTATAACACTTAAAATGTTGTATTATAATAACTTGTATGAATCTGCTTTATCCATCAGACTTTGAAATTCTTGAAGGCAGGGTTTATGTATTTTTCATCTTTGCAACCTCCTTCACTCTCCAAGTTCCTGGATCAAAGAAGGTTTGTGAATGACTGAGAATAATAGTCAAACAATTTTTTCTGTGTAGTTCTCAGAATAAATTGTAATCCACTGCATTTATTTATAAAGAATCCATTGGGACAAAGTATCTGAATAGTAATTATTTCTTTTAAAAATATGTGGCAAGTAGACTTCTAAATAATCATGGTGAAAACCATGTGAGTGCTAGGAATTTTTCTTTTTAATGGCACTTTGTATTCTTATATTGGTGAATATTTTTTATGGTCTTTCTAACTAACACTGAACTCTTGCCATTTTCTGATAGGATGAGGGATAGGAGAGTTCATAACTTGTAAGTCTGATGTTTTAGTTGATTTCCTAGAAAACAAATCTGTTTTGTGAGTTCCTTTCCTAAAGCCTTCCAATGGCTTCATAGCCTACTATAGTGGTTTACAAATTTGGAGATTTCATGCACTAGTATCATTTTTTAAAATCGGGACATTGTGGCAGTTTGAGATTATTTTATGAATCCCAAAAAGAGAAAGATTATTTTTGTAAACTAATCTATTCCTCTGGGTGTGATACCCTTTGATTGTATTAAATTCAATTGAGGGGCATTTGATTAGATTACCCGTTAAGATTGTTTTAAGGGCTTTTTGATTCAGCCACATCAGTAAGGCATGACTCAGGTTGAGTTCCTGCCCCCTTAGTGGGTTCCATATAAATGGACTCACACTGGACAGACACAGGAAGAGAGCTCCGTCATTTTTTATCCTGCCATGTGACAGAAAGGAGAAGGCTCAAACAGCTGAGGCCCTGGGGAGAGATGAGCCATTTTGCCTGATAGCTTGCAGCTAAAATCAGGAAGAAAGCAGAGCAGCTGAGCCTGAGAGAGGAAGCCCAGAGGGGAAGGCAGAGACCAGCAGAGGTCGGCGGCCATCTTGCTTCACCACATGGCAACACACCGGGATCAACAGTAGCTGACTTTGGTGAGAAACATTTCTGCTGGTGCCTTGAAACTGTAATTTTTTACCCCAGAGTAAATCCTCCTTATAAAAGCCAACAGATTTCCGATATTTTGCATCAGCACCTCTTTGGCAGACTAATACAGGCACTGACATTTATTTTATAGAATAAAAGCACTAAAACAATCTATCAGTTGTTACTGCCATCATTTTACAAAATAAAGACTATGTCCATAACAAAAATAAATAATCCCAGAATTAAAAAACCTCTTAAAAATAATAGATTAAAATTTTGCTGTATTTTCCCTTTATTTTTCACTTCTTTGCAAATAGGTACCAACCTGTGTACCTGAGTTTGGAAATCACTGAGCTGCAAATTAAAATTCCAACTTCCTATTTATTCAAGGCCTTCCCACTTAGTTCCCAGCCTACGTCTCCAACTTCTTTTCACCCCACTCCTCACCAGTTGCAATTTTCCAGGCACCGTGAAGGGAAAATGCAAAAGTCCAGGGGAAGATGTTTCATCTTTAAGGAGCTCACCCAGAAGCTGCACATGTCACATCTGCTCACATTCCATTGGCCTGAACTTGGTCACATGAACACACCTGGGAGGCATGAACACACCTGGGAGGCTGGGTATTCTAGCTGTAGTGGCCATGGCTTAGCTACAACTTGGTGGTTCTATTATTAAAATGAGGAAGGGGAGAGTGAATCCTGGAGACAAGAGCGATCCTGTTCCAGTCCAGCCCCTGGCCATCCAAATAGTTATGCTTATTTTCTTCCCATCAATACAGCATGATTGCCACCTGCTGACAACCCAAAGCCCTGCCCAAGAGCTTCATCCCTCAAAGTGCAGGGTCTCTGAGTGATGTGCGGTTTTCTCCATCCTTACCAGAGTGGCTCTTGTGTCCCACATGTACATCCAGTGTGTAATGATGGAGTAGAATGGTATATCTGAAATAAAGCCTGCCTTTCAGAAAATGAAAGAATGGGAAATGCACATAAACTCAATGGTTCATAACAATGGTGAAATCCTACTAGGCAGGAAACCAGAGTCTTTGTCTGGCAATTCAGTAAGTTCTTGGGTAGACCTACCTCTGTTTTCTGCGAGGAATTCTTCGTCTACTGTCTTTTACTCATTATTCTCTAGATATGCCCTCTTAAGTGCTGTTCACATTTCTCAGTCCTCATCCTGCTGGTACAAGGTTGTGGGGCCTGAGGATGCTTCAGAGTAAAATGATCCATCCACTATATGCATTGTTAGAGCGAGCTCCAGACTCCAGAACACGATGGCTTTAAAAAAAAGCATCGCATTTCTTTCTTCCTGACTCCTAGAGCTGGCATTCCAGGGCAGCAGTGGCCCTGCCCCATGTGGTCTTTTGGGGTCTACTCTCTGTATCAGTAGAGTATCAGCTAAGAAAAGGGCCCTAAAAATGCAGTGACTTAAATGAGGTCAATTTTACCTCTCCTTTTCTATCCCTGATCGCTGGCTGGAAAATGGAGACAAATGAGCAATCTTGGGAGTCTTGTGTTGAGGATGGCAGAGCTGCCCCTCCTGCCCAGGCCTGTGGGGTCTTACATGAGCGAGGAAAGTCTGTCTTGTCTGAGCTACTTCAGCAAACATCGAAGGCTGGAAAAGGAAGAAGAGCAGACGGCCAACAGAGTCGACTTCTTTTATGTTCCTAGAGATCCCCAAGGCTTTTCTGCAAACCTCTTGTTAGCCTCTGCTTACTTTCTGGCCACCAGGAAGTCTGAGAGATACTGTCTTGTTCTGCATGGCAGTGCGTCCAGCTAGAAATCAGAGTTCTCTAAACAGGAAGGGGGGAATGGGTGTCGGAGTAGACGTTAGCAGGCTTTGCCACCCCATCTAAACACCTTTCCGGTGGTCTCTGTTCATCAGTGCTCTCCTAGAGAGAGTTCACGGAGCTCTAGAAAGACGTGGAACCGGAGAAAAGGAACTTGGCAACTGTGACATGTTTCTAAAAATGATTTATTGCACTCTAATGAAACTAAAACTGGAATAACTTCTTCATTGGATTTACAACAAGAAATAGCTGCTTCCTTATTTTAAATTACTAGACTGCACTTCTTTGGCACTTCTGTTGCTGTTTTTTGGGGGGGATACAAACAAATTTCTTAAAAAAGACACCATTATTCCATGGTAACTTCTATTAATATTATTTCTTCTTGAGAAATAAGTCATACTTTTATTTTTCATATGAGGTCATCCCTGCTTCCACCTTCCTCTCTATATATATCAAAGGAATTTTTGCCTGGAGGGACCCTGTGGGTATTTTTTTTTAAGTTCTGTATTTTTTCTTCATTTCTGGAATATCTATCCAAATTATGCACTAATGGATAACTTGATTTTGTGTCCTTTAGAAGTGATTTGAAAGATTTATTAATTTGAATGTAACCTTAATGGGAGATTTGTGTGAGTTAAGTGCTCATTTAATTTCCAAAATAATTTTCCTTTACACAAATGTGTATTCAATTGTTTGGCAATTAAGGTGGACTCCTTAATTAGATAGAAGATTATAATTCAGTGCGAGAAGTGATGACTATGAGAGTGAAGTATTAAGTACTAAGGGAGCTCTTAAGAGGTGCAAGGAAGTGTGAAGACAGTAAAGGTTTTCTGGGCATAATGATCTAGATACATCAAAGCTCAGATGAAGAATCACGGAAAGAGCCAGATGAAGAGAAGGGGATGCCCTTTTTTATTTTTATTTTTTTGATATTTGTCTTGCGGTCTATAAGCTGGAATTGTCCCATTGTAGAGCCTCAATGAATAATTACTTGCTTTTTATGACCAAATTGATAGAGTTGCTAAATTTCATCAAGGGTGAAACCAAATATTTTGACATTGAAGGATTTCAAAATCATAAAAGATTATAAAAACTATTTTATGATTAATTAATCATTGAATTGTAGAACTGAATAGAGCACAAGTCCCGCTTTATAAGGTGAGGGAATTAAAACAAAGGATGGTCAATAGCCAAGAGAAGGTCATTAAATTGCCCAAGGCAGGAGGATACTCTTTCTGATACAAATCACTATTTTTATATTAACCACTTCAACAACAAAGTAAGGGCAGCTCTGGTTAGCCTCACATAGGTCAGACTTTTGGTCTGATCCACATCCTGTATTGTTGGACTCTATTTTTCTGGAAGATTTCATAACAAATATCGTGAATGGTACTAGTGAAGAGAGAAAGAAGAATATATTCTAAATTTTCTTCTCCCAATTGGACTAATTTGTTTTAGTTCATTTGGGTGCACATAACAAAAACTAATTGGAACTAGTTTAGCCCAGAAAGGAATTTATTGGAAAGAATTTAAGAGTACTTATGGAACCCACAAAACTGTTGAAAAACTAGATCTTCGGGCAGGAAAGTTCTATAGCATTTCTGGGATTTTCAGTAGCCATGGTTTTAAAATTCATCCTATAGAATCTCATGATTAACAAGACCCAGCCTGGAACTCCCCGCCTCTGTGTCTCTCCACTCATTATTTATGATATATATGGTGGGGCTGACGTGCACAGGATCTTTCTTTGTTTTGATCAGATCCTCAAGGTCAGCCTGGAACATGGTAAACACTCAATAAATATTAGGTGGATGAGTAGTGAGTGGATCTCCAAAATTCCCTGAAGAAGGTTCCTGATTGCCCCTGCCTGGGCCAGCCATCAGCAACTGCTCCAAACAATTGTGGCACTTTGTGCTTTCAGGAGAGACTGTCTATAGATCAAGCTTGGGTCCTGTACTCACCTCTTGAGCCAGGCAATGTGTGACATCAGAAGTGATGCTCCAACAAGTCTACCCAAAGGGGAGAGGCAGTTCTCTGCCCCCAAAAGTGGGGTGAAGGAGTAGTGGGCAGGCAAAACCAAGTTACAAGACAAGCAAGGGCTAATGAGAGGTTCAATTAGTTGGCCCAAACCAAAAAACAAACAGGCAAACAAACAAAAATATGCTTTCATCAGTTCTGTATTTGCTTACTGTAAACCTGATGTAAATAATTTAACCTTTCTCGGTCTGTTCTGTCACCTACAAACTGAGGAACTTGAATTCAATGACTTCTGATTTCCTTTCTTTCTGATATGATGGATTTATTCTCTTAGGTTTTAAAAGGGTCTTTGAATTTCTGTTCATTAGACCTCGTATTTTGCCTAGATTGTGGATTCCTCCCTCATTTGAGCTGTCCCTGGAATGGCTTCCTGCTGACTGTGGTGCTTCTGAAAGAGTTTTGAAATATCAATTTGGTGCAGTGGCAAAATAACTAAATAAATTTAAAAAAAATAAGTGCATCTTTTCAGAATGTGTGTGAGGCATAATGTATATCAGTAAGAAAGTGCATGTCAATCATAGGTTTCTCAATTTGTAGAGAAAACCATGTGTGGAAGTGGGGATTGCAGAAAAGGAAGAAAGGAAAGGCTTAAAAGACAAAGGCTTTGCCAGCTCTGTGTCCTGCTAGCAGGTTAAACCCTGCACAGAGAGTCCTGCTCCAGAGAACACATTGGTGAGTTTCTGGTATGGGTATAGAGAGGAAGGCTGGATCTGTGAGGCCATCAGGAAAAGGAGTTTCTGGGGGAAGTCTGAAGGAACAGCGTCTAGAAACCAGAAGCAGAGAGAGATGGGTGAAATCTTGAGGATGTGGCAAAAGGCTGGAGCCTACTGAGATAGATGGCTAGTGGGAAATTCCTGATGCTGGGGTAGGTAAAGGATTTGAAGGTTGGTGATTGCTTTAGTTTCCTGGCTGCTAAAAAAAATACCATGCAATGAGTTGGCTTAAACAATGGGAATTTATTGGCTCACGGTTTTGAGACTAAAAGTCCAAAAGCAAGGTGTCATCAAGGTTTGCTTTCTCCCAGAAAACTGTGGCATTCTGGGGCTGGCTGCCTGTGGCAGTCTGATATTGTTTATGAATTCCAAAAATAGATACTGGATTATGTTTATAAACTGGTCTATCCCTCCAGGCATATTAGGTTGTATTCAGAGGTTTCACTTACTTGATTAAATAATGATTAAAGCTTTGATTGGGTCACATCAGTAGGACTTTGCATCCCTGGCCCCTTGGTGGGTGTGGACTCACAGAGAAACCACACCGCAGAGAAGGGAGTTTTGAGCTTTTGGCTGGAGCCTGGGAAGTAAGCATACAGAGGAGCAGAGCAGCTGAGCTGGAGAGACTCAAGCCCTGGGGAGAGAGACAGAGCCGGTCACTTGATAGTCTACAGCTGGCCTTGTGGAGATAGCAGGGCAGCTAAGTCTGGAGAGAAACAAGCCCCAAGAAGAGAGGAGCCCAGGAAGCCTGAACCCTCGCAGATGTCGGCAGCCATCTTGCTCCAACACGTGGCAACAGACTTTGGTAAGAGAAGTAACCTATGCTTTATAGCCTGGTAACTGTAAGCTTCTACCCCAAATAAATACCCTTCATAAAAGCCAACAGATTTCTGGCGTTTTGTATCAGCACCCCTTTGGCTGACTAATACACTGCCCTTGGCTTTTCTGTCAATGCACATGGCAGCCTCTCCTGGCCTCTCTGGGTTCCATTGACTTCTGGCTTCTTCCCATGCTTTCTCTCTATGTGACTCAATTTCCTTCTGCTTATAAAGGACCTAAGTAATAGGATTAAGACCCATCTGGATTCATGTGGGCCACACCTTCACTGAAGTAACCTCATCAAAAGGTCCTATTTAAAATGGGTTCACACCCACAGAAATGGATTAAGATTAGGAACATGTTTTTCTGGGGTACATAGCCCCAATTCACCACAAGAATAATATCCAATTTAAATTTTGTTCGGTTTCATTGACCTTGTACAATATAAAACCCCACTGTTGATGCAAATGTTCAGCAAGCCTGCAGTCTAACAAAAGGCTTGTGGAACTGATTTGGAGAAAATGATAGAGAAGAGGGTAAGTGCATATCTGGGTTGGCGTGGGAAAGAGGGAAGGGAGCACACAGAGCAGCTGGGCAGTTGAGGTGTGGGGAAATAAGGAGGTCAGGGATAGGAACTTGGAGGTGGAATTGACTTTGAGAATGAAAGCTTCCAGGATTCACAGACATCTTGTGGGAGTTGTGGACGTCCTGGAAGACTTGGGCCAAAAGGATAAGGGGCACTTAGTGTAACTTTACACTGCACCAATGAACAATAAAGAGATAGAGCTCCCATTCCCCCCACCTGATGATGCTGAAGGCAGCTGAAGACCCCAAAATAATGTGGTGGGATTTTCCTTTTTTTGTCTTAGTCTTGGAGTTCATAATATAGCAATGCTAAAAATGTCTTCCCTTATCACAGAAACAGTGCCCCCAGATATAAATGAAAATTTTATTTGTTTGTGTAACAAATTTTTGAAGTCTACCAAGTACAAGTTGCTTGAGGAGAGTCACAGGTGGAGAAAAAAAAACCTGTGTGCCATAAAAGAATTCACACTCAGAGGAGAAAGAGACATGCAAAAACCATCCACAGGACAAGGAAGGATGAGGTAAGTGCTAAATGGACAGAAGAACTGTGTTCATTAACTCTGGTTGGGGAACAATGACATTGAATCTGATAAATGAATGGTTGTTCTCCGCAGAGTTTCTAAAAAGTAGTTGAATTGCTTCTCTTTCCTGTTGAGAGAAAACAACATTCTGAAATGGTATAAAACACACAGAAACCATGCTAAGATTACAAAAACACAGGCTATGGCCTAGTACGTACAATCTGTCATTCACCCAACCCCATTTTCTGCACTTGGGGAAAAGATTCAGACGAACGACCTCCAAAGGCTGAGAAGGCGATATTGTATCATGGTTATGAGTGTGGTCCGGTAGACCAGATATCTTTGCATCCTCTCTCTACCATTTTCTAGCCATGTGACATAGGTAAGCTGCTATCTAGCTTTTCTTAGCTTCAGATACTCATCTGTAAAACAGGCATAATAACAACTCATTGGGTTTTGGAATAAATGTGTGAACTGTTTGGTACACTGTAAGTATTCAATACATTTTAGCTATTGTTTTTATTATTCTGAAACCACATCAGGTATCTCACATCCATAAGTTTGATCACATTTTTTGAATCTCTACCACTCATTTTACTTTTTGGATTAATGAGCTTCTTACATTTACAAGCTATATAATTAAATACTACTTTCATTTGTCCAACTTTGAATAGGGGCACCTCTTTGTTTCAATGCTTAAGGATATAATATACCTAGACTCTCTCATTTCTGTTAAATTTAATCAGCATGCCTCAGAATATTCTTTAGTCCCTCTGTCTTTTCCTTGAGGTTCTAAGACAGTTATAGGATGGTGTAAAGTATTCCATGAGTCCCACAGTTTCACATAAGGGGAAGAGAGTGTTTTCTGTTTTTTTTGTGATAATCTTACCAACAATATAAGTGTTTTGTGAGCCTTTTTTTTTTCAAGGAGGTACTAGGATTGAACCTAGGACCTCGTACATGGGAAGCAGGCGCTCAAACCATTGAGGTACATCTGCTCCCCTTGTGAGGCTTTCTGACTGTAGCAGCTCATTGCATCAAATCTTTAAGGTATAGTTATACAGCATTTTCCAGAATGTGCTTTCTGAAATGCTATTCTGCGGGGTCTTAAGTGTTTCGTAAAAAGGACTATAATTTAGGAAAACACTGAGTTAAACGGTTTATTCAGTAGTCTTTAATATCGTATACATCTCAAATATAGTAGTTAGTGTTTTTTGAGCTTATTTCTCCATTGCTTCCTTCTTTGAGGATTGTTTTGTGGGACTACTATTCTGGGGAACAAAATTTGGGAAATGCTAATTTGTAATAACTTCTAGGTTCAACTGATAGCTTAAACTCGTTATCTTATAGGAATAATTTCCCCCTAAGGATATTAAGTGGAAGCAATTTCATTATTCTTCTGATAATTCAAAGATTCTTTTGACCTTTTTGCAGTGTATTCTTATCATCCTGATATTTTGCTGGAAAAGTGTAATTATATCTGCAGATTTAAAGATGTCATTCTATTTTCACTTTTCTGGATTGCTTTTAAAAACTTACTAAGTAATGACAGGCATCGAGGTCTAATAGAAAGAGTCTGAAAACCCGCAGCCTTAACTTGGAATTCAAGCATTCGGCAGCTGTGCAACCTTGGACAATTTGCTTAGCCTCTGAACCTTACTTTTCTCAACTTTATCCACAGACATACGTTTTATCCCTGTCCTTTGATTCCAATTTCTGACTGATTTGATAAGGCAAATATAAATCAGCTTATTTTTTCAAATTGAGTTTGGAATTTAATGAAAGCAAAAAAAGTGTAACCTGGGACATGGGATACTAAAACTTTCAGGAGCTTCATGGCCAGCAGCTATGAGCAGTCGCTGTCCATGATCAACTCCTTTCCCCACATTTAACACATAAGCTAAAAAAAAAATGGATCACTTCTAGTTACTTTGGATCAAGTTTTGGGGAGTGGGCAACTAAGGACGAAAGTGTTATGTCCTTTAGCCCACTCCTGTAGGTAGAGACTCTCCTAAAATATTTGAACAGAGCAAAGCAGAAAAGTAGATGGCAAAAATGTTAAAATTGGAGGTCTTGGTATGGAGTGGAGGGATGTATGCTGGAGTGCTCTGTATGGGTTTTGTATTATTTTGTAACGATCCTGTAAACTTGAAATTATTTCAAAATAAAAAGTTCAAATGAGTTGCTGGCAGCTTGGAAAAAATCCTTGATATTTTCATTTTCATAATTTTACCAAATGGTACTATACCACTGAAAACTTAACATCAGCATTCTCATAATAGAAAATAACCTGGTTAAATTTTTAGTATCTAAGATCCTAAATTTTCTCCCCAATAGGCTTTGTATTTAAGGTATAGTGCAGCTTTCCACATGAATAGCCACATCCCAGCTTTTTTCTTCCAAGCCCATGCTCAGGAGGTAATGTGAAATCCCACTTATTTGAAATCACTGATATTACCATATATTTTCTGAATGGCTTCGATATCATCCTGTGAAAGTCTGAAATCCTGGGGCTCTCCATCCCCATACGTTGGGAACATCACGGCATTAGGATCCGATGAATGATCCAGCCCCAAAGAATGGCCAAGTTCATGAGTTGCAACATACAGGAAGTTAATTCCTACAACAGAAGAAGTGGCATAAAGCAGCTATAAATACCCGACTTTTAATCCTGTAGAGTTTACTTATTTGTTTTAGGCTTTTGAGAGGAGGGGATAGTTAGAGAATCAGAGTAGCAGTGCTTTAATGTCATCACCACTTCTGAGGTTTTAAAAAATGTAACATTTTTCTGTCTGTGTCCTTCTCGCATCATTACTCAGGCAGGAGGATTCCTTAGCAGAGAGCCACGGCTTTAGCAGCAGGAAGAGTTGGGTCCTTCCCACTAGCCGGGCAGCACTGGACAAATGAATCCACGGAGTGTGGTCTCCCTTCCTCAGCTGGTCAACAGAAATCACCATTCCCACCTGGCAGATTTGTCATGATGCTTAAAATTTCCCACTATCTTGAAATAAATGGCTAGTCAAGAAGGGATGGTGACTTTGGAAATCAGGAGAGAGAAAGTGACGAGAGGCTGGGTCTCTGCCCAATGCCGGGTTTGGTTTTTGGGTTTTTAAAAATTTTATTAGAGAAGGTGCGAGTTTACAAAATAATCGTGCATAACATACAGGATTCCTATATCACCCCACCACCAACACCTTGCATTGGTGAGTGGGTTGGTTTTGGGTTCTGGATTCACTGAATTGTACTACATATATCCTTTCCTCTCCCTCAGACTCGCAGAAAGGCTTTGCAAATAAGGGGAAGGTGCGGCCTGTGAATGTGAGGGTGCTCGGAGCCCCCAGCGTGGAGCGTCAGCTTGAAGGAAGCTGCCTTTAACTTACCTTGGGTGGGAAGAAAGGAGAACGGAAAAGATCTGTAAGATGGGAAAGGGACGTGGCACCTCACTTTTCCTCACTGCTTTGCTCGACTGTGGAGCTTTCCCATTGCCAAACGCAAGTACCAATTTCCCTATAGGGGCCAGTTAGGAGCCGGTTTTTAGAACTGTCTCCAGATAGGGTTGTTTTTGCCAGAGCTTCCTCAGGTGGCCCTCTGATGTGTCTATCATCTCCTACGTCATGGAGGGGTGGCTCCTGGGCGCGGCCATGGTGGTGGCTCTTTTTGGCCTGAACGGTAGTGAATAAGCCCAGCGGTGTATATGATTCTCCAATATCATGGGCGCTGTGCCTCTTCCTCCTCCAGTCAAAAAATTATTTGGGGGAAATATAAAGAAAGCGGCATAATTTACTTGATTGTGCCTTAAATATATTATGAGCACTGTGCTAAACACTGTGTGAGCATATCTCATTTAATTCTAACAACAACCCTGCGGGGTGGGAACTATTTATATTCCCGTTTCATAGAAGAGGAAACTGAGACTCAGAGACGTTTAGGAGCTTGCCCAAGGACTCATAGTAACGGATTGACAGAGGTCTAACAAATGGAACGCACAGCTGCCTGACGGCACGGACTGAGCTCCACCTGCTGTCTAGTAGCTTAGGAATATGTTACATGAAATACTGTGTGTAAAGCACGTAGTACAGTAGTTGGCACTTAGCAAAGGCTTGATAAATATTATAATTAAAACAGCTACCCAATTAAGTTACTCTAAGAGTTTGGGGCATTTAAAAGGACGTGTAGAGGAGCTACAGGATATACTATACCTAAACTGTTCCCATCGGACCAGCTTTCATCCTCATCAAAGTGAGCGTCTCCTCCTAAGCCGGGCCCAGGGGCGAAGGCGTGAGCCAGGGTGTTTCCCGGCCCATCAAACGGGTAGTAGTCCCCGTGAGCTGAAAGGAAAGGGGGTCATTGCTTTTAGCGACTGAATTTATCGTTTCTATTTATAGGATTACGAGGCTAGAAAGGGGGGCCCCGGCCATGTTCGGAGGCTGCATTGTTGATAGGCAGACAGCAGGCTGCCCTTCCCTTGGCCTTTTGGGCGCTGTAATCCCTTCTCTTGGCTTACTGTTGATGCTAGCTGGGTGCATGTTTAACTGTCCCACACGGGTATATGTACTAATTAATGCTGCCGAGCAGGGGTTGGTCAACACTTTCTGAAAAGGGCCAGCTGATGAGTACTTTAGGTTTTGGGGTGTGACGGTTCCTGTCCACTGCCGCCAGAAGCAGTCGTGGATGACAGGCAAACCAAGTGTGGCTGTGTCCCAGCAAAACTTCCCTAACAGAGACAGGCAGTGGGCTGGGCTGGGCCTCTAGCTTGCCACCCAATGCTATAAAAAGTGGCTGTAAATGAACAGAGTAGAAAAAGTGTAACAATACTGCTAAAAAACATATCTTTAAGGTTTCATATCCTGAAAAGAGGAGGGAGGGCGCTTGTATAGCCAACCAACAGATGAGACCGTACACGGATTAGTCTAGAAGGATCTGCCTTACCTCCTCGGGCAAAGCCAACCATGATATCAGCAGTTCCCCACCTAACCTTCTTGAAGCTCAGTGGAATCTCTTTGCTCCATAAATCTAAAGCCTTGGCCACTAACTGATCCACCGTGACACGTGGTAAGTCTCGAGTATATGATATAATCCTGGCAGAAAAAGAAATGACCTCTTAGGAAAAGAAAGACTTTACTGTTTTTGCAAAAATGAGCCAAAACAAAACTAACCTGTAGGTGACTACTTTGGAAGTCCATTTTGGGCTCTCTGGGAATAGCGAGAATTCTGCAACATCTGGCACCCCACATCTGGGTTTCTGCATTATTTTTATGACCCGGAAGTTTAATATTCCAGTTAGAGGCAAGCCAAAAAACTTTTGCATCTCCTTGAGTTTGTCTTCTAAACTGCTGGCATCCCTTGTCTTTGAGCCAAGTGAATAAAATTTCGCAAGATAGTCCTATTGAAGAGAGAATAATTGACATGTGATGACTGTTTATTGTCTCCTTTTATCTCAGAGGTCTGCACATCTTTGCCTCTGGTTCTTGCCCATTCAAATCGTGGTTTGAAGACAAAATAGTTACAGAGTCACTGAGTAAAATAATTGTGCATCAGTGAAGAGAAAATTTAATATTAATAATGAAGCATTGTCATTTCATGAGCAAAAAAGAAGAGTTCCTCAGTTTCTATTTTATCCCATTCAATGGTTTGCGGAAAAACAAATTTTGCACTTCATAAAATGATTTTCAGAGCCAATAAAAAAGAGTGTCCTAGGGGTCGGATGTGGCTCAACTGGTTGGGCGTCCGTCTCCCATATGGAGGGACCCGGGTTCGATCCCCGGGACCTCCCGGTAAAAAAAAGAGTGTCCTCAAAGGGTACAACTGAGACCTCCCCTGGGCACCATAGGCCCTGCAGGGAAGTTCAAAGGCAAACAACCCATCTAAGATCCTGTTGCCATCTGGTCCCAGGTAGAGTTAAAGGGTCATACAATTTTAGTTCCGGGAACGGATAGTAAGAGGTGACTTAGTTTAATGTGCATATTCTCTGGGTGAGGAAACTGAAGCACATAGCAACGAGATGATTGCCCAGGTTCACACACTCAATTAGCAGCAGAACTCAGCGCTGAGTTTCCCGACTCCCAGTCCAGTCCCATTTCCACTGTAAATCCCTAGAAAAACCCACTTTGGGGAGTTGCAGGATAAAGCAGCTCTCCCAGGCCTATTCCATGCTCAATTGCATCCCCAGGAATTTCTTGAAAGTCCCCCATGCCTGGACATGAGGATGGGATTTTGGCAGTCTAAAATATGGAAAAATTTAAAAATGAATGAAATGACAGCAGCAGCAAGCTCAAAGTGTTTTTCTGAGCACTTACTATATGCTGGGTACTATAGTAGAAACTTTAGATCCTTGTCTCATACAAACCTCATAACCATGCTGGGAGGTAGGAATGGCATTGCACAAGGCTGAGGGGAGTGAAATAAGGTCATCCCGCGGGTAACTGATGGAGCCAAGTGTTCTCATGCAAAGCCCGCTTCATTGGAAGAAATGCACAGGGTTATAGCATGCATGAGAGTATTGCTATTGAAATTCAAACATTGGCTCAATAGTCTGCAGTCTGTTTTTGGAGCAGGTGGTAATGGTGATCTGTGTCAGAACTTCTCAAGAGTATGTACTTTATGTAGGTAACCTTCCTAATTTTGTGCCCCCTTCCTGCTACCAGTGATTATGCTTCATTCAGTAGAAAATACTTACTGTCCATCCATGACAAGTAGGAACAGGCCTTATTTAAAGCCAAATAACCCATTTCATCCCTACCAGAGCCACCAGCTTTACAAAGACACTCTCTGGAAAAACCTATCTGCATCCCTGAAATGCATTCTCTTACTTTTGGTTAAACTTAGCTAACCTCTCTCTAGTCTGTTGACAACCTGTATGCTAAGTAAAGGGACCAAAATACTTTTGCAAATCATTTTCATTTGTAATTTATCACATGCATTTGCTGTTTTGAAGGTAAAAAAAAAAAGAGTCAGATATCAGTGTTTTCATGAGTCACTCTATCACTTGGACTTTTTAAAAGTCAATGTTAAATATGATGTAAAACTTTCATCCTTAAAATTTTAATTTATAACTAATACTTAAGAGTAAACATCCCATTATTTTATCAAAAAATAATCATTTACACTTACTACACTGCTTATTGAGTAGTTTATTGGAGAGAACAAGATTTTTGAGCCAGAAGAGCTGATTCTTTATGCCTATTTCTGCCACTAACAAGTATGTGAATCAATTTAACTTTGGTTTCTCCTTTTTCCCAGGATGATCCTAAAGACTAAATGACATAATGTATAAGGACTCTATAATATGTAATAGTTACGTACTGCTACTTTGTACTATCACCTCATTTATTCACTAGAATAATCCAGTGGGTATAAAACACTTAATATTATTATTCCCATTGGACCCATGAGAAAACCGAGTCAGAAATCCATGCCTTGCCCATAACTACGGGTTTGTAAGTGAGAGAGCTGGAACTTCTACCCACAGCCTCCGACTCCATTTCTCTCGTTGTAAGTAGCTCTCCTCTAAAGAGGCAACACTGTATGCTCTTTATGAACATCTTTCCCATAAAGAATAGTAGCAATAACAACTTTATTTAGGATGACCAACGTTTCAGACCCTGTGCCAGATGCTTCACCCGCATTTGGTTGAGACTATTATCTCCACCTTTCCAACTGGAAAACTATGGCTCTGAGAGCTTTAATAACATTCCTAAGCTCATCTACATAGTGGAAGAGCTGGAACGGGAACCCAGTCGGGGCAGGCTCTGAACCCTTCTCTTAGCAGCAACTTGAGTAAAGCATGCATTGCTTTGTAGTCAGAACAATAATGCAAAAGATAAGTCATTGCAGTACCGATGCAGAAGGACAAACAATGGACAGACCCGCTTCCTGGGGCGATGCGAGCCCCTGGAGCCCCGATGTGGCCGGCGGGCTGTGACATACCTGAGCCTTTCCCCACTGCTGCTCGCTCACGCCCGCCGCCTCCTGGGGCAGCGGCAGGGCCAGGCTCCCGGGCAGCAGACACACGGCGCAGAGGCCTGCCAGCCACACCGCCGCCCGGAGCCCGGTGTTCCCGGGCTTCATGATCCGCCCCGTGCCTTCTGCTGGAGGCTGGGCATGTTTATATAGCGTCTCAGCTGATTGTGGAAACAGGTGACTCATCTGGATGTTTTCCTTCTTTTCCGTGTCTGCAGAACTTTAAAACTGTGTGCTATTTTTCATCAATGACAACGAGGAAGTATTGTGTACTTATTGGCAGGAAGCACACAATGTATTTGTCTTTCAAATGACTTTTTTTTTTTTTCCTTGTCTGCTGTATAAATTGAATCAGTGAGAAAACTCATTTTATTTGCCAGAATCAAATTGCTCCTCAGGTGTGCCTTTTCAATTTTGGATTCTTTGGAGCATGATGCAAAACATTAGCATAAAATGCATCCTAAGTTCTTAAAAAGTTTTGAAATGTATAGAAAAGTGCATACAACATACAAATAATCATACACCCACAAAGCCCTGTAACAGCCACCCAGGTCAGGGCAGAGAACTTCTAGAGGCAAGTGCTGGGCTGGGGCCACCGCAGAGCCTGGTGCATCTCCTCGTCTCCCAGTCCTGCAGCGGGGGCAGGAAGCAGTCCCTGCTGTGAGTCTTCCATAGCCAGCTTAGTCCTTTCCTCAGTGGTCCACACGGCTCCTAACTCCACTTGACATTGTGGTAACTGGTTTTCCCAAAGCTGGCCCTTCAACTTGGAAGTCACTTCATATAATCCTCCTCTTCCAGTCACTCTGACTCCAGCTGCTACCAAACCTGGGGTACAGGGTCACCGGGTGGGTGCTTGATACACATAAAGGTTATTTCACGTACAGCGATCAAGGAGCCTTCATCTAGAGGTTCTAGCCCAACTACTTCATTCATCAGAGATGAAACTGAGGTCAAGACAGGTTAATCAAGGCCACGCAGCTAGTGAGTAGCAGTGTGACTGCCAGTCCAGTGATCTTTCTAGCAAACCACACTGCCTAGTTAGTCTGTAATAGGTCTGTCTCCATCACATTATATATTTCTTGAGGGAGCACCATGACTTTTGGTTATAATACATCACGAGATACACTGCAAATAATCTAGAACTAATATATTTAATTATTCAGATATTTTTTCCTAAAAATAGGATTTGGCACTGTGTGTCAGCAAAGGTAATATTTCCAGATAATTTAATTACATTTTCTTTCTCTAAAGACACCTTTTGTTTCTGTGTAGTCATAGTAATAAAGGAGTTCAACTCTGCTGAGGACTTGGCACTTGAGTCAGTGCCTGGCATGTAAGAGGTGCATAATAAATGTTTATAGAATAAAAGGATATTTATGGACTTTCCTCAGATCAGCTAACAATGAAGTTGTATGAGATGTTTCAGTGACCTTTGCATCGAATTAAAATCACAAGTCATTCCCTAGATTTTATTTTTTTATATTTCTGTTTATTTTTAGTAATTCAAAGAGCATTACAAATTGCAAACACCTTAAATGAATTTTAGTAACTCCCTTGAATAGCCACGTTAGGATAGGGAGACAGAAGTTCTCTCTCACTTATCTAAATTGTAATTAGTGAAAAAGTGATCCAGTGGGATCAAGTCCCAGTCCCTGCCTTGAGAAGCTTATGCTCTTGAGTGACGATATCAGGAGGTAAATCATCACAAAATACTGCGACAAATGCTTAGGATACACAACATTACCAAAGTACAGAGAAAGGAGCAGCTAGTCCTTCCCATGGGAATTGGGGAAAAACAGAATTTGGACTGGAGTTTTGAGGCTAAGTAAGAGTTACCTTGGGAGAGAGGAGATGGGAAAAAAAGGAGAAGAACATGGAAGAAGAGTGAGCCACGATGCGCGGCTGGAAAAGTGTGTTGTGACTAAGTTGTGAAGGGTCAGCCTTGGCTGCCAGGGAGTTAGGACTTTATCCTAAAGGACCTCAGGGGATGCTTTGAAGGAAGAAAGTAGCATCATCAGATTTGTAACGTTGTAAGAAAATGCTGCCCGTTGCTCTGAAGATTGTGGAAGGGGAGATGGCCCCCTGCAGAGGGATTTGGAGAGGCAAACAGATCAGGTAAAAAGGTATTGTATTAATCCAGGTGGGAAGTGGAGGAAGAGGCCCTAAACTAAGACTGTGACAGTAGTGATGGAAAAGAGGAAGGGAATTCAGGAAAAATCTAAAAGGTGGGATTGATTTGAAAAAACTCAAAAAACTTGGGGACTGAGTAACTGGAGGCGTGAGGAGGAGATGATCAGAGGACTTAAACTTGTAGTGATACCGTTACTGAGTCAAGGCTTACGAGAGAAGGAAGAAGGAGTTGATTTTTCAAAGGGAACATGGATTTGGTCGTGATTAAACAATGATGTCAATTTTGGACATCACGTGAAGTTTCAGCTGGAGATTCAGTTCTAGAGCTCACGAGAGGGATCTGGACCTCTGATATAGGGTTTTGAGGTACTTCTAAAGGAAAACCATGCCTTGTTTTTGACAGCTTTTTCCTTTCTGAATGCGTCGTGATTGCTTTGGTGTTCTTAGAGACTGACTTAACTTGTTACCACAGTCACAGGGGAGTTGTTCAGCCTTGGTCAGTTTCCTTCTGTGCCATGTTGACAAAACACTTAACCTCTCAGTGCCTCCGTTCTTTATGTGAAAGATGGGGATATTACCTTTCTCTTTGGTTGGGGTGAAGATTAAATAAGCAATGTACCCCTATACCCAGAAGAACTGAGGGCAGTGACACGAGTAGACATCTGCTCACCGACGTTCATAGTGACATTATTCACAATAGCCAAAAGTTGGAAACAACCCAGGTGTCCATCAACTGAAGATTGGATAAACAAATTGTGGTGTATACACAAGATGGAATATTATGCAGCTGTAAGAAGAAATGAAGTCATGAAATGTATGACAACATGGATGAACCTGGAGGACATTATATGTTGGGTCAAGCAAGCCAGACACAAAAGGACAAATACTGTATGAATGTACTATTATGAACTAAATATATTACGTGAAATATGAATATGGGTAAAATTACATATATAAGACTTTTTCTTTGGAGCTGAACAAATGTAGGTTAATACTACAAAATGTTAATATAGGACCAAAAAAACCCACATTATACTAAGTGAAGGAGATCAGACACAGAGTACCACAGATTGTATGATTCCATGTATATAAAATGTAAATATAAATCAATTTATAAAGATGAAATTAGATAAGTGGTTATGTAGGGCTGGGGAAGGAATGCTAATTGGCATGGAGTCTTTCTTTTTGGAGTACTGAAATTGTTCTAAAATTTTTGAGATGATGAATGTACAACATTGTGATTATATTAAAAGCCATCGATTATACACTTTGGATAGATCAGATGGAATGTGAATATATCTCAATAAAACTGCTTAATAAACAAACAAACAGATAAAGAAACATACCCCAAAGACTTAGCATTGTTTTTTGGAACATGGTAAAGTGCTAGCTAGTATCGTCGTGGTCGTTATTATGCTAGAAGTTTTTATGTGTTATAATGTCCTTTTTCTTTCACATGAACCTAGCATAGTGAGTGGACAATTAAGCCTAAGAGAAGACTAGAAGTTTTAAATGATTTTGTTCCACTACTTTTATTGATGATATCAATGTTTTCTGAGACACAAGGAAGCGACACTCTTAAGTATTACAAAGTGATGCTTTATACTAACCACCCAAAGAAGTCTACTTATCATAGAATTTATTGACTCTTTATATTATACAAAGAAAACATTTGTTGCTTTTATCAATAAAATCTTTGGGTGTATAGTATGGGCAGCAGAATACATCGACGAAAGAGTCAGTCACAAAGATTGGAATAGGGTAAATCTGATGTTAGGACGAGTGGTACATCTTAACTTTTAAATGCATGGAAACATTTCGCATTCAGTGGAGGATGGGCTTATAAAGAGGAGAGGAAGGCAGTGGCAAACTTCAGTGGAAGCAGCTAACGCTGCGAGCAACACTCCTGCTGCCTCCCACTGGGTCTGGGTGAGAGACTGGACAAGGTGCCTCGAAGCCTGTTCCAAGTAGAGCGTGAGCTGCTGCAACGACGCTGCCTTGCAGGGCGACTGCTTCTGTCCTCAGGTCCAGGCACCAGCTGATGGGAAGTCCCAGGGGTGGGACACTGGGCGAGGAAGGAGCACACAGAGGAAGGAAGCGAGGAGGATGCAGCCTCCGCTCAGGTCCCTTCCACTGCAATCCTGCTTTCTCCACCACCAAAGGCAGACAGCAAAACTGCAACCCTTACTCCTCCTTTTCTGTCTATCCTTTCCTTTCCCCTAAACGCCAGCTTGGACTGAATCTGGACACTCCTTAACCCAGCTCACCTCCCCTGCTTGCAAGAGGAAGAGCAGGGAAGCTTTTTTCGTTTTTTTTAGGAGGTATCGGGGATTGAACCCCGGACCTTGTACATGGGAAGCAGGCGCTCAACCACTGAGCTACACCCGCTCCCCAGCAGGGAAGCTTTTAAACGGGGCTTAGACATTATTTTTTTTCCATTAGGGGCAATTTTTACAAGTTCCACCACAGAAAGTACAAATGATAATCTTCTCTTTTTTTCTTTGTTAGAGAAGTTGTGGGTTTACAGAGCAATCATACATAAAATACAGGATTCCCATATACCACCCTATTTTTAACACCTCGCATCGGTGTGGAACATTTGTTACAACCGAAGTGATTATCTTTGCCCCAATCTGAACCCCAAAGCAGGATGCAGCTCTTGGTGCTTGACCTCCTCCACATGGATGTAGGAAGCAGCTCCGTGGGTCAGCTTTTCCTGGAGAGCAGAGGGTAATGGGAGGCGGGAGACGTTGTAGCACCATACTGTAAATAATCTAAAATTTAATATTAAGTTTCCCTGTTCTTCAAAAATTATCGCTCACCAACTAATCTTCTGCCTCCTTCTCTATGGCTTGACTTTTCCTATTTCTACTTGCCTCCATCCCTAAGTTCTCAGTCATTAAAAAAAAAAAAAAATTAGCTCTTTAGTACTAATCTCCAGGCTCCCTTTAAAATCCAAGCTCTGAGGCCTCTTTCCAGTGCCAAGCAGCTTATTAAGGTATTTTTTCCTAAACCAAGGTCGTTATTTCTCTGGATGAACTCTGTGCCTACTGGCAAAACAAGATCTGGCACCTCAGTGACATAAGAAAACATGAACCCCAGTTAGAGTCTGTGTAGAGTTCATTTGTATTTATGGCTATAGTGCCTTTTCTTGTGATTGAAAAAAATAGGGAGAAACAATAATTTACTTCAGACTGTATCCAAAACTGTGTTGGCAACAATTACTCTGAGTGTAATTTTTTGGGGGAATATTTTTGACTCTCACTCAATTACTCTGGGAATGTTGCTTGCTCCGTCCCAGCCCTCGTCTCCTATGTTTAGATTGACTTTGAACATGAATTAGAATGCCGCTTGGCGCCAGAACGGTTATTGGGATTTTCTTTATTCATACCCACAACTTCAAGCAGTTTGCAAAGTCAAAACCAACAATCCTTACTGCGGAAAGCCTCGTAGGTTAGGACTGAGGGGAGGGGTGGGGCACGGCCTCCGATCAGCTAGCCTCTGGCTGCTTTCCCCAGCGCTGCCCCGGGGTCCTGCTGGGCCACACCCTCTATTCTTGGGAGGCCACCTCGGTGGCTCACCAGAGGTGGCTGTGGCCTCTTCTGTCCGTTTTCTCTTGTGGTTATGGTGTGATCTTGAGCGTCCACTAACGTTCCCAAGGGACCTTGTTCTTTAATTCTGTGTCTACAATGGAGGACAATCACCTGCTTGTGAAGGAACTTCGGGCACCAGTGAATAAGTCGTTTAGGAGGGAAGGGAGCCACTCCCACCCCCACCCCTCTCCCCTCACACTCTCCCCACTTTGTCATGCCGAGGGATGATACTAGCCTGGGTCTTTATCACGTGTAAATGGTCTTGCCACTAGTTCCTTAATTTCCTATAATTGTCCTTTTTAAACTTTCTACTCAGGCACCTTGAGGGTTCTAAGAATATGGTGTAAAGTAGGTCACCATAGAAGGGAAATTTCTTTGGTATCTTACACATCATTTGGGATGATTCAAGCAAAGTTTGCATTTAATTGATAATATATCTTTGTTTGATAAGAAAGGTTTCCTAATTCAATCTTTAGGCAAAAAGATAAAAAAAAGGATTAATAAACTGACACTTCAGGACTGACAATAACTTTTTTGAGATACTGTTCTAATGCTTTATGTGCCTTTAATCTTCCAAATCCTGTGAGGTAGGAACTGTTATTAATCCCGTTTTACAGATGAAGAAACTGAGACAGAGAAGTTTAGTACTTTGCCCAAGATGTCACCAGTTACTGAATGTTGGGGCCAAGATTTAAACCCAGACAATCTGATTCCTCAGTCTAGCGTCTCACCACTTCACTATGTGATACTTGTCTACCCCATGTCCTTCCTCCTACCCCCACTCACCGTGAGGGATTAGCTCCTGGGATTGTTGGGGCTGGCTAGTCCAGATTCCATAGGTCAGGCCAGAGGTTGGAAATCCTGGGAAGAGTGATGTAGAAGTCTTGAACCTGAAAACTATAGGAGAGGCCAGCAGGGTGGGGTCTCAGGGGAGAGAAGAGGGTGTGGTCTTTCGGCAGAATTCCTTCTTTCTGGAACTCTCAGTTCCAACTGATTGGAGGAGGGTCATCTCCTTTACTTAAGGTCCACTGATTGTGGATGCTGATCCCACCTACAAAATCCCTCCCCAGCAACCTCTTGGCCAGCGTTGGACCAAGCAGCAGCCACTGTCACCTGGCCAAGCTGACACAGAAAATTAGCCACACACTTGGTCAGGAGGTTTCCTTCATTTTATTTTTCTTCTTGCTATCTGAACTCATCAACTCTTTCCTCCAATGTCCTTGGTGTTGTGTCATTTTGCTTCCTCGTTTTGGGTGGCGATTTCGGTGGAACTATCGTTTTGCTGACCCACCATCAATGTGATGAGCTTGTGAGGGGCTGGGGGTCACATCCCGAATTACAGCAGAGTCCAGGTCTGTAAGGCGCTGTGTCATTTGACAAAGAGTTTAGCCCCTTGCCTGACGCAGCTCTTAGGTGGCAGAGACAGGCAGTATGTGCTCTTCAGCACTGCAGGACACCGACTCTGTCATGGCATGAAACCTGCTCTTTAAGTTATTTCAAGGTTATTTTCTCCTCAGTACGAGCGTAAGCTCCTTAAGAGCTGGGGCTTGTTTTTTTTTTTTTTCTGTAGCCTCCACTTTGCAGCTCTAACAAGTAGTTAGCTCTGTGCCCTGACACCAGAGGGCCTTGGAAAGCCTTGTTAACATGATAAATAATCCTTTGATATTTACTCATTTCATTAAAAAAAAACTTTTTATTTTGAAATAATATTAGATTTACAGAAGAGTTCCAAAGATAGAACAGAAAGTTCCCAAATACCCTTCACCCTTCTTCTCTTAATGCTACCATCTTATATAACCATGATATATTTATCAACATGAAGAAATCAATAAGGATTAGCATCTTAATTATTAATAGATAAAAATAAACTCATTATTACTAAATTAACATGAATAATAGTACATTACTATTCACTTAACTACTGTCTTTATTCGGATTCCACAAGTTTTCACATTAATGTCTTTTTTTCTGTACGAGGATCCAATCCAGGATCACAATTGTATTTATTCTTGTTTTTATTTTACTTTTATTTTTTAACTTTTACAACTTTGTATTTTTAAATATTATATATTTAAATATTATAATGCAAGCAGCCAAAGATGACAGACATTTAAAAATGGACGTTTAGCAGAGTAAAATTAACCATCTGCAGAAATTATAAGTATTAAACATCTGAAACTCTTTGGTCATGCTCCAACATTCAATAGACAAAAGACTTGAGGTCAAAGCTGTTACTCCCCGCCCCCTTTCCTTTTTTTAAATTAAAGACCCTCATTTTCTGAAAAATACACGACTAGAGCTTGTCAACATTTTTTAAGGCCGATTACTACAAAACCATTGCAGAGTTAAGAGTTAAATGTACAAACCATAGTACATCAGAGACTTAAGAAATGTATAATAAAATGAACTATTATTGATCACAATTTATTTTAAAGTCATAAAAAGCCAGCAACAGAACAGTGTTTTTTTTTTTTTTAGTCAGCAAGCAAGGGAGGGAAACTAACTTTTAAGAGCCAATTTGATAATATCAGTTTTCTCAGAAACTATTTTCGTAAGTCATAGTAATGGTCTAACTCTAAATATTGCAGCTTCCCAGTCCTGCTCCTTAGTTTTCAGTTGTGCTGGTATAATTTCTTGTGTTAAGTTGGTACGGTATAACACACAAAGTCCAGCATTCAAAAAGAAGTGATGGGGAGGCGGCTGTGGCTCAATCAGTGGGGCTCCCGTTTACCATATGGGAGGCCCCGGGTTCGGTTCCCGGGGCCTCCTGGTGAAGGCAAGCCGGCCCACATGGCGTGGTTAGCTGACCCAGCGAGCACAAGCAGCAAGGGGGGGATAAATGAATAAATAAATAAAATCTTAAAAAAAAAAAAAAAAAAAGAAGTGATGGTGGTATTTGGCATTTGAAAAGGATACAATTCAAATCGGAGGTGTAATTGTTGCAATTACGTTGTACTCTCTTCCCCTTAAAAGCTTTGTTATTAATAATTGCTGCTGTTTGTTGAGTGCCTATTACTATTTAGTAAGTGCTTTACATGTGATTTTTCATTTAATCCTCACACCAACCCTGAAAGGTGAAATCGTGCCTGCATGTTACTCGATTGTCTGCCTGGTGATTTTTCCTTTGGTGACCCCCTGACTTGAATAATTCTTCACACACTCTGGCTGCAGGAGCCGCCAGACGGATTGTTCGGGGTCTGATGTAGACAGTGGCTGAAAGAGGGTCTTTTTTTTTTTTTTCTGGAACATGAGTTACAGGAACCATGCGACCTTGGAGGTCTAGGAGCCGGCTTGCTCCATCCTGGAGAATATCTGTCTGAGAATTAAGCCAAGCAGAGGTCTTCAGATTTCCAGTCGTATCACTTGATTCCCTGAAGGCAGCTGCACTATTTGGATTTCCCAGTTACGCAAGCTGTTACGATTTCTTACAGTTTTTTCTTTGTTTGTTTTTGATTGGGCTAGTTTGGATTGGTTTTCTGACACTTTCAATCAAATGAATCATTCTGCATAATACAGGTAGATATTATCTATTTAACACCCAAAGTTATGTAGCTAATAATTTGGGTTTGAATCGCAGCCCTCCTCTCTGTTAAGCACATACTCCTTTCAGTATTCCATGCTGCATCTCTTTTATGAATTCATCCACTCTACAAACACGCGGTGCTTGTTCGTCTTGCTAGGCACTGTGCTAGGTGCTAGGGCTCTCGAGACATATGACAGATTTCCAGTTGTGATCTCATGGTTATCAATGCTGAATAGAGGATACACTGCTGTGTCCTCTGCGTCTCCTACCCTGAGCCCCTATGGTTATGACAGGCTCGGTGCATGGAGGAGGGACTGCACCGGGAGGCAAGGACAGGCGAGTCTCCCAAGCCCCCGGCTCTGCCCTCGTTCTGGCTCTTAGTGCTTCTCATCTGTGTGCTCTCGTGGGGGTTTTGTTCACTCACTTACTCGCCAAACGCTTGTAAAGTACCTGCTGTGCAGGCTGGCCCTGCACCAGGCTAAGGAACTCGTGAGGAATACGACCTGGAACCTGCCCTCAAGAGGCTGGCAGCTGGGCTGAAAAGATGCACAAGAGGTCACTAAGCTGCAGCGCGGTCTGTGCAGTGGGGCAGGTACTTGGGAGGGACTAAGCACTACAGAGAGGAGCGCTGCAGCGTTTAGCACAGCCTGGCCGTGCTGCTGATGCCCGAGGGCAGTGCTGGAGACCCGCACAAGTAAGAAGGGAGTCCTCGCCAGCAGGAGATGCTCGCACCCGCTTGCCACCGAGCTGGTCTCCTGCAGAAGCGGTGCACGGCCAGGGCTGGCAAGCCGGACCTGCAGCAGCGGCAGCAGCCCCCAGAGTCCCGGGCAGGCTCAAGTGGTCTCCACGCCTGGGACGGGGACGTGCTGCTGGCGGGCCCCTTGTCCTCACGGGGCGGCCGACGGCAGAGGCTGCCTCGCCTCCACTGGCTGGATCGCCCTGTCCACCCAAACAGCAGATATCCTGTTTGGGGCATTGGTATGAGATGCAAAGATCCGTGCATTCTGTGTTTTCTTCCACAAATTCATTCAGCTGCTACTTCCCCAGACCTCTTTATCTCTGATCTTCTAATCCTGCTCCTTCCAGATCCTGATCACCTAGTCAAGCCATTTACGATTACCCAGAAATCTATTCCTGCCTAAGATATATTCTTACCTAAGAGCACTTCTCCCTCTGGACCCAGTGGAACACTGCCCATCACCACCAGGTGTATTCCTCAGTGCTCTGCCTGCTGGAAGCATCACACCTCGGAATGTACAATTCTGTGGCGTTAATTACATACCCAAAATTGTGCCTCTGTCCCCATCATCCACTGCCAAAACTTTTCCATCACCCCAAACAGAAACTCCACACCAATTAAACATGAACCTACCATTCCACTCATTTGGCCCTTGTTAACCTGTATTCTAGTTTCTGACTTCATGAATATGCTTATTCTATCTATTTCATATAAAAGGGGATCATACATTCTTTGTCCTTTTGCATTTGACTTATTTCACTCAGCATGTCTTCAAGGTTCATCCATTTTGTAGCATGCATCAGAACTTCATTCCTTTTCACAGCTGAATAATATTCCATTATATGTATATACCACATTTTATTTATTCATTCATCGGTTGATGGACACTGGTAGGATATTTTGCATGCCTCAGACCACTGGACCCCTAAAAACTTCATCAAGGTGGCAGAATATCTCTAGGGCTTATCGCTTACTCTCTACATGTCTTACTAGGGCACCTGAACTACTTGCCACTTCCTATTTCCCAGGCCCAATTAACTGGGCATTGATGACATCCATATAAAAGAACAATATGATATTTTGACGACTGCCATTCTTATCTAGGACCGTTCAGAATATATTGTGATTCTTGAACAAGAGTGTTGACATAACCCTGGCAAGATGGTGAGTAAGTGTTGCTGTTTTCTTCAGGTGCTAACTGCTTCTGATTCTCTTTCCTGATGGAAATTAATAGGAACACACCAAGTGCCAAATGCTGTCTCAATCTGTGTTAGTAAAACAAACAAGCAAACCTGCAGAGACATCTGGCTCAGTAGCCATGACTGGGGTTTTAACTTAGATAATTTTTCGGGAGTCCACCATCATCCACAATGACCCATCCAAGTTTTGCAGGGCTCAGATTTATGAACAAAAACAGGCAGAAGACGGGACCACACCCCTGCATACCTTAAGCCTTTAGATGTGGCACCAATCTCTCCCCTTCCACCTGGTCATCAGGTAGCTTCTACTTTCTATCTTGTCTGAACGCCTGGGGGTAGTTTTGGACTTTCACTTGGCCTTTTCTGCCATGATGGCTCCTGCTCTACCATATGAGAGTTCTGCCGGATGCTAAGTCCATCCTGAGTATTCAGTACCACAGGTTTGTCCATGGACCCAGTGAACCCATCGTGAAGTGGATCTGGGCCAGGACTTCATTTATCAAGAAGCTTCTGTACAATTCCTCATTCTAACGGGGGAGGGACAAGATGCCAGTTGGTGTTTCCTGGCTATCAGTGTCGGTTCAGGTTCCTTATCTAGTAGCTTTTGAAATATCTGGGTATTCTCCTTCTCTGCAAAGTGCCCAAGTCTACAGTGCTGAGGTAAGTGACCCTCTGGGGAAGGATTAGGGGAGCTGCTATATACCCACTTGCTATGTAATTTCAGAGCTTTTCCTCAAAGGGATCTAGTCTTCCTTTCAGTTGATGGACTCTGGGTCTGAGAAGTGGCACAGTCTGGAAAGTGGGTGAGAGATCATAATTTCTCACTTTTGCAGCTGACGTCAGCCTTCTGTTCACCCACTCTTGAAATATTAGTTGTCCCTTGGGACACCAAGGTCTGCTGCCAGCACCACAGATCTCTGTGAATTAGAGACCCGAGGCTGTGAGCTAGAGACCCAGGCTGTGAGTTAGAGGTCCCAGGCTGTGAGTTAGAGACCCAGGCTCTGAGTTAGAGACCCCAGGCTGTGAGTTAGAGACCCAGGCTCTGAGTTAGAGACCCCAGGCTCTGATTTAGAGACCCCAGGCTGTGAGTTAGAGGCCCCAGGCTGTGAGTTAGAGACCCCAGACTGTGAGCTAGAGGCCCCAGGCTGTGAGCTAGAGACCCCAGGCTCTGAGTTAGAGACCCCAGGCTGTGAGTTAGAGGTCCCAGGCTGTGAGTTAGAGACCCAGGCTCTGAGTTAGAGACCCCAGACTGTGAGTTAGAGGCCCCAGGCTGTGAGTTAGAGGCCCCAGGCTGTGAGTTAGAGACCCCAGACTGTGAGCTAGAGGCCCCAGGCTGTGAGCTAGAGACCCCAGGCTGTGAGCTACAGACCCCAAGCTGTGAGCTAGAGACCCCAGTCATCTTTCTTGGCAGGTGCAGTGATTATGTCCAGTCTGCCTCTGACCTGGCAGGAGTATAGTTCAGAGCAGTCTTCTTACTGTAAACCTCGGTCTACAAAGGAGAGCCTGTAATGAAATTCTTAACATCCTGCTGTCACTGGCATATTCCTTAATTCCTTATTCTTTTAGCAAAGAAAGTATCCTCTTGGCCCTCTGAGGGGATACAGTTCTCTAGTTCTATGTAATAAATAGATTCCAGCATGCCTGTCTCTCAGGGCCTTTTCACCCCTTCCTCCAAGGCAGTCGCAGCATCTTCACCTACTTTGCTACCGGCCGTCTTCCCCAAGCTTAAAGGAGCCACCCCCATATCCATCACAGTGTCTGGCAAGCCTGCGTTACCCACCCGCAAGCATGGTGGAGGGGACACAGGGCCATGTGATTTATAGAACAGACACACTCTTCAGAACAGAAGATTCTGGGGTAACCCTCAAAATTAAAAGTCCACCATGAATGCAATGTGGTAGTTAAAAATAATGAATTTAATTTTTTCCCCTAAGGTTATGTAAGAAACAAATTGGTTTGAAGAAAAACTAAGCAGATGGAAGACAGGGGTGCTTCACTGTATACCTACATATACCTTCTGATTTTTTAATTGAATAATGTGTCACCTATCAGAAAATTAAATCAATACCAAAAAGTAAAAAGTGATAGTTCCTTTTTGTTTGTTTTACGTATGTCTTCACTGTTTGGAATTTATTTTGCACTTGGTAAAAGGGTACAATTTTCTTTTCTTTCATATGGATAACCAGTTGTGTCAATACTACTAAATAATTTAAATAATTAATGTTTCCCACTGAATGAAACTAACACCTTTATCCTAAATTAAATGATATTTGTCTACTGTCATATAAACATCTTCCAGTATCCAAAAGACATATGGGTAAGTTAAAAGCAAGGAGCTGAACAATATAGTTACTATTATTTCATTTACATAAAAATATTTTTTTAATATAAAATTTATGTGTAATAGTGAATTATTTGGGGGAAGGGAGTGCAGCAGAATACAGATAAAGGGAGATTTTCACTTTTTACTGTGTAACAATTAGTAAGAGCTAACATTTCCTGACTGTGCCAGGCCTGTTCTAAAAGCTTCACTTTTTTATTTCACTTACTAATCACAACCCTATGAGGAGAATACTGGAATTACGAATGTTGACTCTACCAGCTTATTAATATTCCAGAATTCCAAACTATCAATTTCAGCTTAAAATCAGACTGGGTGTGTAACTGGGGCCTTAAACAAATTACTTAAATCCTCTCTGCCTCAATTTCCTTATCTGGAAAATGTAAATAAAAGGGGTACCTGAGTCATAGGGTTGTCATAAGGATTACTTGACATATACACATAAAGTTGTTAGGACAGTCCTTGACACAGTAAGAAACAGCTATTGCCATTACCATTTTCACTTTACAGATGAGGAAAGGAGGCACAAAGGCTTTACGTAACTTGTTAGGAAGCGATAGAGCCGAGTTTTAAACCCAGGCTCTCAGTCAGTCAAGGTTTTGTAAGCCTGTATATGAATACATGTATCATGTATTTTGGAGAAACTTTTTAAAAGTGAGTAAAAATTGTGAATGGAAAATAAATAATTTTCTACAAGATGAGAAAATTTTAAACTATCCCCTGTGCAAGTTTCAAGCGAGCCTAGCTGATATTAATAGTGGTTTTTAATGGCTTTATTGAGTTGTAATTTACTTATAGGAAAACTGACCCATTAACGGTGGTTGGTGTTTGAAAAGTTGTAGAGAGTTTTGTTGTAGCGCGTGGTAGAATTTTGAAATTCGCTGAATTAGTTTAGTATCAAATGCTTTCGCACAGCCCTCTCATAATTATTGTCACCTGCAGAGACGAGGGCCTCGGGGCACAGAGAGATGCGCAGGAAAAGTCCCCTACGTTCCCCTAAGATTAATAGCTGATGCCTTTTGATAATTTGCACCTGATTATTTTTGGCTTTTTAAAAATTCGTGTAAATCATGATATTAAATTGGACAACATGCCACTGAACTTTTCATGGCACTTAATAATAGATTTAATAGTTTTGCTATCAGGGTTTTCTTTTGCTACTTTTTTGTTTTGAAGAAATAGTATTAATTTGTGAAGGAAAGGCTTCTCTAATGTTGAATATGTACCTTGGCAGTCTTATCTTAGTCATTCTAGTCTGAGAATTCTCTAAGGCACTTGTGAAGTCAGAAGATTGCCCTTGGTTCATAGAACCCCCCAGTTCTCCAGATACAGGATCCGCTTCATTGACCAAACTCCCCTCATTGCACACTGGTCAGAGCTGAGGTCGTGCATCCATATATTACAAGCAGAGTGGTTGTTTTTTTTTTTTTAAGGGGTCAGTCTTTTTCCTTAGGGACCTGAGTTTGGTGTATGCTTATGAGTCAGACAGAGAACATCAATTGGGGAAATAGAACTGAAGTTCCCGGTAGGTTATAAATAATGTGGGTGAGTAACATGATCTGTAAGGATTAGTGTGGCATCCACAACAGACTTTACCTTTATGAATCCCTTGAAGCAGTGACCAAGTGTGACCCTGTTTTATGTCCACAGAAGCTGGTTGGTTGTCTGATATGCAGGTGGCAACATAAAGCAGTGGAAAGAAAAAGGACTTTGGAATTGGATATATCTGGACTCAAATCCCAGCTTTACTGCCTTGGGCAGGTTACTTAACTTCCATTTGGTCTGTGTTCTCAACTCTAAGATGGGTTAATTTAGAGGCTCTAAAACTTTCGGTGCTCTGGGTTTTGGTAGTTTTTTCATGAGGTCCCTTGGCCAAAAGAAATACCTAGCTGTCTTGTTTATTAAGTAGTTATGTCCAAATCAAATAAAAAAGTATTTATGTCCCAACGATTTTGTAGCTACTTGAAAAAAGAACACTCATAAATTAAAAGAAAGAATATTTTTATTTCATTCTTATATAACCACAATTCCTTACTGGTGGAATGTGTACACCTGTTGGACACTGCACAACTTCTCAATTGTTGGAATAAGATCAATCCATATTGACTTTCACACAGGACTTGATTTTTATCACAACAGCTGCAGAAAACTCAGCTTTGCAAAATTCCATCTTATCTAAAGTAGCAAGGTCTAATCTTGAAATTGAGAACTATTTTGAGCTAGTAGTTTGTGTGGTGTCCAGCAAACATCAAGTATGACTGTATTTCCCTTGTAACGTTAAAATATTCTGTGGGTTCACTTCTGCACCTTGGGACCCCTCAAGTCAGGGAACCACGGGTTAATGGAATTTAAGAAAAGGGGCTGCTGGGTTGGATGAATGTAATATTGAGTGGGCAGTGCCTGGTGCACCACAGGGGCTCTGTAAATGCAGCTACGGACATGTGCTTGTTGAATCAAAAATAAAGGGAGGACCCAGAAGAAAACGGCCCAGAGCTTCATCCAGTCATTATTCCTCTCAAAAATAAATTACTCTCAGGAAGCAGATGTGGCTCAAGCATTTGGGTGCCCACCTACCACATGGGAGATTCTGGGTTCGGTTCCTGGTGCCTCCTGGAGAAGACAAGCAAGGTGGCAAGATGACCTAACAAGATGATGCAACAAAGAGACACAAAGAAGAAACACAATGAGAGACACAACAAAGCAGGGAGCGGAGGTGGCTCAGGCAATTGAGTGCCTCTCTCCCTAAATTGCTCAAGCAATTTAGGTGCTTCCTAAAGAGAAGATGAGCAGACACAGAGAGCACGCAGCAAATGGACACAAAGAGCAGACTGTGAGCACAAAAATCAACAAAGGTGTGTGTGGGGGAAATAAATAAAATAAATCTTAAAAAAAAAAAAAAAAAACTTTCAATATGATGAAGCAAAGTCCATTTTTTCACCCCCTGCTCCTTGCACTGACACAAGGACCATCTCTGTGTCTCTCTCTCTCTCACACACACACACACACACACGCACACACTTACACAATAGGCAGGTAGTGTTTTGGATAGAGCCTGGGAATTTACTTAGCACATCTGGAGTGCGGGTTAGAGTTTTGCTGTTGATTAGCGTGAGGGAAATTACTTAGCCTCTCTGGGCCTCAAATTGAGACAGCATAAATTTTAAAAAGCTTGGTTCGGGACACTTTCAACTTGTAGTTCATTGTGAATGAAATAAATACTAATTGACAAACAAACCTTGGCCTCAGATGTGGAGAAACAGGAACATTCCTATGTTGGTGGGAATATAAAATGGTGCGCCATGGTGGGAAACAGCATGGCGACTCACAGAAAGTTAGGTATAGAGTTACTATGTGGTTCGGCAAGCCCACTCCTAGAAATACCCCAAAGAACTGAAAGAAGGGACTCCATCAGACATTTGCACACCGACATGTTCACAGTTGCCAAGGTGGAAGCAACCCAAGTGTCCATCAACCAATGAGTAGATAAAGTGTGGTGTCTACATACAACGGAATATTATTCTTCTGTAAGAAGGAATGACCTTCTGATGCATGCTATAACATGCATGAACCGTGAAGACATTATGTTGGTTGAAATAAGCTAGACACAAAAGGACAAATACTGTATGATATCACTTATATGAAATAAGCAGAATAAGCATATTCATGAAATCAGAAACTAGAATTCAGTTTACCAAGGGCCAGCTGGAGGAGAGGGATGGGGAGTTTGTATTTAATTGGCGTGGAGTTTCTATTTGGGGCGATGGAAACACTTTGGCAAAGGATGATGGGGATGGAGACACAACTTTGTGTATGTAATTAACACCACTGAATTGTATATTTGAAAAGAGAAAAAAGGGGAATTTTAACTTGTATATAACTTACCACACACACACACACACACACACACACACACAAGACCTTAGAACTTCACAACACAATGTCAACAGTAGGCTAAAGTTAATAGCATAATTATAATAATATTGTTTCATAATTGTAACAAAGTTGCAAAATGTTAATAGGAAAAACTGTGTGTGAGAGGGGGATATATGGGAACTCTGTACTTCCTGAATGATGTTTCTGTGAAACTATGACTGCTCTTAAAGAATAAAAACAAAACTTGGCCTCGGGGTCAGGATGATAATAAGGGAGAGCTGGTAACTGGTACAACCAGACTAGAACAAAAGGACAATTACTCATCAGCTCCAGCCGATTCTTACTGGGTCTTCCAAGTTATCAGGAGAAAGTGAATATTTTAAATTCTACATGAAAATTATGACTTTTAAGTGTTATAAACTAATTTAATTTTTTTTTTAAAAAAGAACACTATATGGTGCAAAACCATGCAGGACAAACCAAACATGCCTTTAGGGTACATTTCACCCACGGGACACCCCTTTCCAGCCCTGGAACGAACCCAACCCTTTACTTCTGGTTAAAAAAAACAGAAGTAGGGACAAGCTCAGAGTATTTTACCCCTGCAGTGACTCATATTTTAACATCTCCTTTCTCTATATGACATTCTTTTCAGTAATAATCATGAAGTGAAATGAATAAGAATATTGCCTGGAAAAGAAACGCAGAAAGTGAAAATTTTCAGTTATCGAACATTTGCGTATAGTCTTGCCAGTAAAACAAATAAAAAATTTAAAAATTTGAGTACAAAAATGGGAAAAGGAATACATTTATGTTTTTAAATTATATTAATGCTGAAAAAGGGACAAAACTTTTCCCATATAATAATCTATCATACTAATGAAAAGCAACATTACAGTTTGTTTTTGAGTCTTAACTTCACCATAATTGATCTTTGCATAATCGTGTTCAAAACATTGTGTAGCTAGATTTTTCAATCTATCTTTATTCAAAATGAATTGAAGAGCACTTTTTCATGGCTTTAATTTTGAAAAGTTTCTTTCACACAGAGCAACCAATATACAGATAGGAAAATCTTAAACGTAAGGATTAGTTTGTCAGAGTCATAAAAATCCCATTTCACAATCAATACCAGAAACCACAATATTATCCACATCTATTTATTTGGGATCAATTTTAGCAACTTTCCAACATCTCTACGGTTGAAAAATTTTGAATACAAATAAAAGCTCCATGTTGTGATATAGATTGACAGAATTGATGGAATTCAAGTTCTGCCTTCTCATCTTTATAATAATCCCATTGTCTCACTGTTTATTTTCAATGTACTGAACACAGGACTATGTAGTGCTAATGGAATTGGAGAAACGAATTGTGCCAGTAACCAGCGTGAACAATTCTGAACCATCATAAACTTACCCTTAGTAAGCATGTGTGCAGTTGCGTCCTCATGTGTTGGAGGATGGCTGTATTATTAGAAGTTCTCCAAATTAACTTCCATGTAGAAAACAAAACCTATTAAAAAATAAATAAGAGATTTGTTCTGCAAACCCACAACTTCTCTAATAAAAGAAAAATGTTAAAGAAAGAATTAAATTAAATTTTAAATATATTAATAATAATGCTTGGCAGTGGTTGAGATGGGAAAGTTTATGTTGTATGTATATACATATATATTTAAAAGGGCAACTAGAGAGACAAGACAATTAAATGCAATACATGATCCTGAACTGGCTCTAATAACAGAGGCAAAAATGCCCAAAAGAACAATATTAGGACATGTGAAAAAATTGGAATATAGACTGTAAACTTTAAATTATTGTTAAATTTCTTGAACTGGATAAATGCACTTAAGGTGGATATGTAAGTGAATATCCTTGTTCTTAGGAAGTGCGTGTAAAAGCATTATGTGTTCAAGGAGCGTGATGCATACAACCTACTCTCAAATGTTTAGGAAATATATGATAGATGATAGATAGATAGATAGATAGATAGATAGATAGATAGATAGATAGATGACAGATAGATAGATAGATATGGATGGATGGATGGGTGGATGGATGGATGGATGGATGGAGAAATAGATACATGAATTGATAGATGGATCAGTAAGTAGAATGTTATAACAAATGTGTCAAATGCTAAAACTGGTGGATCTGGGGATCTGGGTGTAGGGAGTACGTTGTTCTCTGTATGGGTTTTGTATTAATTTTGCAACTGTCCTTTAAGTTTGTACTTATTTCAAAATACAAATTTAAGAAAGAAAAATAAGGTAATTTGGAATCCAAACTGAAAAAAAAAATAAAAATGTGCTAATTTTAAGTGTGCATATGTATTACTGTATTATTCAACAGCAATTAAAAAAACAAAAATTCAACAGTAACTTTAGCAATTTATTTAGAACATTAACTAATAAAAGACTTTGGGGGAGGAGTATTTTATCAATGATATTGTTTAGAATTGCTGGTGCATTGTGATAATAAAAGCAGACTGAGTTTTAGTCTGAAAAGGTGCAGCAAGTACTCTAAGAACACAGAGCTTATCAGCAGAAGACCTGGACTGGAACTCAGATTTCTCGATACCCAGTACTGGGCCTTTTCACCAAATTATGGGGCATGTCCTCAGGGCTTTGAAAAGTAAATGAAAATAATTATTTTGATATTACCTCAATTATTAAGTGATTGCTTATTATAAACCAGACATTGTGCTAAGCACTTTATGTAGATTTTCTCATCTAACTTTCATAACTAATTCTATAATTATTATTCCTATTTTACAGGTGAGAAACCTGAGGCTTAGAGAAATAAATAGCTTGTTTGATGAGGTCTCAGTTATCTCTTTTTCCTTTTGTTTCTTATGCTTTGTGTGTAAAGTCTAAGAAACCATTGCCTAACTCAAGATCCTGAACCCTACATTTTCTTCTGGTTCATATATTTAAGTCTTTGATCCATTTTGAGTTAATTTTGCATATAGTGTAAGGTAGGGGCCCTCCTTCATTTCTTTTTTTTTTTTTTTTTCTTTATTAGAGAAGTTGTGGGTTTATAGAACAATCACGCATAAAATACAGGATTCCCACATACCACCCCACCACCAACACTGCATTGTTGTGGAACATTTGTTATAATTGATGTTAGTCCATTTTTATAATTTTACTACTAATTAAAGTCCATGGTTTAACTTAGGGTTCACTGTATAGTGTAGTTCCATTGGATTAAAAAAAATTTTTTTATTCTGTTACTATATATGCAATCTAACGGAGGTCCTCCTCTTTTTTTGCAAATATAAGTTCAGTTTTCCCAGTCCCATTTGTTGAAGAGAGACTTCTTTCCCAGTTGCGTGGTCTTTGCCACCCTGTTAAAAATCAGTTGGCCATGAAACTGAGGGTTGATTTCTGAGCTCTCAATTCCATTCCACTGGTCTATGTATTAGTCAGCCAAAAGGGGTGCTGATGCAAAGTACCAGAAATTTGTTGGCTTTTATAAAGGGCATTTATTTGGGGTGGAGGCTTACAGTTACAAGGCTCTAAAGAGTCCAACTCAAGGTACCATAAGAGGTACTTTCTCACCCAAAGTCATTTGCTACGTGTTGAAGCAGGATGGCGGGTGATGTCTGCGAGGATTCAGCCTGCCTTCTTCCTCTAAAGGCTCCGTGGTCCCAGCTTCTTCTGATTTCGGCTGTAGACTGGCACAGGGCTTCTCAGCTGCTCTGTTCTCTTCAGCTGCAAACTATCAGGCTCCTCTCTCTTCCTGGGGCCTCTGCCATGTCTGTGGAGCTGTCTCTCTTCTTCTCTGTTCTTCTCTGTGTATCTACTTCTATGTTCTTGGTTGAGTGTCCATTTATATGGCCCACCAAGGGGATGGGGACTCAACCCTGCATGCCCTAATGACGTGGTCGAATCAAAGCCCTATCTTGATTTAATAAAGTAAAAGTGAAATCTCTGAATTTAATACAATCAAAGGGAACATGCCCAGAGGAACAGACCAGTTTACAAGCATTATCAATGTCTCTTTTTGGAATTCATAAATAATATCAAACTGTCACAGTCTATATGTCTGTTTTTGTGCCAGAACCATGCTGTTTTGATTACTATGGCTTTGTAATAAGTTTTAAGATTGGGAAATAAGTCCTCCAACTTCATTCTTTTTTCAGGATGGCTTTAGCTATTCAGGGCTCCTTACCTTTCCATATAAATTTAATGATTGGCTTCTCCATTTCTGCAAAGAAGGTGTTGCAATTTTCATTAGGATTGCATTGAATCTATAAATTGCTTTCGGTAGTATTGACATCTTAACTATATTTAGTCTTCCAATCCATGAACATGGAAATCCTTTCATTAATTAGGTGGGCTTTGATTTCTTTTAACAATGTTTTGTAGTTTTCTGTGTATAATTCTTTTACATGCTTGGTTAGATTTATTCCTAGATACTTGATTCATTTAATTGCTAATGTGAAAGGAATTTTTTTCTTCTTCTGATTGGTCATTGGTTGTATATAGAAACACTACTGGGTTTTAGGTGTTGATCTTGTCCCCTGCTTTTGCTGAATTCATTTATTAGCTCTAGGAGCTTTGTTGTAATATTTTCAGAATTTTCTGTACATAGGATCATATCGTTTGCAAATAGGGAAAGTTTTATGTCTTCCTTTCTAATCTGGATGACTTTTATTTCTTTTTCTTGCCTACTTGCTCTGACAATAACTTCCAGTATAATGCTGAATAACAGTGGTGACTATGGGCATCCTTGTCTTGTTCTTGATCTTAGAGGGAAAGCTTTCAGTCTTTCACCATTGAATATGATGTTAGATGTGGATTTTTCACATTTGCCCTTTATCATGTTAAGGAAGTTTCCCTCTATTCCTGGTTTTCTAAGCGTTTTTATCATGAAATCATGCTGTGTTTTGTCAAATGCCTTTTCTGCCTCAATTGAGATGATCATGCTTTTCCCCCCTTCATTCTGTTAAAGTGATGTATTACATTAATTGATTTTCTCATGTTGAACCAACCTTTTATACTTGGGATAAATACCACTTAATTATGGTGTATAATTCTTTTAATATGCTGTTGGATTTGGTTTGCTAGTATTTTGTTGAGGATTTTTGCATCTATATTCATAAGAGATATTGGTCTGTAGCTCCTTTTCTTGTGATATCGTTATCTTGCTTTGAAATAAGGGTGATGTTGGCCTTGTAGAATGAGTTAGGGAGTGCTCCCTCCTTGTATTAGTCAGCCAAAGGGGTGCTGATGCAAAATACCAGAAGTTGATTGGTCTTTATAAAGGGTATTTATTTGGGGTAGAAGTCCACAGTTACTGGGCCATAAAGCGTAAGTTTCTTCCCTCACCAAAGTCCATTGCCACATGTTGGAGCAAGACAGCTGCTGACATTTGTCAGGGTTCAGGCTTCCTGGGTCCCTCTCTTCCCAGGGCTGTGTTTCTCTGCAGGCTCAGCTCCTCTGTTTCCTCAAAAGGTCAGCTGTAGACTATGAGGCTCTCCAGGCTTTGCCTCACTCCACAAGGCCAGCTGTGAACTCTCAGGCGAATGGCTGTCTCTATCCCGGGGCCTTCTCTCCTTCCTCACCAGAACTCCAGCATCAAAACTGCTCCAACACTGTCCTTTGCTGTGTCTTTTATCTTCGATTCCCCCACTCACCAAGGGGTGGGGCTCAACGTCCTACTGACATGGCCCAGTTAATGCCCTAATCATAACTTAATCATGCCCAGATTAGCAGACCAGTTTACAAGCGTGATCCAATATCTATTTTTGGAATTCAGAATTACATCAAACTGTCCAACTGTTACACTCCTCTACAATTTTTGGAAGGGGTTGAGTGGAATTGGAGTTAAGTTCTTGGGATGTCTGGTAGAAATCTCCTGTGAGCCATCTGGTCCTGGGCTTTTCTTTGTTGGGAGATTTTTTGATGACTGATTCAATCTCTTTATGAGTAATTGTTTTGTTGAGATCTTCTATTTCTTCTTCCTTTTTTTTTTTTTTTTTTAGGCCAGTAAAAAGAATTTATTTGGGAAATGGGAGAAAGAACAGAGCTTGCTGAGAAATGGGAGAGAAAGATGGAAATACACACCAAGATTTGGTGTGGGCTCCTCTAGGCAGGGAGAGCACTTTTATTTCTTCTTGAGTCAATGTAGATAGTTTGTGTGTTTCTAATAATTTGTCTATTTCATACAGGTTGTCTGATTTATTGGCATGCATTGTTCATAGTATCCTCTTAGAGTTCATTGTGGGGTTGGTAGTAATGCCCTTCTTCATTTCTGATTTTCCTTTTTTTGTATACTTTCTCTCTCTCTCTCTTTTTTTTTTTTCTTTGTCAACTAAAGGTAGGTTGATTTTATTGATCTTTTCAAAGAACCAACTTTTGGTTTTATTGATTCTATTGTTTTTGTTTTGTTTTCTGTTTCATTTATCTTTGCTCTAATCTTTGTTACTTCCAAAGATTTAGTTTAGTTTGCCCTACTTTTTCTAGTTCTTTCACTTTTGAGGTTAGGTTTCTGATTTGAAGTTTTTTTTCTTTTTTAATGTAAGTATTTAGAGCTATAGATTTCCTTCTCTGCACTGCCTTCGCTACATCCCATAAGTTTTGATATATTGTATTTTCATTTTCATTCCCCTCAAGCTATTCTCTAATTTCACTTCTGCTTTCCTCTTTAACACATTGGTTGTTTAAGATAATGTTGTTTAGTTCCATGTATTTGTGAATTTTCCATTTTTCCCTCTGTTATTGATGCCTAGCTTCGTTCCATTGTGTTCAGAGAATACACTGTATGATTTCAATACTTTTGAATTTATTGAGACTTGTTTTGTGACCCAAAATATGGTCTATCCTGGAGAATGACTGATGTGCACTTGAGAAGAATGTGTATTCTGTTTTCATTGGTGCAGTGTCCTATATATGTCTGTTAGGTCTAGTTGGTTTAGTGTACCATTCAAGTCTTTTACTTCCTTATTGATCTTTTGAGTAGATGTTCTATCCATTATTGAGATATTAATGTAGATCATCAATTTCTCCTTTCAAATCTGTCAGTATTTGCTTCATATATTTTGGAGCTCTGCTGTTAGGTGCATATATATTTATAATTGTTAAATCTTCCTGATGAATTGTCCCCCTTATCAGGATATAATGACCATCTTTGTCCCTTGTAATTGTGTTTTGGCTTAAAGTCTATTTTATCCAATATTAGTATAGCCACCCAAGCTCTCTTTTGGTTACTACTCACATGTTATATCGTTTTCCAACCTTTCACCCACAACCTACTTGGATCTTTGACTTTAATGTGAGTGTCTTGCAAACACCATGTAGTTGTATCATGCTTTTTCATCCATTCTGCCAATCTCTGCCTCTTGACTGGAGGGTTTAACTCAATTACATTTAAAGTCACTACCAAAAATACAGGGCTTTCTTTTGCCATTTTGCCACTTAACCTTTTAAGTCGTATGCCATTTTTGTTCCTCACTTCCATTAAAGCCTACTTTTATATTTACTTGCATTTTTGTGTGTTATACCATACTGATTGCCTTCTCATTTCTATCTGGATATATTTTTCATCTATGTTCTTTGTGGTTACTATAGGGTTAAAACTTAACATCCTAAATATATAAAAATCATATTTGGTTTGATAGCAACTCAACTTCAATAGCGTGTACATATACTTTTCCTACATCCCTCCATCCACCCATCTTTTTTTTATACTTGTTACCACTTATATCTTTGTACATTTTATGCCCCAAAACCTGGATTTATCATTAGTTTTTATACATTTGCATTTTAGCACCTGTTGGAAGTACGAAGTGGAGTTACATACCAAACATACAATACAATAACACTGGCATTTATAATTACCCAAATGGTTACTTTTGCCACAGGCCTTTATTTCTTTATGCTGCTTTGAACTATTGTCTAGTGTCCTTTCCTTTCAGTCTGAAGAACTCCCTTTAGCAATGCTTGTAGGGAAGTTCTAGTGATGATGATCTCCCTTAGCTTTTGTTTATTTCCCCCTCATTTTTGAAAGAGATCTCTTCAAAATTCTTGACTGGCAGTTGTTTTCTTTCAGCACTTTAAGTATTTCAACCCACTGCCTTTTTGTCTCCATGGTTTCTTTTGTGTTTTTTTTTAGGAGGTACTGGGGAATGATCCCAGGACCTCGTACATGGGGAGCAGGAGCCAAACCACTGAGCTACATCCGCTCCCCTCTCCATGGTTTCTGATGAGAATTTGGCACTCAATCTAATTGGGACTTCCTTGTATGTAACACATTGTTTTCTCTTGCTGCTCTCACAATTCTTGCCTTGTCCTTTATATTTGATAGTGTAACCAATATATACAGAGTGCATTTTTCTTCATGTTTATCCTGTTTGGTGTTCTCTTAGCTTCTTGGATGTACATATTCACATCTTTTGCTAAGTTTGGGAAGTTCTCTGTCATTATTTCTTTGACTATTCCTTCTGCCCTTTCTTTCTTCTCTTCCCGAGACACCTATAATGTGTAATTTGGTATGCTTGATAGTGTGCCATAGCTGTTTTGACGATTTGAAGCTTAATGTACCCTATAAAAGTATGTTCTTAAAGTTAATCCATTCCTATGGATGTGGACCTATTGCAAGTAGGATCTTTTGTTGAGTAGGATCTTAAATCAAGATGTGACCTACCTCATTCAGGGTGGGTCTTAATCCTCTTACTGGAATCTCTTATAAGGGAATGAAATTCAGACAAACACAGAGAGAAAGCCATGAAAGTCAGAAGCTGGAAGCCGTGAAACCTGGAAGATGCTGCCATGTGCCTTGCCATGTGACAGAGGGATCCAGGATCACTGGCAACCAGTTTTCAGGAAGAAGGTATGGTCTGGATGATGCCTTGATTTGGACATTTTTTTGGCCTCAGAACTGTAAGCTTTTAAGCTAATAAATCCCCATTGTAAGAGCCAACCCATTTCTGGTATATTGCTTTTGACAATTTAGCACACTAGGACAGCTGCCTTAGGTTATTTTCATTTTTAATATTTATTTATTTTTTCTGCTCCTCAGCCTGACTCATTTCAAATGTCTTGTCTTCAAGTTCACGGATTCTTCTGCCAGCTCCAGTCTGCTTTTGAAATGCTCCTGGGCATTTTTCATTTCAGTTATTGTGGTCTTCAGCTACAGTAGTTCTGTTTGATTCCTTTTTTAAATTTCTATCTCTTTACTTTGACTCTCATATTGTTCATTCATTTTCCCCCCGGTATTTTTTAGCTTGTTCTCTGTGCTTTCCTTCATCTCCTTGAGAATTTTTAAGATCATTTTATAAAAAGGCTTTGTTTGGTATGTCCACAGTCTTATCTTCTTCATTGGTGTTTTCTGTATTTTTATCCTTTTCCTTTGGATGGGCCATTATTACCTGTATGTTTGTCTTGTACTCTTTTGTGGCACACTGTACATTCTAATATTTTAAAATGTCAACTCTTGGGTTTACTCCTTGGAATGTCTATTTCTTGGTTTTGTAACCAGCTGGTGATAAGACAGATTTGTCTTGAGCTTCAGCCCTCCGATCAGGAAGAGATGACGAAGATGAATGCAGTGTGCAGGGTTTCCCCTGTCTTTCTGGGTCCTGTCTTGCCCTGGGTTTTGTTTGTTAATTGTTTGGGAGCTCCCCTGTTTACAGGCGTTTGGTTGTTCCTTTGTTTTCCCAGGAGACAGACTTCCTTCTTTTAGTTATTTGAAGGCAGCAGGCTTTTGTCCTAGACTTCCCACCCCTATAGTTTTTTAATACTCCTTTCTTTGACTCAAGCTGCTTTTGCTTAGAGGGCAAATTCTGGGAGGAGGATTACCCTGGAGAGGGCTTTCCCAAGTCAATCTTTCTCAGCCAAAACATGACCATGGACCCACGAAGGGGGCATAGATTAGCTCCAAAGTGTCCTGGGGAGGGGTCTCCAAGAGCTTTTCCAAAGGCTCCCGAAAGCTGAGCTTTCCTGGCCTGCCCAGCAACTGTCTCCTGCAGCCCTGAGGAAGTGTAGTGTCTTTAAATCTCCATGGCCTCCACTGCTATTTGGGGAGAGTTGAAACAATGGCTGCATTTTGTCCAGGATGGGTTGAAACATTAGCTGCCTTCAGAGCCAGGACCCAGCAATCCAAATTCACCAATAAAAAGCTGTGATCAGTGATTGCCCATGCCCACTACTGTACCTGGGGAAGAGGGGTTTTATGTCCCTTTTTGTCACCAACAGCTAGCCAGGGGCTAGACCCTATGGTGACCTGCCACAAGAGTGGGGGATGGGTGCCCATAGCCACCACAGAGACAGCAATTTACAGTTCTTTACCATAATTTATCAGCCTCTTCCTCCTGCACTTCCCTGGTGCTATATAGTGTTCTTCTGCCCTTTGGAGTTTCAAAATAGTTGTTTCAGACAGTTCCTGCCAGTTCAATAATTGTTTTGGTGGAAGGACTGAGTCCTGGAGCTCCCTACACCGCCATCTTCCCTGGATGTTTTCTCTCGTGATTTCTTTTTATACTTGTTCTCCCTACTCTACAGAGGCAGATCAGCATAAATAGATTTCTGCAAAGAATAATCAGTAATTCTTACAAGTACTTTTATGAATCAACAAGCCATATATACTTAGTAAACATAGGTCAACTTGGGCATTGCTGCAGCTGCTTTTATCTCCTTTTGTCCTGTCTTGGAAGCCTGTTTCCATATTTCAGCTTTTCCCATTGCCTCTACATCTCCTCAGATGATGTAGTTTTTGGAGGACTTGGGGTAAGAGGCAAATGCTAAGAGGTAGATTGCCACTAAGATTCTAGACTCACTATCTTCTGTATTTTTGGGAACCATAAATTGCTAGGTACATGGAATTTGAAGAACACGGTTTTAGTCATTTTTCTGACATTTATTTGTATTAAACCAGGCAAAAAATCTTAATTGCTACGGGCCTTAGTTATACTACTTGTTAGGTGAGAGTAATAACCCCAGCTCCAGGGGTTGTTCTGAGAATTGAACTCCTGGCAAAGAGTAGGGGAGCAAAAGAGGTTCCTTCACAATGACCACAAGAAATAAGACCTAATCTCACATAGGAAAATATCATACATCTCAAAGTTAGAATTCTCTCGGATCTATGGAACATGCTTTTTATGCATGGCGAAGTTTTGCTCCCTCTCTGTATTGGTTCTATGATCCAGAGGGAATCGAGAAGAAAGAAGACATTGTTTGCATCCTCTGATATGATCAGTTTTTAAACTGAGCTTTTACCTGATGCAGGGAGACCCAGTTTCTCCTTAGGAGACCATGTCCTGAAGAAGTACTTTTACCCATGAAAGAGGAGAGAAAACGAGCCTCAGACTTTGAGATTTGCCCAGGAAAGGGGAAGACTCGACCTTTAACTGCTCTCCTTCTACCTGGTAAGAGAGGAAAACACAGGTACTTTTATCTTAAAACTAAGAAAACTTGAACTGGAAACTTTGAAGCTGTTAAAAAAATAATTTCTAACACTTGGGTTATTGCTGAAGTTAGAAACCTAAAGTAGACAATTTTTTTTTTGAGCCACCATTTTGGCATTCTGGTTTTGGAAGTGAGGGTCCCGGAAATGTTCAGTTAAGACAAAGGGAGCTGAATTATCTTTGCAATATAGTAACAGGAATTGTATATTTTTCTGGTGGTTCCAAGTAAGTATTTAAAGGGCTCTGATATTGGAAACGTGGTAAAGGGAAAAAGCAAAGAGGCAAAAAGAGCGAGAAGAGGCTGTACCAATTATGGGAGAATGGGGCCTGTGGCAGTTTTATATTATTTATGAATTCCCAGAAAAGAGAAAAATTATATTTGTAAACTGGTCTGTTCCTCTGGGTGTGATACCCATTGATTGTATTAAATTCAAAGGTTTTAAGTTTATTTAATAAAATCAGTTTAGGGCCTTTGATTCGACCACGTCAGTAGGGCTGAGATAAACAGACACTCACTCAAGAAGACACACGCAAGAGGAGAGAACTTGGTCATTTCAGTCCTGCCATGTGACAGAAAGGAGAAGGCGCAAACAGCTGAAGCCCCTGGAAGAGAGACGAGCCATTTGCCTGATAGTTTGCAGCTGAGAAAACCTGGAAAGAAATGAGCCCTGTGCCAGACTGATATGGGAAGCCCTGAGAGACGAACCCTTTGCCAGCCTACAGCTGAGATTGGAAGAAGCTGGGCCTACAGAGCCTTAAGAGGAAGAAGGAAGGAGAGACCTGGCAGAGGTCGCCTGTCATCTTGCTTCGACATGTGGCAGCTGACTCTGTTGAGAAAACAGCCTTGATTTGGACTCTTTAGGGCCTTCGAACTGTAAGCGTTTACCCCAAATAAATACCCTTTATAAAAGCCAACAGATTTCTGGTACTTTTCATCAGCACCCCTTTGGCTGACTAATACAGGGCCTAAGAAAAAAGACAAAACTGGGCTGAGGATGGCCAGGGAATGTTACAAGTGAGGCCTGATGTTCAGTTTCAAATGGTTTCCTTTTCTGTGTCAATGTGCTACCCACATCACATTGTGAGTGTGGTGACCTGCGGCATAGGGAAGAGGGGCTGTGTCCCCTCTGAAGAGGACAGCAGGCCCAGGAAGGGTGGTCCTCAGAGGAGGAGCTTGAAGAAGAGGTTATGGGAACAGTGTACAGGAGGTAAGCTCCCCTAACCTGAAGGGTGGAGGGACAAATCACCTAAGACCCACGACAGGACAGGGGTTCACATTGTTTCATTTGGTTGTTAGTGAAAACCATAACTTCATAGGTGGAAATTTGGAGACACTTGAGCTAAAATGGAAGAGTCCAAGAGTTTTAAGGGAAAAAACCGCTGATCTGTGCACACAAATGTTCCGTTGGTGGGTTGCGGTAAGGTGGTCAGCCAGCCAGAGGCTCAGGGCACCCTTCCTGGGGTTTGCCTTCAGGCTGTGGGGCTCAGCTCATCAAAGAGACTGCCGAAATTTTAGGAGAAATTCCCAAGAGCGAGAGGGAGGCTAGACAAGCACCAGTGGAATGAGGAAGACAGGAAGACAAGCTACTCAGAAACAACAAACAGAACCAAAGAACAAATGGGGAGGTTCCAGGAAGACAGACATAAGAAATGTTCTCCCTTGGGAAAGGTGAAATGCCTGTGAAAATCACTCTTTCATTTAGAACCCTGAGGTCTGTATGATTCTGGGGAAAGCTCCAGATAATCAGAAAACTTACTGTCAAGGATAACACTGTGCCTGCGGCTGCAAACGCAGAGGGAGTCTGAGCCAAATACACAAAGCTCTTGGCCTCACTGCCGAGCTCCCCACCTCCCAGCCTTGCCAAAGCCATCCCTCCCTCCTCCCAAATCTCCAAGTTGTTCTTCCCACGCTAACTCCATCTGCCCTCAGGTATATCCCCGTGCAGGAGTGACAAGTGATTTTTTCACAGGACTAATGCAGCTCTCCTTTTAGTGTATTATGATGGGTATTTTTCATATGTGTTTGTTCTGTGGATGTACTTGGATTGGAATCTTTTTCAGGGAAGGCTTATTGGCTAAGAACCGTGGACATGGGTCTGGCTTTGCCTTTTTTGGGGACAAGATTACTTAACCTGAATGTGGAAATAGCTGTAACACCCACCTCACTGGATTGTTGTGAAGATTAAACGAGAGAACACAGGTAAAGCACTGGAACATAATAAATGCTCAATAAAAATGATCATTCACTGGAACTTTCACACACTGCTGGTGAGAGGGTAAATTAGGACAACCACTTTGGAAAATGATTTGGTTGTATGTAATAAAGCTAAACATATGCATAGATTATCACCCAATAATTCCATTCCTAGGTAAGTATTCCCCCAAACGCATATATATTGTATTAGTTACCTATCATGGCATAAATAAATTACCCCCTGTATCAGCCTGCCAAAGGGGTGCTGATGCAAAGTACCAGAAATCTGTTGGTTTTTATAAAGGATATTTATTTGGCGTAAAAGCTTACAGTTACAAGGCTCTAAAGAGTCCAACTCAGGGTTGCTTCTCACCAAGCTCAGTTGCCGTGCGTTGAAGCAAGATGGCGGGTGATCTCTGCCTGGTCTCTCAGGCCTTCTCAGTTGCTTAGCTGATTTGTTCTCTTTGGCTGCAAACTATCAAGCAAATGGCTCATCTCTCTTCCCAGATCTTTAGCTGTTTGGGCCTTCCCCTTCCTGTTACATGGCAGGACTGAAATGACCAAGTTCTCTCCTCTTCTGTGTGTCTTTTTGAGTGAGTGTCCATTTATATAGGTCTACCAAAGGGGCAGGGACTCAACCTGAGTCATGCCCTACTGATGTGGTCAAATCAAAACCCTAATCTTAGGTAATTTAATGAAAGACATCTCAGCTGAATCTAATACAATCAAAGGGGATCACACCCAAAAGAACAGATTAGTTTACAAACAATCTTTCTCCTTTTGGGATTCATAAATAATCTCAAACTGTCACAACCCCAAAACTGGGTGACTTACACGTTATCTCCGTGTCTGTGGGTCAGGAATTCAGGTGTGACTAAGCTGGGTCCTCAGACTCAAGACCTCTCACAAGGCTGCAGTCAAGTTGTCGGCCAGGGCTGGGGTCATCTCAAGGCTCTACTGGTGAAGGATCGGCTTCCAAGCTCACTCGTGTGCTACTGGGAGGAATCAGTTCCTCATGGGCCACTGGACTGAGGACCTCAGTTTCTCACAGAGTTCTACCCTCAGCTTCTTGTCCCTGAGCCTCTCCATAGGTCAGCTCACAACATGGCAGCTGGCTTCATCAGAGAAAGCAAGTGAAGGCTGAGAGAGAGAGACAGAGAAGGGGGGGGCGGGGAGAGAGAGAGAGAGAGAGAGAGACAGAGAGGAGAGAGAGACCCAGCAGGACCAAGGTTACTGGCTTTTATAACCTAATCTTACAAAGTGATACCTCTTCATGTTTGATACATTCTGTTAATCAGAAATGAGTCATTAGGTCCAGCCCACAGGCAAGGGGAGAGAAGGACACAGGGTATGAATCCTAGGAGGCAAGCATCCTGGGAGCTATTTTAGAAGCTACCTACCACAGAGAGTTTCACTTACAGGCACCTATAAGAATATTCGTTAACAGCATCATTTGTGGTAGCCAAGCAAGGAAGCAACCCAATGTCCATCAACAATATAATGGACACATAAATTGTAGTATATTTATACAATTGAATTCTAAACAATAGAGAGAGTGAACAAATTATATCTATGTGCAGCAATATGGAGGGATCTTTCAAACATAATGCTAAGCAAAAGAAATCAGACACAAAAGATGATATGGCATATGTAGTCTTTTCATTTCAGGGGTTCTACTGTTCTTCAATCCTTAGAAATAAGAATAGCATATGTAATAAACTTGGGAAAATTGCAAATGTTCCAAATCTAGCAAAGTTAAATCTTTCAAAGCAGTTGCCTTCCCTACCTTCCTGACTTTCTGGAAGCCCTTGGAAACCCTACTGAACCTCTCCTCTTGGATTTTACTTCTGAAAGAGAAACTCTTCAAAACATATCCTCTTACTAAGTGAAGAAACAACCATCTTTATTCAGATTTACTTTTCAGGATTTGGGTGATACTTTATGATTTTTCCCCCATCCTTTAAAAAATTCTACATATAACCCACTATATTTATTTAATAACTCACATTGATTTAGACCCACAGAACACCTTTAAAGGACAGAAATCTAAGAGAAAAAGAACATTAGATCTTGAAAATTTAGTTTGTGAGGTTCTTAAGATATATTGAGATATATTCTTCATTGTATTAAGAAATTAATTTCCTGCCATGTGCAAATATTAAGTTAGACAATTTTCTTAGGGGTCATACCCTTCAAATTTTATTGACAAAACTTAATATCAATACTTTAGCTACTTCACAGGGTTGTAGCTGCATTCTGACTACTTAGTTCAAAAGATGCTACCTCTAGTTTTCTGCCTGTTTGTAAAAATCCATATGGCTATTTCTGAGAGGGTTTATGGTCATAGAATGAAAAGAATACTAATGCCAAAATTAGTATTAATAAGAACTGATTTTACTTATATGATATGTTGGAAAAGACAAAATACAGGGACGGAAAATTGATGGGTGGTTCTCTGTGGGAGGGGAAGGCAATTGGTTACAAAAGGACACAAAGGAACTTTCCGGAGTGATGAAAATATTCTATGTCTTGATTAAGGTGTAGGTTACATGAGATAAAGTCAGAAGTATACACTTAGAAAAGGGTGAATTTTGCCATATATACATTATAGCTCAATAAACCTGACTTAAAAACTATAACAAAATGATGATGTACCAATCTTCTTATTTAAGTCTTCTGGGTTTTTAAGCACTTATTCAAGATAAATTTTTAAAATGACAATCAGTTTTACTGGTTAGAAATGTATCATTAAGAAAAACTCTCCAAAACTTAAAAATAGGGCAAATCTAATTTACCGTGTGCCTTTTCCAATTCATACTAGAGCACTGTCTAACAAGCTCATGTTAGGCACACCTGATGCTTTAGGAAAAGGTTACTTTTGTGAAACCTGTTATTTACTCTGGATTAGGACCCAGATTTTAGGAATTAGCATTTAACTTTGTAGAGTTGAAAATAATTTTTGTCTGGTGAGATGACACCATCTTCTACCATGCTAGTAGAAGATGGTAGAAGAGATAACTTCTGCCTGGTAGAAGAGATAACTCAAAGGTTAAGATTTTATTGCTCTTTAGAACATTAACTAGTTTTGTATCTATCTTAGCAAGCTGGTTTTAGCTCTTATCTTTCACTGACTCTACAAACAAGTGCCATATACTTTTTTGAACCACCTTGACCATCCTGCTGGTTCCCTCATTGTGTTAAAAAAAATATTTGAAACATTTTCAGTATATATTTGTATTAGTATATTTTTTAATGTTTAAAAATGTATACTCTACCACAATCACACTTATAAATCTGCACTGTTAGTTATACTCACTATAATGTGGCTGAAAGGGATAGTCTAGGGATATAAATGTCAATTGAAAGGAGGGTAGAGGATAATCTAGGGACTGAATAACAGTGATTTTGGTGGTAGATGAAGATTGTGGTTAATAGTATAAACATCAGAATGTCCTTCTATTACAAAGTGTTAAAATATGGTAACACATGGGAAAATTACAACTAATGTAACTTGTGGGTGATAGTCAACAGTAATATTGTAATATTTTGTGGCAATGGCAGAGAAGATGCTATATCAATTCTGAGGGTCAACAGTGGGGCGGTGTAAGAGGGTGTGGGATTTTTCCTTTTGGAGTAATGGAGATGTTCTGGAGTTGACTGAGGTGATGACAGCAGAACTCTGATGAAACTGAGAGCCACTGAGTGGACACTCTGAATGGACTGTACAAGGCATGGGCCTGTATAACCCAGGGAATCCTGTGGTGGAGATAGACTGTGGTTAACAGAATATGAGAACGTTCTCTCATGAACTATAACAGATGCACAATGGTGTTAATAATAGGGTGGGTTTGGGGAAAAGTACACCAAATGTAAGATATGGACTAGACTTAGCAATATCTTGACAAAGGTCTCTCTTCATCTGTAACAAAGGTTGCACAATGGTGCAAGGTATTGGTGGTGGCATGACGTATGGGAGTCCTGCATGTTTGCTTTGTAAGTTCTCAGCCTTTACTATACACTTATTGTTTATATATGTTCATGTATGTATGACATAGTTCAATAAAATGTTTAAATGAAAAACATTTATACTCTGGAAGTTTCCTTCAATTTGACATTTCTAGTGCTCAGCATTTTGTTCGATATACATGAATTAGCCTTTTGTGGGTTTGTAAGATCATCGTCATGGAAAATATGTTCTGAGTTCTGAAAAGCCAATTTATAAAGCTGTGAAACACAACCAGTTATAACCCGGGGACTGCCTGTACTCCCTTTTATTAACAATGCTGTGGATTGGTGCTCGTTGGCACTTCGATTCCTGAGGTTTACTGCCTTCCGTTCTTGGCACACCATAGGGAGGTGAGGTATGTGCTTGCGTTTTGAAGTTTTGGGTTCTGTTATTAGAAGAATAATTGAATTTGGGCAGGATTTGGCTGGCCTCCCCCAGTAGCCACAGGCCAGGCCTGTGATACTAGGAGACTTGGCTGGCTTCTTGGCATAACAGCTACTTCATTGGAAAACTTGTTTTCACTGTCAAGGTCATTCTTACTTCTGCCTCATTTAACTCTCGTTTGATGAAATTTAACTCACTGTTTCCTTATTCTCTTCTCAGTAGAACTTTTTTATACACGGTTGCATTGTTTTATTGAAATAATTGTTGGTGCAATTATGAAATTATGCCAGCCAATTTGGCTTCTGTCTTTATATTTCCTCTGTAATGTCTTTTATTTTTTTAATGTCTTTTTTTTTAAAAGATTTATTTATTCATTTATCCCCACCCCCACCCCCACCCCCGCCCATTGTTTTGCACTCGTTGTCTGCTCTCTGTGTGTTCTTCTCTACTTGTCTTCTCTTTAGGCGGCACCGGGAACTGATCCTGGGACCTTCCAGAGTGGGAGAGAGGCGCTCAATCTCTTGCGCCACCTCAGCTCCCTGGTCTGCTGAGTCTCCTATCATCTCTCCTCTGTCTCTTTTTGTTGCATCTTCTTGCTGCGCCAGCTCGCTGTGCAGACCAGCTTGCCTTTCACCAGGAGGCCCTGGGAATCGAACCCTGGACCTCCCATATGGTAGATGGGAGCCCAATCGCTTCAGCCACATCCGCTTCCCTGTAATGTCTTTTAAATATTTCTTAAAAGTAAAGTTTATATAATATAGACACACTTTACAGGGGTCTTTTAGTTAGAGCGTCCTCATTTTGGAAACTTGCTGAATAATTGTTGTCATATGATAAAAAAGTTAGAGACATAATTTTGAATGGTTATGTCCCATAGACCAGGACTACTAAACATGTAGTCCATGAACTAACACTGTCTGCAAACTGCTTGCTACCTGTCTGTGATAAGATAGCCATAGAACTTGAGAAAAAGCATTCACAAACTTTTACAAGCCGTTTTACAGAGTAATTTTAGGTTTGTTGAATCTACCAATAAAAAATTGAGGTCATATTTTATGTCTTTCATTTCATTTCAATGATTTTTATTCATTTTAAAAATAAAATCATCAGTCCACAAATGATTAGAGAAAAAAATGTCCTTTACTATAGGTAATTTGAGAAGCATTGCTATAGATCCCATTCAAAAGGTCCCTAACTAGAGGTATTCAGTTCCTGAGTAGTTTGTAAACAGTTCCCTGTATATCTTAAAAAATATCTTACTGTATTAAGACGTAGGCTACCTAAAAGTTCCTTTGCTTTTGGCTGGAATTATCTCAACTCATTGAGATATTAGTTATCTGAAGTGGATGTAAAACTCTGGTAGAAAATATTTGACATTGATTCTTTAAAATTAAGAAATAATTGATTATAACTCAATGCAAATTGTCTAGTACCATAATATATTGTAAAAGGTGGAGTGTAGAGTGAAGTTGGCTGGGGAATAATACGAGAAGTCTTTGGTTGAGAATAGAAGATTAAAAAGATGAATAAAAGCTGTTTAAGCCTTTCAAGCTGCACGGCATTTATATTTAAATTTGCTCTAACTTCTAAAATCAAAAGCTCTTGTTTTTCAAATAAAAGCCATCTGGTTTAAATGATCATGTATCATGTGAATCAAAATGAGTTAATCCCAGTTTCTCTTTTAGAATCAGATACAGGCACCTGAATTCCTGGTTTTTGCCAAAGGAAAGTCCCCTTTATAGCAAGCCTTAAGTGTATTTTTTTAAAGTGTAAATACGATAAGTGTTTATCCTATAAAGGAGTCTTACTATTTCTACCAGCTAATGAAAGATAAGCATCAGTCTTGAAGTTTGGAGTAGATGCATAGGTGAAAGAAGTACGCAATAAGGCAACCTGGGCTAGATATCTTATCCACAGGTATGGCATCACACTGAGGTTTGAATACATTTTATCCCACCACCACCCCCAAATTCAGCAAAAATTAGCTTTTGTATAAAGATATAGCCTATAACACTTATGTTTGAATTACCTTCACTCAGCATCACTGTTGGTAAAGCACAGTTGTTTTGCTTTTTATAAACCACAGCTATTCTCTCATGCTCAGTAAAGATTATGATAAAACACCAACAAAAAATTCAGACACAAATTTAAAAATACGTTTCCTGGAAACATCCTGCACACTGGTGTCCCTGCATATGTACATGTTCTCTGCTATGGGATGTAATGGGAGTAGAGCCAGGAACACCTGGGTTCCTGTCTTTGTGCACCACTTATGAACTATGTAATCTTGGACAACTTCCTTAGCTTCACTTTCCTCACATGGCAAATGTACCAAATTAAACTTTCTTTCCTTAAGCTGGCTTCTGAGAGTAGGCACATACTTAGTGGAAAGGCTCACATCGTGAAGTGAAGGAGAAAAGTCTTACCCACGGGAAAAGTCACAGGACAATCAGTGGAGATCTTCAGGACTTGCGTGGGGATGGTGCCATGAGCATATTGATTTGTAGTGATGTCTCCCTAAGAGAAGAACGTGGTTGTCACATGTTGCTGCTTCTCCTCCTCCTTCCCTTTCATCCTTCCTCCCCTTACTCCCCCTTCTTCTTCTTCCTCTACTTCTACTTCTTTTCTTCTTCCTCATACTCCTCCTTCCCCTCCTTCTCTTCCTCTACATAAGTCCACTATACCCACACATAGTACATAAACAATTGGTCCTCTTGGTTAACTTGATGGAAACTTATTAGTTCAAAGTATTATTTAAAATACCACCTTTACTTGTGGTTTCTTTATCTGTCTTTATATGAGGGTGACGTTGGCCTTGTAGTATGAATTAGGGAGTGTCCCTTCCACTTCAATTTTTTGGAAGAGTTTGAGCAGGGTTGGTGTTAATTCTTCTTAGAACATTTGGTAACATTCCCCTGTGAAACCAGCTGGTCCTGGGCTTTTCTTTGTTAGGAGGTGTTTGATTACTTACTCAGTCTCTTTACTAGTTATTGGCTTGTTGAGTGTCTATTTCTTCTAGAGTCAGTGTAGATAGTTTGTGTGTTTCTAGGAATTTGTCCATTTCATTTAGGTGGCATTCCATTTGTTGGCATACAGTTGTTCATAGTATCTTCTTATAGTTCTTTTTATTTTAGTGGGGTCGGTAGTAGTGCCCCCCTTTTCATTTCTGATTTTAGTTATTTGTGCTTTCGTGCTTTCTCTCTTTGTCAATTTTATTGATCTTCTCAAAGAACCAACTTTTGGTTTTGTTGATTCTCTCTCTGCTCTAATCTTTGCACTTCCTTCCTTCTGTTCAATTTGGGCTTAGTTTGCTCTATTTTTCTAGTTCTTCTAGTTTTGAGGTTGGGTCTCTGATTTGAGGTCTTTCTCCTTTTTTAATGTAAGCACTCAGAACTATAAATTTCCCCCTCAGCCCTTTCTTTGCTGCAATCCATAGGTTTTGGTAAGTTGTATAATATCTTTTATGACTATAGATGCAAAAATCCTCAACAACATACTACCAAACCAAATGTAACAGCACATTAAAATAATTATATCAAGTGGGATTTATCCCAGAAATGCAAGGGTGGCTCAATATAAGAAAATATAATAAATTCAATTAATGTAATACACCACATTTAACAAACAAAGAAAAAAACCACACAGCCTTCTCAATTGATGCAGAAAAGCATTTGACAAAATCCAGAACTGCTTCTTGATAAAATACTTAGAAAACTAGGAATAGAAGGAAACTCCCTTAACTTGATAAAAGGCATATATGAACCACAGCTAATACGATATTTAATGATAAAAGACTGGAAGTTTTCCCTCAAAGATAAGAAACAAGACAAGGATTCCCATTGTCACCACTGTTTTCAACATTGTACTGGAAGTTCTTGCCAGGGCAATTAGGCAAGAAAAAGAAATAAAAGGTATCCAAATTAGAAAGGAAGAAGTAAAACTTTCCCTATGTGCAGATGATATGATCCTATATACTGAAAATCCTGAAGATTCCAAAACAAAGCTCCTAGAGCTAATAAATGCATTCAGCAAAGTGGTGGGGTACAAGATCAGCACTCAAAAATCAGTAGTGTTTCTATGCATTAGTAAGGAACAATCAGAAGAAGAAATAAAGAAAAACTTCCATTTACAATAGCAAATAAAAGAATCAAATATCTAGGAATAAATCTAACCAAGGATGAAAAAGACTTGAACACAGAAAGCTACAAAACGTTGCTAAAAGAAATCAAATAAGCCCTAAATAAATGGAAGGACATTCCATGTTCATGGATTAAAAGACTAAATATTGTTTATTTATTTATTTTTTAAATTTTACCGGGAGGTCCCAGGGATCGAACCCAGGTCCTTCCATATGGCAGACGGACGCCCAACCATTTGAGCCACATCCGCCCCCCCTAAATATTGTTAAGATGACAATTCTATCCAAAGAAATTTACATATTCAATGCAATCCCAACTAAAATTCCAGCAACATTCTTTGCAGAAATGAAGAGCCACTCTTCAACTTTATTTGGAAAAGTAAGTGGCCCTGAATAGCCAAAGCCATCTTGAAAACGAAGAACAAAGTGGGAAGACTCATACTTCCTGATCTTAAAACTTATTACAAAGCCACATTAATTAAAACAACATGGTACTGGCACAAGGATAGGCATATATAGACCAATGGAATAAAAATGAGAGCTCAAAAACCAACCTTTTATGGCCAATACATTTTTGGCAAAGGGACCAAAACCATTCAATTGGGAAAGAATAGTCTCTTCAACAAATGGTCCTGGAAAACTTGATGTCCATATGAAAAAGAATGAAGGTGGACCCCTAACACACACTATATACAAAAATCAAGATAGATCAAAGACCTAAATATAAGAGCCAGAATTATAAAACTTCTAGAAGAAAATATAGGGAATCATCTTCAGGATCTTGTGATAGGCAATGGTTCCTGAGACTTACACCCTAAGCATAGGCAACAAAAGAAAAAATAGATAAGTGGGACCTCATCAAAGTTAAAAACTTTTGTGCCTTAAAAGATTTCACCATGAAAGTAAAATGACAAACTACACAATGGGAGAAATTATTTGGAAGCCACATATCTGATAAGCGTTTAATATTCAGCTTATATAAAGAAATTCTTCAACTCAGCAACAAACAGACAAATATCCTAATTTTAAAATGGGCAAAAGCTTGAATAGACATTTCTTCAAAGAAGATATACAAACAGCCAAAAAGCACATGAAAAAATGCTCAACATCATTAGCTCTTAGGAAAACGCAAATCAAGACCCTGAAAAGTTTCCATTTCACACCTACTTGAATAGGAAAATGGAAAATTACAACTGTTGGAGAGGATGTGGAGAAATAGGAACACTCATTCATTGTTGTTGTCAATGTAAAATGGTGCAGCTGCTGTAGAGGACAGTTTGGTAGCTCCTCAGTTAAGTATAGAATAACCATATGATCTGGCATTTCCACTTCTGGATATATACCCCAAAGAACTGAAAGCAGGGACTCAAACGGGTATTTGCACACTGATGTTCATAGTGTCATTTTTCACAACTGCCAAAAATGGAAGCAACCCAAGTGTCCATCAAATGATAAATGGATAAACAAAATGTGGCATACACACAATGGAATATTTTTCAGCTGTAAATAGGAATGAACTTCTAACATATGCAACAACATGGATGAACCTTGAAGACATCATGTTGAGTGAAATAAACCAGACATAAAAGGACAAAAATTGTATGATCTCACTGGTATGAAATAATTAGAATAGGCAAATTCATGGAGTCAGAATCTAGAATGCGGGTTACCAGGGAATGGGGTGGAGATGGGGAATAGGGAGGCAAGGCTTAAAATGGCCAGTTTCTATTCGGGACAATGAAAAAGGTTTGGTAATGAACAGTGGTGCTGGTAGCACAATGTTGTATATGTAATTCATAACAACACTAAATTATATATTTGAATGTGTTCAAAAGAGGACATTTTAGGTTGCATATATATTACTTTTTAAAAAAATCCATGGAACTGTATAACACAAACAGTGAACCTTAAGTTAAACCATGGACTATATTCAATAGTACAATTATAAAAATGAGCTTTCATCAATTTTAGCAAATGTTCCACACCAATGCAAGTTGTTAATAATAGGGTGTTACATGGGAACCCTGTATCATATGCATGATCTTTCTGTAAACTCACAACTACTCTAAATGTAGCTCCATTTTTCAAAAATTCCATTTTGCAATTTGCTTTGTTCAGTAAAGCCCAATTCTTCGGATTAGTTTTCAGAGTCATTTACAATGTAAGCCCAATACAACAGTCTCAACACCTCATATAATTCCCTTTAAAAAGTCATGATTAGGGGAGTGGATGTGGCTCAAGTGTTTGAGCTCCCACCGACCACATGAGAAGTCCCAGGTTTGGTTCCCAGTTCCTCCTATAGAAGATAAGCAAGACAGCAAGCTGATGCAACAAGATGATGCAACAAAGAGACACAAGGAGGAAAACACAATGAGAGACCCAACAAAGCAGGGAGTGGAGGTGGCTCAAATGATTAGGTGCCTCCCTCCCACATGGAAGTTCCCAGGTTCAGTTCTGGTGCCTTCTAAAAAGAAGCCGAGCACACAACGAACAGACACAGCAAGCGCAAACAATGAGGGGATAGGGGGAAACAGAAATATATATTTTAAAGTCATGATTATCACTTTATTGTATTTTTAAACAATTTTTCACAGAATGCTTTCTGTGTTTATTTATTTATTTATTCACCTGTCCAGTGGATACTTATTTAGCATGTACTAAATGCTGGGCAATGAGTTTCTGCCAGTCCAGTAGTTTAACACCTATCACTTATGCAAATCCTCGCCTGTTCTTTGGGGACTAGCTCAGGTCTTACCTTCTTCATGAGCTGCAAGTAGGAAAAGCATATTGTCAGAAAAGCTGGGAGTCAGAAGACTCACGTACACATCCCCAGTGCCCAAGTTGTTTAACTCCTTGTTTTGCATTTTGTCACATCTCTGAAATGAGGATGATCCTGACCTTTTCCTCAGAGAGGATTATTTTTATTAAATGAGATAATGAGGTGAAAGTTCCTGGCACAAAATAGATCTCACTCAAGGCTATTTTCTCTTACGAAAAAATTTCAGTTTATTCCATCTAGTTCTGCCAGCAAAGGGGCATTCTTCCCCTTGAGCACAGCCCACGTTAGGCACATTCTATACTCGCTCATTCTCCTGGTACAATCTTCCTATTCCCACTCCCACTTTATCTGGAATGCCATGCTTCCTTTTCCATTTGCCCAAATCCTTTAGGGGACTTCTTTCAGGACGGAATTCAGAGCCTCACTCCTCCATAATTGTTCACAGACCCTTTGTCTTTTCAGACATTTTAAAACAGCACTCTTTTGCTACTGATCAGTTTGTCTCCAGTACTGCTATCTATCTTACTAACTCCATTTTGCCTACTGAATTAAAATAAATACTCTTTGAGGACAAGGAGAATTTCTTATATATTGTTAGTTATATTTTTTCTGCTCCCTAGTTTGTAGAGCATCTCTGAGAGTTAAAAATACAGCAGACCAAATAGGAAAATGAAATAATAAGTTTAAATGTAAGAGGTTGGGAAGCGGCTGTGGCTCAATCAGTAGGGCTCCCGTTTACCATATGGGAGGCCCCGGGTTCGGTTCCCGGGGCCTCCTGGTGAAGGCAAGCCCGCCCGCACGGCGTGGTTAGCTGACCCAGCGAGCACAAGCAGCAAGGGGGGGATAAACGAATAAAGAAATAAAAATCTTAAAAAAAAAAAAATGTAAGAGGTAAAATACATAAAAAATTTTTAAAAACTAAAAATAAAATAAAATTAAAAGATTGGGATATTTTAAAAATGAAAAATATTTTAAAAATTAAAAAATTTTTTTGACATTTTGCCTTTCAGCACCACAATATCTGGTGTCCAGACTGTAATGTGGCACCTTCCCCCTCTCATTCCCCAGTGTCTCACTATTTTTCACTTTGTTTTCAAAGAAGTTTTAGGTCACAGCAAAGTCACACACAAAATACAAGAGACTGTCATATACCCAACCTCCTCCCCCTTTCCTCACCCCACATGAAAACCTTTTTTTGTATGTGGATGGTAGCATTGTTATAACTGATATATAGATAGTGAAACATAGCTACTAAACATTGTCAATGGTTTATAGTATGGTTTACATTTTAGACCGTACACTTTTATAAATTTTGATGATATTTACCATGTCCTGTGTCCATCACTGTAAGGAAATGAAGAACATTTCCACTGACCAGTAAATACCCCGTTTGATCTATTCTGTTCCTCCCTCCCCATCCCCCTGGGGCCCACGATGACCCCCTGGCTTTGGCTATTGTATTGGTTTCATCTTTAAAGAAGCTTTGGATCACAGAAGGGTTACAACTGGGGTGGGAGAGGACCATTGGTGAGGGGTGTCAGGGATGGGGGGTACATGGGAGGAAGTTCACTTGAACATACATACAAGGTATATAAAATTGTTCAAATGTTCATGGGGCATTGTCACAGTGGGTGGAGAATCACTCAATAAATGAGAGAATACTGAATTCCCATCCTGAAGAGCTCTTCCACATTCTCCAAGGGAGCAGCAACAGTCCCCTAAGTTCGGGGGCAGTGTCTGGCAAAGGAGGATGATCCACTGATGGGCTCTTGTTATTGATGACTAGCCTAAGAGTCTTTGCTCTTATAATTGAAACCTAGCCTATTGTTATGGGGTGCCTAAGGGTTGCCTCCTGAGAGCCTCCTTGTTGTTCAAATGTGGCCTCTCTCTAAGCCAAACTCAGCATATGAATGCATTACCTTCCTCCCAGCGTGGGACATGACTCCCAGGGATGAGCCTCCATCCCTGGCAACGAGGGATTACTACCAAGTGCCAACTGGCAATACGACTGGAAAAAGACCTCGAATAAAAGGGGGAAAAGGTAAAGACAAATGAGTTCATATGGCTAAGAGACTTCAAAGTGAGTCGGGAGGTCATCCCAGAGGTAATGCTTATGCACATCTCAGCAGGACCTTATAGACTTCCAAAGTAGATATTACCCCAAATAGAAGGGCTCCTGAGGGCTCTGGAGACACCCAGGTCCTATGTCAGGGTGGATAGCTCTGGAGTTTGGTGCCTTGCCAGTGGGCCCTACTTTGGAATTTGTGCCCCTGAGAGTGACAGAGTTGGACTCAAATATGTCTTCCCTGCACATGGTTCGTCTGTCCCTTCTATTCAAACCTATACGTGGTGCTGGAGTTTGTAGATGTACATCCAGAGACTGGAATCTTTGGGCTGTCCACGTGCCAGCTGGGCCCAGAATCTCGGTGGAGCTGCAACTCCTACTCTACAGCTCAATGGACTCACCCAGGAAACCTGGCGGGGAGATGATGATGGACAACGGCCATCCCAGGGAATGGAGAGAGTCTGCAGCTGCAGGCAGGATAGTCCCATCCATTTTATCCATGGGATATAAGCCCCCTCTCAATTGGAGGTGGAGTGGACATCACCATCCCAGATTCCTCAGGATTGGGGGAAGAGTTATGGACTAGAGTAGACTTACTGGTATTCTGTTATAGACATATTGTGATTCAAGCAATGGGAGAAATTACAACATTAAGGTGGAGCCAGCAGCCACTGGATGCTCTGGGGGCAGGGAGAGGGAAAAGCAGTTGTAATTCAGGGGCTTTTTTGGGACTTGGGAATTGTCCTGAGTGACTTTGCAATGACAGATACAGGCCATTCTAGGGCATCATATAACATGTGTGGGAGAGAGTGAGGTCTACAACGTGAACTATGGTCCATGCTTAGTGGCAAAGCCCCAGGATGTGTATATCCATTGCAGATGATGTGCCACACGAATGATGTTTATGTGGGAGGGGTGGGAGGTGTGGGAGGTGTGGCATATGGGAATCCCTATATTTTTTGTGTAATATTTATGTAATCTAAGTATCTTTTAAAAATTAAAAAAAAAAAAAAAATCCAGCAGACCCTTGACACTGGCTAGGGGTATTAAGCCAGACCATAATGGAGATAGCAGGGAGCAGTATTACTGGCTCAAGTACTTCTCTCCGACACACCAACCTCATGATACAAGTGTACCACATTGGTGCTTTAGCAAAATGGCAAGCCCATGTCCAACAACATTCTGTGCTTGCAAAAAGCTGAGACCTCAAGGTCAGCTCTTCAAATGCCAAGGATTTTTTATGCTTTTGATAAACTGTGATTGTACCCAAAAATACTTGATGAAAACAAACTTCATTTAGAAGACAATTATATTGGCTTTGTATTGCCTCAGTAATAGACACATCTTCAACTACCTGTCAGATGTGAGTTTTATGGCTGGTTTCTGGGTAAACACAGACCAGGGAATAGCTGCTAAGCCTTGCCCAGAGGCTACAGACCAACTCAACTCGCACTTTCTAGATCTGAAGAAGCACCAGCTGCCAGATGCCAAGCGCTGCCTCTGAGCTCAGATGAACTTCCAGAGGTCGCATCAGCTGTCCTCAAAGCCCCGCTCCAGGAAATGTCCTTTCTCTCTCAGCAGCTCCACCTAGTAACCAACTTTCTGAAGAATAGCGTCTGGCAAAACGGGAGGAGAAAGCAGCGTTTGACTTAGAGGACTTCCTTTATTTAATTTTAACTTGGAAAATGTTGATTTTATTTGATAAACTACTTCAAGAAGAAATAAAAATTTAAACCCAGAGTCCCACCATAATATCAGGAACTAACTTTCAATATCACGTAGCAATAGAACTTTAGCTTTGCTCACTCTGTTCCTCTGTTTGTTTCTGTCTCTACTGATTTTGTGTTTTGTTTTTGCTTCTGGTTTGCCCAAATCAAACACTGATTCCCAACTGGGTACAGCAATGATTTGGAATTGGGTTTTATAATCATTTGGTGATCTCTCTAGAATCTACAGATCTAGAGTCTAGATGGATGATGGGCATGAATTCTCTGTTCGGCAAGAAACAACAGAGAATCTGCTTGGTTAGTCTTTCCTGTTTGTCTGTCTGTCTAATTTGGGCTCAGATAAATCCAGAATTTAGTGCCCACTAGAAAGGAAAGTAGCTTTTTGAGATCTACACAAGTTAGTTTTTTATTTTGTGTTTATTCTTGGTTAAAGTGTGAGACTGAAACCATACGCTTGCTATGTGTCTATGTGTGTGAGAGTCTATAATCGAAAAAGCCTTGTCCTTTCAGTGAGAAAGTATGAAACGTTTTCAACTTCTGGAAGGTATTAATATTGAAGGGTATTAATAAATTAGATTATAATGTCTCAAATTAAAGAAGCTCTGTTCTAAATGGTTTCTAGAGATAAACATTTAAATAATTTTAATATTCCCTACATTCATAGAAAATAAGGAAACTGAAGAATTAGTATGTTAAATATGTCAGAGTTTTAAAAATCTTTTCTACAGAGGCTGCTAGCTCAGAAGCATTTTGAATTTAAATTCACATAATAATGTGATCTTGGCACATCAGACTTGTTTAATAATTTTGGTCTTTTACAAAGTAACTGAGTCTTTTCTCTGATTTATTAGTGTTGAGTATAATACAAGTATACATTTTATTTTATTTTTAAATAAGAACTGGGTTTGTTTAATCATGAAGATTCTAGTTAACTTGCACCTTCTTAACCATGCCTTCCCTGCCTTACTTAAAATTACAACCTGCATTCTGAACCCCCTTTCCCAGTTGCCCTGATACTGCTCCATGGTTAATTTTTTCCATAGCAGTTATCATCTTCTAACATAATATATAATTTAATCACTTATTATAGTTACCAGATTTTGTGTAGGTTCTTGTCTAAGCTACAAGAAATGAATTTCAAGAGCACATCAGGTCAGTCTAGTAATTTATTAAGGGAGGGAGGGAGGAGAAATGGGAGGAAATAACAGATCATGGGTCCCAGAGAGAGAGGAAGGGGCTGAAGAGTGATAAAGAGGGCTGATTTATAGACGATTTCCCATTATAGATTATAAATGTCCAGGTTTTACTTGTGTATTGATCCAGGTGGGGGCAAAGGCAGCCAGAACAGGGGTCCAAAGGCAAGAGAGAGAAAAGGACTTTGCACTTTTTTTTTTTTTTAAAGATTTATTTATTTACTTTATCCATTTTTTAAACCTCCCCCGCCCTTCCCCATTTGCTGTTTTGTGTCCATTCGCTGGGCAATTCTCTGTGTCTGTTTCCTGTCATCTCTTCTCATCCTCCTCCTCCAGTCCGACCTCCGATGTAGGAGAGAGGTGTCCTGCCACCTGTGCCACCTCGTTTTCTGGTTTTTGGAGCTTCGGAGCATCTCATCTTGTCTCTCCCCTGCGTCTCTCTCCTGTTCCGTCATCCTCTTGCTGCACAGTGCCCGGGGCCTGGCGGCTCACCAGCACACAGAGCCTGGCAGCCCATGCACCTTCTCTCTCTCTATATATATTTTATTTTACCGGGAGGTCCCTGGGATTGAACCCAGGTCCCTCCATATGGGAGATGGACACCCAACCATTTGAGCCACATCCGCCCCACTGCACTTGCTTTTTAAACCATTAATTATTCCGCCCCTTCACTAATGGCATGGAAGGAGTTCCAGCTGTTTGCTGTTTTGATTGATTACCCACCCAACAATCCCCTGGGAAGGTCCAATGATAAGGCCCCTGGAGAATATCTGGGGCTTCTCCTGGCTTCTGGAGGAAATTTCATTCTGAATGGCAGAATCTCATGAGGGTCTCCCAGCAGCCATCTTGGGGGGTATCGATGTCCACGTGGACTTCTTGCCAGGTTCCAGATCCACTTATTGATTCCCTATTTCACTAGCCTGCTTCATTCCCCCCTCAGAGAGTTTACATCTTTAGTCTTAAAGGGGTGCTGAAGGGAGATGGTCATTCTGTAATTACTTCCTGCTTCATTACGTCTACTGCTTGCTGCCTGTCTTCTTGTACTTTGGAAGCTCCATGGGGGCTGGGCCTTTGTTTTGTTTACTGATATAATCCAAGGGCCAAGTAAGTGCTCAATAAATAATTTTGAATCAGTGAATGTGGAGTTGGTGCTAGATCCCAGCAAAAGTGGGCTGTGTAGTCGTCCTGACCAGCTCCTGAAGGGTCCCTTCTCTCCCTCTCCCCAGACTGGAGACTAGAAAATTATAGACAAGAGCAGCTTGCAGAAAGGCTCAGAGCCTGAGGCGCGCCCGTGGGGAGGCTCCACTGACAGGGATAAGGAACAAGAGTGGATGCGTCCAGAGGGTATCCCCAGGAGCCCCGCCTGAGCTGCCTCAATTGCCTCCAAGTCCCTACGCTCACCACACAGGGCACAAGCCAGGGCCCAGGCCTTTCTCTTTCTCCTAGCCAGGAAAGCTTATAGTCCCACAGAAATCTGAGCTCACAGGGGAAATTAGTGAGATTCCCGAGGACAGCAAGATATCCAAAAGAAAGTTCACGTATTGAAGATCTATTTCAGACCACACAGAGTAGTTACAAAAATCTGAACACTTACTGAGTCAAAATACAAATTATAGGTCTCAACAAACTTAAAAAAAATGGTATCTTTCAAACTACATTCTCAGACTGCAATACAATTGAGTTAGAGTCTATAACAAAATTACCAATTAAAAATTGCCATACATTTGGAAACTTGCAACGTTCTTCTAAATTTTGTTGAATCAAAGGAAAAAGTATGTTTTGAATTTAAAAATTCTTGGAACTAGACAATAATGAAAACACTACATTTCAAAAGTTGTGGGATTCAATAAAAACAGGGAAACCTATAGCTTTATTGCTTATATGTTCAAAGAAGAAGGCCTAAAAATTAATGAGTAAGTGTCTGAGAAGAAAGAAAAAGAATAGCCTACATCCAAAGAATGTAGAAGGAAGATGATAATAGAGATCAAGGAGAAATCAAGGAAACAGAAAATAAACATACAAACAAAGAAACAAATAACATGTTGGTGCTAAGAAAACAAACAATTGGAGAGAATCATCAAGGGAAAAAAGAGGTCTTGTAAGCAATATAAAGGATGTGAAAAAGGACAGGACTAAGATATAAGCTTGAAAAGAGGAGCAAATTCAACCCAAAATAAGTGGAAGGGTGGAAATAAGAAAAGAATGGAAAATCAATAAAATAGAAAATGAACATACAGTTGAGAAAAATCAATGAAAACAAAAGTTAGTTATTTGAAAAGACAAATAAAAACAACAAACAGATAGACTGATTAAGAAAAAAAGAGTAAAAATATCACTCACTGATTTCTGGAATGAAAAAGGGGACTTCACTCTATTTCCTAAAGAGATTAAATAGGTAATGGGAAATATTATTAAAAATTGTAATAGAGTTAACAGTTTTGGTGAAATGGACTGTTTCTTTTAAAGATAATACCTTTCCAAAGCTGACACGGAGAAAACAGAAAATCTAAACATGCCTGTAATGATTAAAGAAATCTTATTTGTAACTAAAACCTTTCCACAAAGAAAACTCCAGGCCCAGCTGGCTTCACTGTTAAATTCTAGTAAATGTTTAAGGGAAAAATAATACCAATCTTATACCAACTCTTTCATGAAACAGAGGAGAAGAATGCGACATAAACCTAATATTAAAACCAGACAAATATAAGAAAAGAAAATCTCAGAGTAATATCCCTCATGGATATAGCAAATTGAAACCTGCAATATATAAAGAGGATAATGCATCATGATTAAGTGGGGTTGGTTCTAGGAATGCAAGGTCATAATACATAATTGTCTATGTAGAAAATCCTAAGGAATTTCCAAAAATGCTACTAGAAATAATTAGCAAATTTAACAATGTCACAGGATCCAAGATCAATACACTAAAATCAATTGTATTTCTATATACTAGAAATGAACAGTTGGAAATTGAAATAAAAAAGATACCATTTGCAGCAGGATCAAATATATGAAATACTTATTGGTAAATTTAACAGGATATGTGTAAGACCTGGACACTGACAACTACACAACATTGCTGGGATGAATTAAAGACGTCCTGAAAACATGGAAAGATACACTGTATTCATGGATTGGAAGTCTTAATTTTGTTAAGATGTAAATTGAGGGTGGTGGGCCACACTGTGGGAGATGTTTGTGTTGGATGTGGTGGGAGGTGTGGGAAGTGGGCAACATGGGAATCCCAGTGGGTTTTGTGTAATATTTTAGGTAATCTAAGCACCTCTTAAAATATATGTATATATATATATATAAATAACATTTTTGTAAGCAAATACACATATATGCATATATATTTATATATCATTTTGCAAAGTTTGTATGTATTGTGAGAATTTTGATTTTTATCCATAATAAAAAAAAAATAAAGAAAAAAAAATGTAAAGTCTCCCCAAATTGATCTAGATTCTATACATTTCCACTAAAAATACCAGCAGGCTATTCAAAGAAAGTGTCATGCTGATTTTAAAGTTTATATGCAAATACAAAGTACCTAAATTGCCCAAAAGAGTTTTGAAAAATAAGAAAGTTGGAGGTTTCAAGACTAATTTTAAGGTTAGAGTAGTCAATATAGTATGATATTGTATAAACAAAGACATATAGCTCATAGGAATAGATTAGAAAGATCAGAAATAGACCCATATATATATTTCCAATTGATTTTGACAGAGGGGTCAAACCAATTCAATGGGGGAAAGGATAATCTTTTCAACAAATGGTGCTGGAACAAGTAGATATCTGTATGCAACAAACATTTTGATCCTTACCTTTTTTTATTTATTTTATTTATTTATTTATTTATATTATTCATTTATTTATTTATTATGGGTAAGAATCAAAATTCTCACAATACATACAAACATTTGCAAAATGATATATAAATATATATGCATATATGTGTATTTGCTTACAAAAATGTTATTTATATATATATATATACATATATTTTAAGAGGTGCTTAGATTACCCAAAATATTACGCGGAACCCACTGGGATTCCCATGTTGCCCACCTCCCACACCTCCCACCACATCCCACACAAACATCTCCCACAGTGTGGCCCACCACCCTCAATGAACTTACACATCCTGGAGCCTTGCCACCAACCATAGACCACAGTTCACACTGTAGACCACACTCTCTCCCACTCAGTTCTGAGTGGTGTGTGCTGATTTAAAATGGCCTACATCCATTGCCACAACAGTACTCAGGACAACCTCCAACTCCCAAAGAAGCCCCTGTATTTCAACTGCTCATCCCCTCCCTACCCAAAAAACTGTCAAGTGGCCACTGGCTCCACCTCATTGTTATAATTTCTTGCATTGCAAGAATCACCATATGTGAGCAAGAGAATACCATCAAGTCCACTCTAGTCCATAGTTCTTCCCCCAATCCAGAGGCGACTGGGATGGTGATGTCCACTCCAACTCCAAGTGAGAGAGGGCTTATATCCCATGGATATGGTGGGTGGGATGATCCTGCCTGCAGATGCAGGCCCTCTCCATTCCCTGGGATGGCCATTTCCCATCGTTGTCTCCTCACCAGGTGACTTGGATGAGTCCATTGAGCTGTAGGGTAGGAGTTGCAGCTCCACCTAGATTTCATGCACACCTGGCACATAGGTAGATGGGAGGCTCCAGTCTCTGGAAGTATACCTAAAAACTCCAGCATCACATATAGGTTTGAATAGAAGGGACTGGTGAACCATGTGCAGGGAGGACTTATTTGAGTCTAATTCTGTCACTCTCAGGAGCACAGATTACAAAATAGAACCCACTGATAAGGCATCAGTCTCTGGGGCTATCCCCCCTTATATAAGACCAGGGTGTCTCCGGAGCTCTCAGGAACCCCACTGAGTGGGGTGATAGGCACTTAGATGTTCTATGAGCTCCTACTGAGGTGTGCGTAAGGGTTACCTCTGGGATGACCTCCCGACTCTCTTTGAAGTCTCTTAGCCACTTGAACTCATTTGTCTTTACCGTTTCCCCCTTTTATTCAAGGTCTTTTTCCAGTTGTGTTGCCAGTTGGCACTTGGGAAAAGTTTTCAATTAGCAATAATCGTGCCTCGGATAAACCTCATTGGCTACGATACTGCCACTGCAAAAAGCTGCCAGTTGGCACTTGGTATTAATCCCTCGTTGCCAGGGAGGCTCATCCCTGGGAGTCATGTCCCACGTTGGGGGGAAGGTAATGCAATCATATGCTGAGTTTGGCTTAGAGAGAGGCCACATTTGAGCAACAAGGAGGCTCTCAGGTGGCAACCCTTAGGCACCCCACACCCATTCCTTCTTAATACTAAGTCTTTTTAGTGAGTGTATGGGACCAATTTAATAAATGATGGTAATAATAACAGCTGATGTTTGTTGAACACTTTAGATGTGCTAGGCAGCGTCTGAAGTGCTTTACATGTGTTTCATCATTTAATCTTAGAACCACTCAACTGTTTTAGAATTCTTTCATTCTAGAGGTTAATATTTTTTAAAAAAATTCTAAGAATGGCAGGCAGCTAGTTGTATGGTATTTCTGCTGTTGACTAAGTAGGATGAACTTGGATTAAGAAAACCTAAAACAAAAAGGTCTCCCCTACACAAAAAACAATTCAGAAGATACTCATGTGTGTTAAAGATGCTTTCATTAAGGCTATTACTGTCAGGAAGCAGAAAACCGAGTGAATCACTTCCGCCATTTCCTCTGGGTCTGTATACTCATGATACTATCATACAGTTCAAAATTTTCTGTAGGTGCACAGAATTTATTGTCAAATAAAATTTGATGGGAACTAGTAAAAACTAATAGAAAAGAGAAATTAGGGACTATTCTAATAAGACATTTTTATTGGCTTATTTTGAGACGTTTTCCTGTTGTGAAGTGCCCATCTCTTGCCTTGTATGAAAAGTTATTTGCATAGGTTTGCCCACCATAACCTATTTCAGAAAGCAGTAAGTATACAATGAGCTTAACAAAGAAGCACATCCTACAACATATTTTGTTTGTGATATGTTTTAAGGAAAAATGTGAAATATTACATTCATCCTAGCAAATGTTAAAGCTACAAAAACCTACTGCTTGTAGAGGATAATGATAATTTGTAAAGTAACGATATTTCCTATTAAAAGGATTATAATATATGCCAGGGAAATCACAAATAGGCTTATTCCTGGAACTAAAAACCAAACTAAAATTTTCTTCAATATTATTGGGCAAGTGAAAAATAATTGGTGTCTGATTGGAGAGTGCACTGTGTTGATTCTGATAAGTTGACCATATATGACTTTTTCATTTGGATTAAAACTCTGAATACATAACTATGATAAAATTCAGAACCATGATTCTTTTCAGTGACCTCTAAGTAGCCCTTAGAATTGGAAGCCACAGGAAGAATCCCTATCCTACATTCTGTTTCAGTCCTTAAGCTCCAGTTACTGGCTGCTTGTAGTCATCTTCATTCCCTGGGAAAGGTTAGACCTTTCTACTTAGCATCCAATCCAGGAACTGGACTTCACCACACTAACCACATCTTCCTTCTCTATATCATACTTGTATGTTTTTGGTCCTGAAAAGAAGTAAATGTAGCCTAAAAGAGACAAAGTTGACAATGCAGTTACCGAAATTGACTTGCAAAAATATAAATGGCAGTATTTGTAACTGTAACTCTCAAGGTGGCACTGATGGGCAACTGGGAATTTGTCAGGTGGCAGTTAGCTGGTCCTCTGCTTGGCTCTCACAGCACCCTAGAACGCAACACCCCCTAATTTATCATTCATCTCTCCTTTCTGTTCCAGGCAGGATACAGCCTTCTCCTTGAGATCATCCACACATATCATGCTCAATTATACCTCATTCTTCTGCTCAGGCTGTTCTTCTCCAAGAAGCCCCCTCCCTTTTTCTCTCCTAGTCAAACCTCTAGCCATTCTTCAAAACTCAGCTGAAGTTCCACCATGAAATCTCCAACTGTTGACACTGGTTCTGATCTTTTCTTTCTCAGATCAACTCTTGCCATATTACAAAGACAGTGCCACACGATTTAATACTAAATTTTAGATGGTCTTGTTCTCCAGTAATCTCATCTGTGTTGGATGTATAGACATTTTGAGAGCTGAGGCCATAACCAGAACTTTCTTTGCATTCCTAAATAGTGCCAGGCTCTGTGCTACATACTCAAGAAAGATTTGTTGACTGACTGTTTCAACAGAGTCAATTAAATTTATATAATGCATTTTAATGCATTTCACTTTTCTCAGCTATATGTTCAGGTGTTGGGGAGATAAAGGTACTGTATTGTAAATACTTTTTACCAGGAGGGCTTTATGATATAGCCAACTAAGTGGTTGAATATGTATTTCGAAAATTTTTCCATTAACAAAGAAAGAAGCACAACCACAGACCTCTTTTACCTACACTTTCTAGGAGATAATCTGCTTAGCTAAACCTGTAAAGAACCCAGGACCAAAAATAAGCACAAAGGCTCCCCTTTGGAGACCCGTTTTCTGTTGTATTAAATCAGAGCCCAGATTTCTTGTTACAATTTCCACAAAGAAATAATTTTGGGTGGAAACACTCACCATTTAATTCCACAGCAGCATCTATTTGGCCATTTACTCCTGAAAATTCTTCTTCAGTCTTCTTTGGATAGTCCTTCTGCATTTTCCTTTTTCTTTCATCATAGCTAGAAAAAGTGTTATTTCATAAATAATATTAATAAGAAGTTTTTATTGATTCTGGTTGACATGATGCTGGTCAGGCATAGTTAGCCAGCCCTGACTTATGGCTTATGTTGTAGGTCACATACACATTCACACACATCTACAACATGCACGCTTGCATTTTTTTTTTTTTTTTTAATATATACATTTCTCAATTAAATGTAATGGATACATGTAAATTTTTTTGTTGTTGTGGTTTTTTTTTTTGTGTGTGTGTGAATCAAACAATATATTACACAATATATTTGGTTCATAGTAAACACTTGCATATTTTTAAAATTAGGCCTCTTGAACTATCACAAACAAACTACAGACCTCTATTACTACTCTCCCAGGTCCCTGAAAATCTGCTACCCTAGGTTGGGAGTAATTGCTCTAAATAGCCTCTTTAAAAATTGCCAGATATATTGTTTAGAATTAATCATTCTATATATCACAATAACATGTTCCAGTACTATTTTTTAATTGCCTTCGAAAAGGAACTTTACATATTTTTTAATGCTCTATTTAGTATTAATTATTCTTTCTCTCTGCCAACTTCTTTGTTTACTAAACAGTTGAAAACATTTTATAGGCAGAAAGTATATTATTCGTAGACTTACTGCTGCGTATCTATGGAGAAGAGGCTGCACAAATAATGCATGTTGGATAAATAAACAAATGTGTGAATGTTTATTAAATAAGCAGCAAGAAAATCTGGAATAACTGAGCCTCTGCCTTTTAAATGAAGTTAACTGAATTAAATTGCTTTTGCTTCCTGGAAAGATCACACGCCTGGCTGATTAGTGGCTAGTTTCTTTTTCTGGATCAGCAGCCACCCACCCAACAATCACTCTGAGAACTGGTTAATACTTCTCCTTGTGATCCACATTACCAAAGAGACTGACTTATGAGTCAGCACAGAGTCTCACTGCTTCAGTAAGACTTCATTTAAAGTGTGGGAAAGCCCCTTCTTCATCAGCCTAGAGCTCCCAAGGGGGGATATTCCCAGGGTGAACACCCTAACCCTCTCTCACCAAATGTCAGATATTTTCTCCTGGTGCCTGGGCTACTAGGCAGTTTCCTGTGGCAGCAGATCAGGCCCACTTTTTCCTGAAACGATTTGACTACCAGCCAGGTGACATGTGTCCTATGATACACAGCAGGAGTCAGCCGTGGGGAAAGATGTATTCACAGTGAAACTGCTTATGGGGTGTTGGGGGCAGGGGTTGGAAGGTGACCATCAAACCTTCCTTTCCGTAGGCCAAGTGGGAAAATGGGTTATATGAGTTACTGTAGCACAAATGGAAAGGAAAGCATTTACTATATTTCTTCATCATCAGAAATGTCAATTAAGAGAGTGTGGGTACAAGATACTCTTAAACACTATTAGAAGGAGTGACTTTTTGTTATCAGTAGAGTTAGGGAAAAACTGTGAAAAAGAGGAACAGTCCAGGGGTATTGGCCCCTCTGAGCCCTGGTTTTCTTTTGAAATCTCTTTAACAAGAATCTCTTTAAAAATGCAAACAACAGGTTATTTAGGCATTTAACTTTATCCATTAGGTTGCTTTCTTTCTCTCACTTCCCTGAGACAGTTGCACTGAGAAAATGGGAGTTTTGATTGGAGGGACTGAAAAAGATAATTCTAAGGCTTAACATATGTGGGGAGTGGGTTGCAAAAGAAAGGACAACACTATTAAGATGACTTTGGTGTATCTGTAGCTATTGAGAGAGAGGTGGGGGGTGGATGCCAGAAAACTTGACCTATTTTTACATCTTTACCTAATGTTGATCCTATGCTCAGAGAAAAGGCCAGAAAACCTTTCATGCGTTTATCTTCCTTTGCCTTACTCTGAATATGGGATTTAAGGCTGAGCTATTATAATTAGAGGTATACCTTACCGTTGTGTATGTTAAACAGACATTTATGGGTAAGTTTTAGAACTTAATCACCATTTATATTGTTTTATGGCAAAATGTGTTCTTAGTTCCAACAAGTAACTGACAAAAGAATATTTGTAAACAAACCTATTTCAAGTTGGGATCTGCTGTATCACATTTAAATTGAATGGACAAATCTGGAAGGCATGAAATGACAGAGCAAAGCTCCTCTTCTTCCTTAAGAAATAATTGAAGTAATACAGGAATTCATTTTTTAAGAGAAAATCATGAATATTAATGCACTAGAAAGATCTGAAAAATAAATTTTTCTTTTTTTTTTTCCTTTCTGCTTAGCTCACTAAGGAGGGTGATGGTGACATCTAAAATCTTATATATACCTATTCAGAGGATAATGGAGATAATAATATTATACGTAAATGAAATCTCAGAAGAAGTTTTAAAAAAGCATCATTTAACTGAGAAATTTCAATTCTCAATTACATGTATAAAATCAAGGCATAATCCTTGGTAAATTGTGAAATCACTGAGCTGTTTTCCTCCAGCACTTCTAACTCTTTCATATTTAATAGTTCCTCTTTCCTTCTTTGCGCCCCTTTCTCTACTTTCCTGATCCTTATATCCTATAACTGCTTTCCAAAGAGTATTACTCTCAACAAGCTCTTGTTCAAAATGTTAGTCTGACTCACAAATCACCATTTTGGGGTGAGCTGATAGGTCGTTGGTATTTATATATTTTTCAGGAAGTTATTAAAATATAAAAGAAAGAAACTAGCAGAATTTAGGAAGTAAAAGGCCACTGGGAGAAAGAAACCCAATATTTCTTATTTGTATCACTCCATGCCAAGTATTACAAGAAGTACTTATTTTCAACTCAGTGTTGTTTAGTGCAGTAGTTCCTGGATTCTGGGTTTCCTGGACCAGTAAAATTTCAAAATGAGTATTCTGACTAACGCAGGGTTACCTACTTTTCATTTTACCAAGTAGGAGGCTGAATGAACCTTGTGATTTGATCTGAGATCTTAAATCATGGTGGAGTTTAATTTTTATCTAATCTTTGAACACACTTTATCAGGATAGCATTGTGTGGTAGAAGGCAAGGTCGAGAAGGGGTGGCGAAAGAGGAATAGGGAATGCTGGAGGTAGTCCAGGGAATAAAGCCAGAGAAGGGATTAGATTAAGAAGGTCTATCTGTGTGTTGAGGATTTTGCAAAGAGGATAAAAGAAAAGAAATTATATGACAGGAGAGAGTCATGGGCATGAGCATTTTGACTGATAATAAATGGTGAAGCGAATTGAAGAAAGAATATCCGTGATGGATGGGAAAACCCCTGGATTTGGATTTGGAGGACATGTATTACAGCCTCACATAGACCTCTTTTTACCTGTGTGACCTCGAACTAAGTACTTAACATCCCCAAGACATGATGTTTAACCTTTAAGTGGAGACAGCATCACCTACTTCATAAGATTGTTTGGAAAGTACATGGGAAAATGAAAGAATATGAGAAAATAACTAGAATGATTCCTGCTTCAAAGTAAGTGATCCATAAATACGAGCTGAATTTGAGTTTTAAGAAGAGAATTTTTTATTGCGAATTCATCTGCTAAAATCATTACATACATTTTCTCATCATGGAGATCTTGTCTGTGAAATCCAAATACCAGACTGAAATTTGATTGACCTACAATTCTATTTACTTTATAGCCATTAGTTTCATCATTTAGTATTGATTAATGGGTGAAGAGATTAAATAAATCATTGCTTACAGTTAAATTTTACTAGTGATATCATAGCACTATAGATGTGTGATGTAGTTTCTCAGGTATATTATTTTACTCCCCATCTTTGGGAATTATTTTGTTGAAGTGCCTGCATTTTTGCTTAATTGTACACTTAGAACTTAGATTTGTTAGGAATTTCTGGTGTTTGGGTTATGATGATTTCTACCTCATTGTCAATGGCATAACTAACTCCATTTGATTCTTTCAAAGTACTGAATGGGGAATAAGTCTGCTAAAGGATGCTTAAAGAAAATGTGTGCAAAGATGGCAAAAAAAGGAACTTATTTATCAGGTATCTAAGACATATGTTTTGAAAAAGTTTTCCCAAGGTGATCTTCCAGTGTGGATCAGGAGGGACAATTAAATGGAAACATAAAATTCCCCTGTAAAGTTAATAATCCACTTCTGGTAAGAATTCAAATGAATTGCATGGAGAAAGGGATCTTGTGATATACACTAGAGAAGGGCAGGGGGCTGAAAGGGATGGCAGAGGGATCAGGAATGAAGAGAAGACAGAAAAGCAAGACTACCAAGTACCATCACAGATGGGAGTCAAGTACTAGGACTCTCATGGTGAAAATGGATATAAGATGAAGATTCTGGAACGGATTTTATAACAACATGGGAAAATATTCATGCTATAATATTAAGTGGAAAAATGTCAGGATACAAAATTGCATATTTAACTATATAAAAGTAGAAAACCAGAAAAAGAAAACAGAAGAAAAAAACGTTAAAATGGTTATCTTTTGTGTTGGCAATCAGAGGGGTTTCTTTTCCTTTCACACTTTCATGTTTTCTAAATGAGCATCACATTATGTCCTTGGTCCCCTTCATCTAGGTAGTTTCATACCCTCACATGGCCTCAGCTACCATCTGATTATATGATGAATTCCAAATTTCTCTCTCTAGCCTAGATTTTCTTGAGTTTAAGACCTGTGTGTTCAACTGTTTTCTGGACATTTCCATTCTGGGGTCCCACTGGCACATCAAACTCCACATGTACAAATAAATTACAACTCTTCTTTATTCTTCCAACTCTGCTTTTCTTCTTAAGTTTACTATTTTGGTAAATAGAAAAACAAAATACTCAGCTATCAACCCTGGACTATCCCTCATCTAATCAATCACTAAGACATAAGTTTCCTACTTCTTGAATAGCAATCAAATCTACTCCTTACCCCTAAACTCATCATCTCTGGCAGGATTATTGCAATAGTCTCTCTCTTTTTAAACAATTCTTAGGCTTTTAGTATATTCAGAGTTGAACAACCATCACTGCAATCAGCTTTAGAACATTTTCACTGCCCACAAAAGAAACCATTTATCCTTTACCTATCATGTCTCAATCCCCTTATCATGCCCAACCCTAGGCAACCATTGACCCACTTTCTGTCTCTCTAAATTTGCCTATTCTGGAAATTTCATATAAATGGAGTCATATAATACATGGTCTTTTGTGTCTAGCTTCTTTCACTTAGTATAATGTTTTCACGATTAATCCATGTTGTAGCATGTATCAATATACTTCATTCCTTTTTATGGCTAAATAATGTGCCATTATATCAATGTACCACACTTTGTTTATTCACTCATTACTTGTTGGATGTTTGTTTTTATTCCACTTTTTGGTTATTTTGAATACGGTTTTTGCATGAATACACAATTTCATGTTTATTGAGTATATATGTTCCTGATCTTAGGGGGAAAGCATCCAGTCTTTCACCATTAAGTGTGATGTTAGTTGTGGGGGTTTTTGTAGATGCCCTTTATCATGTTGAGGGCATTCCTTTCTATTCCTAGTTTTCTGAATATTTTTTATCATGATAAATTGTTATAGTTTGTTAAATGCTTTTCCTGCTTTTATTGAGATGTTCACATGGTTTTTGTTTTTTATTCTATTGATGTGATATATCAATAGATATTGATTTTTGGATGTTAAACTAATCTTGCATACCTGTGGTAAATCCCACTTGGTCTTGGAAAATGATTCTTTTTATATGTTGCTGGGTTCATTTGCTAGTATTTCCTTGAGGAAGTATTGGTCTGTAGTTTTCTTGTGATGTTTTCTTCTGGTTTTGTTATCAGGGTAATACAGGTTTCATAGAATGAGTTAGGAAGTGTTCCCTACTCTTTTTTGGAGGAGATTGTGAAGAATTGGTATTTATTCTTCTTTAATGTTTGGTAAAATTCACTGTGAAGTCAGAAAGGCCTGGACTTTTTTTTATGGTTTACTAATTCAATCTCTTTACTTGTTATAGGTCCATTCAGATTCTCAATTTTTCTTGAGTCAATTTTGGTAGTTTGTGTCTTTCTAGTAATTTGTCCATTTCATCTAAGTTACTTAATTTACTGGCATACAATTGTTCACTGTATTCTCTAATAATACCTTTTATTTCTGTAAGATAAGTAGTAATGCTCCTTCTTTTATCTCTTATTGCATTAATTTGAGTCTTCTCCCTTTTTAATTTGGTCAATGTAGTTGAAAGTTGGTCAATTTTATTGATATTTTCGAGGAACCAATTTTTGTTTTATGAATTTTCATTCCTGTTTCCTTTATTTCCACTATCATCTTTATTATTTCCTTCCTTCTGCTTGCTTTAGGTTTAGTTTGCTCTTCCATTTCCAGAATTTTAAGATGGAAGGTTAGGTTATTGATTTGAGATTTTTCTTCCTTTCTAATGAAGACATTTACAGCTATTAATTTCCTCCTAAGCACTGCTTTAGTTGCATCCCATGTTTTGGTAAGTTGTGTCTTTACTTCCATTTCTCTCAAAGTATTTTCTAATTTCCTTTGTGATTTCTTCTTTAATCCATTGGGTTTTTTTTTTTTTTTTTTAATGACTTTGTTACTTAATTTCCATATATGTGTGAATCTCTCAAATTTCTTTGTTATTGAGCTCTAATTTCATTCCATTGTGGCTGGAGAACATACTTTGTATTATATTATTATATTATTTAAATACTTTGTTTTATGATCCAACATGTGTTCTACCCTGGAGAATGTTCCATGTGCACTTGAAGAGAATGTATATTCTGCTGTTGTTGGGTGAAATGTTCTATAGATGTCTGTTAGGTCTAGTTGTTTTATAGTGTTCTTTAAATCTTCTGTTTTCTTGTTGATCTTCTGCCTAGTTGTTCTATCCACTGTTGAAAATGAGGTGTTGAAGCATCCAAATATTATTGTTGAATTGTCTATTTCTTCTTTCATTTCTGTGAGGTTTTGCATCAGATATTTTGGGGGCTTTATTGTTAGGTGCATATATGTTTATAATTGTTATGTCTTTCTGATAAGTGGATCATTTTATCATTATAAAATGTCCCCCTTTGTCTCTATTGACTTTTTTGGTCTTAAAGTCTATTTTGTCTGATATTAATATAGCCCTAAGTTTTTCTAATGATGGCTGTTGGCATGATATATCTTTTACCAACCTTTTGCTTTCAATCTATTTGTAGTCTTGAACCTAAAGTGTGTCTCCCATATAATTGGATCCATATGATTGGATCTTTTAAAAATCCAGTTAGAGAATCTCTACATTTTGATACAATTTTTACTCTATTCATATTTAATGTTATTATTGATATAGTTGAGTTTAGGTCTGCCATTTTACTTTTTGTTTTTTCTATGTCTCAAGTCTTTTTTATTCCTCTATTCCTCCTTTCTTTTTTCTTTTTTTTTTTGCATTAATTAAAATTCTTATTTCCTTGGTGGTTACTGTAGAGTTTACCAAATATATCTTAGTTCCTCAGAATCTGTTTCAGATGTATACTAGCTTAATTCCAGTGAGATACAGAGATGATACTCCTATATAACTTTATATTCTTCTCTCTTTTTGTAGTATATTGTTAAATTTATTACTTCTGAGTAATTTACAATGATACTTTATTATAATTATTTTATATAATTTTATGTATTGTAAAGAATTTGAGAGGAGAGCATGTATATATTTATAGCTTTTTAAAAATTAACCTTTGTATTTACCATTTTTATTTCTTTTCATTTGTTCCTGTGGATTTGAGTTACCATTTGGCATCATTTCCTTAGCCCAATACAGCTTAGCTCCTACCATCTTTTTGTTATTATTGGCAAATATATTATAGTTCTTATGTTATAAGCCCAACAATACACTTGTATGCATACTGTTTTTTACCATTGCTTTTTAAATCAATTAAGATAAAAAGGAAAGGAAATAGTCATATACACTGATTTTTATAATTTCATAATTACCTCTATTGGTGCTCTTTGTTTTTTTCATTTGGATTTGAATTACTGTCTAGGATCACTTGATTTCAGCCTGAAAAACCTCCTTTAGTATCTCCTGTAAGGCAGATATGTCAGCAAGAAAGTCTTTGCTTTTGTTTACCTGGGAATGTCTTTATTTTTGCCTTCATTTTTCAAAGACAGCTTTGCTGGATATGAGAGTCTTGGTTGAGAGATTTTTTCCTTGAGCACTTTGAATATGTTATCCCACTTTCTTTGGCCTGATTTAGTTGGCTTCCAGTCTTGTGCCTTCCAATTTTCACACTGCTGTCAGAGTGATAATTTTAAAACACAAATCTGACGGGGTTACTTACATATTTAAAACATTTAAATGATGCCCCCTTTTTTTTTTTTTTTTTTTTTTACCGGGAGGTACCGGGGATCGAACCCCGGTCTCTCCATATGGTAGACGGACGCCGAACCTCTTGAGCCACATCCGTTTCCCAATGATGCCCCCTTTTCTATAGTATAAGCACTGGACTCCCCAGAAAGGCCTGGGCCCTCCAGAAGCTACACTCTGCTTATCCTTGGGCCACATCTCTCATTTTAGCTACATTCTAGTCACATTGAACTGCTTGCAGTTTTCCTATACACACAGCCTATTTCATGCATCAGCGCCTTGGCTTCAACTGCCCTCCTTGCTGGGAAGCCCCCTCTTTCCTTTCCTCCCCCATGCCTGGGAAACTCCTACTCAACTCTCAGGTCTCAGCTCAGTTATCACTTCCTCTATGAATTCTTTCCTCATACTTTTTCTAGCATTAACCATGTCTTTTTTGTTTTGCTCCACTGATCTTGGCACAGTCTTCTAGCAGGGCCACTTATGGCACTTGGATTGCTCTTAATTATCTATATTTCTAGTCCCAACTCTAAGACCTGTTGAGGGTATTAAGAGCACCCAGCATGAATTGGGTACTTAGTATGTATGTGTCAGGCAGCTCACATTTTTCTCATTCAATCCCACATCTCTGTGAAATAGTTACTATTTTTGCCTTCATTTGTGGATGAGGAAACTGAGACAGAATGGTTTCCAGATTGCCAAATGAGCTGACAGAATCGAAATTCACATCAGGGCTCTTTTACTCCTGCCCACACTCTTACCCACCAAACTCTACGCCTTTCATTTGAGAGGCAAGGGCCCAAGACTGAACCTAACACATAATCTTGGCTGATAAATTCTGTAGGTTGAATGTAGCAGTTTTATAATGAAAAGGTTTTTAAAAAAATATAAGACATTAAAAAAAAATTGGGGCTCTACTTCATCTTAATTTTTCCTACTAATTTCATATTTTCCTAGTGTTCCTAGACATCTAGGAAGGGGATAATGTGGATGACTCTGTGGTTCTTTGCAGCAATGATACCTCCATGATATAGAAATTTATTCATATGTGGCCACATGATTAAAGAGGGATGAGACCTGGAGCTTTGCAAATCATGTTACATAATATTCAGAAAACATTAACCATCTATCTCAATGAATGGTGGAGAGGTTGATGGCAGCTCCCCACCCCCACCCCCCCCCAGAAACTCCTTGGTATAGCCATTGCTCTGCTATTGGTAGGTGAGGGAAAACATATAGAAGGGGAAATTAGCCTTAGGTGGTAGAAATAATAGAAAGCAAAGAAAACCCAGCTGGATTGTTGAGGGCTGCTGGAAGAAGGAAGGAAGGGATAAAAGTAAATGGATGTATGGGGAAAGCCCAAGTTGGCAAAGTTTAACCAATAGGTCATTTGGTGATGTAGCAAGTAATAGCATGAGTGCAGTCAAGCCCCCTTTCTGGATTGCACTTTGTGTTTCACTGTGGGCTACCCCGTGAAATTTATTACTATGCTGCACGTGGGTTCTTGCTCTTAGAGCCTAAACCAACTTGGCCTCCCCTCAGTGAAGATGGCTCCTCATTAGGTTTCTCGTGGCACTTCATTCACTGAAACTGGACGCAAACCGTTGTCATGGAGAATTTCCCGGACAACAAGCATATCCAGAGGTTTTCTTTCTCTGAGCAGATTGTGTCATAGACTGAATGAAGAACCTGAGAAATGTCTAAGGGAAGTAAGACCAAACACACTGTTGGTGGATGACAATTACAGTAAAATTCCTGGTCCATAATTTGGGGCTTGTGACTTTCTGTTTTGTTGAGTGTGGCTGTGTGTTTACCTATAAAATTTCATTGGTCTCCTCTTTGCTCTTACCTCCCAGCTTCCTCATTCTTCTTGTTTAAAACGGGGGTGTAATGACTTAAGCTTCCTTGGCCATCCCAAATCATGAAGCAACCATGAGAATGGAAGCCATGTGTTAAAGATAATGGAGCAAGATGTTAGAAGAACGTGGGTTCCCAGTGACCATGGACCCATCCGACCAGTCCTGAATCTGTTGAACTTCAGACCTTTTGTATATACATGAAAAACAAACCCTGGTGTATTTAAGCCACAGTTATTTTTGGGTCTCTGTAACTAGCAACTCAATACAATTTCTAACTGATATAGGACTACACATGACAATAAGATGTCATACGCGTGGTTTCTTACTAAGCACAATGGGAATTATTCAGGGGAGCTTGTTAACAGGGCTGATCCAACAGCTTTCTTTGAACTTTTAGCTGTAAGTTAGGATTGTTTCTCTTAGTGCATAAATCAGTATATGTGTCAGAGTGTGTAAAGAAGACTTCCATTGCTGAAAGATTTTCTATGCTTTATCAAAAACATTTCAATCCAATGACTTTTTTTCAGTATTTTAAAAAAGAAATCCCACTTGACTAGCTCTTTGGCTAGATTTCATTCAGAGGAAAATCGAGGTTTAAGCAATCATTTGTTCATTATAACTATTCAGGCAATTCTTTTATTTTTACTGAGGAATTACTCTTTTTGAGCACCTACTATGTATCAGGAACTGTGCTAGGTGAATGTAGAATGAATGTCTACATTCATTATATTGTTTAATATTCTCAATACCCTGGGAAGTTTAATGTTATAAGTGGCCAATGCAATTTCCTTCCCTTACCAGCAAAATGAGCTCTTTAACATTTAATGTTTTATGAATGTTTTATGAATCTGTTACTGAAGACTTCTTCTTAGTAGACACTTACCGAGGCCCATTTGGAAAGGTACAGTATTATTTCCTCTAGGGGCATCAGGGAGCACTAAAATCGGAGACCATTCCCCCAACCCAAACCTCAAATTTGCAGAACACTTTAAACTTCTGGCCTTATTAAGTCTTTTGCCTGAATGGTTAAGACACAGTCCTGGCTGGCAGGAGGTGCATGCTTTACTGCAGGTGCTGGTGGGCAGGGGTTAATCCAAGGCCAGATGACAAATGGAGAAGACAGAAGATGGAAGAGTAGAGAATCCCCATTGTAAGAATTGGGCTGTGAGCTATCTTTGCAGAATTAACTGAACAATCATAGCACAAATGCCCTCAACTGGCCCACACACTCTCACGCATGCATTTCTCAATCTCATTTTCTGAAATCTCACAATGGAATTGGATTTCTCACAACATCTACAGACCCAACATCTGCCTGTAGGTCGGCACTGCCATTCCTGCCACCTTATTTTAAATACAGACTCTGGAGAATCATACTGTGCCTGGCAGACACTAGGGGGTCAATATTATTACTATGTCGCAGAAAGGAAGGTCTGAGATAAAAATAACTAGGTTAGTGGTTTCAACAGCACCCTGGAAGTGAGAGTTCATGGCACTACACGATACTCTGAGCAATGCTACCAGGTGTCTGTGGCCTGGAAGTCAGCATGGTTCACATTTATTTGGTATTCTCTTTCATAAAATACACTTTCCTTCTTGTGAAATATATCTGTGCTTCCGTTATATTACTTTCTGAGCTCCAAATTGGGAAAGATAGTATCAGGTGGAAGCAGCAGGCAAACTTTTATTTCTAGATTTATTTATGCCACACCCATGGCTATTAAAAATAGGTAATATTAAATAAACGAGAGTTCTTGAACCTAAGTTGGGTGTTCTGTCGCTTTCATCCAGGCTCTCTCATGGGCCTGAGGTGTTTAGTATCGTCAGTGGCTCGCAATCTGTTTTGGCCTCTCTCCTTTGAAGGCCAGGGAAATAGGCAGTGCCAAGGGAGAGACCTGGGGGTGAAAGGGCAGGGTGGGGAGGTGTGCAGAAGGCAGATGTAGTCTTTGAAGGAGCTTGAAACCCCATTCCTTAACGTGGGTCAGCTAAGGACAGAAAGCCCGTAGGCGAGAGATGACGTGTGACTCTGTATGCAGTGGCTGGATAGTAGGTGACAGCTTATTCAGATCCACTTATCATAGCCCCCTGGCAGGACAGCATGGAAATTTCATGTGCTTTCCTATGGCTAAGAAGAATTTCTGAGTTATAGGCTAGACAGAAGGACTTGGCAATAAGGCCTTTTTCTTTCCACAGAATTTTCTTCCAAAGATCCCCGCTGTGATGACCACATCCACTTTGCACAAAAGCACAGGCTTCTGAATTGCATTGGGCCGCACATCAAAGTGGAGTCAGTCTGCCCCTCAAGCATTCCTGGTAAGTAATTAGGTATTTAAAGTCGCACACCCACTCATTTAGGCCACTGGGGGTCCAGCTTATGATGCAGTGAAAGGTCAGGATGTTTGGGTGTCCTGGAGACCAAACAATGGAATTACTGAGTGAATGTTTCACTTCTCATTTGGATGGCTGTGTATGTTGAAAACAGTCAACTCTTCTGTAAATAGTAACTAGTGGTCTGGAAGAGTCAATAAGCCTATACTTGCCTGGCATTCTTTTTGGCAAAAGGTTTTGCCTTTCAATTGACCACATCTGGACAGTCAGAAGGAGAAAAGCCATACCTGTAGTGTCCATCTCCCATGAAGAAAAGGGTCTTCTGGGCTTCCTTAAGATGGAGGGCAGCGTCTATTCGCTGCACGGACTTTGGGAACCCAAAATCATAAATAGTCCGAGGAGGACCTTGCATTTGAAATCCTCTTGATACCCAGTAATGGGGGCCTGGAAACAGAAATTAAAGTCTACAAAAACTACCACTTAGTAAGGCACTTCCCTCATGAAGATGTCTGTGAAGGATCCTAAATGGGGCAATTTCATGGGATATTTGCCATGGCTATAACCCAAAAGGAGCCAAAAGCCATTGAGTAAAAGACTTCAGACTTGCCCTGGAGGCCAAAATCCCACGTAGGCCTTTAGAAAGCAATAACAGTGATACATGCTGGTCTTCAAATCACCATGTGCATTTTTTCAAGATACTTTCCACTTAACCTATTTTAGTCTCATATATCTGTGAACAAGAAGAAGCAAATCACACACGACAAATCATAGGATTCTTATTTAAATCAGCACCAGGCTTCTACCTTATCCCTCAGTGCCAAGAAAATTTAAGGTGGAAATGACAGTTACCACTTACTGGGCAACTTTCATTGGCTACCCACTGCCACAGCTTTAAGGCTGATGCTACTACAATGGAGACACTTAGAAGTTAGATAATTTCCCAAAGTCACTTAAATAATGAAGGGCAGAAGCCAGAGCTGCCTGTGAGCAGTAGCACCCAGGGCGCTGCTTCCATGTTGGCTCGTTAGAGGCCCTGGGAGTGTGCCACGCTGCTGGGAGCAGAGCTTGGAGAGTGTGCCACGCTGCTGGGGGCAGAGCTTCGGGAATGTGCCACGCTGCTGGGGGCAGAGCTTGGGGAGTGTGTCAAGATGCTGGGAGCAGAACTTTGGGAGTGTGCCATGCTGCTGGGGGCAGAGCTTTGGGTGTGCTGGGAGCAGAGCTTGGGGAATGTGCATGCTGCTGGAAGCAGAGCTTCAAAAGTGTGCCATGCTGCTGGGAGCAGAGCTTGGGGAGTATGCCATGCTGCTGGGGGCAGAGCTTTGGGAGTGTGTCATGCTGCTGGGGGCAGAGCTTGGGGAATGTGCCATGCTGCTGGGGACAGAGCTTGGGGAATGTGCCATGCTGCTGGGGGCAGAGCTTTGGGAGTGTGCCATGCTGCTGGGAGCAGAGCTTTGGGAGTGTGTCATGCTGCTGGGGGCAGAGCTTGGGGAATGTGCCATGCTGCTGGGGACAGAGCTTGGGGAATGTGCCATGCTGCTGGGGGCAGAGCTTTGTGAGTGTGCCATGCTGCTGGGAGCAGAGCTTCTGGGGACCAGGTTTCCAGCTCCTGGGCATCACCCCTCACACTGGTGCCTCACTAGACTGAAAGGCCTGGGTTTGAGAACACTCCTGTCACCTTTGTAATAAAGGAGGAGTGGCATTTCACACCCAAACTGAGGGCAGGGAGTCCTTGAAACCAGTTCCACCATCGCTGAACAAACACGGCATGTTAGGTGCTCCAAGTGCGAGGCACTGTGCTCCTGCACGGCTTTCTTTGAGGGACTGGTAGGTACCTTTGAAGAAGTAGGTGGTGCCCCTCTCAGCCACTTTGTAGGCTGCATCCACATTGGCCATAAGCTGCGGGAAGGCGCTGCTGATGGTGCTGGACCGAATTCCTGACGGCAGGTGAAGCTGCCGACGCCAGAAAATCCTATTGGGTGTTCCAGAAGAAACCGCGATCAAGGCGTGATCGTAAATTGAACCTGGAGTGAAATGCACTGCAAAGCCACACTTCAGAGGCCATTGTTAAATGCCCTTCGACCTAGTGCTGGCGGACATAGCAGCCTATAATGGCTGTGGCACTTATTTTAAATTTGTTTACTTCCTTTAACTTTGCCTTGTTTTTAAGTGGAATACAATTTATTATTACTTTTTACCTTAGTAAGTAGTTTCTTGTCCCCTTTCATTCTCTTAGCGTTTCTGCAATTCCCTTTCCTTCATTTAAGGAAGTTTAAAACATTGACATATACAGCAAGGAAATAACATCAATAATTTGCACATTTCAGCTATGCAACTTTATATGTCAATTATTATTTGATACAAATTTATCTTTCCTGATAACAAAGATAAAAATGACCCATAAAATAAACATTCTGAGTATTATATAAATGGACCATAATTTTGTGGTTAGGTAGTGTTAATTATTCCCCATACAAACAGCAAAAACATTAAGTGTTAAATTATGCTGTTACTCTAAATAATTATCTTTTCAAAACATTTACATCCTTAAGCCTGGAGGATAATTAACAGAATATCCGGTACACACACTTATTAATTTTAGGCTTAGCAATTCAAAGTGCTCTGTCTACTTATTCAATATTATTTCCATTGAATTATGGCTTTATACACAGGAGGGTACTTGGCTGAAACTTCCAATGTAAACGTGGTCTGTTTATCATTTTGGAGATGAAAATCATTTTTATAAAACTTAAATAATTTACTTGGTTCCTCTGAAGCCTAGAACCAATGCATAAGGTTATTTGTGAACAGGGAAACCAAAATGGATTTTTCACATTTAACTTTCTGTATTGTTAGTTTAGGGACTCCCCAAATCTTGTGCTGAGTCTCACTGAAGGTAACACATATTTACCGAGCACCTTTGCCATGCGCTGTAGTAGATATCAGGGAGCCCACAATCTCAGAGCAAAGACTAAGTAATTAGGCAGTTATGATTCACAAATGATCAGTGCTGCAAAAAAATTAAGTTCAGGAGGCTCTAGGAACACATACGAGAAACATCTTATTGCATCAAGGGGCTTAGGGAAGGCTTCCCAGAGGAGGCAATTTAAGCTAATGAGGGATGAAATCTAAGAGAGAGATCTGAGAAGAGAGAAATAAACCTTTGTGTTTCCTAAGAGATTCCAAGATGTAAAAAGAAAAGCACATTGTGTTTTAGAAGATGTGGACCAGAGTTCCAACTCTACAGCTGATCCACTTCTCCAAGCCTCTGTTTCATCATCTTTTAAATGGGAATAACAATACCTAGCATATCTCAAGAGATCATTATGAGGATCAATCGAAATAATGCACATGGAACTTCATTATAAATTGAAAAGTGCCATACAGATAGACTGTGTCCATTTTAAACTTTACTGACATTTGCCTAGACCTCAATGACATGCTAATTGGGCACCTATTGTTAAACAATGTACAGGGTGGTGGGGGAGGGCCAAGAGTCCATTTAGGGTTCACTGCCTGGCACCAAGGCCAAAGCATCATAGCCTTATCTGTAACATATGTATTAACAGAAAGAGAACTGAGACCCAGAAAGGCTGACGGACCCAAAAGCCACCTGGAGGCTAGGGGCAAGTGCAGTCAGGTTCAGACTCTCGGGCTTGGTTTCTACTACCTGCCCTATCTCATCTACCTGCTCGTTTTCAGTCTTGTGAGCTCTGGTTTTATCTGCTGATAGCTTGCCCCCTTGTCCTATCACCTGGCCTTTTCTGAAGGTTAGTGGGTCTGCTTTCCCCTTCTTTCTCTCCACCACCACACAATGAGCACTAGTTTGGGTGCCCAGAAGAGTTCAACTACTTCTTGGACTAATTAGGAACCTGATGAGGAATCTGAAAAGCGAGTGTCTTCCAGTGAATTTGGCTCAATTAGTAGTTATGACTTGCTTACTCTGTTCAAGTCCCTGTGTTAGATGTTCATGAAGACACGAAGCATGCTGACTCAGCAGATTGTAGTGGTCAGGGGGAGGAAGTGGGGAAAGCAGGGGGGAGATAGCGCCCCCTCCCCACAGTAATAAAGTAATAAGGCTTTGTCTGAATTGTATCTCTGATGTGATGCAGTCAACTTCCAGCTGCTTTCTCCTTGGGCACCTTAAAGTTGGAATGCATTTTCTTTCATTTCTCATTTAAAAATCAACAAGTAAGTGATTTTAGGTGAAATTAATCCCTTTCTTTTATTTGAGGTCACATGCAAGTTTAATGTCCTAAATGACTTAATCTGTAAAGCATTAAAGCATAGTGGTTAAGAGTACAGGTTTTTGACTCAGAATTTTTTGGGTTCAATTCTTGGCTCCTTCATTTCCTTACTACATAACTTTGGGTAAGTTATTAAACATCTCTGTGCTGCGGTTTTATTGTTGACATCATTGGGAAGATTAAATGAGCTAATCCAAGGAAAGCACTGATGGTGGTGCATGGCACATAGTAAACCCTTAATTATGATGAATATTACTATTATCTGTGAGAATTTGCTCTAAGGAAATTTAATAACTTGCTTATGATTTGAACCTGAAATGTACTTTTGGAAATATTCACAGTTAGTAGAACCAATTTCTAGGGCATTGTGAGGACTAAAATGAGTAGAGCAGTGGTTGTAAGCTAATGATATTGTACGTCCCAGGGGACACTTGGCAATGTCTTGGGAAATTTTGTTTGTCACAACTGGGGCCAGTGCTACTGGCCTCTAGTAGGCACAGGTCAGGGATGCTGCTGAACATCTCACAATACACAGGACAGTCCAACTCACCAAAGACATATCTGGTTCAAAATGTCAATAGTGTCAACAGAGAAAAGAGGGCTGCCATTTTACCCTGCCACATGAGAGAAGACTCCAGGTTCACCTATAGCCACAGAAAGACAGAAAAACCCTGAGAGGGTGAGAGAGAGGCCAGAGGCTGGAATCAGTGGAGCAGCCCAAATCTGAAGAGATGGCTCACAGCTGAGCTCTGAGAGAAAGCATCTTTACATGATGTCCACCATGTGCCTGATCGTTCTGAGCTGCACTTTGCTCAATGGGACCCAGGTCATGCTGTGGACAATCGCAAATGGCTGGACCCTCGGGGGATCTGGAGGGAGAAGCCCCTGCCCCCTATGCCTGAGCATGGAGGCTTCAGGTTCTCAGACTCCACCAAGTTACCAGGAGCGAGCCTCTCTGCTTTCCCCATAATCTCCCAGTCTTTGGGCAGGGAAACTCCATCCACCCATTCTGCAGCTCGCTCATGACCTCAAGGGAGTCAGCGGCCAGTGCCCTGAGCCCCTCTCTTGTGGCCAATCTCCCTGTATCTTGCCAGAATGAGTGATCGCCTACCTCAGATTGCTCGGTGCCAAGCTCTCCCCAGCATCTGCTATTTTGCAATCTTCATCCTGGAGGTCAGTCCTCAGAGCCCTTTTCCAGACCAATGAAGAGAACAAACCACACCAGTTCTCTTTGCTTTGCCCGCCCAACCCTCCTACCTCACTTACACCCAAATGACTATCTAGTTCAAGAAAAGTCACTAGCTTGGAAGGAGAGAGGGAAGGAGCCAAACTCAGGTCACCATGTTCCCCCAAACCCTACCCTTATCAGCCCTTTTTCTCAATGTGTTTTTAATGAATGACCACATGAACTGTTTGATCTTATCCTTTCGAAATAAAATATATTGAGGTTTCAAAAAAGTGTCAATAGTATTGGAGTTGAGAAACCCTGGTTTAAATACTGCTATGACATATCATAATGTATACACTGTATATATACAGTGAATTATCACAAATTCCAGAGGAATCTTTAATCATGAAAACTTGGAGGATCTAATGAAGAAAAAGTATGTAAAAAAGCAACAGAGCACATACTTGGAGGAGTTACCACCTCAGAGCTAGAGATTACAGTAATAAATGGATTTAAATTGACCAAAAAAAGTATAGCAAGTAAACCCCTAATACATTTATAAGTGGATTTGAAATATCAGTGAAATATCTATGAGCCCTTTGGAGAACAACAGCTGCAGGATGTGTTGGAACTAGGTAACAAAGGCAGATACAGGGGTCGAGTGAATAGTCCGTAATCTGATCTTTGATAAGGAGGATGAAACAATGGAGTTTATTGATATTATGGACCTGCCGATTAGATATTTACCTGTGCTATTCATCTTTGTATGCCCAGGAGCTGATGCTGTGCCTGGCACAGAGCTCAGTAAATATTTGTTGACTTAATGAATGGCTGGGTGCCAGATGGTTGAACAAAACACATTTGACCAGTAATTTTCATTTTTCTCTGAAATTTTCATTCGTTTTTACTAGAGAACAATAACTAAGTCATCCAATGTGAGATCAGGTGACCAGCCACTTCACCAGGCCTCTTTCAGCTCTTTGCCAATCCTGTGCACTATTTTGGGCAGGATTATGTATTATTAGTCATCTTTTTATCCTCAGGCTTAGCATAGTGCCTGGCATATCCAGGGGCTTGATCCATATTTATTGAACCCCTTTATTCTTTTTGTTACACCCAACAACCTTCACCACTGCTTACCTAAGCTGATCCCACCATGTTCAGGAGATGCTTTCACCTCCTATTTGTTGGGCTATACAGGTGACTCAACGTGAGCATCCTCTTTACCCCGACTCTCCTTGCCTCCATCATTCTCTGTCATCCCGTTTCCTAGTTTCAGGGTGAAGAGGTCTTTCTTCTAGATGTCTTTTTGATGTTCTCGATTTAATTGCTGCTCATCGCCCATGAGATCAGGGAGTGTGGTGCAGCGAAAGAAACTAGGGATGCTTGATCCTTGTTTGGTCATTAGATGTGTGACCCTGTGAGTCACTTAATTTTTCTGAGACGCAATTTCCTACTGTCACTAAGAGTTAGAAAAATAATAACTGCCCTAACAACTCAAAGAATCAATTGAGATGATGCATATGAAATTGTTTCTATAAACTCTAAAATAGTCTAAAATTACCTGTAGATACTTAAAAAGACATGCTTTTACTCTACAAATTTATTAATTGAGTAATATAAGTTTTTAACTTAGAGTTTATTCATCTAGCTAAGTTTCCCTGTAAATTTGTTTTATTGATGTAAAATTTTTCTGTCCCTGAAAACTTTGAAGTACAAACTATCACATACATCATTGGCCAAGAAGCCATTTGTTCTGGGAGTTCATTAACCAGGCTGCCTATCTCAGAATGCTTCAGGGGCCAAGAAATCAAGCACATATCAGCCACCTCACGGAACCTAAGCAAAATACAGCTTATAAAATTAAAAACCCATGTGTGGGGCGGGTGTAGCTCAGTGGCTGAGCACCTGCTTTGCATACATGAGGTTCCTGGGTTCAATCCCGGTACCTCCTAAAACAACAACAACAACAAAACCTATGTGTAGACAGTGATGTGGGCTAAAAACAGCCAAAGCTGTGCATAGTGCCCTTAAATTAAGAGCCTCTGGGGTCCATATTCATGAGCCTTTCCCTGGGAAGATGTAAATCACCCCATCATCCTCACACAGAAGGAGAGAATTCAGAAGAAATGACAGCGGGTCGGGGCTCTTGAGACACTTCTGCCTCTTTGAGTTTTTACATCACAGAGAACCAAACTAAGTAAATGCGAGCCAGAAAAGGCTCGGAGTCAGAAGAGGACCCGAGGAGACTGGGAAGGAGGAAGCTTCCTCTTCACTTCCTCTTCAGTTGTATGGCTTTCCCCAAGCCCACGGGACAGTGGGAGATGCCAGACTCCAAACATACTACCTCAGTAGTAGCGGTTACTGTTTTTATTGCCCTTCTTTCCTATAACATTTTCAATTTCTTTTTCTCCACTGGCTCTTTTTCATGTCTGCAAACATATCCAGGTATTTCCCATCTTGAAAAACCCTTGCTTGACTCTTTTTGCCTCGTCTAGCTGTTATCTTAATTTACCCCTGCTTTGTGATTAGCAAGTCTCAAGTGAGCGATCTGCATCTACTATCTCTATTTTCTCCCCTCCATTTGTCCTTTAGTCCATGACCTGGCTTCCTTTGTCACTACTCTACTGAAACTACCTTCCTCAGTTACCCTGGGCAGCCCTCTATCTTGTGACTTCTGTAGCATTTTACCTTGTTGACCACTTTGAAGAAAGGAAAACCCTGTTTTCCTGATGTATTTGGGATTCCACTGCAGGGATTCTAACTCTAATGCCAAGCGGAGCCAGATTAAAACTACAGATTGGGGTGGGGAGGATGGGAGTGGATGTAGCTCAGGGGCTGAGCGCCTGCTTCCCTTGTACGATGTCCTGGGTTCAATGCCCAGAACCTCCTAAAAAAACTAAACAAACAAAATACCCAGTATGGATTAAAATGCTTAGCCTAGCACACACAGCATCAGAAGTGATTATGACGTGTCGGCCTTATTATTATTATTATTATTGTTATTATTAGAATGTGGTTTCTCTGTGGAGCTTACTGACTCCTTTTTTTCCACTTTGCTGCTTCCTAGGTTCATTCCTTAGACTTTTCCTTTCCTTTCTCTTCATTTTTTCTTTAGAGCTCTTATCCATTCTCATATCTTTTACTGCTTCCTTCATGTGGGAAATTCCCAAACCTATGATGTCACCAACTGCGACCTCTCCCTGGGGAACTATCTTATTTCTATAAAACCACACTAGAGTTGTCATCACCTTAAGTCCAGCACATTTAAAATTCAATTTCGCTTCCTAAGCTTCTTCTCGCTTTTCACATCTATGTGAATGAGGCTGCTATTCTCTCCCTTGTGAGGCTGCTACCTTCTCCGACTCCTTTTCTGCTTTTCTCCTCACCAAGTCAGGGTTCAACTTCTGCTGCTGAGCCCTGCAGAACACCTCTTGCATTCACCCTTCACTTCTGTCCTTACCTGCAGAACCCTGAAAAATGTTTTTCTTTGCATTTGAATCTGAAATACATAACCTCTTTTAAAATGTAACAGTGATTGACAGTTTTTTTTAAAAACAAAGACTCTTGGTCTGAGTAAGGACAGAGCATGAAAAGCATGTCAAACATCTCTGGAAAACCTAGATAGGCTAGAACATCCTTTTCCTGTGGCTGCGCACCCAGCTGCGGGCATGCACAGGATCTGTAGGCAGGTACAGGACCTGCAGGCATGCACAGGACCTGTGAGGCATGCATAGGACCTGCAGGCAGGCATGCATAGGACCTGTGAGGCAGGCATAGGACCTGTGAGACAGGCATAGGACCTGCAGGCATGCACAGGGCCTGCAGGCTTGCACAGGACCTGAAGGCATGCACAGGACCTGCAGGCATGTACAGGACCTGCAGGCATGCACAGGACCTGCGGGCATACACAAGACCTGCAGCATGCACAGGACCTGTGAGGCTTGTACATGCCTGAAATGCTTTTCTGCTAACTGCAATGGATAAAAGTCACACAACAAAAAGGGCATTCCAGTCAAACTCCAGTGCTTCTTTTGGTAGTACCATTGCACAGCCAGGTTTTCTAAATAGTGATAGAAAAGACCCTGGACTGGAATTCAGAAAACTGGGTTATAGTGGATGCTCTTATATTATTTTTATTTTATTTCCCTTCAAATAGAAGAGCATATAAATGTACTTTTACTCACATGGAGAATATGTAATGTCTCACGGCGATTTTCAAAGATGCTGCATTCCATCTTGCTTTGGAAGCAAACCATGTGGTTATTACGTCCACAGTCTGTAATGTCCCATCAACAGATTATTGTCAGTGGTGGGGAATTCCGTTCCAGGCTGTTAGTGGGAGAGAACAAACCGGGAGCTCTTTCCTAATCAGTGGCCCCTGGGTTGCTATTACAGTTGCGACTTGAAAGAATTCTTTGTTCTTTGTCCAGGTGTGGCAGACACTTTGGGACTTTGGGTGGCAGCCTGTAGGGGCTCAGAGCTGTTGAGTCATGGAATCCTTGCTCTGGACTGCAGCTTTGGGAGGCAGGGGAACGGGCAGAGAGGAGCACGGGCTCTGGAGTGTGACGGTCTGGATGTGCATCCCAGCTCCTTTCCTCACTGGCTGTGTGCTTATGAAGGAGTTGTGTAACCTCTCTGTGTCTTGGTTTCTTAATTCATAAAAAGGGAATAACAGTTCATGCCTTGCAGGACTGTTGTTAAGGATTTTATAACAAAGCGTTTATCACAGTGAGTACTAAAAACATTTGAGTCGCTATTATTGTCATTTGAAGACCCTCATTTTAGAGAGGAGCAAGAGGTTCAAGTCCCAGGGCACAGAGTGGCAGATGTCATGCTAGAAAGGACCACTCCTGACTCCTGTTCTGTTGCAAACTCTTCCCAGTTCCTGCCCTTCATCTGGAAGGGGAGAAGATGAGACGGCAATGACCAAGCAGACATGTTTTCGTTGGCCGTCTCTCCTTCTCTAAGCCCTTCCCTGACCGTTCCTTTCTAAATGTCCTTTGCGTCTATGCCTATTCTGTTCTGTTACTACTCTCAATATTTATAGTCAGGATTTTGACAAAATAGGTACCATCTGAAAAGAATCATTAATAATTGCTAAATTATCAGAACTTGCTATTTAAATAGAGATTTTTTTTAAAATTTGTTTTATAGTGACTAAGTATAATTGAGTAGAAGAGTATCTGACCCTGCTGTCTCCATTGTCTATACCACAACCACTGATAATTTAAAAGGATGAGCTGATAAGCCGCACCAAGCCTAGCCTCTCACTTCATCAGTGACTGGTTGATACATGCTAGTGCAGTGTCAGCGCAGCGTGAACCTGACCATGACTTTCATGCCCTCTGAAGAAGGGAGGACACTCAGCATAGCATGTAGGCTCCTCACAGCTGCCCCTTGTCTGCCACTCTCGGGCCACTCACTGCCTACCAATTCCATTTAGGTTTACCTTTTGGTTCATAAATATGGGATCAGTTAAGCAAATAATGATATGTCTATTTGATAGAATAATATATACATAGATAAAATAAAGATGAAAATTAAAGATCATTGTATGGAAAAATAATATATTATTGAGTGGAAATATTTATAAATCAGCATGTCTAGAATGATCCCATTTTTGAAGAAATCGTTCCTCTCCCCCATACTTGTAAATATATATGTCTCTAGCCAGAGAAAAAATCTGGGAAGATATTCAACTACAGGGCTACAGTGTGCTTACTCTGGGTGGTGGGCTCCTGGGTGATTTTTCTTTCCTTTTCATGTTTTGTTACTGTCTCTCTTGTCAGAATGAGCACCAAGTATTCTTATGATAGAATACTTACAATTTAAACCTCCACTTCCATGCTCCGCCCCAAGCAAGGTGGCAGAGTGAGGCTCTCCAGGGCTCTCTTCCTCCACAGAAGCTTTGAGCAGCCAGCTGGCAGGAGCTGCTTTCTCAAAGCTCCAGAAAACAATTCATGGATGCCTGCAGTAACAGGGCGCATACTGAAACGAGAAAGAAGATCCTAAAGGCACCCTGGCCGCCCCTGGCCCATCCCCTCACTGGCTCAGCTCCCAGGGGGTCCCGGTCCTGGTTCAGGGGGAGCAGAGGAACCCTTGAGCACACACTGGGGGTGGATGTCTGGTCAAATCTGTCTGGTCTAGGGTGTGTGCTGGCCGTGGACACACTGGGCAGTGCCCAGGACCATGAGGAGGTGCAGTTTCCTGGGAAGAGGGGGCATCCCTATCTGTAACTCGGGGAGCGTTGAGGTCTGCGCAGCTTCAGGAAGGACCTACCCTTTCACCTAGGAGAAGTCTTCAAATTCGTGCGTGACTCAACTCTGAAGGAAAGCACTCACCCAGGCCACTCTGCAATCCTTAAGACAATCTTGAGGAACTGATGCCCCAGAGTCTAAATTCCATCAATCGCACATAAAAATATCAAAATGTCCAGGTTTCAATGAAAGATTAAAAAAAATCTATTTTCAAAAGTATGAACAACATGTAACATCAAATTGCTCAGACGTCACCTCCCCAGAGAAGCCTCCCAGGACTTTCCCAGGTACCTATTCCCTGTTTGTCTCATAGCTCTACCTTTTATATACATCCATTAAAGCTCATATCACAGTGTCTTGCAAAGCTTTTTGAATGTCATTCTCCCTTTCGAAACTGTGAGATTTGGGAAGACAGGAGGAGTATTCAATCCATCATTATATTCCTGATCACTTCAAAAGAACTTGGCACCCAGTATGAGCTCTTTTCTAACAAAGGAAAAAGAATAAAAACGAATAACACACACATATACTTGAGCTATCTCTGCCCATGCTGATGTGACTGAATTCTGTCCGCAGTCGAGGGAGGAATGGGGGCGAGTATTGATATGCTTCTCTTTCTCCCAGGAAAGAAGTGGTAGCAGTGAACATTGCCATGGCGAGAGCAGCCACACTCCCTGAGAAGCCAGAATGTGGGGAGAAGGGTTCTGTCTTCTGTGTGCTGCCTGACAGCTGACTGACGAGTGAAAAGTCAGGAGGCGGTGAGAAAGGGGGGTTTAGGAAGAGTGCTGACTTTGAAAGCATCCACCCACCCATCTAGCCATCTGATCAGCCATTCGTCTATCCATCCAACTATCTTTCTATCCATCCGCCCATTTATCCAGTCCATGTTCGACAAGTATTTATTGAGCATCTACTATGAACCGCTATCTCTAGGGATACAGTGGTGAACAAAACCAACATCAGATCAATCTGGGCTGGTGTCCTAGCTCAGCCAATTATGAAAGTGTGTGGCCATGGGAAAGGTCCTTGACCTCTTTGAGCGTCTTTCTTCATCCATAAATTGGGGGTTCTAATCTCTACTTCAAAGTTAAACGAAATACTTACGAGGTGGGAAGCACTTAGCAGCACACTCAGAGCACAGTGGCGCTCCACAAAAGGTAGTTTTGGCAGTTTCCTACCTCCCCAAAGATGTCCACCTCCCATCCTACCGCCACACAGGGCAGCATTTCCACAGGGTTTTCAGCGCGGCAGCAACAAGGTCTAGAGTGATATTTGTCTGGCTGTGGGGCCGAGGTGACAAGTGTTGACAGCACGTCTTAGGCTTACCGATCCCTGAAGAACAGCAGCTCCCTTCCCAGCACTGTCACGGCGTCAAAGGACGAGCTGGGGTCACAGGGGTCGGGGTTCGACGGGCCATAAGGGGGGGCTCGGGGCGCAGTGGGCTTTCCTTAGGAATGTTCTCCGAGGTCCTAAGATTCAAAATGACTTGGTCAAAATGCTGCCAGGAATCTGAAGCCTGTTCAGTGCTGCTCTAGAGACCGGGGAGCTTGGGCTCCCTCACTCTGCGGCCGGCTACGTCATAGAGTGGACGCGCTTTCACTCAGCTTCCGGCTACGTCATAGAGAGGGCGCCCTTTCACTCTGCGTCCGGCTACGTCACAGAGAGGGCGCTCCCTCACGCTGCGAACAGCTACGTCATAGAGGACGCTCTCTCACGCTGCGTGCGGCTACGTCATGGAGGGCGCTCTCCACGGCAGAAGGGCCTGGATTTGCATCTTGGCCTCGCTGTGCTGACCTGCGTGATGGGGGGCAAATAATTTAACCTCTCTAAGCCGCGGTCTCCTCATTTGCGAAATGGGGGAGAGGTGGTTGTGAGGATTAAAGAATGCCTGTAAGTCACGTGGGAGAGTGCTTGGCACGCAAGTGGTAAAGAAAAATAGAAGCTGTGATTTTACTGGTGTGCATAACTTCACTGATAGCTACTGGTGCTCCAAATGAGAAATGCGCTTTAGGAATTGCCACTGGTGGTTTCTTTGTTCTCAATGAGATCTTAACTTTTCTTGTGTGTTGCTTATTTTCATATACTTCCTGGCATCCTGCACTGCATTTAAACCCTTTTACTAGGCACCCAGGATGATGGAGGGAATTCTTGTGGAGTTGAGTACACTGAAGGTGTCTGCTATTTAAAGGCATCTTCTGGTGGATCCTCGTAAACAGAGCCCTGCTCCCTGGGAGAGCTGTGAGTTTGCATCTCCCACTCCATGCCCCTGTGGACTAGCTATCAGGTACAGAAGAGTGAACTGAGGCTGCCAGAAAAGATAGTTCCATTCTTCTACCCCATGGCACCTAAGCCCTACTGCCTTTTTGATACCGCTATTCTGTGGCCAGAGGTGAAGATCAGGCTTGGAGGGAGACAGGGAAGGAGCAGGCTCAGGGCCACTTAATGGGTCAGAGATGGGAGAGCTAAGGGGTGGGGCAGAGGTGGGCTGAGGCTGCGAGAAAAGGTTAGAAACAGAAAATTGGTCCGGTCAGAAATGCGGTCAGAGGGTCAGGTATAGAACCATGTTTTTACATGTTATTCACCTCTGTGGAAATGGCTACGTCAGAAGCTGGGCTTCGGCTCCTGCCTGGGGAGCGCATTGCCAGCGTGCACCGACCCATAAGGGCACGCGGGTCTTTGGGCTCGGCCCTTCCTGCTGGTCCACGGGCAGCTCTGCCCCTGGGAACTCTGCACCAGGCTTGTAAAAGACAGCATCTTTCTTTCCATTCACTGGCACCTGTCCTCTCCCTGAGGCAGGGGGAGCTGGTCAAATGCTTCTTTGGATAAGATTTGTCCTTTATGGCCCAAGGTGAAATTTCACTGTTTGCAAATATGGGTGCCCATTTCTAAATACCGGATGGACTCACCAAGATGCAGGAAGGCATCTGGTGATCTGGGCTCTCTAGGCCTCTTAGGTTGAGTTAGGAAGGGGGAGGCTCTGCTAAGCAGGCTTCTATTCAGGGGATATCAGATTTCTCTGTCTTTTACCCACTAAATAAAAATGGTCAAGGTCTAAGGATGTTTCAGGATTCCTTCTCATGGATTAATTGATTTGTTCTTCCTTTATGATTATAGCGATTCTAGGATTCCTTTATTTTCTTCCAAAGAAAGCTAGCACTTGAGGTGATTTTGAATATCTTAAATACTCACTGTCTTTGACCTTTGCTTTCTAAGCTATCAAATAAGGAAAACCCTTCACACCCATAGGCTTGTCATGAGGAAGAAGTGAGATCACACAAATTGCAATGTCTTATGAATTGCAGATTGCCTGCATGACTGTGTCGGCTCCTACCTTCACCACTGCTATTTTTAGGAAGATGGGGCAGCATCTCACATATGAGCTATAAAACAGAGCTGTCCTCTCCCAATGTGTAAATCCTGACCTGCACTCAGAAAAACAGGCAATTGACTGTATTTCCTACTGCCATCCAGGGGCCAATATGCAAAGAAGGAAAGCTACAGAATTTCATTGCACGTCTTAGGAAAGAATCCCGTATTCATAACTGGTAAGCAAGCTCCTCAAAGGGAGTGTAGTTGGTGTCTAGCTTAGCCTTTTTGCTGTGCAGGTAACTCCTGGCAAAGCCCACTTTTTCAGCTGGAGACTGAATATCACTTTCTCAGTTACTGGTCAAAGAAGGGTAGGGAGGGTACCATACAGCGCCTGGATCCCTTTCATATCATCCTTGCGGAGGTGGAATCCATAGGGGTTGTGGTACTTATAAGTTGGGTACATCAGTGCTGAAGGTTCTGTAGAGTGGGCCAGGCCCAGCACTTGGCCAAATTCGTGAGCAGTGACGGTGAATAAATTGAAACCTAATAATACAAGAGAGAAACAGTATCAACACAGAATTTTGTTTTTTTCATCTTCTATCTTTACTGGAGAATTACAACCTAAATCACAGTCAACTCATCCTAGATTATTCTGGTACTTTGCTTTGCTGACATTAGTCTAGTTCTTTGTGCCCTGGCTGGAAGGCTGTGGGGAGCAAGGGAAGAGTGGAGATGCAAATCAGTCCATTCTGCTCGTTGTCAGTGACCTCTTTGTGGACTGATAAGAAGGGCCTTAGAGTTAATGGTGGCAATGAAATTTAGCAATAATATGCAGGTTTAGAACATTGTTTTTTCCATAGCTCCCTGTGATTATAGCTAACTCCTTTTTTGTCCACGTTTCACACTGCAGGTTTCCAGATGGCCTGCATGCTATACTGGAAACTTCATACCCTTCCTAGGAGGGTACGTATTCCCTCAGGACATTTCTGAACATAGCCTGTTTCCAAGTACAAGTAAGAAGCAATAAATACTACATAGGAGGGGGAAAAGAGAGCTGTGTGTCGAGGAGGGGGTCGCTGATTCTTAAGAGTATATGCTATGAAACAGAGCTCAGGCAACTGAGGGCACGTCTTTTCCCGTAATGGCATTCTTTCCAGATTTTTAGCTTACTTGTTTTTCTTATTCAGCCCCCCTGGTTAAAGGGTGGCTTGGGACGTTGAACCTCAAGGTTTCATGATGGAGGCCCAGAAGAAGGTATTATATTTTCCAGCTTATGGTGAATTGTGCATATATACCATTCATCCCCATAGTCCACTTCTCAGCATTGTCGAAATGTGTATCTCCTCCCAGGCCTTCTCCAGGTGCAAATGCATGGGCCAGGGTTCCTCGAGGACCGTCGAATGGGTAGGAATCCCTGTGATCTAAAGAGGGGAGAAATGCCAATAGGGGTTGAGCCCTTCCAGCAATTCTGAGAGGCACACAGCATTAACAGAAATGGACAGCTTTCTGTGTAACATTGACACTTATGCAGATAAATTTACTTTCCAGTGTTTATTTTTTAGAATGAGTTCACATGTCAATGAGTAACCTGCCCATTGAAAAATAAAGGGGGCTATTTTGTACTTCAAAGATAGTAAGCACTAGAAATAAAAAGGATTTTGTTCATATGGAAAGACATTCTGTGCTCATGGATTGGAAGAATAAATATCATGAAGATGTCAATCTTACCCAAACTGATTTATAGATTCAATGGAATACCAATCAAAATCCCAACAGCATACTTTACAGAATAAGAGAAGGCAATTACCAAATTCACCTGGAAGGGTAAGTGCACCTGAATAGCCAAAAGCATTCTAAAAAAGAAGAGCAACGTGGGAGGAATTTCACTGCCTGACCTTGAAACATATTACAAAGCTACAGTGGTCAAAACAGCATGGTACTGGCATAAAGACAGACACATCGATCAGTGGAATAGAATTGAGAACCCAGAAGTATACCCTCACCTATACAGTCAACTGGTTTTTGACAAACCTACCAAGCCCACGCTGATGGGAAAAAACAGTCTCTTCAACTAATGGTGTTGGGAGAACTGGATATCTATAACCAAAAGAATGAAAGAGGACCCCTATCTCACCCCCTATACAAGAATCAAGTCAAAATGGATCAAAGATCTAAATATAAAAGCCAGGACCATGAAACTACTAGAAGAAAATGTAGGGAAACATCTTCGAGACCTTGTAGTAGGTGGTGGTTTCTTGGACCTTACACCCAAAGCACGTGAGACAAAAGAAAAAATAGATAAATGGGACCTCCTCAAAATTAAACACTTTTGCACCTCAAGGACTTTGTCAAAAGGGTGAAAAGGCAGCCAACTCAATGGGAAAAAATATTTGGAAATCATGTATCTGATAAGGGTTTAATATCTAGAATATATAAAGAGATGTTACAACTCAACAATAAAAAGACAAGCGACCCAATTAAAAAATGGGTAAAAGACTTAAATAGACATTTCTCCAAAGAAGAAATACAAATGGCAAAAAATGCATGAAGAAATGCTCAGCATCACTCATGATTAGGGAAATGCAAATCAAAAGTACAATGAGATATCATTTCACACCTATCAGAATGGCCACTATTAAAAAGACAGAAAACTACAAGTGTTGGAGAGGATGTGGAGAGATAGGAACACTTCTTCACTGTTGCTGGGAATCCAGAATGGTACATCAACTGTGGAGGACTGTTTGGCAGTTCCTAAAGAAGTTGAATATAGACTTGCCACGTGACCCTGCAATACCACTACTGGGTACATAACCAGAAGAACTGAGAGCAGTGACCCGAACAGACATCTACACACCAATGTTCATAGCCACATTATTCACCATTGCCAAAAGTTGGAAACAACCCAAGTGTCCATCAACAGACGAATGGATAAACAAACTGTGGTCTATTCACATGATGGAATATTATGCAGCTGTAAGAAGAAATGAAGTCATAAAGCATATGGCAACATGGATGAACCTGGAGGACATTATGTTGAGTGAAGCAAGCCAGACACAAAAGGACAAATACTGTATGACTGCGTTACTATGAACCAAATATATTGTGTAATATATTGTTTGATTAAAAAAAAAAAGTTATATGTATCCAGTACATTTAATTGAGAAATGTATATATTTATTCATTTGTGTTTACTTTTTAGTTTTTAATTGTTTATATTTTCGATTATTAAATGTACAAAATAAAGTAAAAAAAAAAAAAAGGGCTTTGTTGTTTTTATTGCCACACCTGTTAACTGACACATGGCATGCTGTGCTATGCAGATGCAATAGATCACAACATGAGAAGGCGCCGAGGGTCATTCTGTTCTAGCTAGTCCACTTTTTAGAACATGAACTCATTGGCAGCTTAGCTCTCAATATATGGTTCAGGTAAGACAGCAAAAGTAAATCTAACAAGTGTGCTTTCTCTTTCTGTAGCACAATATAATACAATTTGAGGAAATGTAAAAAAAAAGAAAATTTCTCTGTAACTAAATCTGATCTGCTTTCGTGGGTAACACCCAGGAAAGTAACAAAGGTATTTGTAAATCTCTAACGTTTAAAGCTTTCTATGTTTTTGCTTTATTGTCGATAGTTTAATTAATAAGAATGGAAGAGGAACAAAAATGAGGGCAATAGGAGAAGCTATATTTCACAATCTTTTTTAGGACTTTAATGAGAACACCTTGTTTTTATAAGAAACAAAACAAAGGAGAGAGCAGGTGTGCTGCCGCCCCAGGTTTCGCTGCAGTGCAGTCCAGTCACGCAGCACGCCAAGGACACCCAGGGCGTGGCAGCGAGTCCCCAGTCAGTGAGAGAGCTAGGCTTGAGCTCCGTGACCCCAGAGCGCCCCGAGTCACGCCGCCCTGCTCTGCCCTGGGGTGGCCTTGCTCCTCGGGGCGCCTCGAGCTACCCTTCTTGCTGACCCACCTCCCACGGGCAAGGCTTCATACTCAGGACTCGATTGATCATCTTTCTCCTTGCGCCCAAGTATTTTCCTCCGAGTGAGATCAGATTAAAATTAAGATCAATGCTCGAATGGACAGGGACACATTTAGAAATGTTATCTGACTGTTGGGGAACCGAAAAGGGAATTCATGGGCTATATGGCTGTCCCTTTATCTACCAACTGGACGTGTTTCTCTAAGAAAGGCTCAGAGCTCCCCACCCATCCCTGGGCAAACTTGTGCCCTAAGTGGTGGGATGGAGAAGAAGCTGGAGGCGGTCCTCATGGGCACTAGAAAGGGCTGGCTGTCCCCAAAGGTATCTGCCAGATGGAGGCAAGAGGGCAACGACAGTGCTAACCATCATGTTCAGGGCCACTGTGGAGTTTATTTCCTCCAGTGAGGATCGAGGGGGTGGATTCTTGGCTAACATGGAAGGGGCATATAGAGAAGGACAGCATCGTGTGGTGGGATGAGGCCGAGTGGCCTCTTAGCCAATGGAAAGTGAATTGGACAGAATTTGTCCCCTAATAGGGCAAAACCATGGTGAAAGCTGGTTGCAGGGAGTCCTGTCTACAGCTGAGTCCAGCGATGACAAGATGCCTACAGCTTCCCTGCCCTGTTTTCTGCCCAGTGGGACCAGCGGCCTTGGCCGTCGCACCCCTGTGTGGAGGAGGTCTGTGCCCATCAGTCGGATTAATTATGTAGCACAAACAGTATTGGAGCAATTCCTTGGATTAGTAGGCAGAACCCAAGAAGCATCATCGGTACCTCCAGTTTCAAAAGATCATAATATCCGCTTCTCCGGAGTGTATCCTGGCAAAACTCAGTGGGGTGGCGCTGCTCCAGGCCTGCAAGGCCATCTCTATTGCTTTGTCCACCTCGGCGGGACTCACGGAAGATGTGTATTTGGATATTCTGTGATAATAAAAGGAATAGGTCACAGGCGAATGCTCGTAAGTGAGAAAGGTGAGAATTGTTATAGGTTGTGTTACAAATAAAAATCGCACATAAAGCTGCAGTTTAGACCAGATTCCCCCTCATAAACAATAATTCTTACTTTGCTTTTATATATTTTTACTTATTCCAACATGTTCAATGGAAAGACCAGCGAGACAGTTGAGATCATCTGGGCTGAAACCATTTGACTTTCATTGTTATTGTGCGACCACGAATTACAAAGAATGATACCTTAAGTAATTTACAAGTAGCAACAGGCCCAGTTTCCCTAAAGTGGTTTTAATTGAGGAGGGACATCTTTCTTCCCAAAAGGGACAGAACATTTTCAGTTGTGAAAAACATAAATACGGAGTTTTGAGGTTTTGCAAATTCTAATTCAAAGGCCATCAGGATTTCCCCAGGGCCGTTGGGGAATGTCTTTTCTTAAAAAAATGCATTTCTTGAAGAGGAAGTGCTAGCTTTAAAAAAGTTTGCTCACTCAGACTGGAATAGGTTGAGCTTTTCAGGGAATCTTGGTCTGACAAGAATATCTGAAGACAGAAAAATGTAGTTTTTTTCTTTTTGGACAAACAATAGGCGGGTGGCTCTCCAGGACTTGTTTCTCCAGAGCCCAGGAGCTGGGGTTCCCTGCAGCACCTGAAGAAAGCTCAGGAGCGAGGAACTTCTGGGACCTTGGCCGGGAGAAGCTACATCTGTGAGGCCAGTACCAGAGGCCCTGGAGAGCAGGAAATGATCCACTTTCCCTCTTTCTTCAGCTCCTAGTTCGGGATTTTGCACTTAGTAGGTGCTCAGCAAACACTTGATAAATGGATGAATTAACGAATAAAAGTGAGGGTTTAAAGGCCCACCCAGTGGTTCTCAAACTTGAGGACCCAGGATAACTATCTGGGAAGCTTCTTAAATATGCAGATGTGGCCCAGGATCTGCATCTGAACACGTATCCCAGGTCATTCTGATGCAGGTGTTGCAATTTCAACCGGAAACCCAGCTACAGTGGTCGTGGGGTCCAGAAGGCAGCTTGAAAGCAGAGAATACAATATGGAAATCAGCAAGCCCTCCGTGTCAGGACCCGACCCCTTACAGAGCCGGCTGTTAAGCTGCCCCAGCACAGCAGGGGTGCAGGTGTGTCCCACGGTGAGCACGGTAATTAGCTCCATCTGGGACCCGAGAGGGAAGGAATTGGTACCTCTTTAACTGCAGGCGTTGAGGCCACGAGGTGGGAGCTATAGATTTGAAGGGCAAAAGCATTTAAGGCTTCAAAAATATGCCAAGCTCACTGCATAACACAAATCTGTGATTCACCTTGGCTCTGTGTAGTTAGTATCATTACAGACAAGTCAGTCATATTTTTGAGCTGGTTGGAGAAGACGGGTGGAGAAAAGGGCAGCACCAGAAAGGAAGAGAATACTGAGAAAGTCTGATCCAGGTCTAGAGATTGCTAAAGCAATAGTAATAGTAGCTGATGTCACTGGACACATACCAGGTGTGAGACACCATTCTCAGCACTTTGTAACGCAGTGACTCGTTTAATCCTCAAACCCTCAGGAGACAGGTGTAATAATTTTACACGTTTTTTGATTAGTCAGGATATAAGCCCAATTCTATCTGATGCTAAAGCTTATTCACATAAACATGATACTTTTTTTGTCTTTTTTATTCCCTGGATTATGTTATAAAAGAAGTTATCCTGAGTTCCAGTAGCTATCTGGATGTAGTGCCAAGTTAGCCTTCTGTGCCTTTTTAGAGGGCAGGGGATATCAGGAGCACGAGTGGGTGGGCAGCGTGAGAGTGCTGAGGGGGGCTTCCCTTGCTCTGGGTAGTGTTCTCTCCAAGACCTTGATCATGACCTTGATCCATGCCCCTTGTCTTTCTGTGCGTTGTCATGGCTAACGTTCTAGGATGCAGCTTCTATTGGGAAAACGGTGGGAAAGACTCCGCGGACTTATGTAAAATTTTCTTGTCTAACTCGTAATTATCTCGTAATCACTGGTGTGTTCAGCTCCGTATGGGGATTTTCTTCCCCAGTGCTTCGGTTTTTGTGGAATTCCCATAGCAAGCAGGGACCAATAATTGTGCTCAGAGCGCCACCTCGTGGCATCGCAGGCTCATAGCAGCCAAAGTGGCCTAGCGGACTCCCCGGGTCCCGCCTGGACCCCCGGCGTGCGGGGGTTTACAGGCAGGAAGGGGCTGTCAGGGGGCGGCTCCTGACACGGAGGGCTTGCTGATTTCCTTACTGTATTCTCTCTCTACCGCTGCTTTCAAGCTGCCGACTTGTAACAACGCAAAGCTGAGAAGAGAGCTGCACGGTTGAACAGTATTTTCCCCATACAGATAAAATAGATGTAAAAACCTCATCGACACAGGTAGCAGGTAAACCTAGTAAAATAATTAGAAAGTTTAACGTCTTGATTATCTTTATTTCATATAATTTATATAATGATAAGGTTGGAAAATTTATTTTTTAATAATGGCAGTGTTCAACAACCAGCTCATAAACTTCTTGAAAATTTAAAAACTGTCTTGCAAAGTTCCTGAAAAGTTAGCGATGGGCTCCTGCGGGCCGGCCCGGGACTTGCAGCAGCCCAGCCTCCCCCGTCCACAGTCATGAGAACGAGGTCTGGTTCTGATCCGGCTCTCCCCCTTGGGCTCCCATCCAGCCTGCCCTCCAGCCCACCCCCTTCCTGCAGCCTCCACGCTAGCAGCAGGCACTGGCAGCGGCCCCTGCCCCAGCCCGCGGCCCGTCACCTTCTCCTGCCGCTGCTTGGTCTGCTTTTCTACCTGGAAAACCCCAAACGTTTCCGAGACTTGGGGCCTCTTCTCTTTCCAGCACTCAGGCTTGCCAGAGGCCCACACACCCACCCCCCTCCAACACCATGATGGTCCAACCCGCTTGGGTGGACCGGGAGGGACAACGCTGCCCCAGAAGCGGGCCCAGGTTGTGGGAGCAGGAATCCTGGACTGGGTACCCAGAGCTCAGGGAGGCTCTGGTTGGGGGGACCCAGACTCCTTGCCCCAGGGCCCTTCAAAGCCAGGGGATGGCCAAGTGGGGGGGCTCTAAAGTGTGGAGGTGGTGGTGAGGGGCTGGGACCAAGGGTAGCACTGCTCCTATTTATCCCTCCAGTCAGGCCCACATGTCACTGCGCTGTCCCTGGGCATCTCAGCAGCTCCCTCCCTGTGCTTCCACAGGAAGTACTGTTTCGCACTTGCCAACAATTTCCCACCATCTCTTTGCAGACACGCCTCCTTATTTTCATATCTCCCAAAATATATGTGTATGTAGGCACGTAAACATTATCAAGAAATGATTTTTGGAAGGAATGAAAAATGATTTTGGAAAGAAGGAAAAAGTTAATTTATTAATAGGTGAATTTTATCTTGCCTTTTGGGTTGAGGAAGTTGTTAAAAGAAAACTGGTTGGCACTGTTAGAGTATCAATCCTAGACTAGATTATTTTTCCTTAAAGATAAAAGTGTTTCTTTAAAGATAAATGTGCCACATATTATGATAATCCCGAGATTATCATAACGATCCCGAGATCATTGCCTAAAGATTGAACTTAAAATGTTCTTTTTCCTTCTTTTGGTTGTGACAAGTTATGATTTTTACGCAGATCAGAAGGAAGATATTTTTGAAAGAAAAGAGAGAAAGGGTTTTCTCTCTGAATTTGGAAAGACTCAGTTTCATTACCTGTATGTCAAAGTATTTTTCTTCCATTTGGGTTCACCTGGGAAGAGGCGATAGTCTGCCATGTCAGGGACTCCGCAGCGAGGTTTCTCCATCATATCCATTGTGGGCTGGTCCGGCTTCCCTGTGACTTGGAGGCCAAAGAATGCCCGCAGCTCCTTAAGCTTCTTCACCACGGAGTCGTCTCCATTTGCGACTGCCTCGCCAATCTGCTGTCCTCCCTTCTTTGTATAATACCTGTCAAGATATGCCTGAAACGGAGAGGCGTGCTGAGATGTCTATGGCATACACTCTGGGAAATATACTCGGGAAGGATGGGGAAGGTATTCCTGATATATAAAAATAATGTGTAAAGTATATTTCCATTTTTAAAAAAATTAGATGTCTTTGCCTAGATAAAGCCTAGAAAGATATACCTTAAATTATTAGCAATGCTTATCTTTGAGTAGTAGGGATTTTAATCATTTATTTTTCTCATCTCCATATAATAATTTTCCTACAGTGAATATGCACTTTTTTTTGCTTGAACATTTTAAAAATGGAAAAACAATGGGAGGAAAATGATGTGAACATTTCCCCCATGGATCATTTATTTGTCGCTGAAGTTCTTTACCCCATTTGCAAAGCAAAGACCATTCAGTGTCTCTGGTAAAGAGCTGTTGCTATCATGTTTTCATTATACAGTATGCAAGACCAGTATTTAAAATTCTCACAGGCAATATATTTCAGCCTCTCACCCTAAAAAAGGCAGAGAATCAATCTGTTCCCCAGTTGGGGCTTTTAACTAATTTATATGTATTCCAACCGTAAGTGGAGCTTCTTTCCATGGGCAGGTTTCCTAGAACAGGTTCTTTGCCCCTTGAGGCAAGTAAAATTAGCCGTAAAGTATGAGGCTTCCATTTGCACACAAAGGCCTAAAACACTTTCTATGACTCAGGCCACATTAGGGTGAAGTGAGTGAGGCAAGTGCAGGGTTGGATTCTCACCTACCCAACTTATTTCTGCAGAATAGCTAAAGAGCAGTTAAAGAGTTACATATATACATCCATTTCAGGAGGCACCAGGGATTGAACCTGGGACCTCGCACATGGGAAGCAGGCGCCCAACCAACTGAGCTACGCCCACTCCCCTGTATTTTAATATAAATACAATTTATATCTACATATTATATTATTTCTCAATATACATGAATACCATTATTTATTTGTATACCATCTAAATTAATCACATACATTGATATCTATATTATATATACAAATAAATAATCACATACATTGATATCTATATTATATATATTTATATATTATATATATTATATATTAGCCATAGAATTATTTCTTTATCTACAAATGATGCATATTACTTATTTATATATTATATTGAGGTATATTTATTTAATTACATACTACATACAAACTATGGATATTATTTATTAATATATATACATGCATACATCATAAAAGATTGGAAGCAACCTTAATGTCAAACAATAGAGGATTAGTTAGCTATATTATTATATATATTCATGTGAAGTAATACTAGGCCTCTATGACAATCACAGTTTTGAAAAATATTTAATGGCATGGAATAACATTTTCAGTATCATGGTAATATACTCAGAAAATCAGAGAAGCATCTTTATACAGATTGTAATAACAACTTTATAAATAAACAAAACAAAATATATGTGCATACATATGCCACATCATATCATATCATGTCATCGTACCATATCAAATCAAATGAACCCGAGGAACGTCGATAAATAATGGAAGGTAATATGTCTGAATAGTGACCTTGATTACCTCTAGCTGGTGAAGTTAATTCTTCTTTATTCTTTCCTATATCCCAACGTTTTCTACAATGCACATGGTCTGTTATTGTTAAGGAAAAACTATAAGAAGGAGGAAGTCTTGCTGACTTGTTCGGACTGGGTGCTTGCTCTGCGGCTCGCCGCGGGGAACCGAGCCTTCCTTGCCTGCCCTGCAGGTGAGAGGCACTCACTCTCCTAGAGGTGGTCCTTGAGAAACTCCCAGGTGAGGTGAGAGCCAGAGGAGGAAGAGGGGAAGGAGGCCACCTGGAGGGCCCCGAAACCCCATAAAGCACCTCTGAAAAGAAAGTGCGACTATTTGGTTTCGTTTCTTTCTGTCTGGGAAATCGTCAGTAATCAGGCTATGTTTCTGAAGTTTTCTGCAGATGCCACTGATTTTATGGGTTATTCCTGTGTGCTCAGGTTGATGCTGTGCTAATGCGATATTCGTGACAATAGCCGTGCTCTCCTCCCCAGAGTTCAGCTCTCCAAAAAGACAGGATGGCCCGTGTTTTCTGAGACAGTTTTGGTTTCAAGTAGTTTGTTTTCTTGTTAGGTTATGTGTTACACTCTCTATTCTAATTTTGGTTTCACAATATATGGTCATATAAGGGAAGATGTTGGTGATATGTTAGGTGAAAAACATGCTCACAACTGCAGCATATATCATGTTTGTAAACAAGAGCATGTTTGTATGGATACACACACACAGAAATGGTCATGAGCTGGCATGAAAACTTAGTGATCACGGTACAGAATAGTTAAAGCAATGTTCTGAAAAATAAAAATTAATGCAAAATTTCCATGATGAACAAAATCTTAAGTAAAGACAGGCTCCGACCTGCCTCCCTCGCCTCCCCCTACGCCTGGCCCAGTCATAGAAAAGTGCTCTGAGGGATACAGACTAAGGGATATATGGTTTTTAGATCTTCGTGATGGCACGAAGAGTAATTCCTTTTTATACGAACATGTCCAACTGTTGTAATAATTTTTCCTTAAAATATGCATAAAATATTAGATCTAACTACTCCTGCTTAGAAAGAAAATGAAACGTGGTCATTGCAGTGATATAAATGAATTGCTCTGTACTCGGTGTTCCAGCAGACCTTGGTTCTTATACTAGTAAATTCCCGTCACACTGGTTTCTTTTTTTCACTGACACTGGCCCTGGGCGTGAGCAGTTCTAGGCTTAGAGTACATGCTCACTTCATGTTCCAGTTCCTTCTCTTTATGCAAAACTGTTGAGAAAATATGCTTCTTTGAAGATGTTATCAGATGTTCTGAGGTACTGAGAACCCAAATTATTCTGAGAATTTTCTTGCCAAAGTCATTGACAAGGTGTTGGCATACTTTTCAGAGTCCAGCGGCTCAAACAGGCACATCGATGTGGCTTAGAATTGCTTTCATGTTCTAGTCTTTTTTTTTTTTTTTAAGGGAAAAATGGTTTTGATTACAAATATGAAGGCATATTCCAGTAGAAATTGTTAAATTGGTATAACATTGTTGCTTATAAGAAGCTGGACTCCAAGATTAGTTTTTTATGTTATTGCTGTTTTAAGACTTATGTAACTCTTTCACTATTTCAGCTATTTTCATGTATTCCATAAAAATATCAAAAAGAAAATACATTTAAGCATAAATGATTTGCTCCCACATATCTCTAATCTTTTGTAATCTTTCAAATTAATGCATTCAAATATATTTACAGTCAGCATCTCTTCTGAGTGCCCAGAGCCTGAAAGGTACTCGTTATTAAATACCTCTGTTTTTATCCCAATAGAAATACATTAATGTCTTTGAGATATTTTCAGTCTTACATTTGCATATTGTTGACTTAACACCTAATTGTGTCACTGGGTCAAAGGCTTCCATACTCTCTGGAACTCTCCCCCTTGTCCCCCTCCATACTCCCCATTGTTAAAATCACACAACTCCAGGGTTGGCTTTCACTTCTTTCCAACATTTGACAGATAAAAATAATGGAGCCCAGACTGCGAGCCACAGCAGCTGGCAGCCAGGCCTCCCTTGACCCCTCCCTCGGTGCCCTTTCCCTAGGGTCCTTCCCAGGATTAAGAGCTTAGGGCTGGGGTGTCAAGCATACTTCAGACCAGGTGAGGGCAAGCTATGGTTTCTTTAGCATTTCTTTCATTTTTTGCTAAGCCACAGAAATGGAGTTGTGAGAAATTTTGCTAACCTGTGACAAATGCTAGGTGCTAGTCCCTGCTGTGTCACTAACAAGCTTGGGCAATTCCTTTCATTTCTTTTGGTTCTCATCTCATCTATAAAGTGGGGATGGTATCTGCCCTACTGAGCACAGCAGTGTGAGGCTCCAGTGAGGTCCTCAGTGTGCAAATGCTTTTAAATGTATCAGAAGACCTTAAAATGCATATACCTTTATACTCACTAATTCTACTTCTGGAAATCTATGCTTTAGATTAGGCTGATGTACAAAGATGCTGTAGAGACATTAGTCACACTAGAGAAAACCTGGAAATAATCCATTTGTCTAACAAAGAAAATAGTTAAATGAACAAGAACTCACTTGTATCCTGGAATATTTGTAACTCTTTAAAATTATATTTATGAAAACTGCAAAAAATCAAAGTTTTCTTATTATGTAATAATCAATGAGAAAAGGAGAAGACAAAATTTTGAATATAATAGCAATTTGCAGTGCCGGCAGGACCCATGGAGCCCCAGGGGCCCAGGAAAAACAAACAAACAAACAAACAAACAAACAAAACCCTATGCACAGGTAATAAAATGGTAGTGAAGTCACCTGAATTTAACAGTTTGTATTTGGAAGGTTTAATTTTTTTTCAACTTTCCCTTCATTATGAATTCATAATATAGTGATAATGAAAGTTTTTTTTTTTTAAAGATTTATTTATTTATTTATCCCCGCCTTGCTGCTTGTGCTTGCTGTGTCCATTTGCTTTGCATTTTTCTGTGTCTGTTTGTCTCCCTTTTGTTGCGTCATCTTGCTGCGCAAGCTCACTGCGCCACGCGGGCCGTCAGCTCACTGTACCGTGCAGACCGACTCGCCTTCACCAGGAGGCCCTGGGAATCGAACCCGGGGCCTCCCATATGGTAAACAGGAGCCCCACCACTTGAGCCACAGCCGCTTCCCATGAAAGTCTTTATAATTATTTATATTATTATATTATTTTTAAGAGCAATAAAAAGTCTGTTTTAAGTGTTGCATTGATACCACTAATTTTTAAAAAATAAAGAACAGAATAAAACTGGATTATAAGGTTAGGTAAGCATCTCATCATTCCATCATTTTTGAAGATTTTGTGCAAACTGGCAAATCAGAATTTAAGGATGTTCCACGGCAAGTGGGCATTGCTGTCATCAACATCGATCGAGACATCAAACACCTCAACGAAGAACCTGTCCATCCTTTCAAGTGTAGACTATTGTGTGGGTGGGTTTTGGAAGGAGATGTGTGGGCATTTGAAGCCACTGTCTGTCTGCTGCTTCTCTCCAGGCAAAGAAGCCATTTCTCCACCCCGCTAATGGGTGATTTAGAAATAAGAGAGCAGTCCATTGGACTCAGCTCCGACCACCCTGGCCTGATGCTCGTCCTCTGAGCTCCTTCACGCCCAGGACCTTAACTGTGGGTGTTTTCTCTGCCTGGGTTGTCCTGTCCCCAGCCCTTCACAGACTGCTCCTTCTTATAGCTCAGGTTCATCTCAAATGCCACTTCCTGGACTCCTCGGTGGAAAACGCCCCCTCCTTTCCCGTTGTCCCGGGAAGTCTCTATCATCCTGCTAATTTTTCCCAATATCACTTATCACTTTCTGAAATAATGTGCACTTATTAACTGACCTGTTTATCTCCTCCCAGCACTTTCCACCCCTCCGTCAGCCCCAGGCAAGTGCCGTAAGAACAGGGATTTTCCTTGTTTTTTTCACAGATGTTTCTCCAGTACTTAGACCAAGCCCTGGCACATAGGACACTGTAGGCTCTCAGTAAGTAAGTGCTGAGTGAGTGAACTTGAGCTGCCTGTTTCCACGTTGGTTTGGTTTGACAAAGCTGTCATATGTTTCTACAAACTGTAAGGTGGGCATTATTTTTTTCTAGTCCCTAGCGTGCACTTTAGAGGTTTAACCAGAGCATTCCAGCCTCCTAAGGAGGCTCAAGTGTTCTTGCCTTCAGCTGAAGACCGGGGGCTGCACCAGGCAGGGGCAGGTGACACGGTGTGGACGAGTTTCCTTGCTTCTCGGGCTCAGGTCTTTCTGACAGTCTGCCTGAAGGGAGACCGAGGTGGGCTGACTTATTTTAGAGAGGAAGAAGGAATCCCTAAACGTCCCAATATAGCAAGGCCACCCCGTCTTCCCAAACACCTCTGGTAAGGATAGGTTCACCTGCGCCTATGGCATAGCCTGGTTAGGGGCTGGCTAATTTTATTCTGTTAGAGGCCAGATAGTTCCTGTTTGCAGCCAGGCAGGCCATTCTCTGCTTGCGCCTTGGAAGCAGCCGAAGACAATATGCAAACTAGTGAGCGTGGCTGGGTTTGGCCCATGGATGGGCTGGGCTAGAATCAGGCTCTCTGGCCACCTCACGTCCATTCTGGCCTCAGCATGGGCCTCCTTCTGGAGGTCGCAAAAGCTCTGTGGTTCTGATCGCCGAGTGCCGTGAGGCTGGGTGGGGAGAAGGGACCCACAGCTAGGTGGCACTTATGAGGTGTCATTTGAAATACAGCCCAGCATTCTGAGTCATTTTGAATTCAGCTCATCTAAAAGAGGGCATGAGTCAAAGGAAGTTCAATTCAACAGGTCTCCACTGAGCATCCACTGTACTGCTCATATGCAGAACTGAGGTTCAACATGTTTAACAACTGGTATGGTGGGAGAACCGGACGACTGAAATGGACACATGCTGTCAACGGACTGTGGGGCCGGGCCAGGGTGCCTAGCTGAAGGCTGCAATGCAGCTCTCCAAAGAGCCCACTGGGGTAGCCGGGTGGGCAGGACAGCACCCCGAGGCAGAGCTGGTGATTACAGATATGCTGTAGCTTTGACAGGCTCTGGAAAGAGAGGCCCTTGTGCAAAAATGCCTCACTGGACACCTTTCACTAATTCCATCTTTAGAGACCCATTCCTTTAGGTTAAAGATGACCACCATACGCTCATAAATGCCAAAACACGTGGAAGCAAATATACATGGAAACAGTTTTAGTGACTTTGGCTTTGCAAACATTCTAATATGAATTATTTGTATCAGATCCTTTTCAAAAGCCAGCTGGGAGAGATTTGAAAAGAGGAGAATAAAAAATGTGTAGGTAAATAAGGTCGTTGGGGAATATGCTTTAGAGAGGAAAGAGTCTCAAATGAGAAGCAAGTAGGTACCCAGGAAAATCTTGGTCCACTTTAAATTTTGATCAAGGTTACCCTGGATATAAGAGCCATTTTAAAAAATGAGAACACAGGAAGCTTAGCACTAAATTCACAGCCCACCTCTAGTATGCAAACCTTATGCCTCATTTTAAAAATTTCTACCCTTATTGTTCCTTCTCCGTGATCCCTCAAATACTTAAAAGAAAATCTTTTTGTATTGTATGTATTTTTGTTAGCCGCAGCATATTCTGTGTGGAGCCAGCTACCTAGACAGATATTTATTCGTTCACACAGCATGCATTTACTGAGCCCAGAGTATGCACGGGACCAGTCTTAGATGCCCAGGAGAGAGCATCTATTAGACTTCAATGAGCTTATAATATGATTTTAAAAGAGTAGCCGATTTTCACTTATTTTAGGTTTCCCGGGGCAAGGGGAGGAAGAGGGAGTTGTGTGAAGATTTACAAACCTGTGCAAGGTGGTAGTTGTTCCTTGAAGTCCTGGGGGTGGCTGCAGATAGGGAGGGGACTGCAGTGGAAAACGTCAAAGCCGTGATGAGGAGAGCAAGGCCAGATGCTGGGAGCACCGTCATCTCCTCACGGCAGCTTGTGGCTAGACGAGCTGGGACGACAGACTGCAGTGGGTGCTTCCACCTGCAGCTGCTTTTATAGAGCCAAACAGGTCTGGGCCCTCAGAGCAAGGGTGACTCACGTCTCAACGGTAATTATACAGCTCGCTCCTTTCCCTGCTGACGGGCTAACACAACAGTGCACAGGAGTCAGGGAAAGCGTCATTCTTGGTGATTTACCAAGTCACAAAGGGAGAAAAACAATCACGTTTAAAGTTAATGACGTTTGTCAGCTAGTCACACAAATTGGGGGTAAATCCATTAATTAGAAACAAACTCCATTGAAACGTGTGATAACCTCAGTCTGGGAGCCTTTTCCCTTTCAGGTTGCAAAAGAAGAAAAAGATGAGAATACAGTTGAATTTGACCTCGCAGTAATCCAGGGCTCCCCACACATGCAGCTCCATCACCCATGTCTTCTGCATCCACTTCAACATGTCTCGCTAATGAATGTTATTCGTATCAGTGATTATGAGACACAAACGATCTGGAGGCATCAAGGAAACCTTATACTATGCTCTGCTGACTTAGGGTGGGAATGAGTTAACACAGGAGGTGTTTCTTAGTTAACCAAAATATTAGGCAGAACTCTCATTCTCTGAGCACTTTGGCTAGCTGGGGTCGTATTCTTTTGCCTTGCTCTCTGGTTAAGATAGTTTTGATCTGGAGATGGCATGGCAGAATGGACTTAAGCGTGGTCTTTGGATTCAGACAAACAGATTAGATTTTGGTTGGGGTACTGTGTGGCCTTGGGCAAGTCATTAGACCTTTGTGAATGTCAGTTTCTTTATTCTGCAGATGACTGACAATATTGCTGTGGGCGTAAGCCCCTCCGTGGTAGAGGCGTGGAAGAGCTTCTAGAGCTGCCCTCCACTGGAATTGGGTTCACGTGCTGGTCTGCCCCTGGCCCACACAGTTCGGGGCAGGTTACTTATTCCCTTCCAGCTGTGGTGATTTTGCTTGTAAAACAGGGGGAAAGACACCTTCTTTGTGGGATTGCTGCGAAGGAGTAAATTAGGTTATGAAAAACCCTTACAGAGCCCTCAACAGACATCACTCCTACAAAATAATGTCTGATTTATGTTTTTACTTTGGTGCCAAGCTGGTTATAGGCTTTTAGTAAATATCTTTGAATGGTTGCCTAGATCAGTGATTTTCAAAATGTGCTTCCTCACCCAGTGCGGCATTATCACCTGGGAACCTGTAGGAAAGGCAAATTCTCCAGCCCTGCCTCAGGAAGTCGAGAAGTGGGACCCAGCAGTCTGTTTTAACAAGTCCTCCGGGTAATTCTGGTCCACGCTAAAGTTGGAAAACCACTGGATTAGTTTAACACGTAGGATTGTGTGGTTTGGGATGAAATGAACATGTGAACCCATCTCTAGCATGTAATGGGAGACACACAATGTATGTGCCTCAGAAGATAAAGAGTTGAAAAGAGGTGTGCCAGGTAGTCATTACTTCTTACAAATATTATATTCTTTTCCCCTGGATTTTGTGACATTTGTGATTTTTTTTTTTTTTTTTAAAGATTTTATTTATTTATTCATTTACCCCCCCCCCTGCCGCCTGTGCTCGCTGGGTCAGCTAACCACGCCATGCGGGCAGGCTTGCCTTCACCAGGAGGCCCCGGGAACTGAACCCGGGGCCTCCCACATGGCAAACGGGAGCTCCACTGACTGAGCCACAGCCGCTTCCCACATTTGTGATTTTTGTCAGCTTTTTTCCCCCCCTCTTTGTCATGCTTACTTCTCAGATTGCAAATAAATCACTTTTGTCCCCCCTCTCCGCCAAAAGAAGATAAACAAAGAAACCACAGATCCAGGCGTCTCTTTCAACTAACTAAATTGTAAGCCTGGAGGAATGTATGACCCAAAGGTCACTTAATCAAGTTTGTTTAATGAATGTCCGAACGTACAAACATAATCATTGTCACTCTTTTGCTCTGAGGAAAGAAAAATGATATCACAATAATTCAAAATTCACATTTAAATGCTCTCCTGTTCACAGCCTGCCAAACCTGAAGAACAAGGATTGGTTTCTTGGAACTTCCCTCCAATTGGTCATCTTCTTCCCCTCTTTTCTCCCCAAACCACTGTTTCAATTCATCACAGTGGCCCCAGTGAAAAGGTGGGGGTGGGGAGGAGAACACTGGAAGAAACTCTGGGGCCAGCAGAAAGAAAATATTTTCACCTCCAGACTTTAAAGGTTATGTATGTTGCTTTTTTTGTAAACAGATTGAGGTAAATAATTGCGTATAAGGTGTGATATACCTTTAGAAGATTCCAGTATCCACTCTTCTAATGCCTGAATCCATTAAATCACAATGCTTCCAACTGAAAGACTTTGATTGCTGTCTATATGCAGAAACCCCAAAGAGGAACAGCCATTTATGTACTTATAAGTCATTTACACATTAGTGTGAAGGAATTTTCATTGCAAAGACAGTGCTATGCAGCACTCTTTCAGAAAAAGAATGAAAGACTCAGTCTGGGCTTTTCCCTCGTTGTGCCCTGAGAGCAAGATGGGTCAGCAGCAGCTCTCCTGGAGCCACCCAGGAAAATTCGCCCAGGATTCCGGCTCTTGCTGCATCTGAACAAACCGACATGGTCTAATCTGGAAATACGGTCCCAATATGTGGCGCTAGTGTTTCCGTCAGCACGAGAAGGCAATAGGCTTCATCAGGTTGGACTACTTGATCTTCCTTGAACGGACGGTCCAGGACATCTACCTGCCTAAAACAGTGCTAGGTCTTTGTATGTAAAATAAACCTAAGAAAACTAAAACAAAACAAACAAACAAAAAACCAAAACTCAATCTGGTAGTTTCTTACCAGGCTTTTCCTCTTCTTGATTATTCTTTCCTCAGAAAGGAGCAAAAGTCTTTTTTTTTTCATTCTTGTATACAAATCTAAATTAAAATCCACATAATTTCAACCTAAAAATATCAAAGCAGAACAAGTCAACGACTAAAGGGAAATGAAATGAGAGGTCTCTTCATAGGGAAATGTGAAAAGCATAGTATCTGTAGAAAAATGTGGAAGATAAAAATAACATATTTGAGACAGGAGGTTGGGAGCCTCTGGGCAGGAGGATGCTTTGGAGGGTCCTGCAGACTTCTTAGAAACATTAAACACAACCCAGGGTTCCAGGTGCCAACCTAACACAGAGGATAAAGGCTTTGAGTTATTGCATCAGGTTCATGTCAAAGAACTGCTCCTTGTTGGAACCCAGCTGAGTTCAGTTCCAGAGGAGTTTTAGTAAATTCTCAACATTTAGGTTTCTGAGATGGTGCCTGCCATGCATATGATGGGTTGATAAATAAATGACTGAATTTCTAGTTGTCTAAAGGTGCAGGTTTTGTAGTTAGGCAGACCTGGAATCAAATACTGACTTGGCCACATTCTAGCTGGGCTATCAATTAATGTTCTTAGTTTCAACTTACAGAAACCAGCTCTGGCTAAATTGAGAGAAAATGCATTTTTGGAAGGAATCAGGTAGCTCAGAGAATTGCCTGGAAGGCTGTAAAGCCATGCTGGGAGATCCAGTAGGGGCATGAGCAGTAGAAACCAAAGCCATAGAAACTTCCATTGCTGGGACTCATGCCTCTCACCACTGGACAAGACTCCAGCTGGACGTCAAGCTGTTGCTGCTTGGTGCTTGTTTCAATTGTCTTGTCCTATGTGGGAGAGTCTAATTTGTCGGGCTGGGTCCTGTGCCCTCACCCCGAAGTCCAGAGCAGGAGGACCTCCCCAGCTTGGCCTCCGTACTGGGAGGCAGGATGTGTTCCATACAGAGCATCGCTGTGTCTACAGTGGGCAGTGTGTCCCAAAGGGAAACTGACCCTGGGCAAAGAACCAAACCGAGCCAAGCCCAGGAGATGTTCCCCACAAGCTGAGATTTTCCTGAACTCCAGTTCATGCTCTGTAAAATGGGGCATAAAAATCTATCTCAGAAGCATGTTGGGATGATTAAAATGGCTAGTCGAGGTTTAGCGCTCAACTCAGTCCATAAATGGGAGACTTCAGAATTGCTTTCAAAAATTGCCAAGATATAGTGAGATGGATTAATACAAATGAATATATGTCATTTTCTTACTCCTAAGATTCCATTAGTTATTGAATTGACCCTAGATTAAAATAAAAGCTGTGGGAAAAATGAAGTGTTGCATCATTAAATATATACATCGACATACTATACATTGTTAATGTTTTATTGTCTGTCTTTCACCACGAGAATGTAAGCTCCATAAAGATAAGGACTTTAGATATTCTGTTCATGGCAGATATCCCTAGTGTACAGAATAACGCCTGGCATGAAATAAGTGTTCATAAACTGTTGTTGAATAAATACGTGCATAAATGAGTGAGTGATTGAATGAGTAAAGCTAGGAAATAAGAAAAACAAGATTATCCTCAGGGGCATAAATTTTAATCCAGCCCAGCTACTGGATCAAACAAAGGTATGCAGAGTAACTTCAGGAGTCGAACCCATTATTAAACCTTAGTTATGTGCTAAGGAATTGAGCCAAGCAACTCATTTTTCAAGAGAAGAAGCTTGGGTTCAGGGGATTAACTAATTTGTTGATGTTCTCATAGATATTAAGCTGTGGCTCCAAGATTTCAACCATATGTTAGACTTCAAACTGTGTTCGTCACAGTTATGGGAAGCAGGCATCAGAGCTTATATGCGGCATTGTTCAAGGGAAACACCTCCGGTTGGCTGGCAGGTAGGTCCCTCGGCTGGCTCCACGCTGTTAGGCAGCTCTGCTACTTTGACTTCCCAGGTGTCTTGCCTGTAAAAAGTAGGGCCAACCAGACTGCCCAAGCTCCCTGATAGATATTTCCCATTGCAGCTGATTCAACCGTTACTCCAGTTTCTGGGTTTCAGTCTCCATTGAATTTATTTCTCATAAATGATTAAATTTCTGGACTTCTAAGCAGTTGGGTCACGACCTGGTACACTTTCAAGGTCAGAATGCCTCCTGGTGAGTTGAAGCAGACTTCTGAGCATCAGCCACCAGCCAGCTGTCTAGCTCACACGTCAGCCTCCCTGTGGTCCTTCCGCCAAAGTTCTCTAGTAAATATCCCTCACTTTGAATGCCTGGTTTTCAAGTGTTCATTTACTCACCTGGTAAATACCATCATACTCTATTTTGCAATGATTTTATTGTTTTGTTTTTTTTTTAACTTTATTTTGTACATTTAATAATTGAAAACATAAGCAATTAAAAACTAAAAAGTAAACACAGATGAATAAATATATACATTTCTCAATTAAATGTAATGGATCCATGTAAATTTTTTTGTTGTTGTTTTGTTTTTTGTTTGTTTTTTGTTTTTTTTGTGTGTGTGAATCAAACAATATATTACACAATATATTTGGTTCATAGTAATGCATTCATACAGTTTTTGTCCTTTTGTGTCTGGCTTGCTTCACTCAACATAATGTCCTCCAGGTTCATCCATGTTGCCATATGCTTTATGACTTCATTTCTTCTTACAGCTGCATAATATTCCATCGTGTGAATAGACCACAGTTTGTTTTGCCATTCATCTATTGATGGACAGCTGGGTTGTTTCCAACTTTTGGCAATGGTGAGTTTTATTGTTTTTTAAAGTTTGGAAATTTTAGATAAGAATACAGAATGACATTAGTCTGTGTTCTGAATTTCTAGGTAAAGATGGTAGAATTAGATGGATTAAAAAAGAAGAAGGATAAAGCACATTCAAAATGGAAGACTACTCCCCTCAGAATCCTTAAATGAGTTTACTTCACTTGTGGGAAAGAGAAGCTCAGAGGACCTGGCAAGTTCTTACCTAGAAGCTGATGGTTGCTTTATCTACAAGAAATAAAAGTAAAAAAGAGAAAAGGAAAGCACACTTATCCTGTACCATAAGTGATTTTGGTTAGGGAGAAGGAAGTAAACAACTGCCTGCCCCAGCAATTGTTAGCATTAAAATGAGTTACTAAAGAAATTTGCAGAGTTGCCTTCAGAAGTCTTTCTTATAGGATAAGAGTACCATGCTTTCAGAAGGGATTGGGTTAAGTGAGGTTTTGCCTGTCAGCTCCGGTTTGGGGTATGTATGGAGAACTTAGATTGGAAGACATATAGATTATGTGTATGTGTATGTATGCCCATATTCATTCACATATTCAATACATATATACTGAGCATCACGCCTCTGTTAGGCACTGGGCATACACAGATTCAACACACCGTTTTCACACTCTAGGATCTCAAAATTTATCACTGCAATAAGACTGAGAACTGGAAGTGAGATCTTAGATAAACCTTGATTGAATCTTTGTGACAAAAATATGCTTTTATATTGCAGATTGGTAGAATCTTCTAAAAAAGCAATTATGTAATATACACAAAGAACTGTAAAAGGGTCATGTCCCATTTCTAAGGATTTTCAATAAGAAAATAATTTATGAGAATGAAAGCAAAAATGTTTATTTCATGCTTAGCTCTAAGTGCAAAAACTTGGAAACAACCTAAATGTTAAAAAAAATAAAGAAGTGGTTACATAAGTTACAGGAAGTCAATGATATATAATTTAGTCATTAGAAATGATGTAGTAATGTATAAATCATTTAAAGAATAATTTTAACCCAAAAGCAAATATAAAATTTCACAAACTTTGATTCTGTGTTCACTAAAGACAAGTATACGTATAAAAGCTAAAAGTTTGGAAGGAATCCTGGAGAAATAAAAACAGAATTGTTAAGATGGTAGGACCCTATACCTAATCATTTTTTAAAATTTTCCTTTAATGTTGCCATATATATATTTAAAACAGTCGTGAAATTTTGAAAGGCTATGCCGATCCACCTTTTAAGTTTGTATTTGAGAAACCATAAGAATCTATTTGATGAACTTGGTGACATATTTTTCTCATTCGTTTGCCCTTTCTTCATTTGTTTATAGTCCAAAATGCTTACATTTATTCTCTATGCTGGTACTAGGCTTGGTGCTGGAGATATAGCAGGTAAATAAAAACCAGTCTCTGCCTTCCAGAGTCTTAGAGCCTCCTGGAAGAGACTGAGATGTCAACACAAAGTATTCTACAGTGCAATAATAGTAAATAATAATAATAATAGTGAAATAATATGGATATTTAAAAGTCCAAATGAGGGCAAAAGAGGGAAAGCCTCTCTCTACAGGGAAGTTGAGGATGGGAGTGGGTTGGAGAAAAGGAGGGGTCCGGGAGAAGAGCTCTAGTTGAGTGGTGATTGCCAAAGGGATTTGAGTTCACCTGGCAAGATGGGTGAAGTGAGGAGGAATGGTGTTAGAAGTGGGGAGTGAGGAAGCTGAGGGGATTATTGGAGATGAGAAGACGTCAAAGAGCATCTCTTCTTAAGCAACTGAAGATATTTTTAAGTGCTAGGTGATCTGGGGTAGCAACAGGAGATGTGGCAGGAAAGGCAGGCAGAAACCTGTCTGTTGGAGGACGCGGCTCCCCACAGTTCCCATAACTAAAACAGGAGTCAGAGGCCAGAGTCATGCACTGGGCAAACCATGGCCAAAGGTGAAAGCTGCGAGAGCGATTTCTAACCTGAGCTGCAGATCCAAGTGGCAGGACAGAAGTGAGGCTCCAGGGCACAGAGCTGTAATATGGTTGGCAAAACAAAGAAGGCAGAGGAGGGACAGAATGGCACAGAACAATTCCGGAGCAGGCACAGTAGCACAAGGGCTTGCCAGGTTTATTTAAATAGCCTGGAGAGGGGTGGACTGTGCAACGTCATGGGAGTCTTGTGTGCCAAGTTAAGGCATCTAGACATTAACATTCTGTGGTGGGAACCACTGGAAGGTTTCTTCCCCAGGAGTGAATGATTGGGCTTGCATTTAAAGAGAGCCTGCTCTGGCAGGAGTGTGGAGCATAGACTGGACGGGACTAAGGATGGGGGCGAAGCGCCGTCAGGAGGTGGGCTGTACGAGGCCCAGCCAGAGCGCTAACATCTCTGTTTACCTTAGATCATGAGCCATGAAAGACAAGCGTGCGAGTGAAAATAGTTAGCATTCATTTGTTCTTGTAAAATCCCGGGGCTGTCACGCAGTGATCACCGAAGTGAGCTCTTGAGCGGGTAGTGAGTGTGTTTATAGCTGTTTGCATAGAGTGTTGGAGCACATTCTGCTTGGATCGCAGACTGCCCAATCCTTTCAGTAACTCAGTTTGCTAAATTATTGACCTCTTTCAGTATACGAATCAGTAATTTCTAGAAGTAGATCATTTGCCCAGCAGTTTCTTTTGAAAGTCTCCATTATTTTCCTCCAGGGTTTTGTTTGCACATAAAATCAATTTAACCATCTTGAAGGATCTGCCATGCAGCCACCATTCCCCCCTCTTTGCTTTTCTTTTATGTATTAAAAAATGCTTATAGAGTGTCCTCTATTTGTGCTAGGCACGGTTCTGGATTCAGGGAATACAGCAGTGAACGAAAAGACAAAGCTTGACTTTGAGGAGCTTACATTCCGGGGGCAGGGGAGGGAAGATGGGCACGATCATCTCATTCCAGTTTTCTCAGAACTTTCCTGGTTTTAAAACTGAAAGTCTCACACCCTGGGAATCCTTTTGGTCCCAGGAAAAGTGAGATGGTTGGTCACCCCGTGAGAGAGAGTGAGACGCCTCAAATAAATGGATGTCTGACAGACTAGCAGAGTGATAAGAGCTATGATAAGCATGGATGATAGAATGGGGGGAGGTGCTATTTTAAATAGGGTGGTCAGTAAATGCCTCACTGATAAGGTGGCATTTGAGCAGAGATTTGACTGTAGTGAGAATGTGAATCTTGTCAATATTTAGGGGAGGAATGTCTCAGGCAGAAGAAAGAGTGACTAAAAAGGTCTTGAGTCGGGAAAGAGTCTGGCATATCTGGGAACAGCGAGGGTGGGAGGGTGGAGGAGAGGCAGGGAGGCTGGAGCAGAGTGAGTAGGGGGAGCATGGTGAGGGGAGTCAGTGGCAGCCAGAGTGGATCACGGCTGGCCTTGGATCCATGCACAGGTGTGATGCGAAGCCACCGGAGGGTTTGCAGCAAATGCACCACAGGATCTGACCGTCTGAAAGGGTCCCTCTGCCTGTTGTGCAGGGAGGGGGCAGTGGAGGTATGTGAATGGGATTAATGAGACCAGGTGGGCTACTCGGTGATCCAGAGAAGAGATGACGGGGGTTAGACCAGTGGTTCTCAAAGTGTGGCTTCTGAATCAGCAACATTGACATCACTCGGGATCTTGTGAATTCCTAGAGTCCATCCCAGACCAACGGAATCAGAAACTGTGGCGATGGAGTTCCAGCATCTTTGTTTTAATAAGTCTGTTGGAAGATGCTGATACATGCTGTGGGAAAGTAAAGTCATGCTGCCTGGAGCAAAGGGTTACCGGCTGTAGGATGTGCATGCAGTGCTGAGGTCATGAAGAAACTGTCTCCTAGTGAAGAGGGAACATTTGGAAACATGTAAATTGGGGGATTCCTATGGCTGCTCGGTTATGCCTAAGACCAGACGTATGCACAGGTAGGATCGGGGAGGCTCTGACGCTGTGGCCTGGAACTGTCTCGAAACTCTCATATGGTTAAGCCCTGAAAGATAGACTGGGACAAATGTTTTCTTTTTTCTCTTCTCCTTCTCCATTTTTCCCCCTTCTTCTCCTTCATCTTCATCTTTGTTCTCTTTGTTAGATCCAGGCATTCGGGGAAGCGCTGGCATAAAACTAGCTGAGTATAAGCTTAAGGAAATGATACCTCAGAGTCTAAACTTCAGTGATAACACATTAAAATATAAAAATGTTCAGGTTTCAACAAAAGGTTACAAAACATACAAAGAAACAGGAAGCGATGGCCCAGGCAAAAGAGAAGATTAAAACATTAGAAACCATCAATGAGGAGGTCCGGACCTGGAACAGACCAGGCAAAGGCTTAAAAAATGGTCCTAAATATGCTCAGCTAAAGGAAAACATGGACATAGAACTAAAGCAAATCAGGAAAATAATAGATGAACACAAAGAGAATATCAACAGAGAGATGGAAATTATGAAAAAGAAACAATGTCAAAAGCCACTAACCCAATCCTAAGGCAGAAAGTGTAGGGGTAAGTTCTCAGTGTCCAAGCTCATCCCCTTTACTGACGTGGATTTTTGGGGAAGTGACTCGAACATGAATGTGGGAGGATTAGATAAGCAGGAACAGGGAAAAGTTCTGAAAGGAGGCCACCTAGAATGTGGGAGGGTTAGATAAGTGGGAACAGGGAATTCAGTTTGAGAAGAGGCCACCCTTTGTTCTATTTCTCTCAGTATCATCTTTTTTCTCTACTTAAGTGAGAAGTTTCTAGATTTCTTTCTAATTTTCTGCTATTGCTGTTAAAATTTTTTTGACCTTTAAATAAGATTATTGTTTATTATAGTGAGAGAAGCCATCACCCAAAGCAGATTTTTCTTGTCAGGTGGGTCTTCAACAGCCACTGCAAAATTGGCGACGGCTTGACTTTAGCTGAAGTTGCATGCGCACTCTCAACTGATTCCTTTCCTTCTTGTTTTCTTCTTGGAGACTGAATTCAAGGGAAATTTAATCTAATGTAATGCTTTTATTTTTCATTTTGTAATCACAGTTCATTTTGTTTTCCTCAGAACGGGTTGCTCTTTTGTCATATAAATGAATCTTTGTCTTTAATTTCTAATTTGACAGTTTTGTTTCTTTTATATCTTAAAATAGGTGTTCCTGTTTCTTTGGAGCATTGAATTAAAAGAAAAAATTCTAGTATGTGTCCCCACCCCCAATTTTTATTAAAGAGGAATAAGTAAAAAAAAAAATGGGAAAGAACGCATACCATGAGTGATTTCTACATAGTGTTTCCCACCTTAATTATAATGCACAGTTTAAATTGGGAAAGCAAACCCAGCTGTGTTTTCAGATTATAAAGTAATGTTAATTTTTTTCTCCCAGAAAGTCCTTGAGAAGTTAACCACCGAATTTAAATCAAGGGATGTTTATCTGCCAATAGCCAGCTGGTGGAGAGCTAGGCATCCACAGGTGGTGGTAAATAACGGTGGTAGACCTGAGCTTTGCTTGCAGTGTCTCCAAGCCTCCAAGTCTAACTGACTTGGCCTGACACTGATTTAGCTGGAAGGGTAAAATGAGGGCTGGGAACACTTGTTGCTCCCCCAGGATCATCATCACCAAATCAGAGCCCTTTTTCTACTTCCACACACCAGCCTGTCCAGTAGCAAATTGCCCTTTTATGATTTCTTTTCCCTCTCCGTGACATTCATCCTAACCTGATTTCATCTGAATGAAATGGCCTGGTGGTGAGGTACACCTCCTCAGAGTTGACTCCCTGGGGCGTTTTGTGTCTCCTGACCCTGTTTGAACTCTTCAGTGGTCAGGCCACACTTTGGTTTATACTGAAATGATCCGACAGCCAGGCTGATGGTCCTTTATGGAGTTAAACGCCAACGTCTGGGTTCAATGCCTTTCCCTCTTCTTTCATTTATTGTCATCGTTTTGTTGCTGGTCTCCACAAGGCTAAAGTGATGCAGTTGGTATGTCTTGATATAGAGGATAACTGGATAACGCAGTACCACAGAGGACAAAGCTCAAGATTTGTGGTGGATCTGTTTTTCCATTTTATAAGAATTTCTTATAACATTTTCACACAGCTACGTATAAATGCATATTTATTGAATTTGTCCCCAAAACTAGATTTTGAGTTCTTTAGAAGCAGAAATCATATTTCAATCATCTTTGATTCCCCACTCCCATAACATCGAATACAAACTGCAGAGAGCAGTTCAGCAAATATTTGTTGTATCAAAAAAATTATAGCAGCAGCAAATTAGAAGTATTTTCTTCCCTTCCTCCCTCCCTCCCACCCTTCCTCCTTTCCTTCCTTCCTCCTTTTTTTTTTAGAACAGGGTATTTTTAAAATGCTAACTTGCAGTTTGCAGCTGTTTGGGTGAAAACACAAGTAGCAGCAGCAAGAGACGAAACAGGCACTTTGGATGTTGTAATTACACCTGAGGTTTGTCATTATTATAGTTCCTCAGGTTTAATCATGCTCTTGATTCCATGAAATGCCATAGAATCACAGGAGTGAGATGGTCTCAAAAGGTTTTTTAGTGTCTAAGAAGACATGAGTTTAAACTCTTGCAAACACTTGCTTACTCTATAGTCTTCTTTTAAATATCCAGCAAAGGGCACACAGAGGTCCAAACATTTTTTTAGATTGATTGATTTTTATTTATTTCTCCCCCGCCTCCCGCTTGTGCCCACTGTCTGCTCTCTGTGTCCATTTGCTACGCGTTTTTCTGTGTCTGCTTGTCCCCCTTTTTTCGCATCATCTTGCTGTGCTAGCTCTTCACGGGCGCCAGCCGGCAGCTCTCCATGGGCGTGGGCCGGCTTGCCTTCACTAGGAGGCCTGGGAATCAAACCTGGGGCCTCCCATATGGTAGGCGGGAGCCCAATCGCTTGAGCCACATCTGCTTCCTCCAAACATTTTTTAATGCTATTTTATTTACGCCTTTCATTGATTACAGTTTAGTCACTTGATATATTTATTCTCCTTAGTTCTTTCTCTCCTTGCCACTTCTGGGAGTTTCCTCTCTCTGATCTTGTTCTCTCTCATTTCTAAAAGAACTTTAAATACTTCACCTCTCCCAATGCAGAGCAATTTATCGATCAATTCTTGTTTCTTGAGCTTGTGCTTGCAAGGTTCTGGGGTTCTCAGTCAGCCAGAAGTGGTTAATCAAGATGTTTATTCCAAGACAAATGTAGTATTTTCTCTAACAGGGATTTTGGTGAAGGAGATTTTTCTCTATCTCATTACATTTTCACGTACTTCTTTCTCTAAATAAACGACTCCAGTTTCTTTATTCTTTCAACATACTGCTCACCTTTCCAGCAATATCCTACAACCTTGTTCCTCTCTTTTTGGCTCTGCTCAGGTCAACACCCACCATGCAGGGTAGACCCAGAGCTGATTATGGGGTTCTAAACCAGGCCAAGCCATCACAGACGGTGATATTCACAAGTTGTTGATGAGCTGGCGGACGTGCTGGTGACTCCGTCCCTGGAGTTTGCCAAATACCGCCATTTGTGTTTTTGTCATTATTATTATTGTTAGTAGTATTCTTATTTTAAATCTTTGTTTCCTTTCACCAGATTTCTAGGTTTTCCACTTTGCTCATTTTGTTCTAGTCTCAGGCTTAGTTCTGGCTGTTCCTTTTTCTCTACTCTTCAAGGCCAAAGGATTCTCAGAGTTAAAATACTGTGCCAATTCTGATCATTTGGCTGTGGGCTTCCTGGCTGGTCTTGAGACAGACTTTTGATAAATGAGAGATACCATGCAGGATGGGTGCTAAGGGGAGCAGCATTTATGGGGCAGCTTTAGATTTGGGGGAGTCTAGGAAGGCCTACCAGAGGAGGAGAAATCTGTATGGTGCACTAAAGCTGAGAAGAAGGCCAGGTGGAGAGGACAGGATGGGAGAGGGAGAGGGTTCCAGGAAGAGATTAGTATGTATAAAGACCTCATGGGGGGAAGTGGATGTGGCTCAACCGGTTGGGCTCCCGCCTACCACATGGGAGGTCCCTGGTTCGGTTCCCGGTGCCTCCTAGAGAAGGCAGCGAGCTGGTGTGGCAAACTGATGCAACAAGATGACGCAACAAGAGACATGAGGAAAACATGGGAGACACAACAGAGTGGGGAGTGGAGGTGGCTCAAGCGATTGGGCGCCTCCCTCCCACATCGGAGTTCCCAGTTCCTCCTAAGGAAACAAGGAAGATGAGTCAAAACAGCAAGCACAAACAATGAGCTAAAAGATAAATAAATCTTAAAAAAAAAAAAAAGGCCTCATAGAGAGAGAGAACATGGCCATGTTCAGGCAAACATTAGACACAAGGCTCGGGGGTGAGGGACGAAGACAAAGCAGGGTGTAGACTTGTGCTTTGGTCTTGCAAGTTTGGCTAAGACGGTGGAGAACCACTCAAAGGCCTTAAGACAGGGAATGACGTTATTGGTTGTATTTTAGAAGGTTTACTTTTGTCTGTGTGGAAAGATGTAGGCAGTCTTAATTCATTAGTGAGACTTAGCAATAATGCAATAGACTGATGATGGCCTGAACTAAGGAAGAAAAAAATAGATAAATGTGAAAAATTTAGAGAAGGTAAAATGGACAAATGTGATCTGATACACTGCCACTCATGTAATATTTGCAATTAAAATTATACTATAAGGTTTAATCCTGCCAGTGGAATTGGGGGCTGGAGCAAGCGCTTGGGGGAGACACGTGAGGGACGGGAGTTCCAGGGTTTGACAGGTTGATTGACATTCTGCTTCCGTATACTGTCTAGAAACAGGCTGCCTGGCCCTGTAGGGTGTGGAGTTCCTGCCTTGCCTGTCCGGTGGATCGGGCGGCCATTCTGCAGGGGATTAAGCCTCAGCCCGCACCGATCCATCCTTCTTGGCACTAGGCAGAACATACCAGAACCACTTCGTTTTAAAAGAGTGTAGATGAACCTCAACAAAGTGGGAGCAGAGGGTAGGAGGCACTCAAAACACACCACAGAAGAAACATTCAGGAAAAGAGACGTGTTAAAGAAATGACTGGTTTGGGGAGGCGTGATAGCTCTCTTCAAGTATCTGCAGGCTTCTTAGATTTGTTCGGTGTGACCTCAGAGGAATGAAAGGGGATCAACAGAGGGACTGAAGTCTTAGCCTAAGATCTAAATCTTGGAGCTGGCTGAGATGGAGAAATGTGCTCCCTGCAGATGCAAATGTCCAGAAGATCAGGCGAAGATGTTGACTACACGACCTCAACAGTGTCTTCCAATTCTGAGTCATTTTAGTTTTACAAATACTTGTACCTTACCTCCTTCATTCTCCTGCCACTGGGCCCTGGCACAGAGTAGGATAGCAGATCCCTTACAATGTGCATCAAGCACAGTAGATGATTAGTAAGTATATGTTTGATTCTATAAACATTACTATATTATCATCTCTGAATTGTCATATTTTCTTTTTGTCTGGCTGTTTATAAGCCTATCTTAGAATTAGGCATAACTTTCCAATTATGTATAAGGATGCATTGAAAATCAGTAATAATCTAATTTAATGACACTAATGTCTTGGGATTCCTGTTCTGACTTGCCAATCCTTGCTGAAGGAATGAAGGTGGCGAGGGCCATGATGAAAAAAGCAGGGGTACGGTTGGGAGTGAGGCATACACGAATATATTCATGTTACAGTCCATCTGTAGAGGCCATCTCATTGACAATTGGGGTATGTGATACTTAAACATCTTGCTCATGTTTTAGTGAAATCTTTGTGATTTTTATGATTTGCTCACATGCCTTATATTAAGTTCTCAGAGATTAAATATTTTGCTTTTCCTCTTTTTCCTCCTTTCCTTTTCCAAACAAGTGAATTCAAAAGACATCTTGACGGGATCAAGGCAGGCAGCATCTGCTTTGGTGGAGGGAAGCTGTGGTGTCCAGGACTTCAGAGCCCAGAGGGGGCGCGGGTAGGTGTCCAGGAAGGAGTGTGGGGGGGTGGCGACTTGGGGAGGGTGGTGGAAGGCCATCTGCATGGCCTCTTGGGCAGCGGGAACCACAGGAGACATGTAGACACAGAGCATTAATCAAATGATATTGTAAGGATAATGGGACCCAGGTTTCTCACAAGGAATAGCATTGTAAGTATGGAAAGAGAAAATCAGGTGTTGGGTTGGAACTGGAGATATTAGTGTGAATTCATGGTTTTCCAAGTATACAGGTAAAGAAGTATAGACGTGTGTCTCTGCATATTTATACACATGTATATTCCTTAGTTTTATCCAAAGAGGGGTCCTGGAAGCAACGGCACTCCAATAGCAATAAACACAGCTAGCACGTAGATCTTGGTTTCCAAGCCCCCTTCTCTCCTCAAAGGGCCCACGGCTCCTTGGAGAAAAGTCTGATTCCAGGGAAGGAAACTTATACAAGATGAGCCTGGAATATGTTGTTCATCCAGAGAGTAAAGCAGTGTTTAAATAATACTAGAAGGGGAGCCAAGGTGGCTCAGTGGTGGAGTGCCAGCTCCTCACCTGTGAAGTCCTGGGTTCAATCCCCAGCTCCAGCACCTTAAAAAAAAAAGTCATCATTTGGGAACGGATGTGGCTCAACTGGTTGGACGTCCATCTCCCATATGGAGGGACCTGGGTTCAATCCCTGAGACCTCCCGGTAAAAATAATAATAATAATAATAATAATAATAATAATACTGGAGGCATGTCAAAAAGACAGAGGAGCCAGCTTGAAGGAGCTCCCGTTGGCCGAATCTGGAGCACTTTGAGTATTAAAATAAATAATGATGGCAACATAATATAACAGAATAAAATAGGACTCCATTAGTCCAGACAAATATAAATACCTAAAAAGTTTAATGAAGATTAAGGTATTTGCATAGACTCAAAGTACTTCTTTATGAAATACTTAATAATTACAAAGGGATAAGGAGTAACCTAACAGATGAGAAAACCAAACGAAAACAAAACAAAAACCTGGGAAGAATTTTGAGGGCAGGGCTGAGAGCCTTAAGTTCTATTGCTGGGGAGTAAAAGGCAACAAAACTTTGGGCATTGACGTCACTATGAGCATTTTTCTACTCCAGGCTGGTGAGGCCTCTGGAGAGTCAGCTTAAAAAGACGTGATCTGGCATAAGCCAATCCTCACAGTCCTGAGATTCGGGCTCTGCTGTCCTGTTTTACACAGAAGCAGACAGAGGAGGCTGAGCCGTCAAGTGACTCGCCACAGTCGGCACTTGGTAGGTCCAGGGTTTGTGCTCAGGCCTGTCTGCCCCCGATCTGCTCGACTCCGGTATGCTCAGAACCGACGCAGGGTCCTAGGCTTGCCAGGGTCAGGGGCGGCTGCAGTTTCCTGTTTCGCTGAGCTCCTTAGGGATGCAGGCCTGAAAGCTGCCTGGTCAGGCGGCCTGTCGTTTATAAGGAGCACATCTGTATGTAAACTCCGCAGGCAAAATAAACATCAAAAAACAGAAACGCAGCCCGCGACGTCACGGAGGTGTTTCCGCTGAGCAATTCAGGACTAGATTCGGGTACTGCGTGTGAAGGCCTCTGAGGAGCGTGTGAGACGTGGCAGCTCCTTCTAGCAGTTCAGAAGCTGCAGGAAGGGCCGCTCCAGTCGCCACTTTTTACCTGAAGTGCCTTCCGTTCTTGTCTGGTGTATTCAAACCTCTCAATTCCACCCTCCTCTTCTTTATGAAATGCGTATTAATTGCAATAGGAGCAATAGAAAAATAAGAAGAGAATAAGGCAGATGGGGTTAAAATATCACCTTTGTCAACATGGTTGTGATGGTCAGGCTAATGCGTCAGCTCGGCCAGGTAGTTGTGTCCAGGTGTTTGTTCCAGCAAGCACTGGGCTAATTGTAACACAAGAGCATTTATGGACTTCCATCACCAGTGAGTTTACTGCGTGGATGGCTGATTACATCTGCAACAATCAGGGAGATTGCATCATCAATGGGTGGCGCTTTTATCCAACCAGTTGAATGCCTTAAAAGGGGAAGTGATTTCAACATTCAGAGAGAATTTCCCAGCTCTTCGTTGGACAGCCAACTTCTTCCAGAAACTCATCAAGGACCTTTCATCGGGCTTTCATCGGAGCCCCTGGTTTGCAGCCTCCCTGTGGAACCTGGACTTGTGCATCCCCACGGTCACGTGAGAGTCTCTTTCAAAATCTCATATTATTGACAGATTTCTCCTGTTGCTTTTGTTTCCCGAGAGAACCCTGACTAATACAATGGTATTGGGCAATCTAGCTTATGTCTGCTAGATATACCTCCCTATCCTCAGTGCAAAACTAGGCAACTTACTCACCTAACTCAGCCTCAGCAAAGGGGAGGAGACCGGGATGTGTTTCCCACAGTGGGATGGCTCCCAAGAGAGAAGGGGGAGGGCAGAGCAGGGACAGGCACGCTTCCTTCCTCCTTCCCACTCCCTAGGCAGGGGCCGGTGGGCCGGTGGGCACAGCTTTGTGGCTATGGAGCTTTCTCCCCACAAAGGAAACATCTGGAGTGAAGAAAAAACATTTCCTCCTAACAGTCCTAGCTTTTTTTTTTTTTTTGTCAAATGATCCTTTATTGAAATATTTTCCTTTGTAGCTCTTACCTAGCTGGGCATTCCACTGCACCGCTGCTGATGTCATCTATGATGTCACGAGGGTGGCGGCCATCGACACTGCAGCCCACAGACTGGGCAGTCTCCAGGATCTCTTTATGGTTCTAGAGAGTTCTCTGACTAATGATCCATGCACATCTGTCGGGCAATGTTGACGATCTCTTCGAAAGTGAAATATGCCCCTGGGGCCGTTCCTCTGATAATCGAGGCAGAGGCCCACGGTGCCACCTCAGGCTGGGCCTGCTCTGAACAGTCAGTTCCACCATAACCCCGAGGCCCTTCTAGCGAGCTGCTGCCCTGGTGATGGCATCTCCAACCTTTTTTAGGCAGACCCGGGGAGCCAATCTTGGGGGCCAGGGCAGACGTGAAACCAGCTTCCCTGCAGGTGCACCTCAGGTACTGCTTTGATCCTGTTAGGGCCAAACGTGGGCGCGTGGCAGACGCAGCTGGTGCCCACGAACCCGGTGAGGGGGCCGCGGAAGAGGGCTGCACCGTGGCCTCCCGTGAGCCTACGTGAAGCCTGCTGTCAGTCGACGCCGTGCGCCTCATGGGAGGCATGGCCGTCTCAGGACAGACCTGCTCACACTTTCAGGAAGCCGTCGCCTCAGTAACAGCCCCTGCTGCTGTGGCTTTGAGCCTGGAACTGCTGAGAGCCAGGGTGCAACTTTGCCCTCAGCAGGTTCTGAAATAAGTCAGGAATGGCTATTGATTAAAGCAATTTTAACTGCCCTCTACATGCAGCTGAGAAAAGCCCGTCGTTGTTCTCTGCCCGCTCTCGGTGCAGGCGACACGGAGTCTGGCTCCTTAGCGCTGTGTGCCAGCAGCGCTGACCGGTGCCCAATCTAAGCAGTGCCCGCTGCCCGACCTTCTTCAGCAGGCCTCTCTCGTCAGAGGCTGAGCAACGAGACCGGCTGCCCCAGGAAACGGTCCCAAATGACATGCACAGAGACCCTCCAGTAGCAGAGGCCAGCAGCGTCGAGATGCGCCGCCGTAGAACAGAAGCCTCCTGCCATCCCCGATGGTGTAAGTTCTCCCGCCCTCGGTCGCCTTTTCTGCTCAGGGGGACGGGAGAGCTGGGCTCTCGCGGCACCTCAGCCTGGGCTCCGGCTCACTACCGTGAGTCTGGGTCCCCTGGGGACTCCAGAATTGTCCTGCAGCAACGGTTTTGGGGGCTTCGCCTTTTAGAATTAATGTGACGCATGCGTTTGTCACAGCACCGGTGCACAGGCACCAGATTTAAAAAGCAGCCAATTCCCAAGCTCTGGAGCAGATATCTCAGGCAAAGCTATTTCCCCAGAACCCAGGACTCGATGGTAGCAAAGCCTCCAAGGTTCCCGAGTGGAGAGAAGGAGAAAGAGAAACCTTTGTTTTAACTTCTTGAAGACACCAGAAGGTGTCTAGAATCATCTTGATGGATTCTGTGAGCCAAAGCCAGGTGGGGAGAAATCAGCCATAAAAATGATCATTGCAGCCCTCTGCATCCACTCCATTTTGGAGGAATTGCCACCTATGTGTACATTCTCCTCTCCTATACAGGCGGTTGGAAACATCGCTATCTCCTCAAGGAGTTTAGAAGTTGCAGTGGGGTCCAGCCATCTCTGGGCCTTAACGGGAAGTGCCTTTCTTTCTCATCTGCTCTGTTCAAAACCTCCACATTCCATTTCTCCATTGCGTCTTTGACACCCTGGTATTAATTTGAGCGCTGTCTTGTGTTCTGCACAGATCCTTGTTATGTGAAAACATTCTTTGTCTTTGTATCGGTCTAAGAAAACCGCTTCCTGGGGAAGGCTTCACCCTCATAGGAAATCACGGGATTCAAAACCAATTTGAGACCCCTGAGTCGGGGATTATTCTTTGGTCCACATTGCAAAGGCCCATTAATTCGGGATTAGATCTTGTCGCAGTTCTCCTCTTTGGAATAACAGCCAATCTAGCACTGCCTGGGAAGGCCATTTAAAGCTGGAACTTCCCTGGAGCCCTGTAATGCACGTGGAGTTCATCTTCCTTTCAGCGTAAAGGGAGCAGATGTTGTTTTAGCGCCCAAATCTAAAAGGCCTGTGGAGGAAAGCCTCGTCTTGCCGCGCAGCTCCTGCTGACTCAGGCATCCCGGCATATCCCGAGGCATCCGCTGAAGCCCCTGCTACCCACATGGGCATGTTCGCTGAGTGCTCTGGCCAACGCCATTCGCCCGCCTGTGCCCACTCAAGACGTCCAACTGCGCTGAGGACAGAGCGGCCAGTTTGTCAGCCAGCTCTGGGGATGAGGCCTTCTCACCCCGACCCAACGTCCTGCCTGGTCTTTCTGCTGAGACCTGTGGGCTCCCGCGTCCCTGATGGGCCCCACGTGGCCTCCAGTTGCCATTTCTCTGAAACCACTCGTGGGTCAACTTCTGCCTGTGGAATTAGCCTCCTGCTCTTAGACTCGCCCGCAAAGGTCAAAGATCGTGTGGCCCAGACTTACAAGCCCCTCGTTCAGGTTGCAGCAGTTAAAAGCCCACTCCCCAACTGTGTAAACCTTCACGCAGGCAGCCAGCAACCAAAAGGAAGAAGAGAGGCTCTCAGCGTGGGGCCGGGGCGTGGTGTGTGCTAGGCACTGGACCCCGGCTTCCCGCTGCTGCCCCGCGGCCGCTTCCCCTCTGCCCTCCTGCCTGCGAGGCTGCTGGTTCGTCCTCAGCGGGCTTGGTGCCGTCGAGGGGGCGCAGGGCACCCACGTCGTGGAGAAATACGGCTCTGCACACCTTGCTGCAGGAGAACGTGGTGAAAGGGAGAACCCAGACTCACAGTGTGGTGGAAGGAAAATAGATAACTAGATCAAATGGTTGCACGGTATTTACGAGTTAGGTAGTTAGGGATAGGCACATATCCAATCAGCTGGGGCATTTCGAAAAACTTGAGCACACAGAAAACTAAGCAATGAAAAGAAGTAATCACTAACCTTTAGTAAAAAAATTTTTTAGAAGGAACCAGAAAGTTACATGCAAATGGCAGTTTAATCACAGCCAACTGTTTGACTTAGAAGTAAACAATTTTCACATAATCAACAGTGTAAACACTACTGATTTAGCATAAGAGTGATGTAAGTAAAGAGGGGCAGCTTCTGCCCCAGCCCCAGCCCCTCTCTTCCACTCTGGGAGCTCAGCAGCCGTCCTGCTGTCCTGGGCCAGCGTGAGTGCCCTCCCGTGCCTGGTGGGGCCGCACCAGCTGGGGGCGGAGAGGGTCGCAGTCCAACAGCGCTGCCTGCATGTCTCCCTGCTGCTCTGCGTGCAGCCTGGAGCAAGCCTTTCCTGAATCCCCAACTCTGTGCTTTGTTCTCAAGAAATTCACTGAGGAACGCCTTCAAGTGCATAGTGATGAACGACTGCCTCCAAGCTTCAAGAAAATACTTTTCTCTAGCCAAACAGCTTCTAATATTTGGGATATTTTCTCTGTGTGGCCTGGTCCTACGGCTAAAATTCTACAGAAATGGATGCTTTCCTTTTAAGGAATAATGGCCTGGTTCTTTTGGTGAAGTGCTTCATAGTTAAACAAAAATCCTACCACCAAATATACCAGGATACATCTCTTAAGTGAATTACCACTGTGTCTATACATAGCACACCATGTGTGTTTTAGTTACTGGATATTTACATTTTAGGAAGGAAAACATTTTTGTTTTTTAAAAATTGATGATTTGTAATTTGTTGTTCCTAAGATTTTTATACCGTAACAAAATGTGTTCTTGTCTCATAAATTTAGTTTCTAAATGAAGATAAGCAGCTATAAAATTGAGGGGAAGCATAGGCTTTACTAATCAAATAATGCCTTGATTTTTTTCTAAATGAGAAGACTGTCTTATTTTTAAACACTAAACATGGGAGCTGTTTCTGGCAAACTGTTCTGGGAAAGGTTAATCCTGTGTTGTGTATAAGGTTGCCCCCTCCTGTGTATAAAGCAGATATGATCTTTGTTTTAAGTTCCTCTGTTTTTGGGTTGTGCTTTAAAAAATACTATATTATTTCATGTATTTAAAACATGTTTAAAATGTGACCTATAGAACATTCAAATAGTTAAAAACAAAGTAATATGAAAATATTTTAGCCTCAAAGAATTTTTAATGTCACAGTGTTTTATTTTAATGATGTGCCTTCAGTTTGATTCGGGGCAGTTTTTAAGAGGATATTTTATTTGTGTTTGTAATAATCTCTGAAGAGCTTAGAAATAAAATTTCTGCTTACTTCAAAAAAAAAAAAAAAAAGAACGTGTAAGAGGGCTAAATCCTGCTATCTTTAACAGAAAGTCAGAAGATAATGCATAAAATAGATATTATCTAATATGCTTAGAAACATAAGCATACTACTTAGAGAAATGAAGCCAAATAACAGAAGACACAACAGAAAATGCTGCAGTAGTTGCCAGTGGTGGTCAGACTGGGGCATAGCAGAAGACAATTTTATTTTGAGTCTTTTAATATGCTTTGATATACTTCTTAAGGAAATCTGTGTAATGGACTTGCATTATACGCAGTTAACTTAAATAAAACTGACTGTTCGTACTTGGTCTGAGGAAGAGAAAAATATATTTATTTGTTCCATTGCCCAAGCCCATCCCCCTTCTACTCCCCCTTACCCCCTCCCTACCACTCCACTACCCCCATCTCCCCCCTGACTCCCACCCCCACACTCACCTTTAAATAGGACCTTCCATTGCCCTAGATAAAGGGGCGACTTAGCTTAAAGACAAAGAGATAAAAATCATTTATCCTTTGCTTTTGTCTTCAGGTCTTGACAATTTAGAGATTATTCAAAACTAATTTCGACTAGACTTGATTTTCACAGTACTCACTAATTTATAACTAATCCCAAATTATATTACAAACGGATGAAACAAAAGATGATGCACCTTCATCCTCATAATAATGGTTAAGTACAAAATGAAAGCTCACCAGGTCCTTGGTACTATTATCACTCAGAGAAACCCTTTGAAGTCGACCTCTAATAACCTTAGGTGGACCAGAAACCGATGCCCGATGTTCTCGGACTGCGGGGGGCACGATCCCCTGCCCTCTCTTGCTGATGCTCCGCCATCTGCGACGATGCACTTGCATAGACGAGGAAGCTGGGGAATTGTGGGGCGCCCAAGCGGCCTGTGCACCTTCCAGGTCTGGTGCTGACGATGGCTTATGCTCATGACGCCTTTTTCTGCGGCACTAAGTGGGAGCTGCAGCGTGGGGAGCCAGGCTGTCCTGCCAAGGCCGCACAGTCCTCTAGGTTACCCGCGACTGCAGTACCTGGCTCGGATGCTGCAATTCCTTGCCCTTCTGTACCTGTGGAAGACACGGTGAATTGCTCACAGTCCTCCTTCCCTCTGAGTCTGGACAGCTTAGGGATTTTTTTTTTTACAATGCAGCTCCTCATTGAAAGGGGTGGTCTGTCCAAGTGGAATCCGTTTACCTCCTGCATCAACGAGGTCCTTATTTAAATGTGAACATTAGCGTCGAGTTAAGGTTTGGCTTCCTTCCACTCTCAGATGACAGTATAGATTACAAAGTGCTTTCACATATATTGTTTCATTTTATTAGGATAACACCCCTCTGGGCTATCATTTATTCAGAATTTATTACAGGCTGGCTCTCTAAAATATACTAACTTTAATACTGCAAGGTGGGTATTCTTTTTTTTTTAAGATTTATTTTATTTATTTCTCCCCCGCCTCTCTTGTTGTTTGCGCTCACTGTCAGCTCTCTGTGCCTATTTGTTGTGTGCTCTCTGTGTCTCCTCATCTTCTTAGGAGGCACCCGCAACCGAACCCAGGAACTCCCATGTGGGAGGGAGGCACTCAATTGCTTGAGCCACATCCGCTCCCTGCCTGTTGTGTCTCTCATTGTGTCTCCTTGTTGTGTCTCATTGTTGCATCATCTTGTTGCATCCTCTCGTTGCGGCAGCTCTCTGTGCCAGCCCCTCACATCAGCTTGCTGTCTTGCTTGTCTTCTTTAGGAGGCACCGGGAACTGAACCTGGACTTCCCATGTCATAGGCAGGCACCCAACTGCTTGAGCCACATCCACTTCTCAAGGTGGGTATTCTTTATTCTTTCTTTCTTTTTTTAAAATGCTTTTTTCTTTTTTTAAAAGATACTTAGATTACATGAATGTTACATAAAAAATATAGGGATTCCCATATGCCCCACTCCCCACACCTCCCACATTTTCCCACATTAACAACATCCTTCATTAGTGTGGTACATTCATCGATTGATGAAAACATTTTGGAGCATTGCCACTAAGTGTGGATTAAAGTTTACACTGTAGTTTACACTCTCTCCCATACAATTCTGTAGGTTATGGCAAGATATATAATGGCCTGTATCTGTCATTGTAATGTCATTCAGGACAATTCCAATGCCCCCATATTACACCTCTTTTTCCCTCTCCCTCCCTCAGAACTTCAGTGGCCACTGCCTCCACATCAGTGATAAAAGTTCTTCCATCGCTAGAATCCCAATAAGTCTATAGTAGAATACCAGTAAGTCCACTCTAGTCCATCGTTCATCCCCCAATCCTGAGGATTCTGGGATGGTGACGTCCACTCCACCTCTACTGAGCCAAGGTGGGTATTCTTAAGTCCATTTTATTATCAGGTAAGCAGGCTCAGAGAAGAGAAATGAATCGCAAAGGCCCCCGGTTGGTCAATGACAGAACCGGGACTAGACCTGGACCTCCCTGCAGGGCCAGTTCTCGAATTCTTCCACATACGGCAGCTGCCTCCAGGAGGAAGGGCTCCCTCCTTGACCCAGGCTCCTGGTAGATTTTGTTGTTGCTGTTATTTAGGTGACTTTGCCCTCGTCATACTTCCATCCCCACCCTACTCCCCCCTATTGTGTATAACACCTACTTCCTTTATTTCATGTCCTTGGAACTTAGCTAGAGCTTAATAGTCTTGCTGGCATAATATACAAATTGTTTATCTTTCTTATGAGACCCAGTTCTCTACCTCTGAGAAAGACCTGTATATATAACTGGGAATAAATTCCCAGCTTTGCTCTTCACTTCCGCTATGATTCTGCTGATGTGGCTGAATGAGTAAAACTAAAGGGTATATAGATTCCTAGTCTTATATTAACAAGGAATCAAGGTAAGTAAGTATGTAGACAGCCTTTCTTCAATATCCATGACTCTGCTTTTGCCATATTATATCTAAAGAATGTGGATCCTTACTTGAAAGGTATGTTTTAAAATGGAAACATGGTTATGATATCTAAGTTTCTGTCTCCTCTTACCTCTAGGTGTTCCAAGCAAAGTTAGATTTCAGGCACTTCCTTCTTAATGAAATAGTAACACTCAATTCTTTCTCTTTCCTCCCTCTCTCCCCCCCTTCTCTCTCTCTCTTTTTTTCTCTCTCTCTCTCCTTTTCCCCCCAAGTAAACTCTATCACAATATAAGAATTGCTTTTTTCTTTTAAAAATTTTCTTTCTAACACATGCACCTACATCTTAGAAGCAATTATCTCTAAGGAGTGGTATTATACACGACAGTTGCTCTTTTTCCTTTGTGCTTTTCTGTGTTTTCAAATTAAAGGGAAAGTTACATAAAAAATGTATTTTATTTCAGTGATTGCTCTAAGACCATGCTGCTTCTTTTTTTTTTTTCACTCCAGGAAAATATACATGTGCCAGGTGATACTTGAATCTATATTTTTGTATATTAAGCAAACATGGACATAAAATTGAATAGACAATAACATTCAGATGAATTTTTTTTTAGGAGGACCTTGTACATGGGAAGCAGGCACCCAACCACTTGAGCTACATCTGCTCCCCCAGATGAAGTTTTAAGCAAAAGCAGTTATGTTGAGAGAGAGTTATATTCACAAATTGGGTTTGCACTACATTTGTAACTACTTCTCTGACAATAAGATGTATTTCCTTAAAGGAACTTTGGAGGGAATTTTTGAGAGGCACTGAGTGTAAGAGAACTGCTCAAGTAATATTCCGATAGGAATGTTCTAAAGAGGATTTCTATACAGGGAGAGGAATTATGACCTCTGAGATCCCTTTCAAATGTAAAGTTTTCTGTTTTTATGGCAGGCAGCCCTTTGAAAAAAGCAAGGAGGAAACTTAGAATTCTAGTCGACATACTCATGCCTACGACTTATTACAGCCACAGGATAAGAGCAAAATCACAAAAGGGAAAAAGGCACATGGAGCGAAGTCTGGGGGAGACCAGGCACAAGCTTCCAGAAGCCCTTTTCCAGTGCAGTCACAAGAGACACGCTCAAATTCCCCAGCAATGGGCTGTGACGTCACTGCGAAATGCGATCAAACGGAAGTTTTATGCTGAACTGACATGTATACTTGGACACAGGGTAGCCTGCTGGGGACCTAAATTCTGGACTCTCAGAAGGGAAGTAGGGGTCCTGCGTAAACCGTATTGTTTGCACAGTTTGGGCACAGTGAGCCATTCTTTTCAGGTAATGGTGGGAACCATCCTGAAATCTAGTTTTCTAGATGCCAATCAAAGGCCAACCTTGCAGGCAAGACTTTTCAAGGACAGCAGTTCAAGCTTGCAGTGTGGGATCTTCAATACACAGTGGTCCTTTGGACATTTTCTGAAAAAAAAAAAAAAAAAAAAAAAAAAAACAAAAAAACAGTTCTAGTTTTGCCAACAGAGGCAGCACCTCTGGCCCTTCTTTTATAGTTTTTGGAGTGATACTAACTATTCTACAAACCTCCCTTGCTTTCTAAACAAGGGAAAAAAAATAAATAACAGGAAGAATTACAGAATCAGGAGGCGGATTTTTTTTTATAGCCTTACATGGAACCAGATAAGTAGAGGCTTGTCCACATCGGCATCACAGCTTGGCCCAGGTAAATAGCCATAAAAGAGACCCCTCACCACAACCCAGCATCTGCCTTAAGTATGTGTTGGAGCAGGAAAATATGCACGTTCAAGCGCCCCAGTAAGCACTGAGAGGCATTCTGCTGGCTCACTGACGGGCCAGTGCTGATGTCAGGTTAAATACACAGTCATCACGTTACACGATGTTGACTTGCCCGTGTCCTATTGTGTCTGCCTGTCCCAGCTCCTTGCATTCTCCCCCCTCCCCCGTGAACGCCCCCCCCCCAGAGCCCACCATCTGGATGCCCTGAATATTTCCCAGGGCACCATCACTCTGGGACCAAGAGGGTTGCCAGTTTCCTTCTTCCATTACTTACCATTGTTCCTTGGTAAATTCTGGCTCTACTTGTCATCAATAAGGGAATGGTGGTGAGGAGTGGGGAGGAAGAAAAGTTGATGGGGAATCACCTCTGACGAGTTGCAGGGGTTGGACTGGGTGAAGAATGCCAGACTGGCAGCCAGGTCCCCTTACCCCTGCCTCCCGGGCCACGGCCGACTGAAAGAAGGCATGATTTCCTCTCGTGTCCAACACAGCCAGAGCCAGTTCCTCAAAACTGGCATATAAATCGAAGGCTACTTGTCCCTGGAATAATTGCTTCTAAGGTCATTTTCATTTATGAAATAAGGAATTATTATATTCATGAAAAACTCATGTAAGTAAAAACATAAGATCAGCAGCATGGCACAGTCTCGAGCTTGCCAAGTCTATCTGATATTTTCAGGTGAAACATGGACAAACTTTTACTTTGAGTTATTTATTTTAATAATGAATTAGAATAAGTAGCTAACACACCAAATCCATTTGTGAAAGTGAAATGAAGCTTACAATTATATTATACTTATTTAAAGAAAAGAAAGCCAAATTAAAGACGAGTATTTAGTAAATAATGATACACAAGTGGCGAAAATCACATAAATGATATGCAGTTGACTAAATTTGGGAAATTAGCATAGAGGAGAGAATCAGACAGCTTTGGGTTCAAATCCCTGCTCCAGCACTTCCTGGCTGTGTGAACTGGGAAGGATCCTCAACTTCCCGGGCCTCAGCTTTCTCAGCAGTTGAAGGAAGAAAGTCCAGCCGGCCACAGTGGGCTTGAGAGGATTAGAGGTCCCACAGGGCATACAGCAGCCCCTGAATAATTATCAGAGTGAACTGAGTACTTTCTCTTTGTGTCAATATTGTCCCAAAGCTTTATACATATTAACCCCATCTCCAAAAACTCCTTATGAGAAGGAGACTCTCATTAGCTTCTTTTTGCCAACGGGGAAACTGGAGTGCAGCGAGGCTAAGGTAGTACTTGCTCAAGTCTCACAGCCAGTAAGTAGTAGAAGGGAGAGTTGAAGCCGGGCAGCTGTTGCTAGAAGCTTCCTGTTAACCCGTTACTGTATATTAGCTTTACGTTCTAACATGGTAAGCACAATCTGCTCTCCTGTACTAAGCTTTGCTGTGCAGGGGCCGTCTAGGGGCCCTGAGATGGACCCTGGCAGCTGCTAACAGGGCATTCAGGGTTTTCAGCCTGGCTGTGGGGCAGTAGTGAAGGGACACGTGGTGACCTTGAATCACAGGGTAAGATATTTGGGTATTACTTGGTATCCAATGGGGACACAATATAGGCACCAATAGGTTCCAGACTTTCTTTAGGTGCCGAGCATTAAAAAAAAATGAGTAAGATGTGGTCTCAGCCTTGAGAGGCCTTCTAGTAGAGTGGGAGAGTAGCTGGCTAAAATCTCATCGTAATGAAGAGGGATAGGTGCTTGGGAGGAGGCCGCACCAAGCAGGTGGAGCCACAAGGGTGCGGGGATCGCTGCTACCCTGAGGCAGGAGCAGGGAAGGCTGCGGAGGAGATGGTACAAGTGGACTCAAAGAACCCATCAAAGGTTTTGGGCAGAAAGGCATGGTCAGGGCTATGAGCCTGGAATAGCCTCTGGCAACAGCCCAGCAGAGTGAAGGCCTGACCAGGGTCGTGGCATAAGACTGGAAAAGAGGCAATGAGCATAAGATACGTGCTTGAGGTAAGATTATCAGGGGTGATGATTACGTCTGGTTTCAAGGAGAGCAAGGGGACAGTTTTCAGAAGGGGCGAATGAATGTACGCGAGTTGAAGCACCTACGAGGCCCAGAGGAAGAGAGAAAGAACGAGAGGAAGGAGATATTGGGTTTGGAGAACAGCTTTTTCTCCAGAATGACACTATTAAAATGGGTGTTACTGCCAAGGAAATACAAGGGCCTTTCCTGGCTTTTCCCTGCTTTCACAGGTTAGTTTTGAGGCAGGCAACTTTGGAGAATCTTGAGTATTCATGTAACTTTCACTTTACTGGGCACTTACTCTGTGGTAGGCACAGTTCTCAAGGTTGAAGATACTATAGGGAACAAAACAGAGTCCCTTTTCTCTTTGGGCATACATTATAGAGGTGGGGAGCTAGTAAGTAAAATATGTAAAAGAGTGGGCTATACAAATATCTGGGGGAAGAGAATCCAGGGAGATGAAACAGTAAGTGCAACTCTGTGAATGCATTTGTGGACAATGTTATGAATTGCTTTTCTTATGAATTCCTTTCCCCTAAACCTCAAATTCAGGAAGGTGCCTGTGATGGTTCGGCTAATGTGTCCGTGTGACCACATAGTGGTGCTCAGCTGTTTGGTGAAGCAGGCACTGGGCTACTTGTAAATACAGGGCACTTCATGGACTTCAGTCACCAGCGAGTTGATCGAATAGATGGCTGGTCACATCTGCAATCAGCAAAGAGTGACGTCTCATCCCAATTAGTTGAAGGCCTTAAAAGGGGCAATGATTTCAGCATTCAGAGACAGAATCCCCACCTCTGCTTCAGACAGCCAGCATCTCCTGGGAAACTCATCAAGGAATTTCACTGGAGCCCCTGGTTTGCAGCCTGCCCTGCAGAATTTGGACCTGTGCATGCCCACAGTTGCATGAGACAATTTTATAAAATCTCATACTATTTACAGTTATCTCCTGTCGGTTCTGTTTCCCTGGAGAACCCTGACTAACACAGCGCCCCTTAGTTTTTTAGTTACTAAGTGAGCTAATTGCCTTTAGGGATCACTCCATTGCTTGGTGTGCCTCTACGCTTGAGTTGCAGTATCAAAGTTAGCCATGGAGAGTTGGAGTTTTTCTGCCTTTAAACTCAAACACTCTGGGAGGCAATTGCCCTCTAGTGGCAAAGTCAGGAAACACACCTGGTAGATCGAGAAGCCCAGAAAGTTTCTTTAAAGTGCTTGACAACCTTTTTGCACAACATTAGATCCTTCGCTATGAAATTGCTCCAAAAATGTGCGGACTTCCCAATCTCACAAAAATCAAGCAAGTCGAACAGTTAGCGCCAAAGAACTTTTATTTCTTTTGATTTGCTGATAAAAGACTTTAGTTATTTGGCATACATATCATCTTCACAGTAACCCTGCAAGCTGGGTATTTTTTTTTTTTTTTTAAATCATCCTCATTTTAAATATGAAGGAATCCAAAGATTAAATGACTTTCCCGATGCCTTCGATCTTTTAAATAACAAGGTTGGGATTTCACTGTGGTCTGAGGATAGAGCTGGAGTTATATTGCTTCCCTGTGGGCAACCGTGCACTTTGTAAAGGAGCAAGTTCTCAGGCACCAGCCAGGGCTCCTGAAACCCACCCAACTCACTCATATTCTAAGGACATCATCAGTGGACAGAGGTAGGGTTACTAGAAATCACAAAAGGTTAGTGTCAGGTCAGCGTAAAATTAGACCTGTCTATGTTGGACAGAATGCCTTAGCAAGCAGACTGCCCGGGGGCCTCTGCTGAGGGTGATGGGGCACAGGTGTGATTCTTTTGGTCTAGACCATGTTTTGTAAACATTTGCGTTTGAATGCTTGGTCTGGGAGTATTTATATTTGTCACAATCCCCAAAGTTCCCTAAATAATACACTGGCCCAATTCACATGCCTACCTGCCTGAACCAGTTGAAATTTGGATCGTTGACCTCTGAGTGATTTGCAGGTGATTGAAGAGGTTGTTTGCGCTCCCTCGCATTCTGCAGGACTCTGCTCAAAGGCCCCCTGATCAGAGAGGCCTCACTTGGCCACCCTCTTATACCACGGCCATTCCCACCTGTCACTATTTCCCCCCAACCCTGCTTCTGTTTTCTTTATACTCCTTATTAGTTCATGATATTATGTATCTACTCAGGAAACTCGTACGTTAATTAATATTACTGATTCCATAAGAAGGAGTTTCTCAGTGTAAGCTGATTTTTCATGCAAATTGAAGACATTATAATGAGTGATTGGAATAATTGTTTATGTCTCCCGTCTACTCCATAAACTGAAAGTTTTGGGAGAGCAGTTGTACCTAGCACTCAGTTTATTATCTTACAGAATTTCCCCTGCTTCATAAAGCTTGCATTAGCTACCCAATAATATTCCTTCCCTCTCCTCAGTCTTTGAGCTATTCTTTCATTCTTTGATTTCTTAACAGAGTACAAGGTTATGCAGTGATTTTTTTTAAAGCCAACACTTGCATTCCTCCATCGCCTTGCCTAGTTGTTTGCTTATTTGTTTTGTTTTGTTTTGTTTTTCTTTCGGGTCCCAAGAAAACAGCTCATGATATATATGAATACTTACGGCAGGCCAGGTGCTTTACCAGTGTCCTCTCATTAAATCCTTACACAAGGCTTCAAGGTAGAGTTCTAGAAAACACAAGAAGGAACAGTAAGTGAGGGCTATTACTCCTGAGAGAAGGCTTCTAAGGAGAGGGCTGGGGTGTTAGACAGTGGGGGCAGATTGAAGAGGGGCTATAGGAGGAAGACAGAAATGAGCAGGGGTCAAAGACCAGAACTTCCAGGAACCAAAGGCCAGTCCTGCCAGGAACCAAGGGCCAGTCCTGCCAGGAACCAAGGGCCAGTCCTGCCAGGGTCAAAGGTCAGTCCTGTCAGGAACCAAGGTCAGTCCTGCCAGGAGTCAAAGGTCAGTCCTGTCAGGAGTAAAGGGCCAGTCCTGCCAGGAACCAAGGGTCAGTCCTGCCAGGAACCAAGGGTCAGCCTTCCAGGACTGGATCTGAAGTGTGCCCTCTGAGGCAGGTGGGTTGGGGTGGGGGATGCATTTGTTGAACGAGTTCATTTGCTTTTTCTGTCTTTGGGATGGTGGCCTTGCTCCTTGAAACAAGAGTCCCTTAAACCTCACTGAAGTTCACTTTGTGTTCAGAGAAAGTGTGGTCTAGGGGGTGGACAGCATGCCGGCCCCTTTACACAGTCTGGTCACTCTGTCATTCCAGGGCACTCTTTTTAGCTATCTCAGCACATTGCAGGAGCACCCCATTCTCCCTCAGTGGTTATTTCCCCTTTGGAAAAACCAACCAACCAACCAACCAACCAACCAACCAACCAACCCACCAACCCACCCTGATTTGTAACTTTTGCCCATATCAGTGGTGTGAATAGCCCTGCCCTGGCCATTTTTAAGCTACCAAGATGATACCCCTGAACAGGAAGTTGGGAAGAGAGGTGCACAGTAGCTCATACGGCTGGCTAAGTATGAGGCAGCTCCAGCACAGCCCTTTGGGGCCCTTCAGCTCCTTAACTCCATCCCGGGGGTCCCAGGCTAGGACCCCACAGGCTTTTATGGTTAGGTTGTCCCCTAGCATTTGTGGGGCCCAATGAAAGTACAAACAGAGGCCCACATATATGTCTAGATATTTTAACATTATTAATAAAACAAGAAAACAACAGCATACATGCCAAGGTAAATTGCTCTCTCCCAAAATAGAAACTACCAGCCTTTTTCAATATAGTTCATTACCCTTAAAAAGAGAGAGCATTACCAGCTCACCAAACACCCTGCCATAGTTACTACAGTTAAATTGCGATGATGAAGTGTGATTTGGACAGTAAAGTAAAAATACAATGAGTCCTACGATCCTAGTTAAAAAATGTTTGTAAAATCATGTTAAGATAAATCTTCTGAACAATGGAGTGTGTTTTATGATGACAACTATGCAAAGCCAAACACGAAGGTGGAACAAGACTGAAAGAGGTCATAAATAAATTAAAATAGTTATATCAGTAGAGTGGAAGGATTATAAGTGAAAATTAGTTACAAAAATTCCTATATTTAAGTTGATTTAATAAAAAATGAATTTTTAAAAATTAAAGTTATAGACATTGAGTTCTCAAAAGATATTTGACTACAACATTTTGCCTGTACTTTTTAATAGCACTTATTTTATTCTTTTAAATTATTTTTTATAATTCTATTTTCACTCTCCACCACTTTGGAAATTTCACTCTCCACCACGATGGAAATTATACATTTTTCTACTTTTTTAATGGTTAGAAATTATAACATGCATCCTTAACTTATCAAAGTCTAAAGTTAAATAAAGCCTTTACCCTTCTTCTAAGAAATACAATGATCTCCCAACTTAGTTGCTATTGTTGTTATAGATTTTATTTCTATTGAAACAGCCCATAGGATATTATTATTGTTGTTGTTTTATACTGCTAACATTCAGATGTATTTACCCACAAATTTCCCACTTTCTTTCGTTTTCTTTATTTCACTTCAGACTTTCCATCTGGTATAATTTTCCTTCTGCCTCTAGCATATCCTTCAGATTTTTTTTTTTTTTTTTTACTTTGGTTATACTGATGGCAAATTCTGCATTTTTATTTGCCTGAGAATGTTTGTTGTTGTGTCATATTGAAATGAAATTTAAATATCTTTGGCTAGAGAATACTAGACTACTTTTATTTTCTTTTAGGACCCTTGAAGATATTATTCAACTATTTTCCAGGTAGAGCAGAAACCCTGGAGTGGCTTGTACATGTTGGCACTTTTCCCTTCCTGAAAGTGGTCAGACTAGACAGGACAGAAGAAAAGCACGTGTTCAGCTCACTGGAGTTTTCGCTAGGTGGCGCACAGAGGACTTTAAATATTGCTTTCCCCTCCAAGATTTAAACAGAAAATGCCAAAGCCACATTTCCCCTTCTGGGTCCACTCGGCTAAGGATCAATTCACCGAGAGGCGAAAAGAGCGCTCACCTGGGGCCGTGCCCAGTGCTGTGATCTGGGTTTGTCCTGTCCCGGCCGCTGGCTTGAACCTTCTGCCAGGGGCCAAGCCTGGTGTCCTCGCCCTCCGGCTCTGTGGAGATTTATGGCATCTGGCTGGTGGCTCTGAGGCTCTGAAAATGGGGCTCTGCCTTCTCCCTGGTGGGATCAGCCCATTTAGTGACCGCGCACTGCAAGCTGGACCCTGCCGGGGCTGCCGCTGCTTCGTTCCCCTCGCTGGCCTGAGCTCAGAGCACAGGGGACGGGTGTCCTCTGCCCTGCCCCGCACTCCAGGCCTAAGGCGAGGAAACGGGGCGTGATTAAGGGCAGGCCTCCTGGCACATTTTCTGAGAAGCTGTTTCACAACTGGCTTCAATCACTGGTTCCAACGCTCCAAACGCTGAGGCCCAGCCAAGGGAGGTGGCTGTTTTCTTGGGGACGGAGAGGCTTGTCAGGCAGCCCCGGCCAGAGCGAGGCTGGGCCGCGTTTGGTAAACATATGGCATGCGAAGGGGACTGCTGGATGGAGGCCACTGCGCGGCCGTAGCCTGCTGCCTTCACCCAAATCCTCAAGTGGGGTTTATGTAGCCAGACTCAAGAACAGCCCAAGAAGGTCACCTGCCTCCCTGGTCTCTCTCGAGGGGCCCTGTGCCCGTTTTCCTTGGTCTTGCTCTCGCTGTTCCCAGATCTTTATCGTTGTAGCCACGAAAGGGTTAGAAGGATAAAAGGTGGAGTAGGGAGGGGACAGCGTAGTCGTTTTCAAAGTGTGGTTTCCAGCCCAGCAGCAGCTTCACCTGGGAACTTCCTGAAAATTCAGATTCCCAGGCCCCGACCCAGGCGCATCAGGATGTCTAGGGGTGTGTTACAGGCCCTCCAGGTGATCTGGATGCAGCTAACACTGAGGACTCGGATTCAGAAAGTGCAGCTTGGGCACCAGCATCACCTGAAGCCCGTCAGAAGCCAGCCTCTGAGCTTCTGACTGAACAGGTCTGGGGTGGAGGAGCCCAAGGGTAGGTAAGCTTCCAGGTGATTCTGCTTGTGATCCAGGCTCGAGGAAGAAGTTGGTAAGCACGTTCCTGTTTTCCAGGAGAGAAGTGGGCCCTCCGTGATCGGTATTAACAGGTGTAAATAATTTTTCTTTGCAGATTCACAGGTACTGAGTTAGAAGATCTCAGTTATCCCACCTTTCTCCAAAGAGAGTACGTTTCACTGGTAGGAGAAGGACCAGAAGTATCAGCTCAGGTGTTAAAGTGGCACAATCTCACTCAATGACATTTTCAGGCTCCCTCAGGGGAACGAAGCAAAGAGCTGGGATCCAGCTACTACCGGTGTGAGGTGAAAGCCATGCAGAACGGAAGTGCGGGAGAATGTGCTTGCAGCCCAAATTCACCTCCAGGCCAGGCCGGTGCCAACGGCCCAGAGTGCAAGTGCAGAGCAGAGCTGGGTCCGTCTCAGAGGAGATGTGTGGGGATGGTCTGTCTGGGCCCTGCTGAGGGAGGGGAGGGGAGCCAGCACAGGCCAGCCCTGGAGGCCGGGAAGGCAGAGCCTCCCGGGGAGCCTCAGGGTGGTCCCGGCCAGCCAGCGGCCTGCAGCCAGGAGCCCGGAAGGAACCACCAGGGTCTTTCAGGCTCGACCCACCAGGTTTCTATGTGATGGCTCGAGGCAGCTCGGTGACTTTGTGGATTCCTGAGCTTCCACCTGCTTACAGTCCCTGGTGTGACTGGCAGTTATGTCTCCAGGAGACAAAGCTTAAATTTCTGAACGCCCCTCTTCTTTGACTTGCGTAAGGCAATGAGTTGGATTTTAATGTTCCCCAAATCACCACTGGCACCTCAGATTTTAGTCTTACAGAACAAATGCAGGGAACACCAGGTCCAAACAAGATGAGGGGAGCACGGCTTTGAGGTCACTTACTGCAACACTCTCCTGACCATCAGGCTGGGTAAGGCATGGCCCCTCCATTTAGGAGAGGGCTCTGCTAAGACTGTAACAAATAGTCATCAACAAAAAAGCTGGACAAGCGGACAATGGTATGCAGACAAGAATAGTAGTTAAAAGAACACAGACCTTAGCCAGGAGTCTAAGTGCAAATACCATCTTTGTTCTCAACTAATTGTGCGCCTTAGTTTTCTTACCTATAAATGGGTAAAGTGGATGTCACCACATGTGGCGATCTCTTACTTGGCCTGGGTATCGTGAGGACCAGCTGAGATCATGGATGTGAAAGCAATTAGCTAAGTACAAGCTCTTAATTGTCACTGTCGTTGCTTGCTCATGTAATTCTGTGCAAATAACTTTCAAGCCTCTAGTTTTAGTCATTTTTATTACTGTGGACTAAGGGAGCCCCGGGCTGAGAGGCTGGAAAGCCTGGGCTGCCGGGTTCCCGGACTCTGTCTGGCGATTGCCTTCTGCAAGAATGTCTCCGTGGCCTGCTGCAGGTGCCACAGGGGCCGGCAAACCTGGGCCACTAATCTTTGCTCCTGGGTGTGTTGTAGGATTGCTTAAAGATAGAATGCGCTGCTCTCCTTCTTTTTCCTTTACACGCGTTGAGAAAATAAACCACAGCAATCACGAAACCAGAACTTTGGTGAAACACGTTGCGGAAGAACCAGGAAACATTGCGATGGCTCCTTCTCGGTACTGCTGCAAGTTTGGGGCTTAACTGGAGGATCACGTTTAATCAGTAAACAGACGAAGATATAGGAAGGACTTTTGTTTTTTTTGAATGGTGGTGGTGAATAAAAGGTATGATAGCACCTTAGGACCTTAATAGTCTATGAGAAGAAGAAAAATATGAAACAGGATTTGGAGCCTAACATTTGTCATGTGACCTGGGGCAAATAAAGACTTGTTTATTTGTAAAATGGCAACTACGACACTCAGCCTCAAAGGATTATTATGAGGATAAATGAGATAACAAGGTAACTGGCATATTGTAAGGGTTTGGAAAATGGTCACTATTATGATTATTTAAAGAGTCCTTAAAGAACTAGCTTGAAGATAAACTCTCTTTAACAGTGAGGATAAGGTAAAAATGAGGGAATTCTATTTTCTACTTGAGTATCTGTTACATACAAATAGGCATTCCATCTGACGATGTACCACTCTTGCCTCTTGGAGTTAAATCTGGTAAGCAGATCGTTTTCTTAATTTGAATGATCAAGTGGTTTTTATTCTATTCTTAGAAATGTTACCTCTAATTTTAGAATTTGGGGTTGATTCATTTTGGTGTTTCTTTTCTCACAGAAAAATTAAAAGATGTCAATAACATTTATAATTCCTACCAAAATAAATTCCCACTAGCCCACAGGGCCAGAAACTCAGCCTAAAGATGATATTGTAACATTTTCTACATTAATGAAAAATGTATGATCTTTTCCCCTTGTTGACAATATTTTATTATTACTTATAATGTTAGTAATCTTTTCTGTGGTTATTGAATAAAACCGTGACTTACTTTGTTGACATAGATGGTTTCATGTGATTTAAAAAATATTTTTTGTATATTATCATGTATATTTTTGTATGTATGTGGTAACATGTACATACATAACATTTCTCTTTTTAACCACTTTTAAGAATATAATTCAGTGCCATCAATTACATTCACCATGCCGTGCTGCCTTCGCCACCATCGATTACCACGTCTTTCCCATCACCCCACACAGAAATTCTGCACCCATTCAGCATTTAATCTCCATTTCCACCACCCCTGTAAACTGAAATCTTCCTCCTGTCTCTATGAATTTGCATATTCTAGTTATTTCATATAAATGAAATCATGCACTGTGTGTCCTATCGTGTCTGATTTGTTTCGCTTATTGTACTGTCTTCAAGGTTCATTCATGTTATAACATGTACCAGAACTCCATCCCTTTTTATGCCTGAGTAATTTCCTTTGAATTTCTATGCCACATTTTGTTTGTCCATTCATCTGATGATGGAATCATGGATTTAGACAGTTCTGCTTCACTTAGATTTGGGAAGTTAGGAGCTGGTGCCCTCCTAACCCTCCATCCCCCCATCCTGAAAGATATGCCCATGTTCTGGTTTGAAGGATCCATAAGAGGGGCTAAGAAGGAAACTCTCTCAACATGGTAAAGTGCATGTATGAAAATCCCACAGCTAACGTTGTATTCAGAGGAGAAAGACTGAAAGCTTTCCAACTGAGATCGGGAACAAGACGAGAATGCCCACTCTCCCCACTGTTATTCAATACGGTGCTAGAAGTTTAGCTAGAGCAGGGGTTCTTAACCAGGGGTCCACGGACCCCCAAGCGATCTGTGGAAAGATTTCAGGGGGTCCGTGAGCTTAAACTGAAAATTCAAAAAAACATTCTTGTGAGGACGTGGTGGTGCGGGTGTGACATATTTATTCAATAATACACAGTGTAGTGTGGACTTAGTAAGGGGTCCGTGGTTTTCACCTGACTGGCAAAGGAGTCCGTGGAGCATAAAAAGTTAAGTACCCCTGAGCTAGAGCAATGAGAGAAGAAAAAGAAAGAAAAGGCACTCAGATAGGAAAGGAAGAAGTAAAACTTTCACTCTATTTCACACCACACAATAATCATTCGCAAATCCTGTCACCTGGGCCATCAAAATTGACCCGCGATCTGATAATTTCTCACTGCCACCTCCATCCTCTACTGCCTGGATTGTTGCAATAACCTCTTAACAGATCTCCTTGTTTCTAGCCTTATGCTCCTATGGTTTATTGTCCTCAGTGTAGCCAGAGTGGTTCTTTGAAAATATAAGTCAAATGATGTCATTTTCTGTTTAAGACCCTCTAGAATCCAGAGTCTACACAGCAGCCCTCAGTCCTTGCATGGTCTGGCTCCCTGACACTTCTCTGACGTCACTTCCTCCCCCCCTGGCTCTTTTCCCCAATTTCTGTCCAGGCACAGAAGCCTCCCTGCTGTTCTTCAGCCAAGCCCACCGATTTCCTACCTCACTGTTCCTCTCCCTGAGCACTTCCCACCCAGATACGCCTCACTCGCTCGCTTACTTCAGATTTAGGTCTCGGGTCTTCAACCCTAGGCAGTCTCTGTCCTTTAATCTAGTCTTCAAGTGCCAACCAGGAAGTCAGAAATCCCTGAATATTCGAAACAGGGAATTTAATGCAGGAAATTCATTATGCAAGTGATTGAAGAAGCTGAGAAGCCAACAGATCGGGGAGGCAGCCCATAGGCTAGAAACCGTGGGAGACCACTAACCCTTCTCCCTTTCCCTAGGAAGGAAGGAAAAGGGGGCCCACGACACCGAACAGACACGAACCACAGTGGCTGTGGCAGGGGCTTGCCCACTGAGGAGACACAGCCCCTGCAGCAGATGCTGCCGAGGCAGGGGACGGGGGCAGCGCCTGGCTTCTTCTAGCCCCCCACTGGGTGACCCCACCTAGCTGCTGGCCACCCAGAGGCTGCCCTCAGCCCGCAGGGGCCAGCACCTTCCTCCCCATCCTGAGCAGACCACTGCGAGGTTGAGGCATGAAGGCGAGACAGACAAGCCCAGCACTGACACAGCCTGCTGCTTCCCTCAGAGCGTTTATCGCCCTCGACATTTACACTTTTTGTTTATTTGTGGCTCTCCCTTGACTAGAATGTAAGTGCCAGGAAGACAGCGACTTTGCTCTTTGCTCACTGCTGTGCACACAGCTCACAGAACAGTGTCTTGCACATAGTACGTGCTCATTAAACATTTGTTGGATAGAAGAATACACATCAGTGGACAACGTGTCTGACTTGTAGCAGATCTGAATAAATATCTATTAAATGGGAAGCGGCTGTGGCTCAATCAGTGGGGCTCCCGTTTACCATATGGGAGGCCCCGGGTTCGGTTCCCGGGACCTCCTGGTGAAGGCAGGCCCGCCCGCACGGCGTGGTTAGCTGACCCAGCGAGCACAAGCAGCAAGGGGGGGATAAATGAATAAATAAATAAAATATTTTAAAAAAAATCTATTAAATGAATGAGACTGAATAACAGTTATGGTACCAAGGTAAATGTTATGTGAAAAACAATAGGGTGCCGTATTAGCAGAAACCCACCTCCAAAGGTTTTCCAGCTCACTAAGGCCCCTGAGAAGACTGTGTCCATTTGCAGACACTTATAATTTTTTATGCATTTTCATATGTGATTCCATTTGAAACTCCGGGATCACATTTTCTGAGACCTTTAGATTCAGCTAATTTCATCTTCAGGAATTTGTTCAGTTGAAATGCTTTCAATTTAATTCTTTTTGCTTCTATTTTCTTAAAAGTAGTTCAGGAAACCTGAAATTCTGAACTCAATTGCCTAAATAAATAATATGAAACCTTGAAAATAAATGTTTGTACTATTTATTGCTAAAAAATAAGGAATCTAATATAGAAAAGATGGGCAAAAAAGCCACTAAATGATTAACTCTCAAGATTAAAAAACAAATCTGGCATAATGTTCAGTTAATTGATAAATACTATTAGAAATCATAAATAGTGGTCATACAGTAATATTTCTCTGTTGTGCAAACATTCCACATTTAGAAAACCTTAAATTAATTGTTTACTACCTTGTTCATATTTTCTTGATCTTCCCTAGATATCAAATTCGAATTGATTCACATTGGTAACAGCTGGATTTTGATTTTCCTGTGACTTTGGATAGATTTTTGGGTAATAACTGGATATAGAATTAAAGTTTATGATTGTGCTTAATTTTAAATAAATTAAATATTTATTTTTTAGCTACCAATCTTTCTTTTCAAGATTCTCTATACCTGATACAAACAAGGGACTGAATTTCAAAGTAATAATATGTCATGTGTCTAAAATAACTTCAAGGTAGAAAAATCAATTTGTTTTCATCTCTGAGACAAATGATTCATTCAAGTGATGTCTGTAGAGAATCCAGGACGAGCAATGGCAGGATTCGTTTTTCCCGCTTTATCCTTAGGCAAGGAGAAATGCAAATATGTGCTCTCTGTGTGACTTCATTTCTGTTCCACCTCAGCTAATCCAATCTCCAAATGACTGACTGGGTAACACGGTCTTGTTCACGCTTGTTTTAAAAGACGCTGCTTTAGGACTCGCTCACAGGCCTTTGAGAAAACCGGAGGGACAGAGGAAGTGCCCACTGTTCCTGTGGCTCCAGTTAATTTATTCCAGTGAGTATGCGGTAGAACAGGAAAGGAACTGGTTCATAGTTTCTTCGAATTTTGAGAAACTGAACTCAGCTTGTTTGTAATTTTTTCCCAGTTGTTTGTAATTTTGGCTAAATGTCTTACTGTACCTAATTATAAGTAATTACTAGTAATGGCTTATGCTTTTCGAGCACTTACTATATGTAAAGTACTGTTTCTAAGTGCTTTCTGTGACTAGTTGTTCTGGTTGGGAACAGCTCTATGAGCCGGGCACTATCTTCATTTCACAAATGGGGAAACTGAGGCACAGAGAGGTACATAACTTGCCTACTAAGAAGCAGAGGATTTGAACCATGGCCCCCAGCAGTCTGACTCCAGAGCCCACAAGTTTACTAGCAACCGGGTATTAAAATGTCTTCTTTATCAAACAAGGTGGAAAGTGCATTTTGGTGCTCTTTCTGTAGGAGAAAAAAATGCACTGATACGCTGCTTTTCGGAAGATGGGGAGATCCTGACCACATGTTTAAAAGAGACGATAAAGACATAGCTTAACTGCTTTACTTTTTTTTTAAATTGAGTTTTTTAATAAACAAGAACTTGGGTCCCCTCGATGAGGGCAGAGAAGTAGGGTCAGTCAGATGAGCAGGAGGCTGGCATCTGGGGGAAAGTAGCCAGAGAGGGGCTTTGGAGGAGGTGGGGTGCTTAAAGGATTAAAAACAAGAGTGTCCCACATTCCATTTCAGGTTCATCCCCCCAGGTACTTTGTGGAGGAGATTGGAATCCTTGTAGGATTTTGGAAGTCAAGTTTACTTACATTTCTAAATATATGTGAAATCACCTGCCTTTGGGGTTATACTAATAAACCTTTAATATTGCTTTAATATTCAACATATATGCTTGGAAAACTGCATTCTAGATATTCAACTGGGTCAAAATAGGATTATTTTCATAGTTGTATCTTGTCCTCTCCTATGAAAATTTTTTTTTCAAAAATCAAGGATATAAGGAAATCTGAGTGCAATTTCAGATGATCCCTAATTATAGTATCACAGGTATCTCACTGAACTCAGGAGCGATGCAAGGAAACAAAACAAAATTGACCAGCATTTGAGAATCGACTACATGCTAGGTACTAAGGCGTATTTCTTTTTAAAAACCAGCTTTCTTGAGGTATAATTACCATATAATAAAGTTATGTGTAGAACAGCAAACTAATCCCAAATCAAGCCGAAGAAATAGTAAAACCAGAGAAGAGATAAATGAACTTGAAAACAAAAAAAACAATAGAATCAACAAAACCAAAAGATGGTTTGTCCGTCTTGTCTACACTGTCTAGTCTGTCTGGTGGAACATTGTTCATAGTCACCTCTTACAGTCTTATTTCTGCAGGGTCAGTGATAATGTCCCCCCTCATTTCTGACTTTATTTGTTTGCATCTTCTCTCTTTTTTTCCTTTGTCAGTCTAGCTAAGGGTTTGTCGATAAACGTGGGTTTTTCCCCGGGTATGCAAGGGCGATTCAACACAAGAAAATCAATTAGTGTAATAAACCACATTAAAAAATTGAAGAAGAAAAATTACATGATCCTCTTGATTCACTCAGAAAAGACGTTTGACAAAATACAGCACCTTTTCTTGATAAAAGCAGTCCAAAAGATAGGAATAGAAGGAAGCTTTCTCAGCATGGTAAAGTGCATACATGAAGTACAAACCCCACAGCTAACATTGTACTCAAGGTGAAAGACTGAAAGCTTTCCCGCTGAGATCAGGAACAAGATAAGGATACTCACTGTCACCATTGTTATTCAATATTGTGCTAGAGGTTCTAGCTAGAGCAATTAGGCACGATAAAGAAAAAAAGGCACCCAAATAGGAAAGGAAGAAGTAAAACGCTCACTATTCTCTGATGATATGATACTATATCTAGAAAATCCTGAAAAATCCACAACAAAGCTACTAGAATTAATAGATGAATTCAGCAAAGTGGCAGGATACAAGACTAATACACAAAAATCAGTAGTGTTTCTACACACTACTAATGAGCAATCTGAGGATGATATCAGAAAAAAAATTCCATTTATAAATAGTGACTAAAAGAATCAACTATTTAGCAATAAACTTAACCAAGGATATCAAGGACCTGTATTCAGAAAACTATAAAACATTGCTAAAAGAAACCAAAGAAGACCTAAATAAATGGAAGAACATTCCATATATTTATGGATTGGAAGTCTAAATAACATTAAGATGTCAATTCGATTTTAGCTCCTTTTCTTTTTTAAATGTAAGCATTGAGGGCTATAAATTTCCCTCTCAGCACTGCCTTTGTGGTGTCTCGTTTGTTTTGATTTGTTGTGTCCTCATTTCATTTGTCTTAATATATTTACTGAATTCTCCTGCAATTTCATCTTTGACACTGATTATTTAAGAGTGTATTGTTTAGTCTCCATATATTGATGGATTTTCCCCTTTTCTATTCATTGTTGATTCCCAGCTTCATTCCATTAATATCAGAGAAAGTGTTTTGTATAATTTCGATCTTGTGAAATTTGTCTTGTGACCCAACATATGGTCTATCTTGGAGAAGGATCTGTGAGCACTTGAAAAGTCACATGTATCAGTCATTTGTTCCCTTTTATTGCTGAGTAATTTTCCACTGTATGGTTGTGCCACAATTTGCTCATCCATTCACTAATGGATAAACCTTAGGATTTTCTCCCAGGTTTCTCCCAGGTTTTAGCTAATATAAATAAATAATATAAATATATTTATATTTATAACATAAATGTAAATAATATAAATATTTATAATATAATATAATATATATATAATATATTATATTAAATATACTATAAATAATATGAATAAAGCTACCATAAGCATTAAACAGAGAAATATTTATGTGGCATGTTTTCATTTTTCTTGGGTAAATATTCGAGAGTGGGATTGTTGGGTCACATGATAAGCACATGTTTAACTTTGTAAGAAAATGCCAACCCATTTTCCAAAGGGGCTGCACAGTTTTCCATTCTCACCAACACTGTAAGAAAGTTCGCTATTGTACCTTCCTGCCAACACTTGGTGTTTTCAGTCTTTTTTATTTTAACCCTTCTAGTGGGTTATGTAGTGATATCTCATTGTGGACTTAAGTTTCAGTTTCCTAATGACTAATACTGTTGAGCATCTTTCCATGTACTTATTTTGACATTCATATAGTAAATACTTTGGCCATTTTTTAAAAAAAAATTGAGTGTTTGTCTTCTTATCTTTGAATTAAAACCATTTATATATTTTGGATATATGTTCTTTATCAGATATGCATTTGAAAACATTTTCTCCAATTGTGGAACTTGATTTTTCATTCATTTAATATTGTTTTTTTTAAACAATTTATTGAAGTATGTCATTCATACATGAACATACATAAACTCTAAGTGTTCAGTAAACACTGTGAACTTACAAAACAAACATGCATAACATCACACGGGGCTCCCACACATCATCCCACCACAAACACTTTGCATTATTATGAAACATTTGTTAACAAATTATGAAAGAGCATCGTAAAAGTATGACTACTGGGAAGCGGCTGTGGCTCAATCAGTAGGGCTCCCGTTTACCATATGGGAGGCCCCGGGTTTGGTTCCCGGGGCCTCCTGGTGAAGGCAAGCCCGCCCGCACGGCGTGGTTAGCTGACCCAGCGAGCACAAGCAGCAAGGGGGGGATAAATGAATAAATAAATAAAATCTTAAAAAAAAAAAAAAAAAAAAAAGTATGACTACTAACTATAGTCCGTATCTTACTCCCTATACTTTTTTTTTGTTTTTAAGGATTTATTTATCTATTTATTTACTTTTATCCATTTTTACCACCACCCCCCGTTTTTGCTGTTTTTGTGTCCATTCGCTGGGCAACTCTCTGTGTCCATTTCCTGTCCTCTCTTCTCATCCTTCTCCTCCTGTCTTCGCTGGGATTCGACCATCAGAAACTCCGATGTGGGAGAGAGGCGTCCTACTGCCTGTGCCACCTTAGTTCCTGGTTTTTGGGCATGTCTCATCTTGGCTCTCCCTTGTGTCACTCTCCTGTTACGTCATCATCTTGCTGTGTGGCTCATGAGGCCTGGCAGTGCACCTGCGCACAGGGCCTGGTAGCCCACGTACCTTCTATATTTTTCTTTTTTTTCTCTTTACCGGGAGGTCCCGGGGATTGAACCCAGGTCCCCCCATATGGGAGGTGGACGCTCAACCACCCGAGCCACATCTGCCGCCCCCCGCTATATCTCTTAAGGTTGACCAAAGATACCCAAAGTTGTAGACTTTTCCCATACAGGATGGTCATATAATAAATCAGGCTTAGTTTATCACCAGCATTCTAAAAACCAGACCTAGGAGAAAAACTAGGTCTGGGGACACATGCATGGTTTCTAATATAGCGAATGTTTAGCCCACCCTGATTATCACAAAATCAGGACAGCGAGAATATTCAAAGTAATATTATTTTTTAAGAGGAAAAAGTTTTAAATTGTGATGAAGTTTAACTCATTAATTTTTTTCTCTTATGTTTCATGGTCTTTGAGCCCACTTATTAAATCTTTGCCTAATCCAAGTTCAGAAATTTTCGTGTATTTTCTCCTAAAGGTTTTATATAGTTAGCTTTTATATTTAGAGGTTTGTGACCCATTTTGAGTTCATTTTTGTGACTAGCGTGAGGTAAAAACTGAGGGTTGTTTTTTTTGATGCGTGTTGATATTCAGTTGTTTCACCTCTATTTTTTTGCCATCACTAACCTACTATCACTACATGTTAGATACTAAGCTGACTTCTTAGAACTTACTCTCTGTTTTAAAACATTCAGCAATTCTCTTGTGTATGTTTTATTTCTAGAAATTTAGGGACACTGAAATCAAGGGAAAATGTGGGTGGGGAGGCCAGCTGTTGACACCTGTTCAATCTAGCACTTCATCAGAACCAAGTTCAACTGCCAGTCTCACCACCAAACAATTCATTTAGAGCTTTGCTAAGCATTTAGCTTTGAAGATGTAAAGGTAAAGCCTAAATACAGTAATTCAGCAACTCAACAAACACATAGTAGAACAAAGAGAATGGGAAATTTCCATAGACTTAGGTTCAGATGATGCCCATATGCATCTCAGACACAGGTAGGAAATCCCTGTTGTCCTGTATATGAACAGGAAAATTGCGTTTTCCTGTACAAAACGCAATTTTAACTCTAAGATGGTTAGATGAGTTGGCATGTATTTTGGAGGGGGCAGCTAGTGGGGAACTCTTCTCTTCTACTGGTGACCTTTGTTTGTCCAGGGACTACCTCTGGCGCCGTGCTGCCTGCATCTCTCCAGGCTCCCTGCTCCCTTTGGGTGCCGGGTGTGTCTGAGTGCCCCATCCTCCCATCCTCCCTTCTTTCTCTTCGGAAAGAGAAAGCCTATCGGAAGCCCAGGTTCTTCTCGGAGACCTGGTGCTTTCCAGGTCTTGCATGACTGTGGGTAAGTCTGGCTCGTTCTGGAGTGTGATATTAGGAAATCTGCTTGCCCACAGATACATCCTCTAAGAAAAGCAGACTGAACAAGGCTAGGGACAAGGGACGTGGCTTACTGGGCCTTTCAAACTCCAAACGTCCGACAAAATCAAAAGTAAAGTTTGGTTTAATAAATGCCTTCAGTATTTAGAGACCATATGGCACAAGTCTTACTTCTCCAAGACCACAAAGGCGTGGTAGGCTTATGGCACAGGGAGAGATTTTGTTTAGACAAGATAACCTCAGACTGCTCAAAATGGCTGCAGAGTCTTCATCAAACAGATACTTAGATTTAAGACTGGCAACTTGATATTAGAAAATGTTTCCATTTACTTAGTCAGAGTTCTGATTAAAAGACCTCTTGATGCTTACTTCAGGTCTATCCATTTATTGATAACTATAGATATTTTTCAGCAGATGCACAATAGTGAAAACAAGAAAATTTAAACTCTTATGGTAAAACCCCTCCACTGCTCCTGAACGCCCTCTTTCCTCATTGATATCAAAACCAGGTGACGGATTTAATGGCGTCTTACACCGAAGCCAGGCATTGGCTTTCATCACTCGGACAATCTTCTTTGCCTTAGGGTCATATTCAAATTGCTTTGATCCACGGAAGAAATAGAAGAATCCTAGAGAGAGAGAAACATGATTCGTTATTTCGCACAACTATGCAAAGACTCCACACTTTTTTATTTTATGAAAATAGAATAAAGTAGTGGAACATTATGGAGAGCAAAGAAACTTCTGCAATTGTGTAGCTACATGTTACTTCACTGCTGAAACATGGACAAGTCCTCTGTGTTTACTTCCCCAAGGAGAAAGCCAAGGGGTGACGTGTGGGTCGGAAGGGACTTACTGTCTTTCTAGCCAGTCTGTGCCAGAGGTTCTCACACCAGGTTCCAGCAAAGTGTCTCAGTGTGGGGAGAAGTTCCTCTGGGTATGGCTATGGACCCTACACCCCCCTTTTCACAGAGCTGCTCTCACGTACCAGCCTTACGTTTCAGGTTCTGTGTTTTGATACCATTGTAATAAAAGATTGTGTCACTCAAAATCATTTTTAGACTCCTGATTACAAGGTGTTCTAGGCTGGTGTCCTTGAAGATGCACAGCTGAATTACGTGCCTTAGAATTCTCTTACTTTCTTTTAAAACTGCAGATTTTGGGTCTCACTCACAATCCTGCTGCCTCAGACTCTGAGGGCAGGGCTGAAGAATTTGTAGTTTTCACACACAAACTCCAAGCTATGTATATTAAACCTTGTGTATTAAAGTTTGCGCCTCATTGTTCAGTTCACGTTTTTAGCCACTTTTCACACTGAAAACTCTTCAGGGGTTTGTTTTGGGAGGTAACTTGAATGCATGATGACTAAGCCTACTTTTGGTACTTTTTACACAGATTTGAAATTGTATAATTTAGAGAATATAATTGAGGATTTACTGATTCAGTCTGTGATGATGCCTGCTGGGTAAGTGTTTGTTACATGTACTTAGGAATAGTAAAATTGCACTGTTTTCTTCCACAGTCAATGAAGTCTTTGAAGTGTCCTAACAGTTTAGACACTGACACTTACCTTTATGCTGGAAAGCAGCTTCAACTCGGAGGCCAATCCCTGGAAAGTGTTTTACCACTCTCCTTGGGTACCCTTTGTCCATGGCCTGGGTCGTTTCATCATACCTGCATAAAAGGATTTGAATGGTTTCCAGTGGATCTTTGTTTTAAGGAGCTTAATTTTCCTAGTGCCCAACGTGTAGTCAGGCAGGGATGGAAGGAATAAGCAGGTCTTGTAGAAGAAAAATAATTGGGTCAATAAACTAATATATGGCAAATATTATGTTTGAATCATTTACAATGTCTCGAAAACCAGAAATAGGGAGGAAGCCACATCCTTTGTTAGACTGGTGCTGTCCGAGGAATTGTTAAATCAAGGGCTCGTCTTGGAGCTTTCTTAGATTTTGTCTGGGTGTGTTATGTCATCAGCAATTCGGTTGGCACCACCACCATTCTTCTTTTATCTTTATGGTTTAAGTTGGAGAAAGATTTTTGGGCCCATGGACACATCTTTTGGTTTGGTAAATGCTGTCCACAAGATTGCCTTCGACATAACTCACATCAGGAAGACTATACATTAGTTTTTATTGTTGCCTATGTCAGTGTGAGGCTATGTGGGTATTTTCCTCCAGAATAAAACCAAAGAGTGGTTTCTCTTTAATCTTACCTCCAGCACCAAATACCCACAAAGAAGTAGGTTTTTCTTGTGTTTTGGTCATAGACGGCTGCATCAATTTTCTTCACATGCCTTGGAAAGCCAAGGGTCTGGATGGATTTGGGATAATCTGATAAAACAGCATATCCTCTGATCATCCAAAAATTGTCATCTAGGAAGAGCAAAAGTACTTTTCTTCTGATCTATTTCTAGTGGGAGAAGTAGATGCCTTAAGAAGTTTAATGATAACTACAGCTTCAAAGCCTGGAGATTTAGTGCCCTTATGTCCCACTTAGTCTTGACACTTTCTTTTGTTGTTTTTCGTTAACATTATCCATATCATATATACCTATAGTCAAGAGTGTGCATACTTGTGTCCATTGGGTTAGCCATATTAATTGCTTTTAATTGATAGGTCTGTCAAAACAGTCAAGTACGTTTGGACTATCCTTCTGAAGTTCAGCTTTCAAGTGCTCCCAAAGCAAGTAATTTGATGAAAGCCATGCGAAAAGTTGGATTGCTAGAATAAATACAGGATGCCTAGTTAAATTTGAATCTCAGATAATAAAAATATAATTTTTGGTATAAGAACAACTCAAGGGGGGCGGCTGTGGCTCGATCAGTGGGGCTCCCGTTTGCCATGTGGGAGGCCCCCGGTTCGGTTCCCGGGGCCTCCTGGTGGGGGCAGGCCCGCCCGCACAGCGTGGTTGGCTGACCCGGCGAGCGCGGGCAGCAAGGGGGGATGAATGAGTACATAGATAAAATCTTTAAAAAAAAAAAAAAAAAAAAAAAAAAAAAAGAACAACTCAAGTACAGCATGGGACATATGTAAACTAAAAAATATTTGTTGTTAGTCTGAAGTTCCAATTTAATTGGGTATGCTGTAATTTTCCTTGCTAAATCTGACAACCCTAGTAAAAAGGGAACAGAAAAGAGAGACAGAGTATATTTATTTGTATTTATAATAGAAAGAAGACTATTATTTTTCATCACACAGGTTTCTTTCAGGCCCTGTGCAGTTAGGATGGTATTTACCCCACAGGCATGGAGAACCCCTTGAGGCTTTTTCTTTATGATAGGAGCCTAAGGTCAGGGCAGAAGCCCTGACAATTGGGTTTACCCATGAAGATTATATTCTTTGTACTAAAATACTCACTATCCAGCTTAGGCAGCTGGAGGAAAAAGAAGAATCTTGATGGGCAAAGTTACCTTTAAAAAACAGGATCTTATCTTTGGGGTTCTCATATGCAGCTTGAACATCTGCTGGCAGAGACGGCCAGAGCGAAGCAATTAATTCAAATTCAACATCAGGAATATCGTAGTGGATTCTCCATAGGTGCCTGCGTTAAACAGAAAACACTTTACACATACAGCATATATGACTCTCTATGTCAATGAGAGCATTGCAATTTCAGGCTGGCCTTTTTATTTTTTAATTTTAAAAATTTTAGGTACTGGGGACCAGGGATTGAACCTGGGACATCGTATGTGGGAAGCCAGTGCTCAACCACGGAACCACATTGGCTTCCCTGAGTTGGTTTTATCCTTTGTTTTGCTTGTTGTTTGGTTTTTTCAGGAGGCACTGAGAACTGAACCTGGGACCTCCCATGTGGGAGGCGGGCGCTCAACCTCTTGAACCACATCTGCTCCCTCAGGCTTGCCTTTTACCTAATTGGTTGGTGTTCTCCTCAAGTAACTTACAGCAATAACACAATTTTACCCAGCAAATCTCTGTGGTTGGGGGTTCATTTCTACCTTTGGACTTCCATGGCCAGGAGATGCCTGTCTTCCCATTCTCTTGGGTACTTGGAAGAGCAAATGATCCATGGACATCTGGTAAATAGCTGTGAGTGCTCAATGCCTTATTTTTGCCAAAGAATCCACACCCAAAGCAGTGGTATTCCGCTTTGACGTTGATCTTTGTTGGAATGAAGAAACAATAGCATTGGGATGCCAGAGCCTCCCTCAGAATTTCCCTTCTGGCTGTACAGCTGTGAAAAGGCTTTAGATCAGTTTCGCTCCCTGTTCCCTGGTAACCCTGCTAGGTGGTCTCTCACGCTGCCGTTAGGAGTGCAGGGTGGTAGCGTGTAAGGGCAGTGAGGGGTGGAAGGAGTCCACCTGCAGACATTCTTTCCTTTTCCCAGATGGTGCATGTCCTGATAGTTCTGAAATTAGGGTCAGGGTATACATAACTGACTCATTATGCTGAAATTTAAATCAAGTAGATCATACATAATGAGAGAAGAGAGTTTGTGCTGTTGCTAAGATTTTATTGATGTAGCATTAAGGACTGGTCAGTGGCGTGCTGGTAAAGGGTTACCAACTGGCTTTCCAGGTGAGAAAAAGATGCGGCTTTTACCGTTTGCCAATTTCCATGGTATAGATACTGGTAAGAAGTTTCAAGCTACCAATGTGCTGTTAGCAAAATTCCTGAAAATCCGACAACTGGCTCTTGAGCCGGCCTGAGTGGCCAGGAATACCACTGGCCTGGTGTATTGTTTTGGCTGAGAAGTCACGGAAAGCAGACTCTACTTCAGCTTCTCATACAATGGCAGTTTTAAAAGTTGCTTAACATTTCAAAATGAATTTACCAAACAACTTAAAAGAGATATATGCACATGGCAAGATCTTCAAACAATATGGGAAGTTATAAAATGCAAAATCACTAGCCCATGATTGCCCCTTTCTCCCTAAATCCCTTGAAAAGAAAAGTCTTCATTGGAAATCAAGAGGTTTGAGGGAATGGGTTTACCTGCCTTTAAAGAACATGACTTCTCTGCGGAAAGTGGTGATAGCATCAAAAGTCAAATCAGAGTCGCAGGCATGGGGCACAGTGGTTTCCTGTGGCTTAGCAGTGGCCTTAGGTAAACCTCCTTTGGTGAGAAAAGAAATACCACAGTGAATGAAGAAGGAATGGAGAAATATGCCTGCAGAAGGCTCTTACCCAAGTGAGTGTTTTCTTCATGATAGTATTTCAAGAAGTGATTTTCTCAATCTCCTCTCTGGAAAGCTTCCTATGTAGTTCACGTATATTCAGATTTATAATTTTGCTCACCATAGATGGACTGAATTCCACTGATATCATCCTGAGAGAGTGGGTACTTGCTAGAATTCAGGGAGGCATAATTTGGGAACATCAAGGCTGTTGGATCATTGGAGTGAGAAAGCCCCAGTGAATGACCAAATTCATGAGCAGCTACAAGAAACAAGTTGAATCCTTAACAAAAACAGGGAAAACAAAAGCACTTGAATCAATCAGAAGGAAAATGGCTGTATCTGACATTAGAAAGTAAGAGAAAGAGAAAGGAAGAAAGGCATATAGCAGGTAATACTTACAACTTATACACCATTATTTATCAGGGATATATCCCAACACTAATAATTGGTTTCAGTCACATACATGGAGAAGTCCAACCCAGAGAAAACAAATGGCTGGACCTAGGTGTCTCAGAAATGGATAGTGTTTAAAAAAACAGTAGAAGCCACCATTTTTGGTTGTTGGTAGACTATACCATATGGTAACATGGCTTTCCATGGTTTAGTCCCTGCCGTTTTCCAGTCTCATATTTTGTTTTCATATTCCATGAGCTAGTCCTATTGTATCACTTGCAATTTCTCATCCGTGTCATGCTCTTTCTAATTTCTTCTGCCTGGAAAATTGTCTCCTCCACCCTTTCTTTCTCAAGTTATGCTACTTATTCCCTGGGACTTGCCTATATTGTCACTTCCATCATGAGGCTTCTCTTGTGCCTCCTATCCAAGCTGAGCTAAATGCACCTCTCAGGGCTTCCATAGACTAGGAGCTTAATTCTGCCATAGCACATAAAGGACAGCGTTGTCTATTTCTTTCAGGGAGCTGTGAACTGCTTAAGTACAGGGTTCATGTCTTAATCATATTTTATTCATGTTGACTGCTAAAGTGCTTGGCAGTAGTGGATACTTAACAATGGTTACTCAATGTCCAGGTATTTATTTGGATGAAACAATGGTTAGATGCCTCCTACACACAGCCATAGTATCCTGTCCTTACTCATACCAGAAGTCTTACCATGCATGTTGGAATTGCCTTTTTACTTGTCTCCACTGTTAATCTTAAAGACCGTCCATGGATTTGCAACTAAGTCCAAGGAGCCTAAGGAAAAGGCTGTCTTTCATCCTGGAGCCATGTACAGTGATGTATGCACAAAGCACTTCACTTTTAGAAAATGGCAGAGGATTATTTCAGGGTCTAGGGCACAGCTCTGCTCTGGCCTCCGCTGCTCCCCCTGGCCTGGCTGGCTGCATCACATGTGCACCTTGGCTCAAGACAGTGGACAAGTGAATCGCTGAAAAAAAATCATTCAAACTCCAGTCTGCTAAATAAAGTACAAACTTTCTTCCTGGCTTTCAAGACCTTCTCCAGTCTGAAACCCATAGGCTTTTCTTCCACCACAATCCCAATCCTGGCTTATTCTGTCAAACACTCTTACATACCCTCTTTACCCCACTCTGCCTCCCTGCTTCCTGACTGGTCCTCAGATTTCAGCTTTGGCAGCACCCTTCCCTGACTTCTGTGTCTGGGTTGGAACATCTCATATGTTCTCATCTCATATCCCACTACCACGGTTCCTTTTATTCCAGTGCTGAGCACCCTGGTTTGATTGCTCTTTGATTATCTGTGTGCCCTTAAGGCTGTAGCCCTTGGAGGGCAGGCTCTGTGTCTTGTACACTATTGAATACCTCATTTCTATTGCAGAGTCTGGGTCATGGTGGAGGTTCAATAAATGGTTGTCAAATGACTTCATTTCCCAACTCTTTATGGCACATCTTTCATGTGCCAGCACCATCACAGGCCCTCAGATACTCTAGGAAAAATATGACAAATCCTTGATTTTTGGAGATGTGACTGGTTATATGAATTTATGCATTGTACCTTAGTACCCTCATGAATAGTTTTCCTTCTGTCTGGAATGCCTTTTGCCCTAATCATCATCATCACCATCAATATTGGTAATCACCAACACGAGCATCAGTCAGGCATGCTCTGAGTCCGCTAGGGGTAAGTGCTTCGCAAGGTACTTTCACCTTTGTTACAGGCAACTTGTGTCACTCTCCTGCAAAAGGGGTATTATTGTCCTTATTTTACAGATAAAGAAACAGGGACTAAGACAATTAACTTGAGCAGGGTCCCTCAGCTAGTAAATGGGAAGCCTCAAAAGGAATCAAAGGCTGCCAAACTACTCACCACGGCCCTTTCCACGTCATGGCATTGTATGTGCCGAGGTCTGTAAAGCCCTTTTCAGTGTTGAATGCACACGTGTGTGTGGCACACGCACAGTCACTACAGGCTTGGCATTGGACTTACCCTGAGAGACTCTTGGGAGAATTTCTGTGTGGGTTTAACCCTTCGATGTCACCCTGCTCTTCCCTTAGGAAGCAGTGGAACTAACAGATTATGATGGTTTATTGTTCTTTAGCAATTTACACAAGGACTTCTGTGCTTCTTCCACAGAAGAAAGCCTGTGTATTATAACAAGGAAGATAATAATATACATTGTTGCCAAATCCTAATTGATCAGAGATTACATATGATTGAAGTTTTATGTTTTTATTAGAGAACAGGAAGAAGTTTTCCCTTTAAGGTCAGTGACCTAGAAGTTACACTGCTGGGCATCACCAAGGGCTCACCGTTTCTACCCTAAGGGAATGTATTAAAGAGATCAGAAGACAATTCTTTTTGAAATTGCTGCCTGGTTGTCCACCCAAAACTTAGCTGAGGGCTGCCTTTATCCTCTGCCTTGCTCAAGCACGCCTTGCCAAGTCAGAGCCTGGAACTCTCTGGGTTTTGTAATAAGCTTCCCCACCCACTCCTCTTGGCAGAGGGCTTGAAACAGTGTGGGTGATAGTAATTACGACTAAGCATTGGATTCAACAAGGATGAAAGAGTAGTGAAGTCTTTGACTTGCTTCAACCACTGGATATAAAAGTAAAACCTGGCTGAGTAAGGGGACCCATTCTGATTTTGGCACGTACTAGGATATTTCTCATATCTGCCTGACAGGGCACATCCATACTGTCCTTAGGCCAAGTACAAAGAAAGATTGGGGTGTGTTTCTTCAGAAGATGCACAGCAGACATATGCCTTTGACTCCTGGATTGTTTGGATGACAACGCTTCCTACCCCTTTCATCTGCTTGTGATGCTAATTTATGTGGCAATGGCAGCAACCGATCCTGAATTCCCGAAGCCCACCCAGAAGCTGACTTCTTCACCCACCTTGTTCACTAGCCCTGGGAAGAACGTTTGCTTCATGTGCTCAGTTTGGGTCCTGGCTATCGTGTTTTCGGATTTGTTAAAGTCACTTTCGTGGAGTATTTTTGTTTTGACTGAGCAGTGAGTGGCCTTGGACCATTCTGAATCTCAGGCTTTTCATCTTGCAGGCACTATAAAACTGACCCAAATAAACTACCTGGAGTTATTTGGTCAAGAAGGAACTGTAACCCTGTATGCTATCCATCAGCGGAGTTGTAGCCTCTGCTTTTCTGGGACTGGAATTCAGAGTGTTTGGGGGAACCCGAATATCTGCTGAGTCTCTTCCTTTGTGTGATGCACACACTGTTACTGTAGTAAAGTTTTGCTTTTTTGTTTTAAAAGTAATAAAGCACCTCTTATTTGAGTGCCAGGTAAGCCAGTAAGAGAAATAAACTCAATCCACTTGGTCTGAAGGAATAAGATGAGGATCTAATTCCTTGGCAGATAGGCAAGGGTTCCATGAGGAAGTTCATGCTTTTAAATGGACTGTCTTTGGGCTGAACCTACACACAATGCTTCAATTACTAATTCAAAATTGCGGCCTCCCTGGTGTCTTCTTTCAACCCTTGAGCCACAAATGACTTGTAGCATTGCTACATGTGCCACATTCCACCTTGTATGGTGGGCATGTGGCCCGAGGGCTTCTGCACCACACGCGACCGTGAACGTTTCAAGGGGTGGGACTTTTGTAGTACAACTTTGTGGTCCATACACTACCTTGCACAGTTCCAGGCACACAGTTGACCCTCAAGCATTGTAGATGCTACACAATGGAAGTATGAGTAACTGAAGAACGCTCTGATCGTAAGCGGATTAGCAGCTCCATGTGGATATTGAGCTGTGCAGGTATAATTGTCTAGGTAGATACTGAACATTTCCATCTGTGTCATCTTACAATGTGGAAAGCTGTGGGGCAACTGGGAAATTTAGGTGGAAAGAGCAACTGATTGCAAAGCTATTCCTTCCAGAGAGTCTTTAGAATGAAATTTTGTTCATAAAGAAAATTGGGCTCACCTACTCCATCCTTGGTCCAGGTTTCATCCTCATCGAAGTGAGTGTCTCCACCCAGACCCCAGCCGGGGGGAAAGGCATGGCCGAGGACTCCCAAGGGACCGTCAAAATAACGAGGGCACCGGCCATGGACTAAGGTACAATTCACGGGAGAAGAATCAGCCTCTTCACCTTCCTGGGATGAAAACAGCCACACTCTCCTCTTCTGTTGGAAACCCTTACCTCGCGTCCTGAAGGCGATCATGATGTCTGCGATGCCTTTGGAAATCTTGGTGAATCTTAGTGGAGTCACCTTGCTCCACACGTCTAAAGCTTTTTCAATCGCCTCATCCACATCGGCTCGTGGCATATCCGGGGTGTAGTTCATTATTCTTGAAAATTAACAAAATATATCAATTGGTGGTTACACCTGCATGGATATATACATGTACTACAAAAAAAGCCATTTCTAGCTCATCAGTCATACGCTGCAGTAAGTTCTGGCATGGTGCTATTTTACATTGCATAGCACTGTACTACTTAAAGTACTTTTACATAGACTATTTAATTCTATCCCCTCACCTGCTCTATAGGTCACTTATTACACTTTAAGAAATGATCACAAAGAGGTTAAATGACTTCCCTAGACCACACCCTAAGTCAGAGAGCTCTCATCTCATGTCTGTGTTTGCTGTTATATGAATGTGTTACAAAGGTATTTGATAAAGAATTGGGACTCGTTTTCTTGAATGGCTTGTGTAAGTGTTTTATGCATGTATCATATATTAAGAGTCTTACTTGAGAGCAATAAGAGTTACTCAGAAAAAAGATTTCCCTTTTGTTTAAGTTCCCTATCTTGCTAAGCCTATTTTCATCTCAATTCCTACAACTCAAAGAGATGGAGGAAGAACTCTCAGAAAGACTCTTTAGGGCTAGGAGGGCATGGGGCAGTCATCAAGGTCATTTTTTTTTTTTTTTCTCCTAAAGATTTTATTTATTTATTCATTTATCCCCCCTTGCTGCTTGTGCTTGCTGGGTCAGCTAACCACGCCGTGCGGGCAGGCTTGCCTTCACCAGGAGGCCCCGGAAACCGAACCCGGGGCCTCCCATATGGTAAACGGGAGCCCTACTGATTGAGCCACAGCTGCTTCCCGTCATCAAGGTCATTTGATCTAAGGTCAAGATCAGAGTCACAGTCCACCCTCTCTGCCAATGAGCTGGCTCCTTGTTGCTTGAGACGTCTGAGGACAAACTCCATACTTCACTCCAGAGCCCATTGACACTTAGCAACTCTTAGATTCGGGGATCTTTCCACATATCTAAAGGGAACTGTTTGTGCTCCAGAGTCTTCACAGTTTCTCTCGAGCACACCCCATTTGGACTTTCAAGCCTCTGCAGTTTGATGGCAGTACCTCTGAGTCCAAGTTTATAGGACGTAGCAGAGGTTAGAGATGAGAGCCTGTTTGCTGGAGCTCGCTGGTGACAGCTCTGCAAGCTTGGCTATAGGAAAGAGCATTTGCTTCCTGTGCTTAAGGTGACAATAGCAGTAGTACCTATATGATAGGTTTTTTAGGAGGGTGAAACGAATGAACTCTGTGAAGTGCCACACCCATGGGAAGTGCTCAGTAAAATAAACTATTTTCATTGTTCCTTGGAGATTACATTCATGCTCCTTTGGACTAGGGGGAAGAAAGTCGGCAGAAGCCTTACCTGTAGGTGAGGTTGTGTTTTCTCCACCCAGGCAGAGTGTAGCCATACTGACCCACATCAGGCACCCCACACCGGGGGGTCTTCATCATCTCCACAGTGTCTGAGTCCAATTTTCCAGTCACTGTCAGTCGAAAAAATGCTTGCATTTCCCGAAGTTTGCCAGCTTCAAGACTACTCTTGTTCTTGCTTTGAGCAAGATGACTCCCTTCTATTTCAAGAGAGTAGAACTGGTTGAGGTATGCCTAATGAAAAAGACCAAAAAAAAAAAAAAAAAAAAAAAAGGACACAGACTATAGGAGAGCAAACCTTCCATCTCAGAATAAATTAAAGTTGCCCAAAGTCCTTTTTGGCAGTAGGGAAGGAAAAAAGGAAATAAGGAATGTGGGGAAGGGAGGAGGAGGGGGGAAGAGGAAGGGAAAGCAGCAAAGAGGGAAGAAAAGAGCCACCTTGCTTTTTCAGCTTCTGAGAATTAGGTTGATCTACGTGTGACCAGAATTACCCAAACTACAGAGCCCACCAAACCCCAGACTTCCATGGAGAAGACCAAACTTCTACATGTTAAATGATAAAGATATCTTAATACATTTTTGCTGTTACTTTCAGTTTTGGTGTTTCCTTGAAACACATTCTAGAAGAAATAGGTGATTATTCATTTTGAAATTTTAATTGCTTTAGTCAAATATGGCAAATTAACCAGGCTGATTTTTAGAGGGAATTTCCAAAGCAATGTATTTTTCAAACATACAGGGAAACGGGCTTCTAAACTACAGATGTGGGTCCTCCTGGTTGATCTTGAAATGCTTTTATAAATCTCTCCATTTCTCTCAGGACTGTCGTCTCCTTTCTTCTCTCACTAGCTATCCCTTCACTTGTCACCATTGCTGAGTCTGTGGCAAATCCCCCAGTGCTGTCTCCACCCACCCCACACTCAGTTCCTTGAAGTTCTTAGCACCAGGGAGCAAAAAGCAGCAACTGCTCAGAAGAATGTTAAGGAATCTTTTGTAGGAGTTTGCTGTCTTTTTATGGCCCAAGACAATCAATAAAACAAACATTTTATCCATAGGCTGTTAACATTTATTGAGACAGTACCTGAGCCAGTTGCATGTTTTCTTCATTTTCCGTATTTTGGTTTGTAGGAAGTGCAGAAGAAAATGCCATAAAGAGCAAAAGTAGAAACGGAAGACTCTTCATGCCTCTCTCTCCAGCTGAAGCCCGATTCTGTTTGCACAAAATTTAGGAAGTAATAGTTAGACGTGGCATGAATTGGTTTGTATCATCGTTTAATTAATAACAGAAAAGGACATTTGCCATAAACTGTGTCATGGCATTTTTTTTTCTTCCTGAATTAACTTGATTTTGAAATCAGGGACTGCAGTTGTTTAGTAAGCACAGTCATTCTTCATTATTGAATTAAGTGTGCTATGAAGTAAGCCTCCAAGTTACTTTTGTCCTTGCCAAACTGGAGGTTATTCTATTCACAAATACTTGAGAAGTTATAAAATAATTTTGAATGAAACCACAAAATATCTTGGTAGTGTGGTCTCATGAAAAGATAATTGACTCAGGAATCAGGTTACCCTAATTAACTAATTCATTGATTGTTTGTTGAGACCTACTATTTGCCTGTCATTGTGGATGCCGGCATGATACACATTCTGATCTAGTTGGAGAATTTGGATATGTGAAGAGACTAATGGGAGACAAAATGGAGTCGGAAATGCG
>JAKSZT010032012.1:8162164-8178933 GCA_026826555.1 Tolypeutes matacus
GAGGGTCTAATGGAGATGATGCCAATTGGGAAGATGAAGAGCTCATGGAAGGCACATATAATAAAGGACCATGAAGGCCAAAATTAAGATCTTGGGCTTCCCAGCAGAGAAGACAGAGCACTTTTGATTCAGTTTGATTTGTTCTTTCCTTCTTTACCTGGGTCACTTTCAGACAAAGCAGCACTACCAGTTAGAGTCATGTTCTCCCTCCTTTGTCCTCTGGTTTTCTTCTACCAGTTGGTAAAATTTCCTCCCCTCTCTTCTCTCAAACGTTAACTCCTCAACTCATGGACCTTTCCAAATCTTTCTTGGCTGTATCCTGAATAAAAATTCTGTTATATAGCAGAAAAATGAATTATAAACCCTAAGGAGATGTATGATTCCTTTGCATTTAAAGCTCATCCTGATTATAAATCCTCTTTTTAAAAAAATGATCACTTCTTGACTTAATGTATGTATACACTTTGACAAGTAATTAGCCCCTGGAGAGAGAGGGCTGCAGGGGTGTAGGCAGACAGATCAAGATTTGCGTTATAGTTGTGTTGATAAAGTTTTATTTTTCTAAGCTGGATGTGAGTACATGTAAGGTCACTATATTATTCTTTTTATGTTTTTCTTTATTCTAAAATATTTCAGAATAAATTTTTAAAGCCACAAATAGTTACCAAAAAAAAAAAAAGTGCCATCAAATAGTGCTATCCTGCTTTTACTGAAAAGCAGCATTCCCTGGCTCCAACCATCAACTCTTCAAGTCCTGCTCCCCAGAGGTAAAATTTTCATGCCTAAAAATTCCCTTTTCTCTGTCTTCACAATTGATTGATAGAATTTTAGGCTAAAATAAATTTTCCTTAGCAATTTTGAAGGTACTGTTCCAGTGTCCTCCAGAACCTCTTGTTGCCGTTAAGAAGTCTTCTATTGTGATTCCTGATATTTTTCTTTTCTTCTTCTGAAAGATTTTGTAAATTTTCGCTTTACCCAGGAATTCAGAAATTTCATAGCAATGTCTCTTGATGTGGGTCTTTTTGCATTAAAATTGCTTGGCAGTAAGTGTTCCCTTATATTATGGAGGCTTCAATTTGAGAAAAACTTTCTATATTATTTCTTTGATAATTTCTTCCCATTCTTCTCTTTTTCTTTTAGGAATAGGTATCTCTTGGACCTCCAGGATTGAGTCTCTATGTTTTTAATATATCCTTTACTATTTCCCATCAACTTTATTTTCCAGATCACTTATTGAGTTTTTTTATTTCAGCTATCATATTTTTAATTTCTAAGAGCTCTTTTTATTTCTCTGAGAATTCTTTTATTTATAATTTTTCACTTTTTTGTATTTTAGTAGTTTTTTAGGGATGTAAAATATGTCTTCTTATTTCCTTGAGAATGTTAATGTTGTTTATTTTGATATTTTTTTGATTCCAGAATTATCTCTATTTCTCAAAGTTTCTCTTTTTTTTCCCTCTGTTTTTCACGTTAGGAGCTTTTTCCAAAAGTGTGGTGACTTTTGGGCTATCGCATTTAAGCCAGCTGACTGGAAGCTTTGTGTGCGCGGCAGGTCTTGCTAGCTGGTAGGCTTTGCTGCAGGGAGATAGGTTCACTGGAGGGAGATGTGGCAAGTCCCAGACATTTCACATGATGGATTAATTGAAATAAAATTTGGTTGAATACAACAGGAAAAAAAAAAAAAAAAAAAACCCACAAAATAACAGATAATTTAGAAATATATATTTTCCTCCCTCAAATAAAAGAAATACAGATTTGGCAGTCCAGGGCTTGCGTGGTAACTTCCTACCATCAGGGACTGAGGCAACATCTTCCTTGCTATGCCATCTCAAGGTCTACCCGTTGTCATTGCATCTGCATCCCAGGAAGTAGGAAGAGGGAGAAGTAGGTTCCCAGTTTTTTACCGAAGCCCCACACAACATCCTGCTTACACATTTTTCTTTGCTGGAACTTAACCACATGGACACATCTAGTTGTAAGGAAGCTGTGAAATATCATCTTTTAGCTGGATGCATGATACCTCAAGTGAAATTGGAATGTCATTGTGGAGGAGGAAGAGGAGATGGATTTTAGGGTAGGCAACAAGCTGCCTCTGCCACACTGAGATTTCCCCAGGGTCTCTACCTGTAATCCTTTTTTCTTGGATTGGCAAATTCCTCCAGAGGAACTTCTCCGGTTTCCTATCATTTTAATCTCCCAGTGACAAAACTGTAGGATGAGCCTCTGGGGCCCATGTCATGTCCCCTTAGCACACCTCTGATTTCAGTTGCAGTGGTGGTAGACAAGTTTGTGTAATCTCAGACTCACTTTGCTCTGACCAAGTCCAACCTAAAGTCCATGCTGTGTGCCTTTGCACTTTTTGTGCAGGGCATTGAGACACCACGGAATCCTGCCAGGTCAGCATTAGAGGACAACCCAGAAGTGTAATAGAGCTAACGCCCCCAGGAACAACCCTCAACTTAGAGAGGGTAGGAGCTGGCGGGTGAGTGCTCCAACCTCCTCTCCACTGGTGGGACAATCGGAAGGTGTTCAGTGGCTTCCAAGAAGGCCCTGGTGGAATTGAGTCCCAGTTGCCCACAGCAGTAACCCCCATAACTCATTCTTTTTTGACTTTTCTTCCTTCCCTGCTCGCTCTGCTTGCTATCCCAGTCTTTCTTCCTGGGACCATGCCCCAAATAAAATAACGGTACCAAGGCCTTGTCTTAGGCTCTGATTTAGAAGAAGCTCAAACTAAGATTAAAAAGTAATCTCATTATTTTAATTCTAAGTTTAGGTCCTTACATTTCTTGTATTCACATAAAACTTAAGCGTACCAACCAGAAAATAACATGTGTTATCAAGAAGAAAAAAAAAATTTATTAGGTACCAGGGCTGGGAATTGAACCTCAGACCTCATATGTGGGAAGCCGGTGCTCAACCACTGAGCCATATCTGCTCCCCTGAGTTGGTTTTTTCATTTGTTTGCTTGTGGTTTGTTTTTTGTTTTTGTTTTTAGGAGGCACCAGGGACTGAACCTAAGACCTCCCATTTGGGAAGCAGGCACTCAACTGCTTGAGCCATATCTGCTCCCTGAGAAATTTTTTTTTTAAAAGGAAAAAAATTATCTTTTGAATTGCTTGAAATTGCAGTTCACTTGCTATGACTCTGTGAAATATGATAAAAGAAATAATATATCAGTTATCATATCAAAAATGTATACATGAGGTTTGGCCAAAATTCCATCCTAGCTAGCTGGCACAATTGGCAGGTGTTGTGAGAAGATGAATCTTCCATTTTTGTGACTGTAAAAAATTGACATCATAGGAAGTCTGAGAACACAGGATAGTTCAAAATTGAGTCTCCTGCCAAAAATGCAATGCCCAGTTCTTACAGATCATCTTTGCCTTTAGTCTAGTGAAAACGTAATGAATGAGCTGTTGATGCCTCTACCTCACTTTCCCTAGGAGAGTACCTGCAACACGTATGTGGTTAATTAACTCTTGTTGAATAAATGAATGAATGGGAGAAATGATAACTTTTACTAGTTTCTGTTTTCTCATCTTAAAAAGAAGTTGAGAATAATGTGGTGTCATAGTCGTGGAAACTTTTTGAGGATATCGGCTATAAAACGTCTCCTAAACTGTTCAGCAGTATCTAAAAATTAATTATCAATAGTAAAAAAATTCTGACAAGGGACTAAATGGCTGCAAATATAACTGAAATTTGCTATTTCTTGTTTATACTTTAGATGAACTTTGTGGTAGTATTTTAAGAAACTATGAGTAGATCACAAATAAGTCATTTCTCTTAAATCCTTTTTAATAGATGAATTTTGGACCAGAATCAGGTACCAAATTGTGATGGTCAGGCTAATGTGTCAACTCGGCCAGGTAATTGTGTCCAGGTGTTTGTTCCAGCAAGCACTGGGCTAATTGTAATACAAGAGCATTTATGGACTTCGATCACCAGTGAGTTTACTGCGTGGATGGCTGATTGCATCTGTATCGATCAGGGAGATTGCAGCACCGATGGGTGACGCTTTTATCCAATCAGTTGAATGACTTAAAGGCGGAAGTGATCTCAACATTCAGAGAGAATTTCCCATCTCTTCGTTGGACAGGCAACTTCTCCCAGAAACTCATCAAGGACCTTCACTGGACTTTCATCGGCGCCCCTGGCTTGCAGCCTGCCTGCGGAACCTGGACTTGTGCATCCCCACGGTCACATGAGAGACTCTTTTAAAATTTCATATTATTGACAGATATCTCCTGCTGATTCTGTTTCCCTAGAGAACCCTGACTAATATAGCTTGGTACCTGGAGTGGTTCTTGAGGAACAGAGTCTTAAACATGGGATGTCTGAGGTGGTTCTGGGAGTTCTGTAATTGGCTCTCTACTCTAATTAGACTCAGGGGTACTAATGACTCCCTTTCCAATAATGAGGTTGCTAACAGTCCATGGCGTGGGCTGGCAATAGAGATACGCAAAATAGCATCACTGGATTCCCCTACTTCCACGCTTATAAGAAGCAAGGATCTGGGTGAGAGTGTTTTCAACACCTTAACAGAATTTTGTGGAGTAAAAAAATATAATGATGTTGGCTGGCTCCTCCTAGATACTCTGGATACAGTTACAAAAGAAAGGGATGAGCTAAAGTCTGCAAATTTGAAACTTAAATGCCGCATGAATCATGTGAAAGTTTCTACGTGTGCCTTGAAAGAAAATCTTGTCTCCTGTAGCCACAGACTTGAGATATCTGAGAATCAAACCCAGACTCTCATTGTACGAGTAGCAGAATTACAGAGGAAACTAAAATCTCAACCTTGCAGGGTTTCTGCAATTAAAGTGAAGGCATTGATTGGAAAGGAGTGGAACCCCGAGGATTGGGACAGAGACATATGGGATGATGATAATATTGGTGGGGACATTGGAACCCTAAATTCTGCTGAGACTTTACCAGATAAACCTGTGATGGCCTGCCCCGTGGAGACCACATCTTCTCAACCTTGCATCATCCAGCCTCCAGCCTGCCCCAGGTAGTATGGACTTCCTTCCAGCCTTGAGGTGGGTACAAGCCAAATGGAAGCCTGCACTGCTGAGCCTCTGGCCTTCCCTAGGGAGTCTGGACCTCCTCCCAGCCCTGAGGCAGGTACCAAGCAATCTCCAGTATGGATAGCCCAACTTCCAGTCTGCCCTGAGGAATCTGTCTTCCAGCCCCTGCCTGAAGAGAATAATCCTGTCTCACCAGAACAAAATGCAAAGGAATGCCCTCAGGTCAGTAGCCTGCAAGACATCTCTAATCCTTCTCCTTACCCACACCCCCCACCCCTCTTGTCTTCGAGACCCATTACTAGATTAAAATCACAACAAGCCCCCAAAGGTGAAATACAAAGTGTGACCCATGAGGAAGTACACTATACTCTGAAAGAACTGCATGAGTTTTCCAACTTATATAGACAGAAATCAGGGGAATATGTGTGGGAATGGATACTAAGGGTATGGGATAATGGTGGAAGGAATATAAGGTTGGATCGGGCTGAATTTATTGATATGGGCCCACTAAGCAGAAATTCTGGATTCAACGCTGTAGCTCGAGGGGTTAGAAAGGGCTCTAACAGTTTGTTTGGGTGGCTGACTGAAACATGGACCAAACGATGGCCTAGCCTGTCTGAGGGTGAGATGCCTGATTTGCCCTGGTATACAGTAGACGAGGGGATTCAAAGACTTAGAGAGATTGGAATGCTAGAATGGATTTACCATTTGAGACCTGCCCACCCACCCCAGGAATGCCCAGAGGACACCCTTTTAACCAGGACTGTGAGGAATAAATTTGTAAGACTAACTCCATCTTCTCTGAAGAGCTCTGTGGTTGCTCTTCTCTGCAGTCCAGATGTTACTGTAGGGGGGGCTGTAATGGAATTGGAATCCTTAAACATTATGGGGATGATCGGATCTGGGCCTGGTAAAAGTCAAGTATCGGCAGTTAATCACCAAAGCCAAGGTAGGCGTGGCTACCACAATGAAAGACAGATTCGAAACAGCACACAGAATAGTCTGAGTCGCATGGAGTTATGGCATTGGCTAATAGATCATGGGGTACCTAGAAGTGAAATAGATGGGCAGTCTACTAGATTTCTTCTGGATCTGTATAAGCAGAAGAGTTCTAGGTCAAGTGAACAAAATCCTAACTCTCATTACAGACGCAGAGAATCACAGCCCCTTAATCGGTTCCCAGACTTGAGACAGTTTACAGACCCAGAGACCCTTGAATGAGGAGAAGGCCAGGTCCCCTTGGGGAAGGATCCTGTTAAACTGCCAAAAATTTATACAGTTAATCTTCCTCCCACCTTTCCCCAGGGAGTTGCCAGAGTAACTGTGCATTGGGGAAAAGGAAATTATCAGACGTTTCGGGGACTATTAGACACTGGCTCAGAAGTGACATTAATTCCAGGAGACCCAAAACGTTACGGTGGTCCACCAGTCAGAGTAGGGGCTTATGGAGGTCAGATGATTGATGGAGTTTTAGCTCAGGTCCATTTCACAGTGGGTTCAGTGGGTCCCCAGACCCATTCTGTGGTTATTTCTCCAGTTCCAGAATGCATAATTGGAATAGACATACTCAATAACTGGCAGAATCCCCACATTGGATCCCTGACTCATGGAGTGAGGACTATTATGGTTGGAAAGACCAAGTGGAAGCCTCTAGAACTGCCCCTGCCTAACAAAATAGTACATGAAAGGCAATACTGGATCACTGGAGGGATTGCAGAGATTAGTGCCACCATCAAGGATTTGAAGGATGCAGGGGTGGTGATTCCCACCACATCCCCATTCAACTCTCCTATTTGGCTTGTGCAGAAAACAGAAGGATCTTGGAGATGACAGTAGATGATCGTAAACTTAACCAGGTGGTGACTCCAATTGCAGCTGCTGTCCCAGATGTGGTATCATTGCTTGAGCAAATCAACACTTCCCCTGGTACCTGGTATGCAGCTGTTGATCTGGCAAATGCTTTTTTCTCAATTGCCATTAGTAAGGACCACCAGAAACAGTTTGCTTTCAGCTGGCAAGGCCAGCAGTATACCTTCACTGTCCTGCCTCAGGGGTATATCAACTCTCCAGCCCTATGTCATAATATTGTCCGCAGGAAACTCGATCATCTCTCCCTCCCATGAGACATCACACTGGTCCATTATATTGATGATATCATGTTGATAAGACCTACTGAGCAAGAAGTAGCAAAGACTCTAGATTTATTGGTAAGGCATTTGCGTGAGAGAGGATGGGAGATAAATCCAACAAAAATACAGGGTCCTTCCACCTCAGTGAAATTTCTAGGTGTCTAGTGGTGTGGGGCCTGTCGAGATACCCCTTCTAAAGTAAAGGATAAGCTGTTGCACCTGGCCCCTCCTACGACCAAAAAAGAGGCACAATGCTTAGTTGGCCTCTTTGGATTTTGGAGACAACACATTCCTCATTTGGGTGTGTTACTGTGGCCCATTTACCGAGTGACCAGAAAAGCTGCTTCTTTTGATTGGGGACTGGAACAAGAGGAAGCCCTGCGACAGGTCCAGGCTGCTGTGCAAGCTGCACTACCACTTGGACCATATGATCCAGCAGATCCAATGGTGCTGGAAGTTTCAGTGGCAAATAGAGATGCTGTCTGGAGCCTTTGGCAGGCCCCTATAGGGGAATCACAACACAGACCCTTAGGATTTTGGAGCAAAGCCTTGCCATCCTCTGCAGATAACTACTCCCCTTTTGAGAAGCAGCTTTTGGCTTGCTACTGGGCCTTAGTAGAGACTGAACGCTTAACCATGGGCCATCAAGTTACCATGAGACCTGAGTTGCCTATCATGAGCTGGGTATTGTCTGACCCACCAAACCATAAAGTTGGGCATGCACAGCAGCACTCCATAATAAAGTGGAAGTGATATATACGAGATAGGGCTCGAGCAGGTCCTGAAGGCACAAGTTACATGAGGAAGTGGCCCAAATGCCCATGGTCACCACCCCTGCCATATTACCTTCTCTTTCCCAGCCCACAGCTTTGGCCTCTTGGGGAGTCCCTTACAATCAGTTGACTGAGGATGAGAAAACTCGGGCCTGGTTTACAGATGGTTCTGCACGATATGCAGGAACCACCCGAAGGTGGACAGCTGTGGCACTGCAGCCCTTTTCTTGGACATCCTTGAAGAATAGCAGTGAGGGCAAATCCTCCTAGTGGGCAGAGCTTCGAGCCGTGCATCTAGTTGTTCATTTTGCTTGGAGGAAGAAATGGCCAGAGGTGCGTTTGTACACTGATTCATGGGCTGTTGCCAATGGTTTGGCTGGATGGTCAGGGACTTGGAAGGAACATGATTGGAAAATTGGTGACAAGGAGGTCTGGGGAAGAGCTATGTGGATAGACCTCCTGAGCGGGCAAAAAACATGAACATATTTGTATCCCATGTGAATGCTCACCAGAGGGTGAATTCAGCAGAGGAAGAGTTTAATAATCAAGGGGATAAGATGACCCGCTCTGTGGCTAATGCTCAGCCTCTTTCCCCAGCCACTCCTGTCATTGCCCAATGGGTTCATGAACAAAGTGGCCATGGAGGTAGGGATGAAGGTTATGTGTGGGCTCAGCAACATGGACTTCCTCTCACCAAGGCTGACTTGGCTACAGCCACTGCTGAATGCCCAATCTGCCAGCAGCAGAGACCCACACTCAGCCCCAGATATGGCACCATTCCTCGAGGTGACCAGCCTGCTACCTGGTGGCAGGTGGACTACATTGGGCCACTTCCATCATGGAAGGGGCAGCGATTTGTTTTAACTGGAATAGACACATACTCTGGCTATGGGTTTGCATTTCTGGCATGCAATGCTTCTTCCAAAACTACCATCCGTGGACTTACCGAATGTCTTATCTACCACCATGGCATTCCACACAGCATTGCTTCTGATCAAGGAACCCATTTCACAGCAAATGATGTGTGGGAATGGGCACATGCCCATGGAATTCACTGGTCTTACCATGTTCCCCATCACCCTGAAGCAGCTGGATTAATAGAACGGTGGAATGGCCTTTTGTAGACTCAATTACGGCACCAACTAAGTGGCAATACCTTGCAGGGCTGGGGCAATGTTCTCCAGGAGGCTGTGTATGCTCTGAATCAGCGTCCTCTCTATGGTGCTGTTTCTCCCATAGCCAGGATTCATGGGTCCAGGAATCAAGGGGTGGAAATGGGAGTGGCACCACTCACTATTACCCCTAGTGACTCACTAGGAAAATTTTTGCTTCCTGTCCCTGAAACCTTAAGCTCTGCTGGTCTACAGGTTTTAGTCCCAAGAGGAAGGGTGCTGCCACCTGGGAATATAACAGTGATTCCATTGAACTGGAAGTTAAGACTGCCACCTGGCCACTTTGGGCTCCTCTTACCTGTGAATCAACAGGCAAAGAAGGGAATTACTGTACTGGCTGGGGTGATTGATCCTGACTATCAAGGGGAAATAGGACTACATCTACATAATGGGGGTAAAGAAGAGTTTGTCTGGAATGCAGGGGATCCTCTAGGGCGTCTCCTAGTCCTGCCATGCCCTGTGATTAAAGTCAATGGAAAATTGCAACAAACCAACTCAAGCAGGACTAACAATGGCCCAGAATCTTCGGGAATGAAAGTTTGGGTCACCCCACCAGGCAAAGAACCATGGCCAGCTGAAGTGCTTGCTGAAGGTAACGGGAACATGGAATGGGTAGTGGAAGAAGGTAGTGATAAATATGAACTTCAACCATGTGACCAGTTACAGAAACGAGGACTGTAATGGTCATGAACCCTTCTTCCATGTTTCGTTATGAGTATGATTGTATATGTACACAAAACGAATTTCTTTGTTTTCTTCCCCAACTTTTCCCCCTATCATGAAAAGTTGTATCAATTCCACATCATAATATTTAAGGATGTCGAATTTAAGAGTGACTATTATCCAAGGACTTGCACCCAGTTCTGTGGGGAATTAATGTATTTCCGGCTGTACACAGGAGAGTTGAACATTGTTAGGCAGAAACATATATGTATGCTTGTCTGTTATTGTTTTTACTTAGAGACCAAGTATGGTTTAGGGTAATGTGTATGGTTGCCGAGTTGACAAGGGGTGGACTGTGATGGTTAGGCTACTGTGTCAACTGGGCCAGGTAATTGTGTCCAGGTGTTATGTCCAGCAAGCACTGGGCTAATTGTGATACAAGAGCATTTATGGACTTCAATCACCAGTGAGTTTACTGTGTGGATGGCTGATTATATCTGCATCAATCAGGGAGATTACATCATCAATGGGTGGCGCTTTTATCCAATCAGTTGAATGCCTTAAAAGGGGAAGTGATTTCAACATTCAGAGAGAATTTCCCAGCTCGTCGTTGGACAGGCAACTTCTCCCAGAAACTCATCAAGGACCTTTCATCAGACTTTCATTGGATCCCCTGGTTTGCAGCCTGCCTGCGGAACCTGGACTTGTGCATCCCCACGGTCGCGTGAGAGACTCTTATAAAATCTCATACTATTGACAGATATTTCCTGCTGATTCTGTTTCCCGAGAGAACCCTGACTAATACACAAATTATACTAAATTAATTATCTGTGGGATTTAGAAATTTAAACAGAGGAAGAAAATAGAGCATGCTAATGAGAAACATATTTTATAATCCACATATTTATTGTATAAGAAACTGCATTATAGCCTAAGAACCACAAATATGACATTATAACGATTTTGATGTCTGGACTAGACATTATTGGTCTATATGTAAAGTTTCTAACAGAAAAGAACCATTAGCAAATTTATTCCTCTACGCTCACGGTTTAATTCCATTTAATGGGCTTTGTTGCATTTCGTGCTCAGCACTGTTCTAGGTGTGCAGAAAGCCACTGCACCCTCTGAGAACCCCAGTAAGTAAAGAAATAAGGAACAACAGCTCCAAGTAGCCCGTTTGTTTCGCCTCTAGAAGGCAAAAGCAGGGAAGAGGCAGGCGAGGCAGGGGTACCTCTCCTCCCTGCTGCTCCGCTACTAGGACGCCCCGTGCTCTCAGTAGGCGTTCAACTTTGGCATTCGGTGCTGATTCATTTTCTTAAGCGCTGAAGTAGCAACCACATTTCTTTCCAAGAGTGGGAAATAGCCCCGCGCTTTCTGTACAGCAAATGGGTACAGTCTATGTTGTTTGTAATCCTGACTCCAGACCAAAATCCAGTGCTAAATTGTATGTAGCACAGACACTGAAGACACGTTAAAGAGACTTAGGACGATGTGAGCATTTTAGAAGTCAGATAAGCAAGAAATGAAAGCGTGAATATTGAGCAGACAGAGAGGGCTTAATCTCCTTTGGTGTTATTTTGATAGATTCATTAACCTGAAACGGAATGTGCAAGAATTGACTCTGCCTCTGGCAAACAGTGGACTATTTCAAACATATTTTCACTAAGGACAGGTTCAATGAATACAGTGAAGACAAACAACCTGAGTTATAGTTGGGAAAAGTATAATTAGGGTATAATGCAATGAACATGCAAACTGGACTTCTCTACCACTAATACTTAGAAAATAGACGTAAATATCCATTTAAATTTTGCTTAAAATTTATCTACAGTTAAGCCATTTATTGCTTTTTCCAACCCTAAGAACTCTTTTAGTTTTAACATCAAAAGCATAATATCTTGGCCCACTGAAGAAGAGGAAAACATCTATGAAGAAAGAGAGAGAGAGAATTTGTTGAATTAACTTGCAGAAGTAAAATTTCAGACATTTTCAATTAAGCCCCCACCCCAATGTAACATTCAAGTGCAAACATATCGTTTGCATTAACATTATCACTATTTTTAGGAGGTACAGGGGATTGAACCCAGGACCTTATCCGTGGAAGCAGGTGCTCAAGCACTGAGCTACATCTGCTTCTCCATGAGAGTTGGTTTTTTTCATTTATTTTTGTTTGTTTGTGTTTTGGAGGTACCAGGAATTGAACCTAGAACCTTGTATATGGGAAGCAGATGCTCAACTACTTGAGCCACATCTGCTCCCCAAACATGTTATTTTTTAAAATAAAAACTAATTAATTAATTAATTTATTTATTTTTAGGCGGCACCGGGGATTGAACCCAGGACCTTGCACATGTGAAGCACACACTCAACCACTAAGGTATACCCACTCCACTAAAATAAAAATTTAAACAAATTTATTAATAGTTTTTAAAAAATCTACTTACAATCCTGGTGGAAAACCGCATCAACTCTACTTTCTATTCCTGGAAAGACACTTGCTATGCTTTTGGGATAATCTGCATCCATGGATTTTCTTTGGTTATCATATCTGATGAGGGAAAAAATGTCTTATTTTAAGACCAAAACAAAGTAAAATGATAACTATTTTCTTTACATACTTTCTGTATATACTTCACAAAATGTCTTCACATATATTTCAGGGCTCCCAAAGTCCTATGTATTGGGATCAAGACTGGTAAACTAATCTACCTAAGGGTATATCCATATTTATTAAAAATACAGGTCTCACTGCTAGGAAAACCGGCTGCTGACTGCTGAAGAGTGTTGTTTCCAAAACTAAGAGCTGATACATTCTAAGGCTTTTATTTACCTGGTACCTAGCACAACTGGGTGTGTGTGTGTGTTTGTGTGTGTGAGAGGGAGAGAGACAGACAGAGAGACACACAGAGACAGAGAGAGAAAGAGTGAGAGACAGAGAGATTAAATATAAATAATAAGTTCAATTTGGGCCCAAATTCTATAGGCTCTATGCATAACGTTTACTTGAGTGTGTCAGAATTTTACTTCTAAAGGAGACTCAGTCTAATGCTTTCTTTACACCCCACCTTAGTTCTTTTTAAATTAAAGTTTGTTCTGTTCTATGATGTAGACTCTTCAACACCACTGAACTGACACTTTAGTTTGTAAAAATGAAATTTTCAAAAGCTGTAGCAACCCCAATTATCTTATGAAAGAGAATATATTCTGACTTAAACTTAACAAAGATTTTTTTTATTTATCTTCAGGTGCCTGAAATTTTCAAGATTTTTAGTGGTTTATAGCCAGGGTAAAGAAACACAGATTCAACCTCTAATTGGAAAAAAAAAAAAAAAATTACCTTACCTCCAAAACTGATCGTTTGTGAAGAAGAATGTTTTCCCCTCGTAGGACACGGCGGCATCGATTGCCTGCACACTGCTTGGGAAGCCGTGGTTTGATATATCTCTGGGATAGCCTTGCTGAGTATCATAGCCACTCAGAGCCCAGTACTGTTTGCCTGCCAATGGTTTGCACTGTATGTTAGATACAGTTCTGTTTCTACAAGATATTGTACAACGCTTCGTGCATAAATTCATCATAGAAATTAAAATGGAACAAGTGCTGTTTGAAAGACAAAGTGGTAAAGTGAAGACTACGGGGCTAGGATATCCCTGATGGTTCCCCATCATCTATAAAAATATTCAACCTTCTTAGCCTGCCGTTTACGGCCCCGCTATTGGTTGTCTCTTCTCATGTGACTTACACACAAAGATTCATTTCAGCCACGGGGCATCTTAGCAGATTCTAGCTGGGGCAGAGCTGGGGCGCATTGAAGAATGGTCTAGTTGGCAGCGCTGTTAGGTTACTCAGAGCTTCTGGTCTACCATGGTGACGTCCGCCCCGGAGAACTACATCAACAGAACCGTTGCTGTTACTACTTCTCATGGGAGAATGATGGGGGGACACGGACAGGTTTTGACCAGACCATTAACTTGATTTTGGATGAAAGCCATGAGTGAGTGTTCAGCTCTTCACCTCGAGTAGAACAAATGGTCCTGGGGTTATGCTTTGTAAGAGGTGACAGTGTTGCAGTCGTTGGAGGGATGGATGAAGAGACAGACCCTGCCCTTGATTTGGGGAATATTCAAGCAGAACCTCTAAACTCTGCAGCACATTGAGGAAAAAGTCCACACATTGGACATAGCACATTCTTAGACTGGCTTTTCCTCCTTCCCTGCTTGCTCTGCTTTTGCTACCCCAGTCTTGCTTCCTGGGACCATGCCCCAAATAAAATAACTGCACCAAGGCCTCGTCTTAGGCTCGGCTTCCTTTTTATTCAGAGGAGGATGTGTGGAATTTTTAGAAATGTGTAAGTTTGGGTTTTGACTTTTTTGAGTCATTGTAATTTGACATGTAAATTAAAATATTTCTACATTTTACTGAAAAAAAGTGTTTTTGCCTAGATTATAAGTTTGGTAGTTTCCTTTTATTTTTCTATTAAATAATGTGGAAATATGGTGGTTATTTTAGAAATTTTTAGAAGAAATCAATACTTTCCAACATTTAAATATTTATTGCAAACTAGTAGAAAAGAGAAATATGTATACTATATAACTTAAGCATACAAATAACATCAGTAGTGCATGATTTTTAAGAGTGTCCTAGGAAGATAAATCTTGTCATGTGTAGTTATCTGAATCACCAGCATTTATTGCACTACATGGGTGCTGGTTTGCCACTACTTTTGAAAGTTGCCCCTTAGCATTTAGAGGTGTCAGTTGATTGAGTGTGCTTGATTGAGAAAAGGAAATATGCTAACAAAGTGTAAATGGATTGGGACAAATTATATGTTAAGGACTAAGAGGGGTGGGATTCATAAGGAGGATATTGGTAAAATATTTGGATGCTCAATAAATTAGATATGAAAATAATATGAGCATATCAATATTGAAATTTTATGAACAATATATTATCTGATAAAATGATTTCATAGTTTTAAAAGCCATTTTACTTTCAATTTTTGTGAGTTGGGGAATTTTTAGAATTAAAGGAGTTTTCTGTTGCTTATAAACGTGAGTAAATAAACTTGAGTTTTTATTGGGGGAAAAAAATGGTCTAATATCATCTTCTCATTTTGTAGATGAGAAAACTGAGGCCTGAGAAGGACAATTCGCTCAAGGTCACACAGCAGTTAGTAGCATAGACAAAGCCCAGCCTAGGTCTCCTGATAAAAGCCTGGCAGTAAAATCCTCTCTCGCCCACCTCTTCTGAACCTGGACAAGTTCCCTTCAGGCAGAACCAAAAGAAGATGAAAACCTCAGGCAGTTACCTTTAAAGAGGAAAATGAGGTCCTGGTCAGGGTCCTCATAAGCAGCCTGGATACCATTTGGCAGGATTGGCCAGAAGAGAGAAATAAAATTGAGTTCAACTGTAGGCAGCTGAGGATGCTTTCTCCAGAAGTACCTAATGGAATGCAAAGGAAGAGCCACACACGCAGCAGTTTAGGTCATCAGCTTCTTTGGGTCTTGGTCGCCATGGTACCCCAGAAGATGACTAGGAGTATATACCAAGAGAATGGCCGCCGAGTTCCTAGCACAGTGGCCAGCTTTTGGCCAGGGCTTATGTGATGTCCGTCTGGTGAGCACACTGCATTGTCCCCTCCTTACACATTGACAAAGCCTACTTTGTCAGTATTTCATTACTGTTCTCACAAAAATCATAGAATATTGATAGTAGTCAACAGCAAATACACTATCACAAAATAGCCTCTGGAAAAGTGAAAAATTCGGTCAGTTAGATGATTTGCTCACAGCTGGTTAAGTGATGATTTTCATTTACTTAACTGATTTTGGATGGAATCGGATGATGTTTTGGTACTGAGTAAACCCAGCTATGGTGTCTCCGAGTGATCGCCTGAACACAGAGATTCAGATGTTTCAGTTTTTTTCTTTCCTGGATATTGTAAGTTACCCAGAAAATACTATAAATTCCAATGAGAAGCATATAATCAGAATTCAAAGGAAAAGCTGAGTCATGCTATTTAACCAGAATCCAGTTTTAAGTCATGCCAGTAAGAGAAGTCAATGGAAGGAGCAATTCACTCTTATACCTGTCTTTAAAGAAAAGTGTTTCTCCACGGAGTGTGGTGATAGCGTCAAATGTCAATCTGGGGTCACAGGCTCTGGGCGTGCTTGGTCCAGTGGGTTGGATGGGGTTGTTCGAAGGTCCTGAAGAAAAGAAAGACTTTTTAAGATAAGCCTAAATCCAGCACGACTAGTAGGGTACTTCAGGCCCTTCTCAAGAAGGTGTCTTTAGGTGAAGAGCAACTCTACCAGACTATCCCAAGGAGCATTACAATTTGGCCCTTTTAAAGAGTAAAAAAATTTCTTTTAGATAAGAGCGATGATGATCTTCATGGCCAGTTCCAGGTAAAGTTGTGACATAAAGAAATTTGAATTCTTTGTCTCCCCTTCCATCACATCCCCCTTTTAAAAAATGCCTAATCCTGTCCTTTTTGGCACCTTCTTCTCCTTTTCTGGTCACTCAGTGTCCACTTCCTCCTTCCCTACCAAAATCTACTTTCAGGAAAGGATCTGATATATGTCTTTTACACCATAGTGTAAATCTAAGTCAAATTTAAGCAATATATTTTCTATAAGTAGCCACATTTTAACCTGTTTTTTCATTGCAGATGAAGGGCTATGCTACTAGTTAAAAGAATTTAAAACATTGCTGAGCAAAAAAGGAGGTGTTTGGGGGATGTGTGCGGATAAGTTGGAGAGTAGAGGCAGCTAGAGCAGGCTTCTTCTCCCTGGAAATTCTGCTGTCATGAAAACAATTCCCTGGTTGCCGTACCCTGGCCTCCTTGGTTTTGTAGTGTTGTCCTACCAGAGGGGAGAGAACACTCCCCCAAATCCATCCAATCCCATCCCATTCCATCCCATCCCATCCCATCTCATCCCATCCCATCGCATCCCATCCCATCGCATCCCATCCCATCGCATCCCATCCCATCCCATC
>JAKSZT010032012.1:8178943-8207614 GCA_026826555.1 Tolypeutes matacus
ATCCCATCCCATCCCATCCCATCCCATCCCATCCCATCCCATCGCATCCCATTGCATCCCATCGCATCCCATCCCATCCCATCCCATCCCATCCATTCCATTTTATGGAGCACTAAAGCCCTTCTCCGGTTTCTTGTTCTTCCTCACAGCCACTAGCAAGCAGGGGGTGAGAGAAGCAATGGTCTTACCAGGAAGCCCTTCTCTGACAAGGCAAAATCCCAACACCATTCTATTAAAAGTATGTCATGCCTTTAAAATTTTTTTAAATGGTTCCTTAAAAATATTTTTATTCTGGTAATGTATACACAACCTGAAATTTCCCATTTTATCCACTTTCAGTTATACGATTCCCTGGTGCTAACTGCATCCACAATGTCCTGCCACCATTACCACCACCTGTTATCACAGCTTTCCCATCATCCCAAACAGAAACTCTGTGCCAATTAATTTACGCCTTTTAAAAAGTGGTCCTTTTTCTCAACACGTCCCACTCCCATTCCCCACCTGCCTCCGTGGACAACAATTTTAATACGTTCCATATATACCTTTTCATTCGTATGTATTTGTGTGTATGTGGGTGGGCAACCAGCTCATGTTTAACTGTGATATTTTAAAATTGTACAATTGTTTTGACACCCTGCCCACCCTAAACCCCACATTTAGTCTCTTAAAATGACAGGAAAAAGCCAAACAATCACAGGTTTGATGTGTTTAATAAGCTTACCCCTTCAGTTCCTGTTTGCAGCACCCAATATGCCTTTGGAATACTGACAGGCACGGCAGTGGCCGACAGTAAGGCTCAGACCTCAGAGTTTGAAGGCTTAGGCTCCCTGACCATTGGGCACTGCAGGGGCACTTGTCCAGAACTGGTACCTCCCCATACTTGGGGAACTTTTACTGTACCAATGAAAAAAAGACTTTTTCCCCTTCAAGGGGAGGAGAGAAAATCCCTCCTCAAAACCCAGCAGATCTGGCCGGGAGGGCTTTCCTCCCGCCCCACTTCCTCAGGCTTGTTTTTTGCAGTGAAGCAGGCGACCCAAACCTAAGCTGAGTGACAAAAACAAGACAGGGAGGGCTGTAAAGGGAGAGGCCAGGAGCAGCTACTTCACCCCACATCCGATGTATGTGCTTCACAGAAAAACAAAAACAACAGATCCACAGGATGTAGTTCTGAAAAAGCCTTGTTTTGTCTAGATGCATGTTACATTTGCATAGATGAATATATTGTGCAATAGGTATCATTTGTTTCTTTTTTACCCTCTGCGTCACTGCGACGTGTGCCTCTAACGTGGCACTTCGGACTGCTGCACAGTACCCTCAGGTCACCTGGTAGACCCCTAGCAGCCCTTCAGCTTCCACAAGCAGGACTTCATCCAGCATCTTTGCGCCTTGTACATGTCCCTGTATGACCCTACGTGAGAATTTCTTTGGGAAATATGTCTAGGAACAGGCTTGCTGTCAAAAGTTAGAGTCGTGTCTTCTTAAACAACTAGTCGGAGCTTTGTGGTGCATTTCCCCCTGACCTTTCCCTAAGGCCCCTAATAGAGCTTCCTGTCTCCATCCCCACCTCCGGCCTCCTTTGCTAAGGCTACCTCAGCTTGGCAACTTTCAGGTCAGCTTGAGCTTGTCCAGAGGACAGAATCTGAGAGGAGTGCAGAGGGAGAGCCGCTCAGCTCCTGAGCACGTTGGCCTATTCCTAGGTCCCACCGTGTCCTGCGGTGTCCTTCAGATGACCTTACCATAGATGGCCTGAATGCCATTGATGTCGTCTTGAGGCAGCAAGTATGTGCTGGGCTCACTGAACGCGTAGTTGGGATACATCAAGGCACCAGGGTCAGAGGAGTGAGCGAGACCCAAGGAATGGCCGAATTCGTGGGCAGCAACGATGAACAAGTTGTAATCTGAAATGCAAACGTGCAGTGGATGGTGCCAAGTGGACCCGAGGGCGTTTGGAAATGCCATCTCAGGGAATGCAGCTTCTTATTATGAGCCTTCTCCTGAAAGGGGTGCTTTGCTAAGCAGGAACATATTATGTAAAAGGAACTTTGTGAAGATGCAATAACTGGGTGTAAAAGCAGGCAACGGTTCTTTTCTAGATAGGGCGTTGTCTAAATGATCCCAATTATTTCTGGATTTCCAAAATAGGGGGTCTTTTCAAGACTTGTTTAAATTCCAGAATATTAACAGAAAAGCCCCTTTTTTATGGCAAACTTTTCCTGTACAGACACAGGAAATATTTTAAGCTTCGTGGGCCCTCTGATCCCCCTCACAAATACGTAACTCCACCACTGCAGCACAAAAACAGTGCCAGGCAAATGACTCTGCTCCAGTCAAATTTCATTTATAAAAACAGGGGACGGGGCAGGACTTGGCCATGATCTGCAGTTCTATAATTCCTGCCCGAGAAAATAAGGTCAGTCAGTACCTTCAGAACTTTTTTCAACCTAAATTGACTTAATATCTTGAGGAAGCAGAAGTTTTAAATGGTCAGTTCGAGTGAGTTGGGAATGTTACAGTGACTTGGATGTGGGGTGACTCAGCATGGAAAAGATGCGCTCAGGAGCTGCCTGGTTAACTTACTCTTGGAAGTTTGGGTCCATGTTTCTTCTGCATCGAAGTGGACGTCTCCTCCAAGCCTCGGGCCTGGCTGGAAGGCGTGAGCTAGGATTCCGTTGGGTCCATCAAAGGGAGAATTGTCACCATGATCTAAAAGAAAACAATTCAAGTCAGGCCCCTGCCTGTCCTGGGGCCAGCCGCCACGGATGCAAGCTTGAGCCTGGCTGCTTGGAGACTACCTCTTTGGACAAACGCGATCTTGATGTCCGGTTCGTCCTGGGAGATCCTGGTGAAGGTCAGGGGGGAGGCGCCACTCCAGATTTGAAAGGCGTCCTCAAAAATTGCTTCCACGACAGCCTCTGACAGCTGTGGGGTGTAGCTCATAATCCTTCAAACGAGAAGATGTGTGAAGAGTTCATTCTGTACAGAGCAGCAGTCTCTCAACACTGAGTGGCTCTGTTTTGGAGTGAGCTGTCTCCGTGATGTGCTACCACTGGAGAGGCTGCAGGGCTCCATGGTGAGGACAGGAGTTCGTGTTTGGATCCTACCCTTAGTAACTCAAGGAGCAAGTTACTTCACTTCTTTAAACCTCATTTTCCTTATTCACAAAATGAGGATAATCAAATAGTGTCTCTCTCATGTCATACGGATCTAATACATGTAAAGCGTTTAGTCCACTGCCCAGCAAACACTAGCATTTTAGTTAGTAAGATTATTATTAGCAAGAAATATGAACAAGCTTGATCTATATTCTTTCCAGCAATGTTTAAGCCATTTTTGGATCCTAAATTGAAGGCTTAGAGAAATAGCCTCACATTACCATGGCCCTCTTTAGACAGAGAAGAGAAGGAAGACAAAACTGGCAGGCTTTGGAGTGAAAAGAACCCGTGGGAGCCTTATAGTTTCATTGTCACCCACAAGTGTATCTGTTTGTCCCTGGTGTACCCCAAACCCTAGGAAAGTGTGTGGCACATCATAAGAGCTTAGTAAATACCGATTGAATGAATGAATTCTGAAGCTCAAGAAATATCACCTGTAGGTCAGGTTAGTTAGTTCCCACTTGGGGTTTCCTGGAGTTATCATAAATTCACCACTGTCAGGCACTCCACAGCGAGGCTTGTTCATCATCTCCAGAGTTTCCGCATTTGGCTTGCCCGTCTCGTTCAACCCAAAGAATCGCTGCATTTCCTTAAGTTTCTCAACAATCACACTCTTGCTGTTCTTCCTTTCAGATGGATACTGGGTCTTTGGCAATTGGTAGAACTTTTCTAGATAACTCTGGAGAAAGACAAAAACAGAAGGGTACTGGAGAAATTACCTGCATTCCTCTCTGTTACTCCAGAGATCACTGCAGGCACGGCTCCAGGTGGGTGCTGAGAGAACAGCCCGTCAGAAAGACCAGGCCCTCTGTTCAGTGCTCTAGCTAGAGTCAGTGTTTCCTGAGGACCACGGAGGATATACAAAATGCTGCGGTATGTTGGGAGGCTGCCTTGCTATTTCATAAAATAAATTAAAGCCAGCATTTCCCAACTTCTCTTGAGGTGCCAGTTGCACCATTTAGATCATTTCTTCTCACCCTCTTAACACTATGTGGTGCGAGTTTAATATCCTCATGAAGAAACGGAGATAAGAGTGCAATCCAGGTCCCAGTCACCATGTTGCCTCAGAAAAGGACTGACCATTTCCAAGGAGGTACTCCACAGGTGACTTTGGACATCAGTACACGGACACAAGCACTTAGCCACCGAGTTGCCATGTAAGAAGGCGCCAACACTCGCTGGGAAGTAAAGGTTCTGGAGGTGGTGACAGGTGCGTCGTGTGAGCTGTTCCCCTCACTTCATGCAGCCTGCGACCGCCTGGCCTGCTGTGGTGTAGGGACAGAGCACAGGCTTTGGAATCAGGCAGGTTTGGCTCTGCTGCCCATTATCTGTGAGATGCTGGGCACGTCAGTTAACTGAGTTCAGACTCACTTTCCTCGTTTCTAAAACGGAGATAATAATACCCACCTCACAAGGCTGTGGTGAGGGTGAAATGCCGTGAAGCCTGTGACGCGCTCACAGAGTAAGCCCTCAGTGGACTCTAGCTGTTAGCCCACCATAAGACATGCCGAAAAACAAGAGACAGGAATGCATTTCCAAAAGTGTAATGTGAAGAAAAAAATTGCGTGTGCAAATAGGTAACAGCATTCCCTCTTGTTTCTTAAAATCTGGCGTGGCTTTCACACTGTGGAACAGTGGAAAAAGGCTGTTGGCTCCATTATTTATAGTGTTTTCCAAGAGTTTATAAACAGCCCTGCAATCCCGTGCCTGGGAAATCTGATTTCATTGAGAACAGATTTCTGCCTTGTCCTGATCTCCTACCCGCATGCTCTCTTCTATGCCCAGGATTTGGGGTTGGAGAGGAGACCGTATAGGAAGCTCCAGACATGTGGTAGCTGGGCCGTAGATATGCTGGAAGGGAGACTCTTAGGTAACTGAGAAAAAAAATCATTTCACTTTGTCATTAAAACCATCCCATCTAAAAGGTTCCTGAGCTGGAGACAGCTCGGCAGGAGTACTTTCCGAGGCTCTGAAGAATCCAACTCATTTTTGTGCCTGACTTTTAGAGTGCCTCGTCCTTGCCAGCTTGGAGCCCTCCAGGTCACAGAAACAAGATGTCCCGCCCCAAGCAAATCATCCAGATAATTTCTTTCAGGCTATCTTAACTGAAAGGAAAACACAACCCACGCATTTCCTGACAACCAGCAAGTCCAACAACCACCCCAGGTGACTGCTGATGAAGTTACCTGAACGATTTTCGCATTTTCCTCTTCGAGTGCTTCAGAGGGTACGGGAAAGGCCTTGGAAAGCTGTGTGTGGAGCAAGAGGAGAAGTGGAAGCAGCTGCAGACCCGACATAACCTTGTTTTCAACACGGCCTCGCCCGGCCTTCTCCTCTGCCCCTCGGAGTGAGGACCCTCCCCTCGTGCCTACCCCGAGGTCCACAGCACCCTGTGTCCTTTGCGTCTCTCCTCTGGACCCTTATAAAGTGTGTCTTAAACTGTTGCTGCATCAGGAACGTGATGCAACGTAGTCTAATTACACTCTGGCAATGTTGCAATTTTATAATGTGATATAGTACCCCAAAATGGGGGGATCTTTCGACAGAAAAAGAGCCACGCACTTTGCTACACTTTGCCTTTATTTTTTTATTTTTATTTTATTTTATTTTTTTAAAGATTTTATTTATTTATTCATCTATCCCCCCCTTGCTGCTTGTGCTCGCTGGGTCAGCTAACCACGCCGTGCGGGCGGGCCTGCCTTCACCAGGAGGCCCTGGGAACCGAACCCGGGGCCTCCCATATGGTAAACGGGAGCCCTACTGACTGAGCCACAGCCACTTCCCACACTTTGCCTTTAATATTAGATATTTACTTTGGCAAAATTGTCTGGTCGAGGAAAAGGAACACATAGCAGGAGACTAGTCCCGACGTTGCGTGGGCAAACAGCAGGTTCCTGGTTGTGTAAGGTGCTGAGGCTGCGTTGATTTGTGCAGGGGACTGTGGGAGAATCCCTGTGCCCACCCAGCCTGGCTGTACAGGAGGGGATTGGCACCAGGCAGGGTTTTATGGGGGTCCTGCAGGGACCTCTAGAGAATGAGATTTGGGCATCGATAGGTTTTCCATGGAAAAGACTAAGAGTGCTGATAAGCACTTGCCGGATATTTATTCCGTCCCAGGCAGACAAGCGTTCCGTACATGACTCGGTTCCTCCTCGCACAGCCCGTGGGACGTACATGCTATTATCACCTCCTTTTTACGGGTAAATCACGTTTGGAGAGGCTGGACGACTTGTCCAAGTCTCACGCCTAGTTAGAGGGGCCGACCTCAGCCCCAGGTGGCAGGTTTAGAGGCTGAGCCCGTGGTGGCTGCAGCAGGGCCTGCTCTGCTGTCGAGACTCCACCTGAGCTCGAGGCCTGCCACGACGGCTGGGACCCCGCGGCTGACATTCATGGAGGATGAGACAAGGCAGGGGGGAAAAGCTGCCGTCTTCCCAAAGGAATTGCAGACAATGCGGCTACATAGGGCCTGTGTTGGTCAGGGGCCCTTGGGCATGCTTTGCAAATCATGTCCCACTTATTCTGACTCTACACAGAGTGGCTTATGTTTTCACACACAGCCTTTGTGTGCATCCTCTTCCTTACGTGTATCTGTTCTCTGCAAAGGCAGATATTCTTGTGTACAAATGCAAGTCTACATGCACGATCTATAGCAAGTGTTAATGTGTGAATCAAGAGCATCCTCGGGTGAGATGCTAGGTGAGGAGTTCGGCTCCTTCCTGGGGCCCCTCGGGAGCTCTGTGAATGTGTCCTGGCCTAGAACAGCGTGGTCAGTGCTGGCGGTTTTGACTCCTGCATTCACTCAACAAACATCTCCTTCCACCTCTGCCGTGCCAGGTGCTGTGTGGGTACTAGCTTATGGGTGATAAATTGTATGAGCTATTATGACACGAGGCACAAAGTGTCAGGAATAGAAAGTCAGAAACCATGCTCTGGGGGTCCAGAGGAAAGAGTAATAAGGACAAAGGAGGCTTCCTGAGGGAGGTAGTATCTGAACTGGACCTTGGAGAGCTAGAAGGCGACTAAGCAGAGCCGTGGCCTGTAATTCCTTGCAGGACGTGGCAGCTTCTCCCCCACATTGTCCAGCTGCTCTGCCGTCAGTTCACACCCCATGAGCGCATGACTGGGTCGTGCTGCAGCTCCCTTCACATTAGCTCGTTAGGGAAAGTGCCCCTTTGTGCTGAGTGGGCGTGCTTCAATGTTTGTCCACCGCATGTTAAGTTATACTGATGCACTGGCTTGTTGAGAGATCTGCCCTATTTCCAGTTAAGTGATTTAGAGAAGAACCCCAAACTTTATTGAACTTAATTCTCCAATGTTTGTGTAAGCGCAGTGTTAAAAAACGGAGTTGTTGGGTCTAGGTCTCTGAGAGCAGGTCCAGCCTTGGGTGCAGTGGGAAAAGACACACTTGTCCTCAGAGCCTCCCGCTCGTGGCTTCTGGATTCTTTCTCCACACTTGACCACCAGCCCCCTCCATGGCGTCTGTGCATCACCCCCTCTGGCACCTGGATCTCAGTGTTCTCTTAGGCCCTCTCCCCTCTGAAAACCTGTTTTCAAGTAAATATCAGCTATCTGTCATTCACACCTCATTGTGAATTTGTGGGCTACTTGCATTTTAAGTCTGTTTCTTACTAGGAAAATCAAACTGAGCAAACAAATTTTAAAAATCAACAATGAAGTCTTTATTTCCTATGATAGGAGTTCCAGAACCATTAACATGGTAGAAGAAATTTATTTTTCAACAGAGACGGTGTGAGGCAGTGGAGAATCTTCCTGATTCCCTACTACTGCCTCCTGCAGGCAGTGGTCTACTCTGACCACCTGCCATCTGTCCACTGCAGAGACAGCTATGAAAGAGTGGGAAGGCTGTATTTTAATAGCTACGTTTTTTACCCTGAAGAGATAAAACTGATTACATAGATATACTCTATTTTCTGTTTAGTTAAATAAAAAAGAGTACATTCAGCCAGCCGGGGTAGACATAGGCAGCGTGGAAAGCTGCCTGGAGGTGTTTGTATGTGGCTGAATCTTGAAGGATGAGTCGGCGTCTGCCAACGGGGAACATGATCTAGGAAAGGGAGTGGCATGTACTAATACAGAAATATACCCAATGAAGCATACATAGGCTGATTTGCTTAACATAAACCAAGGCAAAAAACATCTGGATTACAGGTTTTTGAATTCCAGTGATTAGGATGGATATCTACATGTATTGATCAAGTTAACGGGATAATTCTGGGGGCCAGTTGTGGTGAAGGGTAAGGAGAGCTGGACTGGAATTAGACCAGCTGGTTTTCATTGTGGTTCTGCCATTTCCTACTTATGCAACTTTTAGCAAGTCTTTAACTTCCTCTGAGGCTCAACTTCCACATCTATGAAACGGGTACCCTAAGATCTGCCTTGTGGTTATCATGAGAATTAAATGAGATAGTGTATGAAAATCTCCGTGGACACCCTCCTGTGAGGTAGCCTCTTCGTATTAGGGTGTGGTGAAGGCAGGCCATGTTGGCTCATCATAACCAATGTGTTAGCAATATTGAAAGGGCCCTCTTTTCCAGAAAGAGAAGTGCTTCAAAGTTAAGCCACCGAGGGATGAAGCAACTTCCACAGAGCCTCCTTCAGTACCCAGAGCTTCCTTTACACAGGGTATAAATGGTTGCATTCAAATTGCACAAACCATTGCACATGAAGACCGTGCTAAGCTGGCAGTGTCTACTATCAAGGGAAGGAAACAGAGGAGCATGGAGTCTGCACAGCGTAGGACTCTGTCTTAGATTCAGTATCTATTCTCTCCCTTGAGCTTCATAACAACTCTGGGAAGTGGGCGTTGTCTCCATTTCGGAGAGGAGGACATGGTGATTCAGAGATTTGATTCAAACTTACCTTTCCATTTACAGTTCCTAGTAGCCCCCTTTGTTTCCTGAGTGAGGGCAAATTCAAAATCAGGCCACGGTTCCCAGCCTGGACAGTATGTGTATTCAAAACACAGGTAAGTGGGACCCACTCCAGCTACGGCATGAGACTCTCTGGGTGGGCCCAGGTGCCTACATTTTCAGAAAGGCACCTGGTGACTCTGAGTTGAGAACCTCTGTTGTGAGAGAGGTTAGAGGATATACAACAGAAAAGCTGGTTTGTTGTCAAACCAGCTTTTGAATGTTGCTTTTGAATGTCGAAGGTATCATGTGGTAGCTGAGCAACCAGGACAAGTTCCTGAAAGTGTGAAGCATGTTCCCTGGATCCATGCCCTGCTGGAATCCAGGCACACGCCCTCCAGGCTCTGTGCGGGTGGGCCGATGCCCCTTACTCTGCTCCCTGATGATGCCCGCCTTGAATTTTGTTGCAATGGCCCAGCGAGGGCTAATCTTTGGAGACAAGGCAAGCTGTGGCTCTGGTTCCCAAAAGCTGTTTCTGGATACTGAAGGCAGGTAAGGTTTGCAATGGTTTGTCCCACAAAACGAGCCCTGGAGTCCCTAAAGTTGATGGCTCTTCCAGTGATCCCAAGGGGACAATCTTGCCCGACTCATTCCTTCATTCTGCGGCTATTTATTGATCATCTACTATACTGGGTACTGTGTAGATGCTAGGGACACCAAAAAGGCAAAGCAGCTACAGTTCCTCTTCTCGAGAAGAGCAGAGTTGGGAAGACACAAATAGTCACACTAACGAATGTGAGATAAGTTCTCCAAGGAAAGGAAATGCACTCTCAGAGAGCCTATAGCAAAGGCTCTGACTAAGAGTAATCTCTAACTCAGAGCTAAAGAGTGAGTAGGGAGGAGCAGATGTGGCTCAAGCAGCTGAGTGCCTGCTTCCCACATGGGAAGTGCCAGGTTTGGTTCCTGGTGCGTCCTAAAGAAGACAAACAAACAATGAACAGACAACGAGCAGACATTGAACAAAAACAATAAGCAGACATTGAGCAAAAACAAAGAGCAGACAACGAGCAAAAACAACAACAACGAGCAGACAATGAGCAAAAACAACAAGCAAGACACCAAGCAGACAATGAGCAAAAACAAATGAGCAGGGAGTGGATGTGGCTCAAGCAGTTGAGTGCCTGCCTCCCACATGGGGGGTCCCAGGTTTGGTTCCCAGTGCCTCCTAAAGCAAAAGAAAAAACAGATAATGAGCCAAAAAAAACAACAATGAGCAGACAATGAGTGCAAACAATGAGCAAAAAAAAAAAAAAGAACAATGAGCAAACAGACCAGGGAGCCATCTTGGGGGCGGGGGAGGGGAAAGAATGAGTAGAACCCAACTAAGTGACTCAGGAGGGCCAATATGCAAAAATGCCAGGGTCACGTTTTGCATGCCTCTTCCAGGATCCTCCAAACCTTGAATTAAATGCCTCCTTTGTCACCCCAAGAGCACTTGCTTGGGGCTGGGTAGTCTGGACTTGGTTGCTTTTGTTTGGTTTCGATTACATCACTTCTCTTCTGCCCACAGAGAGTGGCACTGGGCTTCCAGCATCTCCTTCCACAGGGAGGACAGCACTGATGAATTCCTCAATTCCTCGACTTTCCACACGCACCGTTGTTCCCGCCAGGGAACCCTTTCCCCACCCCTCCTCCCCTTCCATCCTCCTGCTCAGCTCAATTTGTTGAAGGGTTTGATTTTCGTGTTTAAGCAAGTAATTCACAGAATAAATAGATCTGCATGGAGAAATACACATCATTTTGACTACATCAAAAAATAGGAAGAATATAGAAACTTACGTGTACATAGTCTCATTCCATGTACTATAACATTTATGTGTGTGGTCGTATTCAAAAAGCCCAGAGGAAGGTAAACCAAACATGGCTACCTCTGGCCGGATGCAGGAGTGGGGGTCCAGGTGGTTTTCCCCAGCTCCGTCGGTAATGACTGTTTATTGTTGATTTTGTTTCTTTTTTACAATGTGAATTATTTGTCGGGGTTTATGATAACTCATCTGAGTAAAATTGTTCTAACATCTATAGGGTCTCTGCTAGATACTGTTCTCTTTAATCAGTGGTTTACAACTTAGATTTTTTTGTTGCTGTTGTTTTCCTTTTTGCCAAAAATGCCGGAAAGAAACATAGGCCCTTTGGGGACAGTGGCTCGTCCAGAGCAGAGCATGCGTTTTTTTATTGGTTGCATGACGAATTACCACCAACTCAAGGGCCTGACAGAACACAAATGTGTTATCTTACAGTTCTGCAGGTCAAAAGTCTGACATGGCTCCCACTTGGCTAAAACCAAGGTGTCTTTTCTGGAGGCTCTAGCAGGAATTTGCTTCCTTGCTTTTTGCAGCTTCTAGAGGGATTCATAGCCCCTTCCTCCATCTTCCTCCATTTTCAAAGTCATCAGTGCTGCACCACATCACGCCTCTCTGAGACCACAGCTGGGACAAGCTCTGTGCTTCAGGGCCTCCTGTGAGCAGACAGGGCCATCTGGATAAGCCAGGATGCTCTCCCCACCTCGAGGTCCTTAACCTCGATCACATTTGCAAAATTCTTTTGCCACATAAAGTAACACATTCACAGGTTCTAGAGATTAGGGCATGGCTCTCTTTAGGGACCATTATTTTGCCTACCACAAGCAGTGCGTCTCAACAGGAAGAGACGGGTATGGGTGTGTGTGTGTGTGTGTGTGTGCAAAGAGAGCGACCGCACAGAGAAGGGCACCTCAGGGTCTCGGGGACTGTACTTGGTTGGCAAAACCCTCCACGAGGCTCTGCTCTAGAACCCGGGAGCTCCGGGACCCTCCCCAGCCCTCATCTTGATTTCTCCACGCGGAGAATATAACCTTTGAGTATTTAGTAAATGCCCGGCAGGTGCTGTAGCAGTGAGTGCCTTTACAGTCACTTTCACCTTCTCTCTCTCTCTCTCTTCTTTTTTGAGGTACCGGGGCCAGGGTTGAACCCGGGACCTCACTACTGAGCTGCACTGGGCCCCCTTCGGTACTCTCTATTTTTAAGCATCCACAAACTGAGGGTTGGAAGGGTTAAGGGACTCGTCTGAGGTCACACAGCTCGCAGATGACCAATGTGAGGTGGAGTCGGGAACCAAGTGCCATTTCCTAACTTGGGCTCTAGGGCTCTTTCCATTAAAGTCCAACGAAGCCATGAAAAGACTGGAGTTGACCTTCTGCCCGACGGCTTCTTTTAACCCCGCTGCTGTTAAATGTTAGGGTCACTGGAGGGGTCCTCGCGCTGCCTTCCTCCGCATCCTCCGAACGTGGTTTCCGAAGGAACCCGGAAGCGCGGGGCCCGCGAGGGCGCCCACAGGCGGCGCGGTTGCCTCGAGACCCGCTTTACTCAGACGTGTGCGGGCCCCCTCACCTCCCCGCGCCTCGCTTTCGCGTCCCCAGTTGGCCTCCTGCTGGTGTGGGACCCCAGCCACTCACTTAACCCCCAGGGTGGGTTGCCTCGTGTGTGAAGCGGGGGCGAGCGGCACCGCCCGCGCAGCAGGGCCGGCAGGGTTAGCCGAGGAGACGCGTGGAGAGTGCTGAGCGCACGCCCCGCACGCGGCGCAAGCAGCACGTAGGAGTTACGGCTCTCGGACGACGTGGTGTGAAAAGGTTTTGCACTCTCTCCCACTCAGTTCTGAGTGGTGTGTGCTGATTTAAAATGGCCTACATCCATTGCCACAACAGTACTCAGGACAACCTCCAACTCCCAAAGAAGCCCCTGTATTTCAACTGCTCATCCCCTCCCTACCCAAAAACTGTCAAGTGGCCACTGGCTCCACCTCATTGTTACAACTTCTTGCATTGCAAGAATCACCATATGTGAGCAAGAGAATACACTGTGGGAGATGTTTGTGTTGGATGTGGTGGGAGGTGTGGGAGGTGGGCAACATGGGAATCCCAGTGGGTTCCGTGTAATATTTTAGGTAATCTAAGCACCTCTTAAAATATATGTATATATATATATAAAAATAACATTTTTGTAAGCAAATACACATATATGCATATATATTTATATATCATTTTGCAAATGTTTGTATGTATTGTGAGAATTTTGATTTTTACCAATAAATAAATAAATAAATAAATAAATAAATAAATAAATAAATACAATATGCTATTCAAGAAAAAAAAAAAAAAAAAAAAAAAAACGTTTTGCAGGACAGACCTGGGTTCTCAGGCGATAGTGAGTGAAAAGGCAATTCATAAATTACGGTGCTGTTCAAAGGGCTTATTTCATTCTTAAATAAGTTTTTGTTTTTAAATATTCTAGTAATACAGAAATGCATGCTAATTTGTAAAAACAAAACCAAAAACACCACAAACAATTTCAAACAACCAGAAGCACAAAAAGTAAGTGTGACGCCTCCTAAACCTCTAGGACATCGCATTACCTGCCTCCAGAGGTGACCATTATTAATATTTTGATGTGTACCTGTCCAGGTGTTTTTCTATGCCTTAAAGTCAAAGGCTAAAGGTTGTTATGAGTTCTAGAAGAAGTTCTGGGACTATACTGTGGCCCCTGTATAAAACTCAGAAACTCAAAGGCTGGCATAGAGAAGACGCAAACATGGTTTTTAATAAAAAATCAAGGAACGCTTAAAAGTCAAGCTCCCAGGCACGCCGGTGGCTTTCTTGCCACAGAAAACCAGGAGGGGACGCCAGAGCCCACTTGAACAGTGAACTGTTTCCTCAGGTCAACTGGCTTCTTTGAAAAGGGGAAGAAAATGAAAGAGATGATCATTATCTCATTTAATGAGGATGGGCCCAGGGTTGAGGCAGGTAGGTTAGTTGGAGAACCTGGCATTAGAAACGCAGCCAAGGCTCATTGAAGTTGATCGTTTTCTATGTGAGATTATAGAATGAGACTTCTACGGAGCGGCCTAAGCATGAGATTTTGATCTTCATTAGCAGAAGAGCATCTTCTTGATGTCATGTTGTGAGAGGCAGTTTTGGATCACGGGATGGGGCCATATCCAGTATTTTCATACAAGTGGCCATCGCACAGGTTATTTCAATATGCTTCAGGCTTGTTCTACAGCTTCTTGGGACTGGTCTTATGGCAGCAAAATAGTGCAATGAAGCTTTCTCCACTGAGGACATCTTCTCAAATTCAGTGGATGATGGACTGGAGTGAGACCTGATATGGGAGAGAGGCAGGGTGCTCCTCGAAGTCCACACTTAGCAACAGGTCACAACCTGCTTTGGGGCGTTGCACAGAGGGTGAAAGGAAACATGGCAATGATTTCCACCTTGTATCTCCTCTGCTGCTACCCTGTGTGAACCACCCTCGTCTCCTCCTAGGAGAGGCCTCCCACTTCCTACTCTTGCTTCTCCACAACATCCGCTCACCAAAGCACTCATTTCTTGCTTGGAACCCCAGAAGGGCTCCTGATCTGTTTTTTTTTTTTTTTTTCAGGTACTGGTTGTCAGGGATTGAATCCAGGATCTTGTGTGAAGCTTGAGCTCAACCACTGAGTCACATTGGCTTTCCTGAGTTTTTTAGTTTGTTCTGCTTGTTTTGTTTTTGTTTTTTCAGGCAGCACCGTTAACTGAACCTGGGACCTCCCATGTGGGAGGCAGGAGCGCAACCACTTGAGCCACATCCGCCCCCCGGCTCCTGATTTTTCTTTCCCCCAGAGTGAAAGTGACAGTCCTTGCCACGGCTTACGAGGACCTTTCTGATCAGCCCATCTGGCAGCTGCTGGCCTCCAGTCCTACCACTCCACTTTCACCACTCGCTGCAGCCGCGCCGGGTACCTGGCCTTCCTTTGCACACACCACACTTGCTCTGCCTCAGGGCCGCTACACTGGCTGTTCCTTCTGTCTGAACCCTGTTCCTCTGGTCTTCACGTGTTCAACTCCTGTTACTCCTGCAAGTCTTCGCTCACATGACAATTTCTCAATAATCCTAACTTCACCATCCTAGTTCCACAGCAATGTCCACCTCCTCCACGGCATGCTTCGTTCCCCTTATTGTTTTTTCCATAACATTTATCATCTTCCTATATATGTTATTTCTTAATTCTATTTATTGTTTATTATCTGTCTCCTCTGAATAGAAATGTGAGCCTCAGGAGGACAGGTCTCACTACTTTGTTTACTGCCCCACACAGGACATCCACATAGTAGGTGGCGCATAACTATCTGTTCAATTAATACATACAGAGTGCATCTGGGCGGTGGACTGGCCAGCTCTCTTCTTTGAAAGACCACTGCATGACATCCTGTTGTGTTTCAGACACACACATTCACCACAGTCTGTTTAGCAATTCCCCAACATAAGGGCTACCCTGGCTGCTGCGAGTTCCCTGCTCGCACAGATCGTTCTCTGCTGGCTGTCCTCCTACAAGGCTCCTATAAGCATGGCCAGTTTATAAGGAATGATGTTAGTATCGTATATATAATATAATGCTATTAATACTAATGCCCAGAAATGAGATTGCTGGGGTTTAGGGCATCAGCATTCTTACAATACAGCCAGATTTTGCTTTGAAACATTCGCACCAATTATCACTTCCACTAGCAGTGAATGAGTTCATTTTCTCCATGTTCTTACTAGCACTCAATATATCAGAACTTCTTTTTTTTTTTTTTTTTTTTTTAATTTCAAGTCAGGGTTTAATAGACAGTATGTATAAAGAACACCTACAACTCAACAACAAAAAGAAAAACCACCCAAATAAAAATGGGCAAAGGGCCTGAATAGATAATTCTCCAGAGGATATACCAATTAACAATAAGCACATGAAAAAATATTCAAAGCCATTATTCATTAGGGAAATGCAAATGAAGATGAGTTACACTAAGTCAATATAAAAAGGTAAAAAGAAAATAACAAGTGTTAGGACGTGAATAAATAGGAACCCTTATACATTGCTGATGGGAATGAAAAATTTTAGAGCCACTGTGGAAACAGCACAGCAGTTCATCAAAAACTTAAAGAATTACCATATGACCTACAACTCCATTATTAAGTATATTCGAATTGAAAATAGAGACCCAAACAATTACTTATACATCAATGTCCCGAGAAGTATTATTCACAATAGCCAAACAGTTGAAACAACCCAAGTGTGCCTTATACATAGAATAGAATGTTATTCAGCTATGAAAAGTAATGAAGTTCTGATACATGCTACTACATGAATGAACCTTGAAAACATTATGCTAAGTGAAATAAGATAGACTCAAAAGGACAAATATTGTATGATTTCACTTATATTTCTAGAATAAGCAAATTCAGAAGACTTCTAAGCAGATTTGAAGTAACTGGGTCAGGGGGAATGGAGTGCTATATATGGAGTTTATGTATGGGAGAGGAAAACGTTTTAGTAAAGGATGGTAGTGATGGTAACAGAATATGGTAAATGTTATTAATTTCCCTGAATTGTACACATAAAAATGGTTGAAATGGCAAATTTTATGTTATTTAAGTGTGACCTCAATAATTTTTTAACATCCTAAATAACATATAAGAGAAATGCAGTGTCAGCAGAGATGGTCTGGAATGATATCAAATCATACTGGCAATTTAGCTGGGCTTCAAAATGGGCAGGAAGACAAAGAGCATTCTGCCACTCAATCTTAGTGTTGCACAGCACCACAGTACCATTTGCTGACTAGTTTACATTAATATGAATTTTCTTTAAGTACAAAACCAAGAAGTCTATTTCTTATTTCTTTCCTGCTACTCTCCTTGGTCCCTTCCATGAAGGTTCAGTAGCAACTGGGTCCATGCTTCTTAACCAACAACTTCCAGACACTCTCGCCCCATCCTTCACCAAGTCAAGTAAAGTCTCCTGAGTAATGTGTGAGCTGCACCCCCAATTTACTGATAGTTTCTATGTCCCATGGCTCCCTTGGAGGGGATGTCAGAGGAACTTCAGAGTGTCAGGGTAGATGAGAGGCCATATCTAATGCCAAGGAAAAGTCACCTGATTTCGTCTAAGATAGGTATGTTCCATTCTTGGATTCATTCTTTTCCAATTGAATACAGATATGAAAACATGACCATGTACAATAAAGATGGTAGCTACCATCTTTTGAGAGAAGAAAGTATGGAGAGGGGACTATTAATAACGCTCTACTGATACAAAAAGCAGCCTCAGCTGATAAAGTGTACAGTAGGGAGAATTTAACTCAGAAACAATTTTTCCTCCTTGAATTAAAACTTTTATAATTGTCACCAAATGGACAGGAAATGCTCATGCAGGGACCCTCTACACATATTCTTGTGGTCTTTGACTTAACTATTTCCCACCTGGTTCTCTGAAATCACCAAGATCTGAGCAAACACTACAAAGCATGAAATGTCATAGTGTTTTCTTTTATGTGATTGCAGATGGCCTCAAGAGCAAACAAAAAAAGTACATATTACGGAATCACTCTGTTTTGAGGGAAAAAGTCTAGATGATTCCAAATCCAGGCCATTCTGTGGGTTTTAGTCTGGAAAGCCTTCCTGGTGGGAATGAGGATTTCGATGTGGTTAAAGAAACTGATTTTCCACGGTAAAGAGCTATGACAAGTTCTACAGTCCTTGTAGCTCTGTTCCTTCTAAGAGGTAAGGGATTATTGGCTTGGGGTTTTGGGGTATCCATATGTGGTGTGATTATGAATCTGTGTATGAGTGTGTCCATTTCCCAGGTGATATTTCCAATCTAGACAGAGCAACTGCTAGGGTCGACTGCCAGGGTCAAAGTGCAAATGATGGTGGAGCGTCATAATGACTGAGAAGATGAGGTGGCCCCATCTAATGCTGAGGTGGGGTTGCTATTCTTTGTCTAAGATGTAAATGTTCCCTTTTTTGTTTCTTTCTCTTTCCACTGACTTCAGATAAGGATATCCAATCATGTACATTATATTTGATATACACACTTTTGAGGAGAGGAAAAGAGTCGAGTGGGGTCATCTTCATACTGACCCCTGATTAAAAGGGCATCCACAAAAGGCAACAGCAGATTGTAAATTACATGGTAGAGTTTTCCTCAGCAGCAATTTTTTATCCATTGATTAAGAATTTTGCATGTGCAAAGCAAAATAGACTTGAGAGATGGATGTCCAAGGAAAGCATGTGCCTTCCACAGATGTCCCTATACTTCCTTATGGGGCCTTTGAGTCAATGACTGTTTCCCATCTGTTTTTTGTTGAGGAAAGATCTGCACAAGAAAATCAGAGCATTCTTGCTGGCCTTGTCTAGAGAGTCATTCTGGTTCCATCTCCATAATTCTTGCTAATTCCACTTGAAGAAATATATCCAAGACAAAGGAAATAATGTCCGCGCAATGAATTCTAGGGCAAGGGCAAGGTCACATGGCAGTGAAAACTTATTTTTGTGATGCTTTTTCCTTGTACATTTCTTGACTCATTGTTCCCTTACCAGTAGTTATATAGGTCTTTATGTTTTTTCTCCATAATTCTTGCTAATTCCACTCTGAGAAACCAAGACAAATGAAATCATGTCCGTGAAATGATTCCTGGGGCAAGTTCATGGCAGCAAAAACGCTACCGCTGGGCCCGGAACGGGGTCCCCAATGCTGGCCTCACTCGCTCTGCCGCCCGCCCGCCCGCCCGCACCCCGGGGCAGACGCTCCGTCCCTCGCCACACTCCTGGGTCCCGGCGCGTCCTCGAAGCCGGAATATCAGAACTTCTTATTTCTGCCCTTCTGATGTGTGTAAATTGGTATCTTGTTTACATTTGTATTTCTCTGATTATTAGTAAGATTGCGTGTCACTTTGCGTGCTCTTAACTTCCCAGTTTTCCCCTGCCATTAATTGCCAAGTCATTTTCTTAGCCTGTCTTTCTACTGAATTACTTAGCTTTCTCATGTTAAATTGAAGGAATGGGCCACATACTAAGACTTCCTCAGTCTCTCATGTTGCATGTTTCTGTGCTTTTGCTTTTGGTGTCGCTCCTTTAACACACTTATTTAGTTTTGATGTAGTTAACCTGATCTCTTATGGTTTGCTCTTGCTCAGTGTTATTTGAGATAGGCTTCCCCACCTTAAGTGGCAAAAAATTCTCCTGTATTTTCTTCAATTAGTTTTATAGTTTTACTTTTCACCCGGAGGTCTTTGCTCGTCGGAAGTTTTCACTTGTACATGGCTCATATCAAAGAGGACAGGCTAAGGTTTACTGCCATAGTAAGCCTGCATCTTTTAATCACCGGTGAAGCCACGGCACCTCACTTCTCACTCGCGCTGCGTGGCCACCATGGTTTGGCAGCGGGCTCTGCTCGCTGTGGTCACCCAGGCTCGAGCAGCCGTGACCTCGGATGCTCCTGGTTGGAAAAAGCGTCCGAAGGGCGTTGCACCCACGATAACGTCCCAGGGCAGAAGAGCCCCCCCTGCACCCCCACTCACAGCTCACGGTCCTGCGGTCTGATCCCACCGCAAGGAGGCCCAGGAGGCGGAGAACTGGAAACAAGTGAACAGTTAGTCACTAGCACCAATGTGAGACGGAATCCTCTTTATTTTTTGCCCTGTAGTGCACCCGCTTTCCCCAAACTGTCACATAATGACTCTTTTTTTCCCTCTAATGCCTGATGTCACCTCTGTCGCACCAAGGGAGTGTGTCTGGGCTCATTCAATTCCACTACTTTCTACGTCTGCTCCTGCATCGACTCTGCACCGCTGGTGCCACAGTGGCTTGGCAAGGCGGAGCTGGTGAAGCTCTCTCCTCTGCTCTTTGTCAAAGTGCTTAGCACCTCGTGCACAGTTATTCCTTTATGTGACGGATTGAGTTACGTGCCCCATAATTAGAGCAAGCTTTCTTTAATCTTAATCCCATTCCTGTGGGTGTGAACCCGTTGTAGATAGGACCTTTCAAAGGTGCTATTTTTAGTGAAGGTGTGGCCAACTGAAACTGGATGGTTTCTTTTTGTTTTTTCTTTTGTCTTCAAGAGGCACCTGGAACCAAACCTGGAACCTCCCCTGTGGGAGGCTGGAGATCAACTGTTTGAGCCATATCCGCCGCCCCGCCCCCCCTGCCCCCAGGATGGTTTCTTAACCCTGTTAGTGGAGGCTTTATAAAGAGAAAGCCACAGGGAGGAGCTGGAAGCCTGAAGCCAGCGGGCACCCGGAAGAGAAAGGAGAGGAATCACCATGTGCCAGGAAAGCTCAGGAACCCCAGGACTGCCGACAGGGAAGCCCAGGAACCCCAGGACGGCCGGCAGGGAAGCCCAGGAACCCCAGGACGGCCGGCAGGGAAGCCCGGGAACCCCAGGACGGCTGGCAGGGAAGCCCGGGAACCCCAGGACCGCTGGCAGGGAAGCCCGGGGACCCCAGGGAGGCCGGCAGGGAAGCCCGGGGACCCCAGGACTGCCGACAGGGAAGCCCAGGAACCCCAGGACGGCCGGCAGGGAAGCCCAGGAACCCCAGGACGGCCGGCAGGGAAGCCCAGGAACCCCAGGACCGCTGGCAGGGAAGCCCAGGGACCCCAGGACCGCTGGCCCTCCAGGACACCACCAACACCGGGTGGAAGGCAGCATTCTAGCCTCCAACTCCGGGAGCCAATAAATTCCAGTTGGTTAAGCCGACATGCTCTATGGTATCTGCCATAACATCCAGGAAACTAAGACACCTTATAAAAACCTGAAAATCAGTTTGTAAAGATGCCCAAAGAATCCCATTAGGATTTAACTTAAATTGCAGTAAATTTATAAATTAATTTGGGAAAATTGTCATCTTTATAATATTTTCATTTTGTTCATGAAAATGGTATTTTGTTTTTCTTGTATGTATTTAATAGGATTTTAAAATGTTACTTATTCAGGTCTTCTTGTGTTTCTGTTGCATTGTTGCCTAGATAGATCAGAGATTTTGCTATTGGGATTAGTATTTTCTTTTCTTTTTTAAGCCTACTTTTTAATTGCAAGTGTGTAGGAACATAAACGATTTTGATACATTGATATTGTTTTTGGAAGCATTGTTGAAATATCTCTCTTGTTCTAAGTGTTTTGATTATTTTGAATTTTTTCTATGTAGGTGATCAAATTATCTGCAAATAATGGTAATTTGGACCCTTCCCTTCAATCCCTTTAGCCATTGTTATTTTCCTTGTCTTATTTCTTGGCCAGACCTCCAGGACTCTGTTGGCCAGGAATCAATGCTGGTATGCATCCTTCCATTATTCCCAGAATTATTAGGATAGTTTCTCCATGTGTGCTATAGAATGACAGTGGTATGTGGCCTCTTTTTATATTCTCTGAAAGAGTTTATGTAAGACTGCAATGATCTATTCCTTGAAATGGATCTTTTAGCAAAACAAACCATTAAACTGTCTGGACCCAATGTTTTCTTTATTAAAATTTTCTTTTTTAAAACCACTATTTTTTTTTCACTTCTCAAGATTTATTATATAGTGTTAAAACATAAATGTATGTATTTTTTAAAATATAATAACTTTTTTATTTTTTAAAGGATACCCTGATTACATAAATGTTACACAAAAGATACAGGGATTCCCATATGCCCCACTCCCCACATCTCCCACACCCTCCCACATGAACATCCTTCATTAGTGTGGCACATTCATTGCAATTGATAAATACATCCTGGGGCTTTGCCATTAAGCATGGACCATAGTTCACATTGTAGACCACACTCTCTCCCACACAGTTCTGCATGTTATATGATGATATAAAATGGCCTGTATCTGCTATTGCAATGTCACTCAGAACAATTCCCAAGTCCCGAAAAAGCCCCCATATTACAATTGCTTTTCCCTCTTCCTGCCCCAAGAGCCTCCAATGGCCACTGGCTCCACATCAGAGTTGTAATTTCTTCCATTGCTAGAATCACAATATGTCTATAGGAGAATACCAGTAAGTCCACTCTTGTCCATAGCTCTTCCCCCCATCCTGAGGAGTCTGGGATGGTGACGTCCACTCCACCTCCAACTGAGAGGGGGCTTAATCCCATGGGGAAGATGGATGGGATTATCCTACCTGCAGCTGCAGACTCTCTCATTCCCTGGGATGGCTGTTGTCCATCATCCTCTCCCCTCCATGTGTCCTGGGTGAGTCCAATGAGCTGTAGAGTAGGACTTGCTGCTCCACTGAGGTTCCAGACCCAGCTGGCACCTGAACAACCCAAAGACTCCAGTCTCTGGACGTACACCTACAAACTCCAGCACAAGTATAGGTTTGAATAGAAGGGACAGATGAGCCACGTGCAGGGAAACCACTATTTTTAATTGTTCCAGTAGTCATAGAATGATTCAGACTTCCAGTTTCTTTTAATTTCCTTTTCTGTTTATATATTTTTAGATATTATTGACATTCAGTGAAGTGATGGATCTTAAGCGTGCAGTTCAGTTTTTTAAAAAAAGATTTTTATTTATTTATTTTTTACTTTTTATCCATTTTTGACCCCCCACCCCCATTTTTGCTGTTTTTGTGTCCATTCGCCTGGCAATTTTCTGTGTCTGTTTCCTGCTCTCTCTTCTCATCCCTCTCCTCCTGTCTTCACCGGGATTCGATCCTGGGAAACTCCTATGTGGGTGAAAGGCCATCTGTGCCACCTTAGTTCCTGTTTTTTCGGCGTGTCTCATCTTTGGTGTCCCTTTGTGTCACTCTCCTGTTATGTCATCATCTTGCTGTGTGGCTCGGCGGGGCCTGGGACTCACCCGCGTGTGGCGCCGTCACTCGTGGGGCCTGGTCGCTTGTGGGGCCTGGTTGCTTGTGGGGCCTGGTCGCTCGTGGGGCCTGGTCGCTCGTGGGGCCTGTTGGCGCGGCTGCTTGTGGGGCCAGGCGGCCCACGCACCTTCTATATTTTCCTTTATTTTACCTGGAGGTCCTCGGGATCGAACACAGGTCCCTCCATATGGGAAACGGACACCCATCTATTTGAGCCACATCCACCCCCACGTGCAGTTAAGTTTTGACAAATGCACATCCCATGTAATCCATACCCCATAACGAAATAGAGCAATTCCATCACTCCAGAATATTCCGTGTCCTTTCTCAGTCAATCCCAATCTGTCCCGAGAGTCAACTGCTCTTCTGATTTATTTCTTTATCAATTATTTTTGTCTAACCTTGAACTTCATATAAATGGACTCATTTGCCTAGCACAGTGGTTATCAGATTAATTCATATTGTGTGTGTGAAGGCAGATCATTCACTTTTATATTTATGTGTATTCCATTTATGGTCATCAAGCACTGTTTCATATCCTTATTGGTCATTTTTATGTCTTTCTTTGTGAAGAGTCTGATCAAGACTTCTGCATACTTTATAAAATGAAATTTCTTTTTAAATTATTGATCTGTAGAATCTCTTGGCATATTAGGGATACAGGTCTTTTGCCAGGCAATGTATTGTAAATCCATATTTTCCCTGAGCTCATATTTCCATTAAACCATCTTTCTCTGGCTGTGGGAGGGGTGATGGCCCTGGCTTGTGCCCTGCTTGATGACTTTATGGGCTGGGATGGGCTTGAGGCACCTCAGAGCAGCCTGGACTCAACCACTCTCACTCCTTATCCCCATTGGTCCATCCTGCCCTCAGAGATTCCTCAGGAATTTTGTCTCAGTCTCTGAACATCTCTGGGGTCTGCATTTATAGCTGCTGTTTTCTAGCCTCCAAGCTGGGGAGGAGATTGGGAAGGGATCCTTCAGGAGCTCGCCAGATTGACTGTTCTCCCATCCTCGCCAGACTCCATCAGTAATTCTGCATTATTTACTAAAAAGTACTTATGGAGTACCTCGAGGGCCCTGAATTCTGTCAGTAAACAGAACAAGCCTCTGCCTCTTCGGAGCTTCCACTCTAGCAGGGAAGACAGGCAATTAGCAGAAAACTTACCTATTAGCCTACCTATTATGTTAGAGAGTGATAAGCTCTATGGAAAATAATCTAGAGCAGTGTAAGGGCAATTGGGAATGTGTGTGTGTGTATGGAGGTATAATTTTAAGGAGAGTAAGCTAGAGAAGGCATCATTGTGAAGGTGATATTTGAGCAGAATCCAAAAGGAAGTGAGGGAGTCAGCCATGCAAATGTCTGAGGAAAGAGCATTCCAGTGAAAAGGCACTAAGGTGTAAATACACCTGGCATTTGAAAAAATAGCAGCGAAGCCAATGGAGTAAGCAGGGGGGTGAATAGCAGAGAATAAAGGGGGCTTGTCAGTGGAGCACGTTGCCCCGTACAGGACGCCATTTTCCTTTCACGTTGGAAGGCGACCATCTGCCCACCCAAGGTCTATCATTGTCTTTGTCCAGCTCTGGGATCCATCAACCTCTCTCTCCCTTCTGTGGCATCTCTGGGGTTGTTTCCAGGGATGGAGCCCGCAGCTGGATCGGCACCTTGCCCAGAATTGCCGAGCCTGCACCTGCTAATTTGGTAAACAGAAAAAAAAATAGCATTCAAAAATAAATATTACTAAAGTACTTCACTATGAAATGAAGGCACTATTAATTATAGAACTCCACCAAAAAAAAAAAAAAAAAAATAGCCCCGGAGAAGTCATTTGACTGGACAGATAAAAAAGGACAATCTGTGTCGTATTTTTCTTCTTTGGCAAAATAACCAGCCTCTGCAAGTTTTATTTACATGCTGTAGCTTAAAGCCCCCCCGAGTATTCTATAAGGAAAGCTACATGGGGGATGATACCCAAAACCGGCCAGGCGGAGGCGGCAGCAGGAGTCAAGTTGGGGGAAAGAGCGCGACCAGGGCTTCGTGCCCCTGGCTCTGTCCCCGCAGCCCGAGGGTTGGCAGTGCCTGTGTTTCTCTGCCAAAGGCCACCTTCCTTCCGGGCGGGCCTCGGCTACCACCCCAGCTAGCGTGACCGCTCCCGCTCTCCTCTCTGTCGCGCGCCTGAAGCAGCAGGAGGCTGCAATCGCTGGCGGCTGGTGAGGTGGTCACTGGTGGTAACTGGTAACCTAGCCCACACTTAAAGAAAGGAGAGCTCACCACCCCTCTCGGTTTCCTCACCCTAGTCCACCCATTTGTAAATGTTTCTTCACTAACCTCTCCTCATGTATCCATACGAGTGTGTCACCTGTTTCCTGCCAGGTCCTTGACTGATGACAGGTGCTTGCCATACCTTTGTACCTTTTCTTTCATTTCTACCACAAAATGTGTGTCATCACACTGTTTTATTGTTTCACTCCTCATTTATGCAAAAACCTGATTGAGTGAGTCAGAAAGTATTTGTAGGATAGCAAGGAGGTTTTTTACCCGCATGCCGGGAAGCCCCGAGCCTCCCCTAGGGGCTTTGGTTTAGAATTCCAGGTTGACAGTATTTCCCTAGACCTTGATAGGCCCATCTCAACAACCGACTTTTTCTTTCAATAATAGCTGAAACTATATGTAACAATTTGGAGAGAAAGGTTAATCTGAGGTTATAGTAAACTCTTTTATAGCCAAGCATTTAGCAGAATGAAAGACAAATATACATTTGGATAATACTTGCTATATCAGAATGGGAGAACCTAGTGAGATCACAAGACAATTCCGTTAACAGAGCCACATCTTGAGTCTACTTTAGAAATGGAAAGAGCTACTGAACATGCTTACCACGGAGAGACCAGAGATGCTGCCGACAGGGCGGGAAACTCCTGAGCCTTACCAGCTCTAGCTCCCTCTGCTCCTTTTAGTTTGAAAAATCACAGGGAAGGACTCTTTGGCCTGTCGTTGTCAGCACTGGCCAGTGGGTCCCTAGAATGCAGTGGCTGCAGGAGGGGGAGGAGCAATTCCCTGCATAAGGAGGGGAAGGTGCAGTTCCAGGATGGAGGGGGCCCGTGGGCTGGACAAACAAGAGGTGTCCACTTCGCATTCTCTTAGAGCCAGTTGTGTGCCTTGGTGGAAGAAGAGGCAGCTTTACGAAGGTTTACAGGATTCCCCACTCCCACAGCCTTAAAGGATCTCCCACTTCATTGTCCTCTTCACTGATGCTTGGATTTCTATCATTCCAATAGTTATGTTGCCAGCAGGAATTGTAAAACAAAAAGATTTATTGGTCATTTATTTACACCTGATTGCAAGTTCAAACTCACTAATGCAACACGTGGAGCTCCTGAGCCCATTGGTAGGGGAGGGACTTGGTGGGGGAGACGGGGTTGGAACGGCTCCCCCACCTTCCAGGCTTGGTGTGCGTGGTTTGAGCCCTCAGAGGACCTGTGGGAGTGGAGCAGTGCTGCCCGGTGGGCCTGCCGTGTCCAGCTCTGCCTGTTGCTTCAGGAAGACTGGCCAGGGGCTTGGAGGCAGGCAGCACTGTTCTACACGCTTTCGAGCTGAGAACTGGTGTTCACCACTCTCTGACTAGGTGTGATGGCCAGCAGCGCCCAGAAGGTCCCACGGACTCTGCACATCTGAATGTGTCTGAGACTCCCAGGGGAGCCCTGAGAGATGCTCGTGAAACTACCAGAGTGAATGGCTCCCTGCACAATCTAAGGCAGAGTTCAAGATCAAAATAAGTGAATGGCGGTCAGTAACCAGGCTGACTCCCATCCATGTGGCCTGGATTCCATAGGAAGAGGGAGCACTGGAACTTCATGGATGACACTCTACCTTCCCACACAACTGCTCTGTGAATTTGCCTAACTCCCTTTTTAAACGAGAATAATCTTTGAAAATGTGGCTATTATTAGAAAGAGTTACTTAAAATAGAATGGAAAACTGGCACTATACTTGGAAAACTGTCTGGTAGTATCTACTAAAGCTGAACATATGCATTCTTCTTCCACATTCAGGCTTAAATGGGTTCACCAAAAAACATGCATTTGGATGGTCATAAAATCACTTTACTTAACGGACTCCAGTTGGAAACTACCTAGATGTCCTTCAAAAGTAGAATGAATGAATACATTTTTATATATTCCCCAAATGGAAAACTAGAAAAAAATGAAAATAAACAAAAATATAGATATAACTCAAACCATATTGTTGAGCAAAAAAATAGACACAAATGGATGTTTTATAACATAGTAATATTCTATATTAAGTGTAAGCGCAGGCTGCACTAATCCTCTAATCCATGCTGTTAAAAGTCAGCACGCTGATTATCCTTAGCTGTTTAGGGCCTAGAGGAGGCGTAACGATGCTTCTGGAAGCTGGCAATGATCTTTTCTTGATGTGAGTGCTGGTTACCTTGTCTGTTTACTTTGTGAAAATTAATTGGGCTTTATACTCACAATATGTGCCTTTTCCATATGCACATTACTGTGGTGGATTAAATTGTGTCACCACAAGGATATGTTGAAGTTCTAAGCCCCAGTACCTCAAAATGTGGCCTCATTGGGAAATAGGATTGAAACAGGTGGAATTCAGCAAGGTAAGCTGAGGTCATAGGGGAGGAGGTGGGCCCTTAATCCAACATAGCTGGTGTCACCATAAAAAGATAGTTGGACTCAGACAGATAGAGAGAGAGCAGATGGCCTTGCGAGGACACAGGCAAATATAGCTGCAAGCCAAGGAACCCTGGGGCCCAGCAGAAACCAGGAGAAAGTCGTGGACACTTCAGGAGGACATGGCTTTTATATTGAACTTCCGGTCTCCTCAGCCGTGAGGCAAGACATTTCTGTTGTTTAAAGCCGTGCACTTTGTAGTGCCTTGTTCCTGCAGACCAAGGAAACCAGGGCGATTACATTTTATTAAGTACTTTATTTTCTTCGGCAGATTTAATCAGTACGTTATTTTCTGTTACACGCACCAGTGCTATCCTCTGCATAACAGGAAGAGGTCGTCATTGAGAATTCCCTATATTTTTTTCTTTTTTCGTTTGTTGACACTGAGTCCTCCTTTCCTTTTCTGGAGAATTGGAATATGCATCCCTGTGACAGCTGCCCAGCAGGGAGAGGGTCAGCAGGTATTTCAGCAGTTGAACCACTGTTAGCCTTCTGAAGCATCAAAACTCTCTTTGTCTTAGGGTCAAATTTGTACTGCTGTTTTCCATGAAAGAAACAGAAAAATCCTAGAAATCAATGAGAATTATCACATTAGACAAATAGATGATAGTTTTCTAAAGGCACTCATGAAACAAACAGCAATTTCTACATATAAATTATGTTTTTTACATTTTCTTGTCAAATAACAAAACATGTTACTTTTTAGGGTAACAAAATGGAGAAACTGGATGGTCTTTACCTCCATTTTGGAAAACAGCATCGACCTTTTTGCCAATTCCAGGGAAGCCATCCACTATTTCTTTGGGATAATCTGCAACCATGGCCTGCATATTTTCATCATACCTAGCAAAGAAAGAAGTTGATGTGTCAGAGTATGGTATTAATACAATGACAACCTTGGCCATTCATCTAGGACTTCCCCTGTGCCGGTCACTTGTGTGTACTAACTCAATAAACCCATGACGTTGAGAAAACTTTTATCCCTGTTTTGCAGAAAACCCCATGGCTTACTAAAACATTAAGGTGAGTGCATCATTGGCACAAAAATAACTTTCATTGGAAGGGATCTTTGTTCAGTAAGGATATGGGAGAGTGGGACAGGCCAGACCATCCCTAAGGAATATTCAACGTGGCAAGGCCCCAGGATGTGTAAGTCCATAGAGGGTGGTGGGCCACACTTGTGGGAGATGTTTGTGTGGGATGTGGTGGGAGGTGTGGGAGGTGGGCAACATGGGAATCCCAGTGGGTTCC